>JBAMNC010001672.1:550000-1150000 GCA_037902135.1 Cetoscarus ocellatus
AACACTTAACAGAAGAAAATTCTGTCATGGTAATGGTTCCTAAAATACATACGTTTTATAGCTTGTTTTCCAGTTATTGTTTATCTCATCGTTCTTAAGATTAAGGATTTTTAGATTATGCAGACAGATCAAATGATGTAAAATCGGTTGAATGGGCAAATATTACTCACCATAAGCTGAAAGAAAAACCAGGCCTGTTGCAGCGCTGCTTCCCTCACTGTGCTGGTGCTGACCACCCACTGCAAGGCCAGCTCTTCATGGAGCAGCTACACATGGACCAACACTGAGTTAAGGTTATGTAAATCACAATACCTCCAGAGAAGGTAGACAAACTCTAAATACTTCAGTTGTGTTTTCCACAAGATCTCACTAAACTCTCTAAAAGGTTAAAAAGTATGTGTGGTCAATTAAAAATTCTTTATTGTGGTATTTATGTACATGATTTTTCAAGCTATATTTTACTGTAAAGTACGGCCTATCAGTTGCACATTTATCACCTATTTTTTAATCTATAGTTGGCTGTAGCAAACATACCAATGTGTTTGAGAAAAAAAAGAGGAGTTTCATATGTACATCCATTTTTCTTGGTGTAAGAGCCAGGACAGCTTTACAAAAAAAAAAAAAAAGGAAGGTATACCAGAGCACTAACTCAAGCCATCATACTTTTAAAATTAAATAGGGATTGGATTAAATGTATTTTTACTTCAATGAGACAAATTTATGTTCACTCTCAACATTTAATTCCAAAGGGTCTGATCTAGAGAATGACATGGGAAGTTTGGAAAAATATTTAAATGAGGAACATTATTTATCAAAAATCATTAAAAAAAACAACAACAAAAAACACAGTTTTAAAAACATAAGAAAATAAACAATCTGCCATATGAACAGTATACAAAAGACGTATCCTTCAACAAAAATAATCAGTTAATATACGTTATAACATGTTAAAATGTTTATTTACAAACATCAAACATCAATATTAAAATGGATGTTTGAAAAACATTTTTGTATATAATCTACTTACATAAATTTCTGATAATGCATATGCTTGGTACTTTTGCAATGTTCTTTATATGAATAAATTCCTAATTTTTTGCTGTTTTCAAATATTTTTGAGAAGTTTTGCTTATCTTTGCGTATTTCTTAAGTTCTTGACCCCTGCCTGTTGATGTCCAATGCATGCAGAGTATACTTGGATGTGGTCCTTTGTAAAAAACAAAAAAAACCCCAAAACAAATAAAAAACTAAAAAGACCCAGGCTGAAACACCATGATAATAGTGATTCATTGATGCGACATTAGGTGAGTTTACAGGCTTGCTTCTTTTTCTTAAGTTACACACCAGTGCAACCAACATTCCACTATAAATTGCCAAAACACGTTATGACTCCAAGTGCAGCAGTCACTGTTACACATGGAAATCAAACTGATGCTACTGGTAGTTTGCTCCCATTTACTGTGAAGCTTAAAAAGAGCAGCTGCTTCACTGCTTTTTCCATAATTTCATGATCCTGAATCTGATAAATGGTGACTCAATTGTGCATAGCTCTAAATTTTAATAAAATGATTCCTCAGTCAAAGACTACTTATGGTCTGCAAAGGAAGGCAGTGCAGCTGTTTGGCTGGGTTTATGCAATTTACCACAATCCCTGCAGAAGATTTGTTCAACTACCGTAACATAACTAGCAGAAGAGCTAACTCTGCATGGCAAAACAAGATAGAGCGAAAAGAGTCTCAAGCTTAAAAACTACATATTGAGGATTCGTGTCAGCTAATCATCACGCGTGATGGCACTTTCAAGACATTTTTCCTCAGAAAGACTCTGCTACTTATACACAGCAACTTTTATTCTGGATCTTACAGCGGGTGTATAACTGTGTGTGCAAATTCTTAACACCAAAGCCAGAACCGGTGCAGCAGATTTCCCTAAAATTACCATACCATCTCAGTTAAAAAATTAGAGAATCAACAATCATTTTTCTCACCAACTTACATGAGTACAAGGGTTATAATGTAGTGTTGGAAGTTAGTGAATGAGAGGACATCACAAAGTGTTAATTGTTATGAAAAAAAGTCTCTTTCAGAGTTCTCTATAGTAGATCTCTCTTTTACCTTCTTGGAAATCTGCCTTGTGGGAACTGAAAACAAGGCCACGCTGTCCAGGAAGGCAGACATGCGATTGCAGCTGCGGTCGTTTGCCTGACATGGAGTGATGGTGGGGTGAACACACACACACACACACAGATGAGGACAAAGTGATGTGAAAATGGGTGAATGGAAATGGGTGGCTGGCCAGCAAACTCTGTGAAGTCTCATATGTAAGGCTGGTAAGAAATCTCATAAGCACCAGGCAGAGATAGTGCCCCGAAAAGGCGACAGTTATGGTCAGTTACGCGGCAGTGACAGGATGGATTTTTGTGTAGATGCAGAGAAAAGATGTGAGTGGTTAGGAGGGTAGGAAGAAAAAACACTTAAAGATCAGAGGTGTATTGGATGAGGGGTTGAAAGTGTGGAGGGGGAGAGGGAAGTGGAGAGCAAGGGTGAGGGATTTGGCACCTGCTTGAGATCACAGCTGGAGTTGGGATTCCGGCGCAGCACAGATCTTGAGCCGCCAGGGGCATAAGCAGAGTTTACCCAGGAGTGGGAGCGGTCAATGCCCTGCCATAGGCCACCAGAAAGACACACACAACACGTACACACAAAACGCAGCAAGAAGCATGGGCACAGTGAATAAAGGGAAGGTAATCACCATACAAACGATTATTCACAGGATAATTCTGGGAAGAGACCAGGTAAGGGACAAGGGAGGGTGAGATTTAAGCTAGAATCAGCAAAGAAAGCAGGGGAGGGATGTGCAAAGGAAAGGCTACTGTTCTTAACAAAACACAGGAAACACAGACACATAACATAATATCTTCATTTAACAGCATTGTGAGATGTTCACACAAAGTTCTCAGTTTAGAAATGACTGAATTGACTATTGGCACAATCACATCATCAAAATGTTTTCCTTGTCTTGCCAGGATTAAATTAAAAAGCAGGATGTTTGGTTAAATTAAATACCAGATTACATGTAAATAAAATTAAGGAGTGAATAAGACATCATATATCTCAGATGAGCTACACCATGTCCTAACTGAAAACAAACATCAGACGTTACAATGCAGTGTATAGCATCACACACCTGCGGTCCACACTGCATCCATTAAAACTTTCATCTTATGCTCTATATTTCCCCTTGGTAACAGTACATCAAGTCCTTTCCTGTACATGTAAAGAACAGATGTGTAGTGCTTCTTTGAGGCTAACTCAAAGGCTCTTAAAAACAAAGCTCTCTGTGAGCCAATTACAGTTTCTCTCTTGGTTTTGAAAGTAAAAGGAAATAATTTCACTCACGTAAATTGATAAATGCTTCACTATTTCTGCAGTATTAAACAGATAAACAAGCTCTGCTGAGTGAGAAAAGTCAAAGAACATCCAGAAACTCACTCCTGCATTTTGTCAACATCCCTGTTTCTTGTCTGCATCAACTTGAGCAATGGAGAGGAAAAGGGGCATCAAGGCAAAAACTTTGGACCGCACAGCTTTGATCGTGGTCAGTTAGGAAACACAGGATTCAGTGTAATTAGCCTGATTTTGTTTCTAATGCACATTCACATTGCATTCAGTTAAGACACAGTGTTAGGGTCAATCCATACAATCAGTTTTCAAGATCAAGAACTTGCATAAGTTCATTACTTTTTCAACTGAATGTTGTAAGGGATGTAACAGCACGGTTAGCCCAAGGTTCAGTATGTCCCTTGTTTTTGGTAGTCATGATTTTTGGTTCCGTTCTGTCCTGACAACCATGGGGTAAGAAGGGCTTTATGAGAAAATGAGGCAATATTTGCAAAAAAAACATTAAAGGTTATCAGTTTGAACATTAAATGTCATATCCTTGTAGTGAATCCAGTTGAATAAAGATTGAAAGGATTTGCACATCATGGTACTCGATTGTTATTTATGACTTACACAAAATCAAAACCTAACTGGAACTGGGGTTTGTAGTTTGGGGAGTCTTTTTCAGGATGTTTAGAGCAGATGACAAGCATTTATTTTATTTACAGCAGGTAGGGGTATCCCGATCCCATACTGATATCGGATATATCGGTCCGATATCAGCAAAAAAACAAATATCGGATTATATTGGCCTGCATCTAAAATCTCCGATATTAGCTCTCCAATACAAGCAGTACATTCTAATTTATTTTCTATTTATTTAATTCAGTTGTAGAATATGCTTATGTTTAAGTTAAACAAAGTGGTTATTTTGCAATTTAAAAATATATGTTTTTGTTTTTATTGGATTTATTGAGGTTACTTTTCAGGGTCCTCTAATTTATTTTTTATTTATTTTATTTAATTTTAGTATATTCTTATGTTTACGGTAAAATTTTATTTAACCCTTGGTTAATAACAAATGGGTCAGTTTTTCTCATACCTACTACTGCTGACTACTGTTCTCTGTTTGAGTAATCTCACTTGATCAAGCCTTTTTTTACAGTCCATACTACAAAATAAGTAATAAAAGTATGTATGATTCCTGCTGATATTGTATCGGATTGATATCGGTATTGGCCAACAGTCAAGGCTGCAATATCGGTATCGTATCGGAGGTGAAAAAGTTGTATCGGGACACCCCTAACAGCAGCAGAACACAATGTCTGGAGTTTGCTGCTGAGTAAAGCCTTTTTTGTTTTTGTTTTCTTTTTCTTTTTAAGCACAGTCAGACAGTTGGTTTAACTTGATGCATGTGAAACCATCTCCATCTCTACCCTTTACCACAAATTAGAAGAATGCTGCCCCCCTAATACTGCTGCCTCCTCTCACAAAATTATGTATGGTATGGTATTGACTTATTGGCAGAAACAAAGCAGAGCCAAAATGGAGAGCAACATAATACATTTATGCAAGTTACATGGGAACCTCCAAATTCACAAGTGCGTATTGAAGCCATGGCTGCTGCACATAATAATTCAATATATTGTTTAAAAGTTGCATCCTAACTGAAAATAAGCTACTTTACTGCTATTATACTTTAAAATAGCTTTAAAAATTTCTAAATCTCACCTTGCTTCCTATAATCTTCTGCACCTCCTCGTCAGGAGAAACTGGTGTGCTGGCCAGGTCCGGATTTGAGTTGCTGATACTCTTAGAGCGGGCTAGATGCAGGCTGCTCGGCCGGGCCGTTGCCCTTGACAAAGTTGCGTACTGCATGGGCATCTCATAGGACTGCTGGCCAGCTTCTCATGGTGATGAACAAGAGGATATGGTACATAAAAGATATCTGGGACTGCAACATGCTAGTGAGACATCTAAAAGAGCACATTGCTGCTGGTAGATGATTGAAAAAATCACAGTGGGTTACCTGCTTGAGGCATTGTTGGCTCTGCTGTTGGCAGGCGAAAGCAGTAATGGATATAGGATGCAAGCAGGTTGTTACGGCCATGTTGGTCCTGATTACCCTCCAAGTTCTTGTGGATCTGGTTGACAAATAAAGCCATAGCTTCAAAGGATGTCCGGCCCAGGTTCACTGAAGACAAAGAGGAAGAGACATTAAATCATGGGTATGATTAAATGGGTATCAAGGTTAAATATAAACCAATATTTTAGATAGTGATTTTTGTTTGGCATGCAATTTTCTTCAGCTATTTGTCATCCTCAATCCCTAGCTGATGGTTAAATGTTGTTGCCCAACTCTACTCAAACAGTAATGCTTAATCAGTTATGTTTACTTGATCCATTAGAATAAAAGTTTCAGACTCGTCCTTCAATGTGAACATTAAATCTCGAGCAGAAAAACAATCTTAATGAAACACTTACCAATCTGCCCTGCTATGACTGGTGGGTAAACAATGAGCTGGATGAGCTTGTTGAGAAGCTGATGCAGGAACCTGACACAGGTGTCAAGCAGAGCCCCCCTAAGAGCTGCCATGCTTGCCTTCAGCTCCCCCTCCATGTTTGCTTCAGTGATGATGACGTCCTTCAGGCGGAAGGGGAAGGAGTACTCCTCAAGGACATACACCAGAGTGAAGAACTTATCCAGGTGGGGATCCTAGATTTACCAAATAATGAACGTGAAGTATCAGTTCTACTAGTTTATCTAAAATCTAGGAAGTTAAACAGTTCAGGGTTTTATTTTGAATAATCCCTACATTTTGAGAGTCAAATACAATCAACTTTAATTTCATCATTTTTTTTAATTCTTCCTTTATCTTTCATTACAAAACTATTTTTAGATATACAAAGCTGATGAGGTGAAGTTGTAATACCAGTGTCTTGATTGTTGAGATAATTAAAGGTAAAGAAAAAACAAATGATCAATGATCTTGACTAGATTCATTAAATTCTTCTGCAGTCCTACATAATGAATTAAACTGATGCAACAGCATGTTGTGCTGATGCTACAGCATTTTGGACTATTTTTTTTTTAGCTCTTCCTCACTTGCTATCTTTAAGTGAGTTACCCAAGCAAGGTTAATAATTGAGGAGACATTTTAACCCTTACGTACTGTTTGGGTCAAATTTGACCCGTTCTTACTTTTGACAGCAGGAAAAAATACCCTGAACATCATTCTTTTAGCCTGAGATTTGTTGACTTTTCTTAAAGTGATCCAAAATGCACAAACATAAAAATATTTTAAAATGTATACTTTTGTACAGGTGCCACAAATTTTTCTTATCTACATCTATTGAGATGGATTTTAGATTTACCACTGTAGGTCATATCAATAAAAATGGTGGTTTTAAGGAATCTTGAAACACTGAAACTGTACAGGCCATATTTGTTTGCATTTTTTTAAGGGACAGGAGTGAAGGAGTTCAAGGGGGACCTCTGCACTCTGTTGAGAACTGTCTGTGTTCCCACTACATTTGCCTAGGTCCTATAGAGAGAGACATCCACAGATCTCTGAAGGGGCTTGGGGGCATCTCAAAACAGTGACGACCACATAGAATTTTCTATCATGGCTTTCAATGCAGGGACTAATTCATGATAAGCATTTTATTATTTAATGTTTCCTGTTCTCAGGCGTAAATGTTGAATCAATATTTCTTATGATATAGCAGTGAGGACAGCATTTAATGGTTACCGTGGTTAAACATGATTGTATCATCAATTGCTACAGAATTTTTATGCCATTTTCATATATCTAAATCATTATGTCATTATGTTATTATGTTTTGTGCAAAACACTGTGTAACAGCAGATGTTTTTCTCCAATAACAAGTGCTGTAAAACTTAAAAATACATGCTCCCTGCTCTCTAAAATATTTATTAATGGTACTTAGGTTATTTAAACATTGTATACAAATCTGTGGTTTAAAATTTGGTTTAGATATTTACTTTGAGGGATTTCTTGGTCCAGGTCAAAATTGACCCAGACCATACTGTAAACAGTATATAAAGGTTAAAAGAGATGTTCCTTGTTATGCCTTTACTTTGTAGTTCACACTTATACATACCTTCCTGTTTAAACAATGCTTTAAATTTCAAAGAAAAAAGGTAGATAACTGCCACTTAACATACCCAACTTGCAATATGTTGAAATCTTAATTTATATAGTTTAACCGTATGGTAAAAGGGTTTGATATACCAAGGTGCACATTTTTCTTGACTTATCTACTGAGCGATCGTGGTGTGTATTCAGTGAAATGAGACATTCAAAAGAGAAGTTGTGTCTATTTTTCATTAATGTGAGAGCACAGAGACACTAAGGTAGGTAGCATCCAGCTTCTGTTGTGGTATCTTAACTACATGTGCAATTGCAAGCAATTATTTCAGTTTAATGGCTGCTTGTACAGTGCCATGAAAAAGTATTTGCCCCCTTCCTGCTTTCTTACTTTTTTGCATATTTGTCACACTTAAATGTTTCAGATCATCACACAAATTTTAACATTAGACAACGATAACCTGAGGAAATACAAAATGCAGTTTTAAATAGTTTTATTTTTTATTTAAAAGCTCTCCAAACCTACATGACCCTAAAAAGTAATTACCCCCTGAACCTAATAACTGGTTGTGTCACCCTTGGCAGCAATAACTGCAATCAAGCGTTTGTGATAACTGGTGATGAGTCTTTCACATCGCTGTAGAGGAATTCTGGCACACTCTTCAGCGCAGGATTGTTTTAACTCAGACACATCGGAGGGTTTTCGAGCATGAACTGCCCGTTCAAGGTCACACCACAGCATCTTAATTGGATTTAAGTCTGGACTTTGACTTGGCCACTCCAAAACCTTAATTTTGTTTTTTTTAAGCCATTCAGAGGTGGACTTGCTAGTGTGTTTCGGGTTGTTGTCCTGTTGCATAACCCAAGAGCGCTTGAGCTTGAGGCCACAAACTGATGGCCGAACGTTCTCCTTCAGGATTTTTTTGGTAGACAGCAGAATTCATGGTTCCATCAATCACAGCAAGTCGTCCAGGTCCTGAAGCAGCAAAGCAGCCCCAGACCATCACACTACCACCACCATGTTTGACTGTTGCTATGATGTTCTTATTATCAAATGCTGTGTTGTTTTCACGCCAGATGTAACGGGACGCACACCTTCCAAAAAGTTCAACTTTTGTCTCGTCAGTCCACAGAATATTTTTCCAAAAGACTTGGGGATCATCAAGATGTTTTTTGGCAAATATGAGACGAGCCTTCGTGTTCTTTTTGGTCAGTAGTAGTTTTTGCCTTTGAACTCTCCCATGATGCCATTTTTGCTTAGTCTCTTTCTTATTATTGAGTCATGAACACTGACCTTAACTGAGGCAAGTAAGGCCTGCAGTTCTTTAGATGTTGTTCTGGGTTCTTTTTGACCTCCTGGGTGAGTCGTCGTTGTGCTCTTGGTGTGATTTTGGTAGGCTGACTACTCCTGGGAAGGTTCACCACTGTTCCCAGTTTTCTCCATTTGTGGTTAATGGCTCTGACCGTGGTTCCCTGGAGTCCTAAAGCCTTAGAAATGGCTTTGTAACCCTTTCCAGACTGATAGATTTCAATCACTATTTTTCTCATTTGTTCTTGAATTTCTTTGGATTGTGGCATGATGTGTGTCTTTTCCAGATCTTGCAGCCTACTTCACTTTGTCAGACAGGTTCTATTTATGTGATTTCTTAATTCAACAGGTCTTACAGTAATCAGGTCTGAGTGTGGTCAGTGGAATTGAACTCAGCTTTCAAGAAAAAGTGGTTAATCACAGTTAACTCATGATTTAACAAGGGGGGGGCAATTACTTTTTCACATAGGGTCATGTAGGTTTGGACAGCTTTTTTCCCTTAAAGGTCACATATTATGCAAAAACCACTTTTTTAAGACTTTTGAACACATATTTGGGTATTTGGCCTTCCTCCCAGCCCAAAAAATGTGATTGTAGACAACAAAACCTGTATTTAGCAGGCTGCATAAATGTAAATTCATGGTATTCAGTGAGCTGTTGAGTCTGTGGATATACTGTTACGTAACAGTATATTTTTGATTTGCATACCTAACCTGATTGGTCTACCTGTGTAGACCCCCTCCCCCCTTGCTGGAGAGATTCCTCTGCAAAGTGCAGCCATGTTGTTTATATTCTTAGTGAGAGATCGGTGTTCAGCATGTCTAAGCTCAGAAGCTGTCACTGCTCAGTTGTTGGCTGTAAACAGCCACATATATCTTCACATATAGGCTACCAGCCTCGGAGGACCAAAGGGCCCAGTGGCTTAATTTTATTTTTGAAGGGAATGAGCCAGCTACAGTTGGCTAAAACCTGTATGTGTGTGCCAGTCACTTCACGGCCAACTGCTCCTCAACTACAGTCAGTTCAAAACTGGACTGGCAACTAGACTTCCCCTGAATCTGAGCTCAGTACCAACAATCCGTCGCAAAACCTGATGATGGAAATGTTAGTATTTTAATGCTGTGTAGTATTTATTTTGCTCACTGCTACGAGCTAATGCTAACAGCAGGGTGAAGTGAACTAGATGTAACTGCACAACATGTTCATCAATGTTCACGTTACCTGTTGAAAGTCTGAAGGATAAACTTCAATGTATGAGCATTCTTACATTAGTCAAGAGAAGTTTAACAGTTGGCTGAATATAATCAGTCCCACTGCGGTGACTAGGCCGAGGTTAGCATGTTGTGCGTTAGCCTGTGATGTTTGGGGAAACTGGATCGCCATTATCTGTTAAATGGCTTCAATTTGTGTTTCGTGTATGTTCAGGAAGAGAAGTTTAACAGTTAGCTGAGTATAATCAGTTCTTTACCCAACCCCAGGTCCCTCTGTTTGTGCAAACGTTAGCCTGGAAGGTAGGCTAAGTTGTGGCTATCCCACTGCGGTTAGCATGTCGTTTGTTGGCCTGTGATGTTTGGGGAAACCAGATAGCTGTTATCTGTTAAACAGCAGGAATTTGTGGTTCATGTGAGTTCAGGAAGAGAAGCTTAACTGTTGGCTGAGTATAATCAGTCTTTTACCCACCCCAGGTCCCTCTGTTTGTGCTAACGTTAGCCTGGAAGGTATGCTAAGTTGTGGCTATCCCTCTACGGTTAGCATGTTATGCGTTAGCCTGTGATGTTTGGGGGAGAAGAGCTTCGCTGTTGTAACTGTATGTGCGGTAACTGGTGTGGGACAGATCTAGTACTTACACCGGCATGAATTAAGGGTTTGTATGTGTTCATGACTGTAAGCGGCGCGTGGCTGAAGAGTTACGCTGCTCTATTGTGAATTGCCGTATGTACGCTGCTCTAGCTCATTAGCATACGCCCAAATCCGGACGTTGTGAACAGAGGGGTTATGTGAGCGTGGAAAGAATGCTGCTGTGCTTTATTCAAAGGCTTTTTGGACCAAAGCATGTTACTAATGTTTCATGAAGACATCAGGGATTCATGTTAAACTGCAGAAAAGGAGCAAAATATGGGACCTTTAATAAATAAAATCATCATTCAAAAACTGTATTTTGTATCTACTCAGGTTACCTATTTCTAATGTTCAAATTTGTGTGATAATCTGAAACATTTAAGTGTGACAAATATGCAAAAAAAGTAAGAAATCAGGAAGGGGGCAAATGCTTTTTCATGGCACTGTAGGTGCAGCAGGTAAGTCTGTTGCCTCACAAAAATGAGGTTGCAGGATTGACTCCCTGACTGGTAGGGGTCTTTGTGCGTGGAGTGTTTTAATCTCCTTGTGCATGCGTGGATTTCTCCAGGTACTGTGGTTTCCTCCCACAGGCCAAAAACATGCTCATTAGGTTAACTGGAGACACTACAACTACCCTTAGGCGTGAGCATGTGCATAAATTGTTGTCTGTGTCTGCCCTGTAATTGGCTGGCATCCACGGTGTACCCCGCCTCTTGCCCAATGTCAGCTGGGATAACCTCCAGCACCCCTGAAGCCCCGTCAAGCTGTGCAGATACTGAATGAATGGATATTTCAGTTCAGAAAGTGTACTTTATTAGCTTTGGACCTTTATACCATTGCAATTGTCCAAAAGACACTTGAGGTGAGAATTATTATAACTCATTTTCTGACCAACTGTGTTCTAACATTGTATATAGACAAAGGCTGATGCCAATGAACACCAAAGACCTGTTGAGTACTTCATGCACATCTAAAATAATATTAACTTTCATAGTAGGTACCTCATTCATTATTCAGAGGTTCTTTTATTATTTCTAATTCTGTCAAAATGAATAAAAATACAATATAGTATCATAACACTGACCACAATCCTATCACAGGCACTTTAGTAAAGCCAGAAGCCACAGTATAGAAACAAATGTGTGTACCTGAGTGTGAACTGAGGAGGCTGCTGTCACCTCTACATTGAACACTCCTTTGTGATTATCCACCCACTTCATGCCTGGGAGCTGAACCTGCCAGAGTGACATTGCACTGGTTTAACACTCAGTCACATAAGAAGGAAGTAGACTATGGCAGGTGAACTGACATTCACATAATCTCTTTACACACTTACATCAGGGGTAAGTACAGAGTAGCTGGGTGGAGGCTTTTCCACAGAGACAGGCAGACTGAAGGAGCCGGTGCGCAGTCGGCCATGTTGCATCAGAGGGATCCACTGCAAGCAAAATGAGACACACGATCTCTCATCGACGTCAAGACAACAGAAGTAGCGATCAAACAAAAGAGAGTGTAGGTGGGAGTATGAATGTGGGCCAGCAGAAGGATTGCACTCACAGTGTAGCCCACAGGGGTCTCCAGAGGAGTGTTCTGTTTGGGCTGGCAGCTGATGTGATAGAAGGTGAACAGCAGATGGTGGTTGTCCGTCAGATTGGCGGGAATTTTCATCTTCATCTCCTCATAGAACTCTGGGGACCTTTTGCACAAGAGTTAAACAAAACATTCAGGGAGATAGTGAAGGACGAGAAGTTGGACAGCCTCCAGTGGAAAGTACACAGTGATGCCGAGCAGGTGACTGAGCTTACTTGTTGTGGTAGATCACTGGAGTGTATGCCTCTCTCATGAACTCAGCACAGCTGGACTTCCCGAAGATGACCTTGTCAAACAGCAAAGAGAAAATAAAGCCAATTTAGGATAAATTTATCTGATGTAATCATTTACTCAGTCGTCATTCAAATAAGTTAACGTGTAATGGGTCCTAATATATTTCCTGGATGTACTTTTCAAAGATGTAATTCATAAACACAAAGCCTTATAATGTTTCACTTAAGTGGCATTCAGACTGCAAGTCTTGATGTTTAGAATATTTTTCTGTTTTCTTTTTTTGACAATCCATTTAAATTTATTTTTAAAATGTGGCCCGTTTACACTCCGGTGTGAACTGGACACAGTCCCATACTGACCTGCATGTGATTTCATAATAATCATAGCCAGAATCTGACAGGTTATGTTTGGGATAACGTTCAAAAACAAGTCATCAGTCTGACTAAAACTTCATCAAATGACCAATCAGATCTCTTGATCTAAGAGGTGGTGAGCTGATGGTGAGAGGAGAGAAACAATGGGGATGAACAAACACTTTGTATTTCCTTTATGATATCTGATTGCAATACATAAAGATGGAGGAAATAAACAATGCCTTAAAGTCATGATCTTACTACAGGTGTCAAGGTAAAAAATATATATATCAGGTATGTATATATATTTTAAGGACTATTAATCATTCAATTTTCATTATTATCAAGTATGGAGATTTCTTTGCTGGTACTGTATTGAAGTTTACAATTCTGGTGTTGTGACAACCTTAAATGGTTACAGAGGAAACTTTAAGAACCAGCATCTTAAGGGTAACCTTGAGAGTCTAACATTGTCACACTGCAGACTGCTAAGGCATCCCAACATTTAGTTTTTTTAAGCTATTGCAGCCTGTTTTATGGAAAAATTAATAGTAACGCAAAGAAAAAAAGGTAAAAAACAGAGTTTCTAAGGACTAATGCAATGACGCAGGTAATATCCAGACAGTGCTGTTATCAGATATGTTTTATAAATATTTGTTTTTATACACTTTTACAAACATGCTGACAACAGTGATCTAAGTTCAGTGTGCTGCAGGCAGGCACAAGTTTGAAGCCATTGCTCTTATTGTCATTAAACAATTTCCTGACCACTTTATGATTACAAGTCAAGTTAAAACTACAATATATTACTTTTTAACTTCATAGACATGTATCAAATGCAGTAATTTTGTCATTATCACAATACATACAGTAGTAGAAACAAGGTTTTGGACATCCACCCAAATTTTACACAATCTTAAATATTATCATGAAATAATCTTTTTTGTGTTTCAAAGGTGTGGCTGCATCAGACAGAAACAAACAAATGCAAATTATTTTTAACTGGTAACAAGAAAAAATAACAACACTGAAATCTTTTCTGTTCAACATGTCTGTTCTCAATATCGTTGGTTTCAAAGTCAACAAATAACAGAGGACTGTTTTGAACGGTGTTCAAACTGAACAAAAAATAAAGAAACCATCACATCATCAAATTAATATTTAGTGTCTCTGCCATTAGCACACAGTAGAGTTCGAATCCTGGCTGGGATGTTCTCCACAAACCTTTCATACTGTTGAGGGGTAACCTTGACCCATCACTGGAGATAAAATATAGGTCAAAGAAAAATCGTGAGAAAGAAACGGAGCCAGACAGAAATGAAAAATCCTACAGCACACCAAGTACCCCAGACTACAGGAGTGAAAGGCGCCGTGGATCCAAAGTGAAGCGTTCAGTCCGTATTTGTGGGGAGTGTGAACCCTGCAGAAGGACTGAGGATTTTGCGCAGTGTGACTTCTGCAAGGACATGAAAAAATTTGGAGGCCCTAACAAAATCAGACAGAAGTGCAGGTGTAGGCAGTGTGAGGGCCGAGCAGGAAATGCTGCGTGTGAAGGACGAGGAGCTCTCTTTTGCAAGAGAGAAGAGACAATTCTTACCACAGATGGAAAAACAGTAAATGCTTCACCATAAGCATCAGCCAAACTATGGAACAGAGTTTGCACAACTGATATAAGTGGTTTACCTAACCCAGAATAATGCAGACGCTGTGGCGGCTGTCGCTGCCTTGAGGACTGACGAATAGGCTGGACCTGCTCAACAATATCTACCTCATCCCCTGAATTTGTATCAGCAGCATGTGGCGATGTTATAGCCAAATTGGGGGATGTCTCTACTGAGCCAGCGAGCTCCCCATCTTCCTCAGGTGGCGGTGACTCAGGTGACTCAGAAGTGGCTCCTTCGGACTCTGATAAGGATTCTCCATCTTGCTCTTTGGGGTCTCCTGAAACATCATCCTCCAAGCCATGTAACAATGGATCCACAGGGTCGGACACAAGAGAGGACTCCCCAGCATCAGGTAAGTTCTGTACAGGTGAGTGGACTGGTTCAGACATTGCAGTGTCAGTGACTGAAAACTGTGCAGGAAGAGTTCCCTCTACACTGAACTTCACAGCTGGTGAGACTGAAATCGAAGGAATTCTCCAATCCTCCTCTTCCTCACTCAGACTTTCTCCTGGTTCTACCACGGGTTTCTTCAAACTGCGAGTTTGAGGTCTGCGTGTAGATGTAGTAGGTTGCAGTTCTGACACTTTGCTTGCAGGTAGGAAACCACACGGAAGTAGAAGGTCCCTGTGCAATGTTCGAGTTCTTCCAGATGAATCAGTTTCGGGACACACAGTGTAAACAGGAAGGTCACCAGCACGTTTAACAACTACGTAGATGTCTCTCTCCCACTTGTCTTCTAGTTTATGTTTGCCACGGAGTTTTACATTGCGAACAAGCACTCGATCTCCCTCTTCCAGAGTAGATGGCTTGACTCGTTGATCAAAGCGGGTCTTGTTCTTTCCTGCTGATTTAGCTGCATTCTTGGAAGCAATTTGGTAGCTTTCTTCCAACCGAGAGCGCAAGCTCTGCACATAATTCGAGTGGGATGTTGAGGGTGCATTTCTGACTGGGAGTCCAAAAGCAAGGTCCACAGGTAATCGAGGGGAGCGTCCAAACATCAGCTCATAGGGGGTATAGCCTGTGACCTCATTTCTGGTGCAATTGTACGCATGAACCAGTGGCTTCACATACTCTTTCCACCTCTGCTTCTGCTCCGGCTCCAGAGTACCCAACATGCTTAGCAAGGTTCTGTTGAATCTTTCCACAGGATTCCCACGAGGATGGTATGGTGTGGTACGGGTCTTTTCGATGCCAGCAATGTTGCAAAGTTCTCGAATGAGATGGGACTCAAAGTCAGGGCCTTGATCGGTGTGCAGACGCTCTGGAATGCCATAATGCACCATAAAGTTCTCCCACAGGCATTTAGCGACTGTCCTTGCCTTTTGGTTGGCAGTTGGAATTGCCACAGCAAACTTGGTGAAATGGTCTGTGAGGACTAAGATGTCTTTGGTGTTGCTTTTATCGGGTTCCAGCGTCAGATAATCCATACACACCAACTCAAGGGGCCGACTGGTTCTGATGTTTACCAGCGGAGCAGCTCTCTCTGGAAGGGCTTTTCGCCGAATGCAGCGATTACAGGTCTTGATCTTTGTTTCAATGTCTGCAGCCATGCGTGGCCAGAAGAATCGGGATCTTACAAGGTCAAGTGTTCTTTCAACCCCCATATGACCCATATCATCATGGAGGCTGGTAAGAACTGTCTGCCGCAACTCTTCTGGTAGCACTAGCTGAAATGAGAGATGTTCTCCATCCTGCCGCCTTCTGTAAAGGATGTTGTCTTGGAGTTCAAGGCGGTTCCTTTCTCTCAAAAGAAGAGCAAGGTCAGGGAGTTCTTTCCGCACTGTGGGTGGTACACTTTCACCAGTTGAAAGTTGATGGATGACCTCTCGGAGACTAGGGTCAGCTCTCTGCTTCTCCTGGAGGTCAAGGAGTGTCATTGAAGGCACGACTGGCAACCCTTGTGGAGACTCGCTAGCATAGCAGTCAGGATTGCAGAGACTGACATGCTCAGTGATTCAATCAAAGTCATGCAGTTTTCCAGGGGACCTTCAGGACTTGAAGCTCTCACCAGACAGCTGTGACAAATGGCGGACACAATGTCTGGATCAAGTTCAACTGTGTCATCTATATGGTTGTGGGTGAATTGATGGACCATGTCCAATTCTTTCGGAGAGTGGGTGTCAGACAGCTGGTGATGGGGCCTTCGAGAGAGCGCATCCGCATCTCGGTTCTGGCTGCCGGCTCGATACTGGAGTTTAAAATCAAATGTGGAGAGTGCAGCGAGCCATCTGTGGCTGGCAGCATCAAGCTTGGCAGATGTCAAAATGTACGTCAATGGGTTGTTGTCAGTTACAACCACAAAACTGGTTCCATACAGGTAGTCATAAAACTTCTCTGTAACACTCCACTTTAAAGCCAAAAACTCCAGTTTGTGGGCTGGATAGCGGGACTCACTGGAGGACAGTCCACGACTGGCATATGCTATTACACGCAGCTGTCCTTCCTGCTCCTGATACAGTGCTGCTCCAAGGCCTGTAGCGCTGGCATCAGTGTGTAGGATGTAGGGCTGTTTTGGATTTGCAAATCCGAGCACTGGAGCGGTGGTTAGTTTGTCAATGAGAGTGTTGAAGGCAAGTTGGCACTGGGGCGTCCATCTCTCATTGAAAGGCTGTTTTGGGTCATGATTGGGAGTGGATGGTTTCTTGATGCTCGGGTGACGGACTGGGGCATATCCCTTTGTAAGGTCGTTCAAGGGCTTTGCAATAGCAGCATATCCACAGATGAACCTGCGATAATATCCAGCAAATCCCAGAAAGGATCGTAGCTCTTTTAATGTTCGGGGGACTGGCCAGGACTTGAGGGCACTAATCTTTTCAGGATCCGTCTCCACACCCTTCTCTGAGACAATATGACCAAGATAGCGCACAGATGCTTGATGCTTCTCTGGTGAGGGTTTGATCTTGTCCATTTTTTCTGTTTCTCTGTGAACTGTTTTTTCTTCATGGCTACAAGTGAGGGATTTGGATCATTGTCACAATTGGGTTTTATGTGTCCATCTTCTCCACAGTTATAACAATAACCAGGCTTTGGTCCACATGATTGAGTCTTTTGAGATGGGCGAGAAGTAGTTTTGCCGGGGTTCATGCTGTCACTGAGCCTGCTGGCATGACTTGGCTTGGATGAAGTGGGCTGCTTTCGATTAGACTGAGCAGTAAGGGACGCCAGCTGCTATTGAATATCAGCAAGCTGCTGAGTGATGGTAGTCAGTGCGTCAACTTTTGACTCTTCTGGAGTGGCAGCGGCCAATTGGGCGTGTACCCCAGCTCTGGCTTTTGAACCGAGGTGCTGCTTCATACACTGAGCCTTGGCAGCCTCTCTGTCTTTCTCTGTACAGAGTAACAGCAACAGCTCAGCGAAAGATGGGGGGTGGGACTTACGCTGCTTGAGCTGAAGTTCTGATATGAGCGTGTTGTCTCAAAATTGATTTAACACATGTCTGTCAAACTCAGGGCCTGGGACCCCTCCCCTCTTCACAGCCAAATTTAGCGCTACCTGCAGGCGTTGCAAATATGCAGAAGGCTTTTCACCAGCGTCCTGGAACAGCTCCATGAACTTGGCGTACAGCTCATCACCATCTTGGACTGTTCCATATGCAGAGTCCAGAATCTGGAGGAATGTCTTTGGTGGTTTTTCTGGCATGAGATGCCTTACTATGTCTGCTGCTGGTGGGAGTAGACTTTCGAGAATTTTCCTGGAGCGTTGCAGGTCTGAGACAGCAGGATCTTTCAACAGGAGATCAACTCCAAATCACCAGGCTTCATAGTCAGATTCGTGTTGTGGTCTTGCAACACGTCCTGAAAACGATCGGAGTCTTTGTGAGGACACATGGACTGCACTATCTTCACTTTTCACAGTGTGTTCAACAACATAACGCTGGATTCCTGGTGGGTTAAGACCAGGATAAGTCATAGCAGGAAATGATGGTCTTGCTGCCCCACGGGCATTGCGATATGAAGGGACTTGTGGCAACTCCTCTCTTAAAACCTGTGACACAACTGTAGTACCTTGAAGAAGATTAAAAGGGGCAGTGTTGGGCACCCGTACGGGGACAGCAGTACTGGGAGCAGAGGGCACCACTTCCTCATCAGCATCCAGAGAAGTCTTCACTGCTGGGATGGGCATTTGTTCGGTGATGGACTGGCTCAGTAGAGACATCACACCCTTCAGGACCTCAGCATAGTCCTGTCCTGTGAGTTTGGCCAATTCTTTTAATTCACCCAAATAGTTCTGTGTTTTTAACTCTCCATAGAACTCAGAACAAATGGTTGAAAGTTCTAAGATGTCATAAGTCACCTTGTCAGTCTGACAAGAGTAAGTGTGCAGCAAAAGTTTTCGCAATTCAACCAAAGCATTGCCTAAATCAAACTTGACTATGATCGTGTCCTTAAATACATCCTCCTCGGTTATAACCTTAACATTAGATGTTTTGCCATACTGATTCAAAAATTTGACTACTTCATCATCAGTGTTGTCGTGTGTCACATATTTGATCAAAACAGCGTTCGGAATTTTTATGCCATGTTTCTCAAAAATGTCCATTTTTGCAATAAATGTCAAATTTACAAGATTTGCAACTGATACCTGCTCCGATCAGTCCGTACTCCCTCCTGGCTAGCTCGCCATGTAATTTATGTAGCACCTGTCTCAATATTATTTATATTAGGACTAGCAAGTACTATGTAAATTCTATAATTTATGTCTACACAATATATGACATAGGTAGTGGAAATGGGCTACGTTAGAAGACAAGGAATCGCTCATGGAGGGAGTGGATATGAGACTGAGATTTGCATTTTGATGGTACCAGGTATTAAAGAAAAGCAAGTGACATAGAAGAAATACAGTGCATAATAATTACAGAGAATAGATGCTAGGAATGGCCATTAAATCAAGAAAAACACTCCAATTTCAATTCAGTAACAAATACAAAGAAATGACAACTGGACCTTTAGAACAGGGAAAAAAAAAGATCAATAACTCTCAAACCCAGAACAAAATCACAACTGAAACCCAGCAGCCCGCCCACAGTCCATAAGGAGCAAAAGAAAAAAAGAACCCACGTCTGGGTTTGCATTGAGTCCGGGGGAAGTAGTGATGGGGGAAAAGTTTATGGGGGAAATGTGTGTTGCAGGGGGCTGTGGCCGAAATGAGTGGGGTACGAGTTTGTCTTTTGGGCTACAGAGAGCCCCCTACCGGCCTGGCAGGAGGGGAGCGGCTCTCCGCCGTTCAGTCCTTCTTGGGTCCTAGACAGGTTCCTTTCAGCTCGCCATCAGGGGGATCAAAAAAACTGGCCAGTCGTCCATTAACACAAACACAACTTGCTCTTCTCGATATCGGCTGCGGTAGAAGGCTCCTATAAGTTAAGGAGTATATAGCACCTAGTGTCATTTTTTATTCAAGCGAAATAAGGAAGACAAAGTTTGGAAACCAACCTGTAGCTCGTTCGGATATTGCTCTCCCTGCTCTGCTTCAAATCAGACTGACATGATATGCCAAATATGTGCACCCGATTGGCCGCGCCAACCCACGGTGCGACGTCACCGTAGACAACAACACTGATTGGCAAACTGGCCCACGTGATCGTCTCGCGAGATCATCAGGAAATACCGTGAGGTTTCAAGACTGGAGTAATGTATAAGGCTGAAGTAGGATTTTATTTTATTGCCTGGGTTACAAATTACTTCCATTAATTCTAAACAAAATGCTAGAAGCCACACTAGCAGGGACAGCTAAACAGAAAGTCAACACTCTAACAAACATGACCTACAACTTGGCAAGGGACTATTTTGGAATTGAGGAGAAGAAAGTCAACATCAATTCTGCACACCATCCAAGCAGGAAAGAAAGGGAAATCCATCCCTTGAATGGAGTAAGCAAGACGCTCACCAAGCAATTCAAGAGAGCCCTGGCTGATGGAAGGGAAGGCATCAAGGATCTGATGAGTCAACTCCAGGAACGCCTCTGCAGACTCCAAAGAGCAGAAAGCACTCGGAAGAAGAGGAAGAATAGGGAGAACAAAAGATCACAGTTCACCAAAGACCCCCTTCCGATTCACCAGATCACTGCAGGGTGAAGCAAAATCTGGAAGGCTGATCAGTCCCAGAAAAGATGTGGAGGCATTCTGGAGGGAGATCCACAATGACACCTCCAGAAACCAGGCCCTAGATGCCAACCCAAACATCAATAGCACTAAGACCCCAGAAAAAGAGCTCAACATCAGTAAACCATCCTGGAAGGAAGTCCAAGAGGTGGTGAAGACGGCCAGAACAGCCTAGTGGCTACATCTGCACTTTCTGGCTGTCTGGTAGCAGCTGTATCACTCTTGGCCGAGAATCTAAATCTACAGGCATATTTCCTGTGTAAGGTTCCTTGTTTTAGCCATTTTTGTTTGCCATTTTTGAAATTTCAAACCTGCTGGCATTTGATAAGACACAAAGCACCGCAACAGAAACATTGTCTTCAATAAAAACCTTGACCTTAGTCATTAGTTCATCAGTGGTACCAAAATGAGACAAACCTCAAAAATTCTTTTGTATTTCTTTGGAACCAATCAATGTTGAGTTTTTAATGGCTTTTTTTGATTTCTTTAGAGTTTTGGCTGTGACTGTACAAAAAGACATTGCACTTGGAGACTTAAAAGTGATTTTAATGTAATATATCACAAATGCTTGGGGTGTCCAGCAACTTTTTTCCACTGCTGTAAAATGAAACATAAATGAATCCAATGATGTAATTTAAAAATTCCGTTAGAATATAGGCCACTTAAATGAAGGTGCAACAGTGGTTATTCTGAAAACACAACTTTTTTTAAACTAAAGGCACAGTATGTTAAATACAGCTGTCAGAGGGTTCTCAACTAAACTAAACAAGCTCAGATGAGTCAAGATGTAGTGACCTAGTCACCTCCAGCTCGCCTCCTTGTTGACTGTTCTTTAAACTGAAGACTATATTTTAATTTAAAACATCACTCATTAAGCAGTGTATTCTAAATAGAAAACCATTTCAAAATCTAATGTTGAACATACCTTGGGGGATGATTTTTTTTACGTTGTAGGGAGCGCCACTGGGCCATTTGGCAAGGCCCACCAACAAGAGTCACACAAAATTTCAGATTTTATGCACAAGATTTGTTCTTCCAAAACCCCAAAGTGGTGCAACTGAGTCAATTCCTTTATGATTTAATGGAAAACATTAAAACATGAAATTCTTTACCAGACTTGTTATATCTTCAAAAAAGGAAATCTTGGAAGGAAAGCCTTTAAAAATAACCTCAAAAGGGATAAAAAGTGAAAAAAAATAGGTTCTCACATAAAGGCCTTTCTGAGCCAACACCCTAGAAATAAATGTTTAATTTGACATACTGTATGTTTAATGCTTAAATAATTTTGTCTCCAGTCTCTATTAAATGATTCAGTTATAAAGTGGCAAATATTTAAATAGAGAATTCACTGAACCACAGCTTATTGATAAAGACAATGGAAAGAAGAATAAATAAAAAAATCATTTTATTAGCTCAGCATTTCTGCATTTTAAACAATACCTAGCAATATAAGAAAGACTAAATTGCTCAGTTACTTGCAAATTACACTTAAATATCGGTATTCCAAAAAATGTGTAAGAACTGCGATGCTGATCCTGCAATAAAAAAAGTCAGTCATTTCACTACCCAGGGGGTTTAATCCCCATCTTCTACAGCCAAACTGCAGTTACCCAATTCATGCTGCTGCTTTAAGTCATCATATTTACACTCCTGGAGTGTTTTCCCTCCACCGTGAACACCTCAGTGATGGATTCTGAGTAGATAAGTTGACTGCCAATATGCCCTGTCTTTAGTGGTAGTATAGGAGGTGTTATATTGGCGAGTGGGTAGCAGGCAAAGTCAACAGGGTTTAAGTAGTGATGTCTGCCTTTGCCTGTGTATGAAACATGCACCTTGTCATGTTCTCTCATGTTTCCCCCATGCTGTATTGCACTGTGAATTAATTAAAACATCCTGTCAAATATAACAATTGTGCATTTTCCATGGTGTTGATACAGGTAGATAGTGACATTAAATATTTGCGGCTAGAATGTCAATATGAGGTTGGATAAAATAAGTGTAAACTTCTTCCTACTTCTTTTCAAACAAGCAGGCATGCTTTCTCTTCATGTGGAATATATATCTAACACATTTGTATGATCATTTATTTATCTTTGTCACAGACATGTTCAAAATAAATTAATCAAATCAAACTGAATCAAACACAAATATTATGACCTTATGGAAAGAATATAAATTCAACGTGGTGTCATGATAATGGAGCTTGTTGCTGTGCTTTTGCATGAATACCCTGCGAAAAGGATTATGGTGTCCTTTGACAAAACACTTAACCACAAATTACTCCAACTGCTGTTTCAGTTGCATGTAAATGTCTATAACTGATAGATACTTTACATGGCAGCCTCCTCTAACATCAGTGAGTGAATATGGTGTAAAAAAATATGTTTGGGGTGTGTCTGCAGTACACACATATAATAAAAGGAAGGAATCACATCCAGTGAGATGAAGCATTTTCTTTAACAGTGAGAATTTGTGAGAGCGCAACATTAGATGTTTTGCAATCTTCCACTCACAACAATACCCACCTTACACAAGTTGTAATATAGATAACACAACCACTTTCAAAAATATTCTGTTATGAATTTCTACTATTCATTTGAACTGTTTTTTTTGCAATTTTCTTTTGCTGGTCTATCCTTAGAGGAACGATAAATGGCTATTTATATCGGGAAGGGGGGAAATAATAATGCCATTCACAGATAAGAGACTAAATATCTTTAAAATTGAGTGATTGGAATAAAAAAAAAAAAATCCCAAAATGTTGAAATCAGAACAAAGTAAAATCTGTTGGGGGTGGGGCAAAAATTGTTATACTATATTGCTGTATTTGACATAGGGACAGTATAGTCCCTATAGTAAAATGCAAATTATAATTATTTCTTAATGTGTTCCAATGTTTGATAAAGCTTTCGGTTCAACAGAAATAAAATCAATTACTCTTTAAGCCCACACAAGCAGGTGAGGTAGCAGAGGCAAGGTTCATTGTGCTAGAGAGAGAAAGTAAATCAAACATGCTTTTTAAGCGATAAAGAGATGGACATGGCATAAGGGATTTGTAAGGAGCGATACGTGATTCCAGGTTCACATCAGATTAGAGATGTTCCGATACCATTTTTTCCCTCTCGATACCGATACATGTGCTGTGGGTATCGGCTGATACCGAGTACCGATCCGATACCAGCATGTTATAAAAAAATTTCATACTACGCCTGCATGACTGTGATATTATTATCCTTGTGGTAAGGCCTGGCTCAGGTTAAACCCTTTGTAAAACATGTATAAATACAGCAAATTCAAGCCATTTATTTTAAAATTTATTTTTAAATAGAACAGTATAAAAAACAGTAGTGAAAATGCAATTTGACTAAATAAATCTCGGAATAACAATTAAAAAAAAATTAAAGTGGAGCCACAATATTTTTAAATAAAAAAGGCATTTAAATACAACAGTATACAAACAGTAGTGCAACAGCAATTTAGATAAATAAATCTAGGAATATATTTTTTTAAATTAAAGTCCAGCCACAATATTGTAAAATGAAGGCATTTAAATAGAACAGTATAAAGACATGGGGCACACGTCAGAGCTCCAAATGTCCGTGGTAAACCTGACTGCATGCACGTCTTTAAGCACACACAAAATGTGTTCCCTAACTGCCTCATATAATTTGGGCAGCGCAGTTTCGAAGATATGTTTACGACCTGGCAAACAGTACCTTGGCTCAACATGCTCCATTAAGCGGTGAAATTCCACATTTTCCACAACAGACAAGGGTTGGTCATCCAGGACAATAAATTCCAGGACTTTGTCTGTTTGGATCTTTCTTTATCCAGCCCTTCGAACAGGCTCACCAGGAGGTGTTTGTCATTGTTTTATATTTATTTAATCAATAATCAAAGGTCATAAACCTGAAAACACAATAAAATAGGAAACCCAGTTACAATATATTCTTTAAATAAATTGCCAAAAAATAATGAAAAAATCAGAAGCCTGTACCATCATTTATAATTGTATTAAAGCTGGCTCAGAATAATTACATTGACTATATTACCCAGGATGCTTAGCGATAAAGGGAGCATGCGCAAAGCGGCTCTCCACCATCCACTGTAGTTGTGGAAAAAGAGGAAGCATATAATACAACACAAAGTGCAATGCAACGCTATGCAGTGGATTATGAACCGAATCAGCGCTTACCCCCAATCACAGATTGCAAACACACTTAGAGCTCCAACCAGCCAGTGTTACACCCTTACGGCTAATACACCCTTACGGCTAACACACCCTTACGGCTAACATCGGTAGCAGAAGACGTGCATGCAGTCAGCTTTACCACGGACATTTGGAGCTCCGTGGTATCGGATGGTGCCTGGACTCCAGTAGTCGCCGATACCAATGCCAGCATTTTTGGCAGTATTGGAGCAATTTCTGATACTGGTATCGGAATTGGAACAACTCTACATCAGATGTGTGAGCGTGTCAGCCCCAACTCAGGAGTGCTCCATTGTGGCTGCATCCTCCTCCTGTCACAGCTCTATTTCTCCATATATATATTATCACAATAATAAGCTTCCACTGAAAGTTAAGGAGGAACCACAACAATCTCCATACAAGGTACCTGATTGATTGAATAACTGAGCTTACAAACCTGCAAAAAGAAAGCATTCTAAATGAACAAGGAAAGTTCCCTCACAAAGGAGGCAAACTGACTTGTAACTTTGAGAGGCACAGGCAGGATGAGTAATTGGAAGGTTTCTACCTTTTTTTTGTGACATAATCTACTTCAGTGGACATACACACCATGTGCTCTCACGCAAGAAAAATGCATTCAGTGTGAAATGGCCCTCAGGTTAAATACTTCGGAAATACAGCTCACCTTACTTGGCACCACCTACGGAAAGTGAAAGCTGATGACAGCAAAGCTAATGCTAAGTTATCCCCAAAATCAAAGCTGCATCCCAGTTCTAAGCGAGCTAAGGAAACAACTCAATCCATGACTTATTTCATGTGCCAAGACTTGAGGCCTCACCATGTAGTGAAAAACAAGGGCTTTTGTTACATACTAAGTGGAGCCCTGGTATGTGCCTCCATCTCTGCATTATTTCACCAACACAGCAGTACCAAAGGTGCAGTGAGGCTAAAAGTTGTAGAGAGGCCAAGCACAGCAGAGCTGGTTGCATGAATTGGCTACATGAGGACATCATTCTGTGAGTTTTACTCCTGTTTTAATAAAAAATGAACTGACATGATAAATACACTGATATATGTTTCTTATTAAATTTTATAGTTTTGTCTTTTTTATTTTGGGATGTAAAAGCAGACAGGGAGAGGTTATAAATTAAAAATATATCACAATGTTAACTAATGCAATATTCAGCATCATAAAATATAAGGAATCACAATAAAATCTAAACAGGACTCACGTACTGTATCATGATAATATTGCATTGAGGGGCCACAGTTGTTTCCCACCCCAAAAATTTGGATTGTGAATTTAGGATCTGAATTAATAAAAACAAAAACAGTACCTTATCCAGGAGGTCTCCCCTATGGGGGTTACAGCGCGAGTTTTTGAGATTAAGGGTAATCCCAGATCTTTTTTGAAGCATTACAATGCAATAATGCAATAATCAAAAATGTATATATATATATATATATATATATATATATATATATATATATATATATATATATATATATATATTTTTTTTTTTTTTTTTTTTTTAATCCCCTCACCTCCCCAAAATGTTACTTGACTTTCCTACATTCTGGAGCAAAAGACATAAGCCCTTTGAAGAAGTTCACTCTTCCAAGACATCATATAGTATTTCAATGCCTCAAGCTGTTCTTTGTGACTGGAGTTTCATTTTCCTGAGAACATCACCATCATGTCACCTAATTATCCTTCGTCAGTGACTCACCGGTAAAGCTTGACTGGGATCCTCTCCTGCCATGAACTGAACCTTCACAGCAAGATTCCTTACTGAGCCCTGACGACTGCTGAAGTTTAGACTCTGAGGATAAACATAGAGAAGATTCCTGTAAAGAAAACACAGCAAAAGACAAAATTAAAAAGGTGGACTGGGCAAAGGCAGAACAAAATAACACCATGAGGCAGTGGAACAAACATTTTTAATGCTGAACTAAATTCATCTGCAGTCTAATACACTGATTTTTCTTTACAGTTTAGTCTGATAAAAGTTTCAATCCCGGTTTCATATCACACAGAAATTAGGTCATTATCAATTTCAATGATAGACAAAGTTCCTGTGTTTAAGGTCTTTACACACACAGTCTATTTTTTCCAGGTGGGTATTTTGGGTTGATACACTAATTTTATAATAGGACATAAACCTTGCACGCCAAGTCAAATGTGTCAGTTTTTCTATTCATAGTTTAAATTGACTGTCCCTGGCAGAATATTGAGTTCTGAAGCAGAACGGATGATTTTGTGTTTTTTTTTTGCATTCCTTAGAAAAAGAAAACAAAACACTTTCCATCCACTGCTCAGAGAAAAAAACACCTGGAAAGAGGGAACTGCATATCCATCCTGTGGAAAAAATCCACAGAATAGGCATAGTACTGTGTTTAATATGAGGTTTCTGTGTGAGGGAGAGAGAGAGATTGAGCTTCAGGCCCAAACTATTTCAGAAGTAACTGCTATGAATATTCAAAGATCTCCTTAAAAAATGACTTGGACTGAAAAGGAAAAAAAAAACAAGTTTCATAGTCAGCATGCATGAGTGAATGACATTACATGAGCATGTAACAACAACAAAAAAACTCATTGTAAAAGGCTTTTAGTCATGGCATTCAAATTTCAGATGTCATGTTGGGCTCTAATTTCATAGACCAGGCACAGGCGGGGCGCACCTGCCCTGCACCGCGCCCGCGCCCCGCCAACGGGGTGTGTCCAGGGCATTTTGCAAGTTTCGTGCATGGCGCAGTCTGGTGCAGGGAGGCCCACCCACGCCTCGGTCCCACCCAGCGGCGCAAGTAGCAGAGAGGGAGGAGAGGTGTGAGTGGGTTTAACACAGCCGAGTGTAATCTTCACCAATGAAATCAACGCCTCTCCTCGCCTTTAAATGCGCCGTGGGCGAGGCGCAGTGACAATTTCACCTCAGTGGCGAAGATGGTCAGAGCTGCTGTCACTTTTACAGCAACTGGGAGAGCGCAGGGGCCACCGGGCTGCGCATTGGAGGCCACGATGCGCGTCACCATGTGGACCACCTCGCGGGACAGATGTAATCTGTCCCTGTCCCATAAATATGAGCACAAAATTAAGTGATAATTACATTTAAACACAGCAGCAGCCTAATCCATTCGTCATGCTTGTGATCCACCTGCATTCCTTGTCTGTCATCGTCAAATAGCAGAACCTTTGGTGAAACCCCCCCCCCCCGATATCTCCTCCTCATCCTTCTTGCAATAATGTACTCCATCTTTTTAGATCACTTTAAGAACCAAGATTAAAACAGAGAAATATGGGCAATCACAGGTAAATCCTTAAGACACCGAGTGACTTACATTTATTCCTCTTTTTTCTTTTCTTTTAAATTTCATGAGATGAGAGAAACCAGATACTCCGTATTGGATGATGTGGCTAGTTGTGGTTGGCTGAGAGATGTGAACTCGTTAATTTGCGTCACACTTCCAGCTGCCGTCAGGTTAAGTTTCCAAACGTCTCTGATCTGACATCAGATGTGACGGGACAATTAATATAGATACAAATGTACATGCTGGTTCAGACGGTTACATTACATAGTGGTTGCTGTGATTGTTTATTGCATTGAAATGTGCCTGACACTGTGGATACCTGCCTGTGAGGTTTTGGTGACGTGTGCCCACTGTGCGCCTGCCAGCCAAATTACCACTGCACAGCGTGCGCCTCGTCTGCTCGGAGAATAGACCAGGTTGGAGCTGGCGAGCTTTCAGCACACCTACACATGCTACACATGCTCTCCCTCTGCGTGCTTTCTCTAGTCTTGTGTAATCGTGGAACAAGAGGACATGGATTTTATAAAAGGTTTAAGATCCAAATGCTTTAATTAATGTATTAGAATTTGATATCTACACAAAATTGCTGGATTTCTCTGGCTTAGCTGTTACAGCAACAGACACACAAACACAACAGGCATTTTATTTTCATGTCGGATACCCCCGATCCTCTAACCATTCTAAGAGCATGCCACCGAGGGTGATAAAAAAAAAACTAAGCCAAGTACAATCACTAACGGAAAACCAAAACAGTTAATTTGAGCCTTGTTGAGCTGATACCATGTACTAGAAAACCCCCAGTAGTGAAGCACTGACTGAAGCCATTTCTTTTTAGATTACTTATTTTATTAGAGTCAGGGAGGATGAAGCAAAGAGTGAAGCAGGACTTCTTTGTTAATGTGATCTTGCATACTGATGATTTTAATTAAAACACTGAATAAAAAAATAGCGTTACTGGTAGCTGTGTTAAGTTTCTAAAGATTCAAACTTTTCTAGGGGTGATTTTTTTTAGTTTAAATGAGGGACGTACTCTACAGCAGTTTTTAAGATTTTTTTTTCATATAAAATTACTGGTCAACATTTAATAACAAACATCAGATCAATTATCCAAATAAGACAAAGTAATCTCTATGCTACCAATGACAGCTTTTTGAAGAGAGATATTCAATATTGGCTAAAATCAGTATTGGCAGGTTAGACCAGGTGGAAAATCAGAGATTGGAATCAGCTAATGGAGCAATGGTACATTTCTTGTGTACATTTGTGTGAATTATTTAAAAGTTACTAAGAGTATCTGATTTGAATTCTATTATTTTATGCATATGAAATTATTTCATAAAACAAAAAAATTACACCTGCAATCAACTGTACTTATTCAAGTTCCATCTAGAGGTGTGTATTGGCAAGAATCCGGCAATGATGATGATAATACATCAAGTAATGATAAATGACCACACAATAAATAGGTTAATAAACATTTTTTAAACAGTCTTTCTTTATTTATAGCATTAAGAACCCACACTTTTCATGTATAAAAATAGAGTTTCTAATCAGTCTTAATAATATAACGCATGGTCACCTGCTGGGGATGTTGCAATATACCAAAATGGAAGATATCGTCTTTAAAAAAAAATACAAATTATTATGATTACTACATATTGAGCTTAAAATAGGTTGGTAATATCATGACTATTTCCTTATAGCAGGGGCCTGCTACATAAATAAAAGAAGCTCAGTAGAGGGATGTCTGTCACACAAATTGCAGAGTGAAGCAGACACAAACAAACACACACACACAGACACACACACACACACACACACACACACAAACAAACCAGCATCCACCCCATTTACAGTTGTGTGTTCGTTGACAAGGTGTTCTCTCCCCTTTAAGTTTGATGTCTTAATGACCATAACCTTGTCTGTCTTTAAGCTTTGACATGGACTATTACTGTAATATATAGACACGAGTTGGCCTGATCTAATATCTGTTTTAATATATTAAAGATGTATTTAACTGCGATGTCAGCTGTTTAGATGATAAACCGAGGTCTCGCTTGTTCAAGTCTAAAGTAATCCAAAGTACCTACAGGGCCACAAACCCCAAACTAAAGTTTTAAAGTTGTAAAGCTCCACCTTGCTCAACACGAGACTCCCAAAAAGATTTTCATAATAAAAGTCTTCATCTGTGACTATGGGCAAATGCTGTTATTTTGAAAGGATTTGAACAACAAAAACAGAAGATTGTGTGTTTTCAAATAACAGCACAACAAAATGCAGGAGATACATGAACAACTAGATTAGTTACATACACTGATCAGGAATAACATTATAACCACCTGCCACCCTGAGCGGTCTGTAGCTATACAGCCCCATACCCAACAAATTGCAATGCACTGTATATTCTGGCACCTTTTAATTGAAACCACTATAAACTTCTTCAGCAATTTGATCAACAGTAGTTCATCTGCTGGATTGGACCACACAGGCAGACCTTCATTCCCCACGTGCATCAATGAGCCTTGGCCGCCCATGAACCTGTCACCAGTTCACCACTGTTCCTTCCTTGGACTAGGGCTGGGAAATATATACAGTTTTACGCTTTATGTTAAAACAATTCACCAGGTGCCACCATTTTGCCTACTTCTCTTGACTCTATGTTCTTTGACCTACCCCAACTCCCTCACCCTCCTAAACTTCACGAAACTTAAATGCCAACCCCTCCTTTCCCTATCTCACTCACATCAACAGAAAGAACATGGAGGCCGCTTATGACCTTAGCTTAATTGTATGGAGATGGTTTTGTTTTAAGACTTCAGGCACAGATGTTTTTGTAGAGCGTGCCAGAGACATGATGCATCTAAAGGGTCAAGACAGACAAATCTCTTCCATCATTTACAGCAGCACCACAAAGTGCAGTTCAGAATGCAGGAAACTTTGTGCAATGACCCAAAGTGTTAAGTCTTTGCTGCTCTGCACCAAAACAATGCACGCTGCAAGTCTCCTTATTCCACACTGAGCCTTGTGAAAGAAAAGGTAAATAGTGGAGAGATATCATCAAGGCAGTGGCTTACCATATGTCAAAGACATGGTCCCAGATGCAGTTGTTCAACAGGACAGCTTTATTCAGCTTCTAAAAAACACTGACCCAAGATACCACTTGCCAAGTCCCATGCATTGTGCAAGAGAAGTGCTGCCAAAAATGGTCACAAAAGTCAGGGAGGGCCTCATTGCTGTTCAGCAGGACCTATCAGGACCTGAGAGCCATTTATTTAAGATTACATGGAATATCTGGAGTTAAAGGGATAGGTTTTTTAAAATGGGGTTGTGTGAGGTACACTGGATGAGCCTTAACGTGTGCCAGTGTCACATCTCAGTTCTCTTTTCAGAAAAACTTGAGACAGACGTTAATGCTATACATCATATGCTACAAACAGATTGTTTATATCCATTTCATTTTCCACCTGCTTTGATTAGGCAAAGCAGGACTGAAAAAAGTTTTGGGGGGTATGACTACGTTTTTTTGGAATGCATGACAGAGCAGCAGACGCAGCAGCACACTTGCACACATTTTTAATATATTAAACCAGGCAGCATTATCTCACTCTGATGCATCAGTACCTTATGACAACATTTAGCACATACTATAATACTGCAATAATTCTAAAAAATGTAATAGTTTTGATCACTATGACATTCATATTATCTTTCCTGAAGTTAAGGTGTATATAGTTTATAAACAAAGTGTATCTACTGATTTCATTATGACTTTTTTCTTAAATTTACAGCAAATCATGTAAAAGTAAAAGGTTCTTACCGTTTAATTTTATATTAAATCACCTTTTCATTCTTTTAGGATCTGTTGTAATAACAAAATTTCCCTTAAAGGGGGTCAATAGAGTTCATCTCATCTCTTATTACATCTCCAATATCGTTCTTAAATCTTCCAAATTCTTGCAACAAAGTTTTTTTTCTAACAAAAAAGATGTAATTTATGCTCATGAGGAAAGAGTGCCCTAGTGTTGGATTACCTCTTTTCCAAGGCAAACATTGGGAGGTAACATTTGGTCATGTCTCGCAACAGCTGATTTATTCATGTCAGGAGACAGTGTTGCATCATTACTTAAACATGTAGCTTTAAAATACAGTAAATTTATGTTTATGGCACATATTTTGATACTGCTGATGCTCATTAGTAATAAAAATCAGGTGTTACATTTATTACAATGTATGTCAACTTTGTTTGTGACCTAAATGACAGAACTAGTACCTCAGGGGTTAAACTTCGAGCCAAGGTCACTGAGATTAAGGCCACGAACAAGAACTGTGATCGAACCACTGCTGGGCTAATGTTTTACTATGGTGTTGCATGTTCATGTCCAATATAAGACAGTCTGACCACGCTCAAAACTCATCATCCTCCAGGCCGATTCTGATGATGCCACTGTCTGCTCAGCTGTTAGGGATAAATGTGTTTTACAGCTATTTTTAACAGGCTGCTCTAGGAGGAAAAGCTTACTCTGAAAACAGACTGCTGGACCAAAGTGAGATTGTATGTAACTGTTAAAATGGAGATAATCTGGAGTCTGTGTCTGCTCTGTTTGGTTATGGCTCCAGGAACCATCCATGCTGCTCCACTCATGAAGACAGAAAAGATGGAAGATGTCGTCGCACCAGAGGAAGAAGTCAGACTGCTTATGTTTGGTGTTGTGCAGTTCAGTGAGTCCCTTAACAATGTTTATGAAACCACAGGGGCAAAGATAGATAAAATCATCCAAACTTTGAAAAGCAAAGAGGAGGCTCTCAAAAAACTGGGGAGGCAGACTGAGCAGGCTGTGGAGGTGGAGAGGCAGATGAAGGAAGTGATACAGCTGCTACAGGTAAGAAAGTACACAAATATGTAAACAAAGCATTCCATATGTGTTACTTAATGGTTGTTTTTTATAGTTAAAGACAGATTACTTCAGAAATGTAGAATCAAATTGCAGACCTTAAATGAATGTCATGAAGGAGCAGAGCCAAGGATCTAAAATCCACATTAAAGTAGATGTCTGTGTTGATTAGCTCCTCAGAAACTTAACATACTGCCTAACAGACACAACATGCAGCTCTCTGCTGATCTGCTGATATACTAAACAACACAGCAAGGCCTTTTCTGTTTATTCAGACTTCGACACTGAAAGTTCTCAGCCTGGGTATCATCACTCCTCTTTTTTAATGATCCATCACCATCATATGATTCTTTGATATTTTTTAACATATACAGATGAATCTCAGTCTTTAGTCTAAGACCAAAGAGTGAGGCTACTATTAGAAAACTGTATAGTGCACCGTGGTCTGCCAGCTGCCAGCTGCACTGGGATCTTTGTTGAAGAAAAGGATAATATGGGCAGATGCTCTTTTGACAGGCCCAGATGGCCCTGCACCAGGCTGAGACCAAGAGGACTAAGGACTGGCTGGCCAATATGGAGCAGGAAGAGATGGAGCTGAAGACAAAAGTAGAGAAGCTGGAGAAGCATCTCAATAACCATTCACCAACCAGCATTAAGGAGCTAAAGGTATGCAAAAGCTGAAAAGATCTATTTCATTTTGTTCTATAGACAAGAAAAACAATGTTTCCCTTAGATCATAGCAGCAGACTACCAACATAAACTGCTGCTTAATGCAAAGACACTGTTTATCATCACACAGTTAATAACATGGTCTCCCTGTCTTTAGGAGAGAGCAGAGGAGCTGACAAGTGTCTTGAAAGGTTTACAACTCTTGACTGAGTTCCAAAAAGAGAACATTGAAACTCAGAATGAGAAGCTCTCCAAGCTGCTTCAGAAGGTGAAATACTTATTCCACAGATCAGTTATTTCAAACATTTGATGACGATAACTTTTTGTTATTCACCGTCTTATTCTCTTCTTTCAGAGTGAAACTGATGGTTAAATATCAACATGGGTCACCGTATCACTACGAAAGACACCAGATCAGCCATCCACTCTTTTATACTTTGTATCATGACTGCACTCCCCTCCAACTCTAATAGAGGATCATGTTTTATTATTGCTAACATTTTATTACATATATGATTTGTAAGTACTTTGTAAATTTTGTTGTGATCTTACAAGAACAGCTACATTTATTTTTCTTCATCCTTTGTTACCCATAAAAAATGCTAATTTATTAAAAAATGTTTAACATGTTTTATGCCAACTATTTTAAAGGAGAAACTGAAAGACAATTACTATTTATATATTTAACAAAAACAACAATGTTAATAAAAAAAAAATTTAAACTCTGCAATTATTTTCCTTCTGTTCTAAAAATACCAGACTGCGGCAAGGCAGAAACACTGAAAACAATGATTAAACACAGAAAACCTGGCAAACAGTGTGCAGTGAAGAATCATACATGTGAGCACTTTCAGATGTTGCAATAATACATTTTCAAACAGTTAATTGACTCAAACTACCAGAAAGTGCCAAAGTTCAGAGAAAGTAAATCAGTCTTACGTGACAGATGCATGAATTATCACAGCCCTGCACACTGTGACAAATGAACTCTCACCTGTAGGTAGTATGAGGTGTGTATACATAGCGAGCAGGAAACTCCAGCACATCTTTGGTTGGTCGAACACGTAGATCTGGGTAAGGCTTAATATGAAGCAACTCAGGTGACAGACAGTAATGAGGCAAGTCTGGAGCTGGAGAGATGTCAATTTTCAACTGGGCTGTGGGACAAAAAAAAAAAAAAAAAAACACACACGGATACACTTCATATCACAAATCACCCAACATTAATATTTACTGAATTAATGTCACATAAACATTATGAACATATTGATGTCTCATTTTCACCTGTCACTGGCCTCAGTCGCCGCAGAACAGAGGACGGTCTACGCATGTCTGCAAGAAACTTATAGAGGTCTTCATCACTCAGTCTGTCTCCTTCCTTTAATTGCACAGAATTACAAAACAAAATGTTTGAAATAATTTTTCACTTGGAATGAATAAAAATGACAGCCATTGCACAGTTTTTGGGTTGCATTCAGGAAAGTTCACCAAATACAATGTCTTTGCAGCTGTGCAGATCTTCAAAACCATCTGTTTTTACCATGTGGAGTTTGAGCTCCTACTAGCCACTGGTAAAAGTAAAAGTACTCTTAAGCTCACTACTTAAGTACTGGTGAAAGTAGTTCAGCTGACAGCCTGAGATGGTGGTTGTGAAGCACCTGTCTTCAAGTTAGGAATATTTTTAATCAACAGCAAAACTGCTAAAAACGTGGCATCTATGGTGTGGTCTACATTGCTATGTGTGCCAGCATTTTTTTTAAGTGTGCAGAAGCCACTTGCAATTCATAATGAATGAAGGCTAAACTTCAGTCAGATCAGGTCATGAGGAATGTGTGGTTTTGGCGACTGCTCTTGTAGTAATGATGCTACATGCCTCTGTATTTTATACAAGATTATGGAATGTGGCAAACTTCATGTAAAATCTCTGCCTCAAACATCTTATTCCACCTAAAAGGAGCAAAATAAACCCTGCTCACAGTCATGAGAAACAGTGCATTAGTTTCTACATCACTAAGCTGTGCTAAATGGCAAGATTAAAGAGTACTTGTAGTTTCAATCTATGTCCTTGTTTGAGCAAAAGTAGCATTATTAAAAAAAAAATCTAAAAAACTTATTTTGGTGTCACAACTTCAAGTTGAGATGATTTTGATGACACGATAGTGAAATAAAATGACAGCATGGCAGCTTCACAGATTCTGACCTGTTTGAAAAAGTTGGTGACAGTTAATGTTGCAGGACGGAAAGTTGCGAAGTTGCACATATCATCCCCAACACTCATCCTCTCAAATCCCTTTTTCTTTCTCTCATTCCATGTTCCATGACCTTTGCGTTCTGAATGGGTGAAAAATCAATATTAAACTGGCATATTTATGAAAATTATTTGTGAACAGCTTGTCTCTACAGACAACTTATAACTACTTCTTTGTGTATTTCTGACACTGCATTAATGCTAAGACTTGTTTCAAGTCTCCAGTACCAGAGTCAGAGTCAGGGTCCGACCGGTCCAGGCCTCCCACACTGCTGACAATGTTGAGAAGATGAATGGCTGTCCAGGCAAATGGCATGCTAAAACGCCCAAGACGAGTACAGGACTGCTCCGCTTGAAGACGCAGCTTCTCTAGTTTTTCCTTGTGCTGGAGAATGACAGCAAGTGGAACAGATACGATTACATAAGACAAGAGATAAAGACAGGCTTAAAATATCAGCAGAGGTTGACAGAGTTGACCCTTGTGAATGGTAAATATTGCAGCTTTCCAGACAGGTTGAGTAATGATTTCAAACAGACAGTAAGAAGTCCCATGTGAATGCTGATTATTAGCCATGTGTGTTGCAACAGTTTGAAAACTCATTTTTGGATCCATTACCTTGGCAGAATCAGATTCTTTCATGACCATGTAGGGCTCACAACATTCTCCAATGTCTCCTTGCTGCAAGACTTTCTCCAGCTGAAAGACATACAAATTATTTTTGATTTACTTAATTAAACATCTCTCTTATCAAGCTGATATGTTAAATTGTTCCTTTTTATATGAATGTTTGGTAATGAGGTACCTAGTCTTCAGAGCTGATCAAAATGGAATATTTAAACACTTCATCTACAAGTTTTCTGTGTAGTAGCTTCAATCTGTACCTTAATGACCAAGAAGATATCTGCAGAGGGGTACGTGATGGAGAAAATAGCTGAACGGGCAAGTGTGGAGATAGCTATATGAGGTGTGTGGGCTTTAAGTAGCCCTTTCATTTGATCCGAGTTCAGGTCGAAGTAAAAGTTCTCTGAGATCTGTGGGAGAGGAGATTGAGATAAGTGGGAAACAGCTGAGGGAGGGGAAGGAAACATGATAATGTTAATGCATGTCAAGGGATTTTAATTCAGTTTTGACTCAATGATCTAGACAGGCAAGACCACTAAGAGCTTTCTGAGACAAGGGAAATTCAATTAGGTAAGCATGAGCTCAGCACTACGTGAGTGGCTAAACACAGAGAAAGTCATGAGCAGAGAACCGGTGGTAACCCTTTATCATGAACAAACATTACCTTCTTCTTTTCTTTGACATCATAAAGGGCAAGCGTTCCAAATATTGGCTCAATCTCTATTTCAAACCTGAAAAAAAAAAGTTTTGTTAGAATATGATACAATGCACGAGCATTGGAAGACAAAAGCGACTGCTGTACTGTTCCACATGTTTGTTCCAAACTCACTTCAGAGACAGACACTTGACCATTATCCTTTGGCCACAATGTTCTTTGGGCACTTCAGTGACAGAGCATCTCTCCACTGCTTCGTCCTGTCACACAGGCAACAAAGCCATGTACAACACACACTTACAACAGAACATTTACACAGATGTCATGGAAACATAGCAAGACAGGAAGCAACAGTGTGTACACAGCTTATAAAGACAGACAGATGGACCAAGAAGGGGAGAGCATGGAGGAAAGAAAGGCAAACATTTTTTCCTTTGGATGGGTTTCCTAACATTGTGGACATTCACTTTATGGGAACATTCAATAATGTTACTGAGCTGAGCAAATGACAACTATGTTTGCTAACATTTCAACCAAGGGATCTATGGGATGTGTTTCTAAAGATGCTTGTCTAAAATAAAGTTGTCGTCTATCTATGCAGCTGGTGTTAGAAACTCATTTTCTTCTCAGATAAATGTAGGACAATGTAGGAGTCAGGTGTGTCTTAACCAGAAGGTTGGGACGCTTGAACCCCTGCTCCTTTAGTTACATATTAGCATGTCCTTGAGCAAGACCTTTTTCTCCAATTTGCTCCCACTGCTGTGTCAGTGGTGTTAAAATGTGGATGAATGGGATAAGCTAATACCTATGGGTAACTTGCATAGCAGACACCACGAATTGGTACGTGTCACCTGCGGTGTTAAAGTGCTTAAAGTAGTCAGATGACAAAAAAAGTACTACTTAAGCTTAAAGCTATTTACAAAACACAATTTCTGATTTTCTGTGGATGTTTTATTTTCTGTGTTTAAACTTTCAAACCCCTTTGATCAGTGTACCTTTATTTTAAGATCTGGAACTACTTCTCATAAATTCATAAATATGTGTTCATCTGTAACTTTGGTCAGATGGGGCCTCGAGGGGAGACAGTTAAGACTATTTTAATGGACCATGACTGACATGGACCTTTAGAAATATATAAGACATTTGTACCTCTTTCCACATCAAATTGTTGACCTATTACTATGCTGATAAAAAATTATGAATTTATTTTTCTTTTGTTGTTGAAATTACAAAGAATAAGAGATGTTCAGGGAGCCTAGTTGAAGGGCCAAAAGGTGGCTTATATTACAAACTTTAGGTTATTACTGAAACCGCAATAAAGTTTACACATTTCCACCACTTTCGAAGCTAAGCTGTTGTCCTTTAACAGAAAAATGGCTGTCATGCTTTCATGTTAAAGTGTTGTGCTCACTTTAACAGATAAGTCTGGAAGAGTGTGTAAGCGGTCTTTGAACATTTTCCACTTTGAAATTATATTTGTTGAAGTTTTTCTTCCAAAATTGAGGTTTGATTTTAAAAATAATGTGCAGGGTTGCTTTTGGCAATGGCAGTTCACCTACAATGACATTTCATGGGGCCCAAACATTTTACTGGTACTAGAAGGTTGTATAGTATGTAACAATAATCTCAGAATAAATCAAATGTTGATTATCAACTAATGGACTTCTTAGTCTTTCTGAGATCACTTCTACAAATTCAAACCACTCACATTCACTCAGTGATGACTGAAGTTTGTATGCAAGTTGTCAATTAGCATTTGATAGCACATCCACACAACCTTCACACCCATTTACACGCCACTGACTCACTAGTGGGAAAAACTCTGTGTAAAGTGTCTTGCCAAAGGACATATTGACATGTGACAGCAGGTACTGGGCTTTAAACTGCAACCTTTGATTGTTAGTAGAGAATACTACCAGATTATGCCACCAGAGCCCCTAGATCATTAGTGCAATTCAGTAAAACATTTCTCAAAGTAAAACTGCTAACAATGCAGGAATTTACTGTCAAATGTCCATATTATCTTTGAAAGACTCAGCTCCTTAAGAAATCTGTGAGTAAAGGACAAGATTAAAAGGACAACTTTTTTTTCATTTCCTGTCTTGCCTCACTCCCAAGTCCATGACAAGCAGGTAGACACAATTCTTTTGACTGTGCATGCAGTCACAAGAAAGAGACATGCAAACCTCGCCCACCGCTAATCAGCTTAGCTCAAACACTGGGAGTCAATGGGTTGCATTAGCCTGCCTCTGCAGGTAAATTCTTCAGCAAAAGGAAAGAAAAAGTTGGCATATCCCTTTAAAAAAAAATTGGAATGCTTTACTTTCAGGCCACACCACATCTTGACAAGGCATATAATTTTACAAAAACCTTTCTGTTTATATAATATATAACATACAAACTTTTGTCTTTGTACTATTATTGATAAGATATGACATTTCAATGTTATGTTATCATCATAAATTGTTTTTAACTACTTACCCTAAATGTTCCACTTTTAAGGACTGAGGGTCCAAAGGGCTTAAAAGTACAACTCTCATATTCTGAGAGTTTTTTGACTCTCTGACTCTCACATGCTCATATTCCTTTGTTTCTCCATAGTGATATCAGTAGAGGGTGCAAGAAATCACTGTTAGCTTTTTTCAGAATCAAAAGACATGTCGGAAAATCACCTCAGTGTTTTCTTTACTTTGGCCTGACTTTGGCATAACTTGAGAAATACAAACCTCATCAGGGGGAGGGTAGAGGCCCAGCAGGTCACTGTGGCGCCCCTGTAGGCGTGCCTCAGTGTTACGGTGATCCATATCCTCTGCAGCTGTGCGTTCCAACACTGACGGCAGGAGAGCATCTGGGGAGGAGTTCTTCAGGTCAAAGATACTGGAGGCCCAGCTTCCCCGAGGAGTCTCATCCAGGCTAACTGATCTCCGCTTTAGTTCATCCTGTAACAAACAAGAGTGAGACTGAGGTTGAGATCGCATGTTTTTTTTCATCAGGAGAAGATGTCACCGCTAAGTGCAACAAGGAGAACAATATGAAGCAGGTCCTATATTAAATATGATCCATGGAAAGACTGTGTAATGGACAATCAACAAGGTATACCCATTTGTACATTACTCATCACTGCATGTTAAAATCACTGACCGGAATCCAACTCACACTCTACTCTCCATTAAAATAAGAGGCCTGTTTTATTGTCTGACTAATATCTGCTTTTCATTGTCCAGATATTATTACTTGATGGCTACTTACAAAACTAGTGGGCTACCAGAGCATGTGAGCAGTGAGATTTCCCACTCCTCGCTCACAGAGCTGTTCCTTGCACCGGCTCCGCCACTCAGAGCGGATGCGCGCCACTCCGCTCATTACCGCTCCACCGCTCACTCAAATTTCTACCCGCTCCACTCAAATCACTAACCGCTCACTCTACGAAAATACCAAAGTGCATTGCATTCACTGGATTAAGAAAAAATTAGATGATTGCAGGTGACCTGCACTGAGGTCTGAGAGCTTTTGTGTTGTCCAAGTTGTCAACATCCAATTTCCAACAGAAAACAGTGTGGGTTAATAACACACAGATGCACTCTGTGTGAGACATGCTCCAGACGCTTGGTGTGAGCAGTACCGGAGCGAAATTGGAGCGGGATGGAGCGACAGATAAGGTGCCGCTCCAGCTTTTCTGAAAAAACTGCTCCGCGCTCCGGCCAAATTCCTCCCGCTCACTCCTGCTCGGCTCCGGTGATTAATTACTGTCATGTTTGTCCTGTGTACTGTTTTTGCTACGTGTTTTCTTAACCTAAATTATAAGGGAAATAAACTGACTGATGGTCGTACCAATTTCGTTGTATTTAGATACAATGACAATGAAGTGATTCTGATTCTGAAATGTGGTAAGTGACTCCAGATGACTGATATGTCTGTTAGGTTCCAACATCATCATCATCATCAGCTACCTGGTCATCCTGCCGCTCAGCAGCAGCTGCCTCGTCCAGTTCAAATGTCTGTTTGACAAGTCCTTGCTGCCTCTCCCTCTGTCGCTCTGAGTTGTGTGGGGTAAATATGGTGCTGTAGCGTTGATATCTTGAAGAAAATAGAAAAACATGGTAACAGTGGACAGTAGGCATGCAACAATACATTTGTACCTCATTTTTTTGCACATGGTTTTCAGTTTGGTTTGGTTTGGTTTTGACAACTCGGCCATTGAAGTCTTTCATTTTTTTTTCTAATCTTTCCCATTCTGAAGCATTTTCTTCTAGAACAGCAATGGGTTTTTGAGAAGAAAGGGCTATTTTTTTATTGCAAAACAACTTCTTCATTTTACTTTTTGCAAAGAAAGACATTACGGTATGAAGACTTGTGATTGAACAATCCTGAGGGAATATCACTTACATCTATTTTATAATACTGGAGAAACAAACAAACAAAAATGACCTACAAACAACTGTAATTTTGAACAGACATTTTTTTAGACAAACACACATTTTTTTTCTTGATGTTGTATTTAAACACACAATTCATCAAATTGTAATTTTTCCAAGCTGTCATTGAACACATTACTATATAACCTTAAACATCGGCTTTTAAAGTCCATTAAGGATTGTTAAGTTTGTTTCTAACAGACATCCTGACAACTTAAGCAAAGTTTTAAAAATGGATTACATTTTGAAACCAACAGGACTTTCAACAAAGTCTGGATGTGCTTTTCACAGCTGTTTTGAGCAGATCAGGATCCATTTTTGGCTGCAGGGTGCAGTCTGTTAGTCTGTTTCCTGCTTAATTAAAAGTACTGTGCTGATGTGCTTGGTGTTTGTGTCCCCCCTGCAAATCCTGATGAATGTTTGTGCATCAGGTGTTTAAAAAAAATTATGTCATGCAACCTGGCCCACAAAGCTCTATAGCTGAATGATAGTGTAGTATAGTGTGGTTTCTGGCTCAACTTTAGAGCACTGCTTCTTGCGGCAGGAGTTTACTCGCCCCTGCAATCTGACTCATGGGCTGAAATGCAGCAGCACAAATACAGAGAGAAAAGTGCAACAATGAATGAAAGCTGTTTGCTCTCAGGACAGAAAATACCACAATTCACGGGGGCATATTGAACAGTTCAATATTTTATTGAGAACTGTTACATTCATAGTAGACAGTAAAAAGTGTGCTCATCAGGCATGAAAATCACTCACCTTTTCGCCTAAATAGGTGACTTGCGTAAATTATACAGATCCAATGAGAATTTTTTTTTTTTTTTTTTTTTTTTTTTTTGTGGGGTGGGGGGGGTGGGGTGTATGAACGGGACATGGAGGTATACCAGAGATTATCAGTGAACTGCGAGCATGTGCGCATGCCTGAAGGGAGCCTTGAATTCAATAAAAACATTCACTCTACAAGTGAAGAGCATGGAAATATGGGAAAGGTAGGGGAATACTGACACCTGATTGGTTTGTGAAGTCTACAAGCAGTTTGCTCATGCAGTCCAAAACATTCAGAAGCTGAAAAGAAGACGCCTCGCCGATTTGGAAGTTGAAATATAGCTAATTTTAGTTGCCTGACTGAATTTGGTAAGTGATGGTTTCAATAATTTTAATATTTTCTTGTATATATAAGTTATCCAGGAGCTCTGTTGACATAGGCTGAACGTTGGCTACAGGTAATATATCACTAGAAGAATTAAAGCTTGCTGAAAGAGGCACCGTGTCATTGATGAATAATAATATCTAACAGCAGGAGAGATATCGTAGCTATCCTAACAAGCCTCTGGCAGAAAATGTATTAACGCATTTCATGTGAGAAGCTGTCAGTCTCTTTTCTTATATAACATAATGGGACTATGTATAGATAGATACTTTATTATACATTCACACTCTTGTACAACTTGTAATTCTGTTTGACTTTTCTCTCAAAATGCATCAGATCGATGCTTTTAAATATGAAATATTCAAAATTTTCTTACAGAGGAGCATGCCCTGGACCCCCCTAAAGGAGTTGTATCCTTCTCACCATTTTCACCCCTGACCCCTTTTCATGTATGCCACATTATTACACAATAAATCAAAAAGTTAGTCTGGGTTCATTCTACTGACTCCCCATTTGACACAACTTACTTTCTTTGAATAATGAGCCAGTCATCAGTGTAGACGGCCAGGGCATCTCTCACTCTTGGATCCAGAGAGCTACAAAAAAACACATTGCTCATAAATAATTAAACAAAGCATACATCTAATATGCATGTCCATTCAGTGTAATGGACATGCATAACAAAGACAAAGGCTTCGCTTCTCACTGCGCCCACATTTGCCTTTTTTTTGGTATAATGTGTATTTGTTAGTAGAGGGTTGTGTTTTCCACAATCGGTGGCTTGACTCACTCCTCCTCCTCAGGCAGTGGTGGCTCCAGTGTGACACACTCTTTATCCTGGTGGAGGAGCTCCAGGTCATCCTGAGGAAACTCCATCAGCTGTCTGAGAGGGCCCGTCTCCACCCCAGGAGCATGACTGCTCACATACTCCTCAAAGTCCACCGGCTCAACCACCTCCGTCAGGGGCAACTGTCAATCAGTATCAGTTAGTTTAGTACCATTGACTTATACAAAGACATATTGCTGGATCCTTATCCAATCACTATGAGGAGAAGGACTCACAAGGAGACAGGATGCCATTAGGAAGAGGAGACGGGAGACAAAATTTAAGTATGAAAAAAAAAAAATAAATAAGCAGATTAAAAAAAAAAAAAAAAAAAAACAGGCAGATAGTCATGACAACAAGATTCAGTGTTTTTTAATTAGATAGAAAACTGTAATGAGACAACAAACTTCTGTTGAGATAAATTTTACTAAACAATGCTATTCAATAAATATTGTACTTCAAGACTTTAAGGTAACTTCTTTCAAAGCCTTCTGATATTTGGATGTTTTTTTAATACTTTCACATCTTTCATTTCTTTAATTCGAGTTAAACCAGAGTCTGCTTCAGCCACTATCGCTAGAATTCACTTGCATTCACAATGCGTGCACAATCACAGGGCACTCATACAAAGATTTTTAAGTCATCTCCACAATGTTTCTCTGACACTCCTTCTTGCTTGTCTCCCTGGCCATTGTGTTTTCTTTGGTTTCTTGTTCACAGCTGGACCTCTAGTATTTCTAAATTTGGGTGTGATGAACCAAACAAGCCTGTCTTTCTTTCCTTTTTTTTATAACCTCCATTTAGTTTTTTCCTGAGCATCTCTACTGAAGCTTGGTATGCTAATCAACAATTTGCAAATGAGAGGAACAATATCACCTTGAAACTACACCCTTATGGACTCCTTTCATTAAAAACTTAGGGCTAATTACACTAATTGTCAAGTTACACCCATCTGTAAGACTTATACAATTAAAACACAATGTAATTGTCAAAATTGCTTGACTCACAGTATGGTGTGGCCGTTTCTTGGTCAGCTGTGGAGAGCCATAGTCTCTGGATACTTGTTTTCTGACCTCTGCAGCAACCGTCCTGAGCAAGGTAGTTAAAGATGAAGGCACAAAACAGTGGGCTTTAAGAACAATTTAACTGAAAATATAAGGTTAAAAATCATCTTAGTAGGGAAAAAAACTAAAGGCAAAGGAACAGATTTTTTGACTGCTTTAGCAAGGTTAACATGATATCATGAAGAGTTCTGTTGTTATTGTTGTACATTAAGATTTATTTCAGGGCTTATAGTGCCCTTTTAATAGACAAGACAGTAGATAGAGTAAAATATTGTGATGATAGTGAAGAGAATGATGTGGAAAAGGAGCCACAGGTTGTATTTGAACCTGGGCCTAATGTGTATACTGGTATTTATACAAGCGGAAATAAAAATAACTGATGTGTAAAATGTGGAAACTACCCTATCTTGTTGCAATACCAATCCTTCAAAAAAAATGTCTTGATCTGCTTCCAGGTTTAGTTCACCACCGAAATCTAATCACTTCTTCCTTGTGCTATGACATACATTCCCTGAAAATTTCAAAATCTGTTAAGAACTTTTTGAATTCTCTTGTTCACTGATGGACAGAGGAACAGACGAACAAAAAGACAAACACTGGCAAAAACATAATCTCCTTAGGGTAGGTAAGAATAAATAAAACATAACACTCAGTCTCGTGGTTCCCCAAGCTGGCTCTGTCGGCTTTGATGTTGTCAAAACTAGGTATTCATATATTGACTAAAACAATGACTTGAGGCTACCTGCACACTTACTTGTACAGCCTTTTTATAAGATCATGTATGTGGAGCCAAATTTGGATCATCAAAAAGTGATGATACTTTTAACAGGAATGAAGCACTTTATGTCCCACTGTCTGGGTACATTCAATTTACATCTACTGTACAGTGCTTAACACATTTATTAGAGCACCTGTTATAAAAACGAGACAACATATCCAAGAAATCTTTCAAAAACTGAAAATGTCACTGTTATTGGACATATAATTTAAACAGGAATGAGGAATTTCAAACCAAATTCAACTTTTTTACCCAAATTCGACCCACGGCTCACTGGGCTTCTCTGAAAAGTCATAAATTAATCAAGCCTAACATTCAACAACTAAAATTAATTTTTCAGTTCTGGAATGCAAGTAAATAACAACAGTGCTGTGAAAAAGTATTTGCCTGATTTCTTATTTTTTTTGCATATTTGTCACACTTAAATGTTTCAGATCATCACAGAAATTTTCATAGTAGACAAGGATAACCTGAGGAAATACAAAATGCAGTTTTAAATAGTTTTATTTTTTATTTAAAAGCTCTCCAAACCTACATGACCCCAAGTGAAAAAGTAAGTGCCCCCTGAACCTAATAACTGGTTGTGTCACCCTTGGCAGCAAAAACTGCAATCAAGCATTTGTGATAACTGGTGATGAGTCTTTCACATCGCTGTGGAGGAATTTTGGCCCACTCTTCTGCGCAGAATTGTTTTAACTCAGCCACATCGGAGGGTTTTCGAACATGACCAGCTCGTTTAAAGTCACACCACAGCATCTCAATTGGATTTAAGTCCGGACTTTGACTTGGCCACTCCAAAACCTTAATTTTATTTTTTAAAGCCATTCAGAGGTGGACTTGCTAGTGTGTTTCAGGTCGTTGTCCTGTTGGAAAACCCAAGAGCGCTTGAGCCTGAGGTCACGAACTGATGGCCAAACGTTCTCCTTCGGGATTTTCTGGTAGACAGCAGAATTCATGGTTTCATCAATCACAGCAAGTCGTCCAGGTCCTGAAGCAGCAAAGCAGCCCCAGACCATCACACTACCACCATGTTTGACTGTTGCTATGATGTTCTTTTTATCAAATGCTGTGTTGTTTTCACACCAGATGTAACGGGACGCACGCCTTCCAAAAAGTACAACTTTTGTCTCGTCAGTCCACAGACTTTTTTTCCAAAAGTCTTGGGGATCATCAAGATGTGTTTTGGCAAATGTGAGACGAGCCTTTGTGTTCTTTTTGGTCAGTAGTGGTTCGTCTTGGAACTCTCCCACGGATGCCATTTTTGCTCAGTCTCTTTCTTATTGTTGAGTCATGAACTCTGACCTTAACTGAGGCAGGTGAGGCCTGCAGTTCTTTAGATGTTGTTCTGGGTTCTTTTTGACCTCCTGGATGAGTCGTCGTTGTGCTCTTGGTGTAATTTTGGTAGGCCAATCACTCCTGGGAAGGTTTGCCACTGTTTCCAGTTTTCTCCATTTGTGGATAATGGCTCTGACCGTTGTTGGCTGGAGTCCTAAAGCCTTAAAAATGGCTATGTAATAGACTGATACATTTCAATCACTTTGTTTCTCATTTGTTTCTTTGGATCGTGGCATGATGTGTGTCTTTTCCAGATCTTGCAGCCTACTTCACTTTGTCAGACAGGTTCTATTGAAGTGATTTCTTAATTCAACAGGTCTGGCAGTAATCAGGTCTGCGTGTGGTCAGTGGAATTGAACTCAGCTTTCAACAAAACGTGGTTAATCACAGTTAACTCATGATTAAACAACAATTACTTTTTCACATAGGGTCATGTAGGTTTGGAGAGCTTTTTTCCCTTAATAAATAAAATTATCATTTAAAAATTGCAGTTTGTATTAACTCGGGTTAACTTTGTCCAATACTAAAATTTGTGTGATGATCTGAAACATTTACGTGTGACAAATATGCAAAAAAATAAGAAATCAGGAAGGGGGGAAATACTTTTTTGCAGCTTTACTTTTTTCACTGTGTTTCTGTGAAACAGTAAATTTTAAAATTCATCAGTAACAATAATAATAACACTTTAGCATTAAAAACATCATGATTATTTAAGCTGTATATTTAGGACGGCTGTGGCATAAACCTTACATTGGTGGTGGTCCAATACATTTGTTGAGCATTGTATATTTGCACAGTTTACTCCTTCCATTTTGCACAATACTGTTCCTTATAAATATAACATTATATAGGCTGTGTATATGTCTGAAATCAAGTAAAGGGATCTTGTGTTGTGAATAATCGTTTAGATACCATGCAACAAAAGTAAAAGTCCATAGAGCCTTGTTTTAAAATTAAACAGAATGCTAACTCCTGTACACGGTCATTGTCTGTGTTGCCACTTGCTCTTTTATGTGCTTGCTGTCACTTTTTTAAAGTTCTTTTCAAATGGTTGGTCCTGTTACGTTATGCTGATCACTGAATCCACTAATGTATCATTTTACAACGTGTGGTATCAAAAGTGTTAAAGTATAAAAAAGTATGAAAACCTCATTCTGGTGTCAGAGATCAAAGGTTAGAAAACTCTTTAGATAAGGATTAAATGGTAGAAAACCTTGAATGACTTAAAACAGACAAGTCTTCAAAGAAAAATCTGTCATTGTGTTCTGTTTCAGGCTCTCTGTTGAAAATCTCTCACAGCGTTGTTACTTTACTTGCAGGGCTTGACCTTTGAATTGTAGACGTTTTCAGCTTCTGGTTCCCGTAGCAGTGCTTAAAGCCAACAGCTGTTCTGAGCCTGGACTCTACTGGATCTCACAGAGTGGCGGGCTGGCTTCTGGGAGCAGGCACAGAGCCAAAGCTGTGTCCCCAGTCTTTATGGACTAACAGTAAATGAGAGGCTTACAGAGAGACAAAGTGGGGGGAAAAAAATCCTCTTTCAGAGACAGCCAGCAGCTGCTACTCTAAAATCACAAAATGATTCTTTCTGTCATATACACAGCTGCAACAGCTTCAACAGCTTCAGCTTGCCGAATGTATGACCACATAGCTATGGTTTATGCCTTCACTCCATCATTGCTAAGAGGAACACTGACAATCTTCCGTCTCCACTATAGGTAAACTATTTAACTCTTTTGCTGAGTTGTTTGAAAATAGCTTTTTAAAACATATATATTTTGAAAGAGCTTTATCCTCGAAGGATTTAAACATTGTTTCTGCAGTTCTTTGCATCTCCATTTAAAACAGGAAAAAGGAAAGCTATCGACAGCAAGGGCAATGGTTACAACAGCCCCTTCCCACCCTTTCCTGCATCCGGCACTGAACAATGGTCTAAGGAGAGGAATGACAGGTCCTGGGGAATGCGGTGAGAGACCCTGATTTTGCAAATACCTCTACTTGATATTGTATTTACAGTAAAAGGCATATTAAATAATTAACAACCAACAATGATCTTCTATGTGAATAAAAATCAACTTTGTCACAGTACCTGGTCTACAATTTGTAATGACCAATGCTACTTCTTTTTCAAGGTCACACTAGTGTGAGAAATAGTTGACCCTCAAAATAAAATCTGTTATCCTGTTGGTTTAACTGGCCCACAGTATCTGGAGTTTCAAGGCTGAGCGTTTCTGTAGTGTTCTTTAAGACAGGTTGCTTTACATCATGGGTGAGCAACTAGCAGCACGAAGGCCATATTTGGCCCTCCAAAGCATGCAGGCCCATTCAGAATTTTTGTTTTTTAAATGAACTGCAAGTAAAGAAATCCTGACAAACTTTGCTCTGACAACATTTACAAACAGCAATATTTCTGAGAAAAAGGAGCTATTATATATGCAAATTATTTCTCTGATACTATCCTTCACACATTTGTTAATATAAAAATAAAATGTATACATATATATTACTACCCCATATATAATTTGTAACTCTCATCAAGAGAAGCTATAAATGGCTCAGATACAGAGTTTAGCTTATTATTTTACATATACTACTTCTAATTTAATTTAAATATGTATTTAAGTGGTGATGAATAACTTTATGTGAGAGTATTACATAATGTCCCTTTTGTTGACTCTTAAGTTATTTTGATGGTCAAATTGCAACTATTCGGCCCTCTGACAATGATGATCATTTTCTTGTGGCCCTCTTGGTAACCAAAGTTGCCCATCTCTACTCTAGATCTTTCCCCGACAAAGAAAAAAAACACCGCAGCTAATTGAAATCAACTAGTGCAAAGCATCATTACAATTTAAAAACAAAACTTATAATGAAGCATTTCAAATGTATTAGTACTCAAAAAACAAAAGCACAGCCAAATCAAAAATACTGCAACCATAATGCTATAACTACTGAATAAGAGGGAAAACCAGTTTACAACATGTGGAAACAGGTTACTACTACAATGCTGCAAGGCGTTCACAAGAAACAAGAACAAAACAGCTTGATAAGTATCATTTGTTACCACCTTTTTAAAAGTTCCGCTTGGAGTTTCAACATTTAATACCGCCAATGAACACATCCAAGTCGCTGGATTAGCCCCTAGTTTGTCAGTGTTGTCCCTCAGTAGCTCAATCACTGATTATGACAATGCGCTTACGATGCTACGATAAGGAACAAAACAAGGTAAGATATAGAACTCTCTAAAGTGTGCAAGACCACTATTAAAGGCCAAAATGCTTAAAAAACACGTATCTGGTCCCTTAACATGTAGGTTTGGTTAAGCAATATGCTGGGTAATGTTCAGTGACACCTCTCAAATCCTAGCATACTGGCTATGTGTGCCGTGTGTCCAGCAGGTCACTCTCACGCAGCGCGAACGGCGGAACTAAAGCCGTTAAACAGTAACTTCAGTTTCAGACTCACCGGTTGATCTTATGAGCAAACGCCCTCCTCTCACTCGCTGCGGATGTCATGTCCTGTCCCCATGTAAAACAGCTTCTTGAGGAGAAACAGAAACTATTTTCAAGTCTTCAACCCTGTTTGTGTCCTGACTTCTTGTATAGGGATGGGGACTCCCTCAGCCCGCTTCCTACTCCACGCTTGAACTGGGCATGGATCCTCCTTGTTCCTCCTAGCGGTCGGGAGCTGAACAGGAGCCATTGGAGTCAAGTCGCCCTCGATAGAGGACTACATCTGCTTAACTTTCAAAATTAAAAAAAAAAAAAAAAAAAAGATGACGTGATCAATACCTTTGGTTGCTTCGATTATTTGTGTTTGATCTAAGACTACAAATTCATAAAAGACCATCTGGTCACATTATTTCCAACCTTTTCCCCTAAACTCCCAGAACAGATGTACGTCAAGCTCCAATGCCACTGGTGTGGGTTACATAGAAATAACATGGACGTCGTTTCTTTACATCCGGTTTAATGGCTGTGGCTGTGTTAGCGCAAACTTAGTTTGTGGTTTGTTTCACCATCTGTGCATGTTGTGATCTCACCTGACCGGTTTAAAGTGATCTGATAAGAGCACACATTCACCAAGGTTTCATGTCCGTCAAAAAAAAAGGAAGCAGGTCAAAGTCTTTAAACCCTTGCTTTTCTAAAAACTATAAGAGCGTGGGTTTAAAATCACCTGCTTGTAATATTTTGCTCTACTTTGACAACCCTTGCTTGGACAGTAAAAGGACTGGGTCTTATAGACAATACCTGTGGATACGATTTTTTTTATTTTATTTAAGTGCCCAACCCTCGTGGGTTTACAAGACACCAGAAATGCAGTTGCAGTGTTACCAACATATAAATTCACAACAGTGACCAAGTTGCATGATTTTTTCTCAGCTCACTCGTAAACAATAACTACACTCTGCCTTTTCACCCAAGCTTTGCAAATAAAATCTGACACCAGAGGCATAGTCAGATACTGGGCATACACATGAATTATAGAGCTGAGTGTAAGTTTGAAATCCAAGATTATCACAGTGTTTAACTTTGTTTAATACTGATCCTAATGCTCTACCAGCTGACTGCGAGAGAACACCCACTGCTTCTTTAAAAGTCATGTGTTCGTCTATTGTCAAACCAAGGTATATATAATGATCTGCATATGACAACAATGAACCTAAGTTAAAAACAACAGAGCTTCTTTCAGCAGATTTTTTTCTAAAATACACTACTTGTGTTTTGTCTTGATTTACCACCAGTCTCTACTTCCAGCACCATTCTGCAACAATGTTCAGCATCATCTGTAAATCTTCTTCATGTTCAGCCAGTAACACCACATCATCCACGTATAATAATATTCCAACATTTTGATCCTCAATTTTAACTCCAATATCAGAGGCTTTAATCTGTGAGGCTAGATCATTTATGTAAATAGAAAACAGTGTTGGAGACAAAATATCTCCTTGTTTAACACCATACTGTTGCGGAAACCATTCTGTTATATACTCATTGACCTGAACACATGCAACTGGTGCTTGATATAGAGACTTTATGGCAAAAATTTTGTTTTTTTTCTTTGTGAGGAAATAGCACAAATAAAGTCAGCCTTGAGTCAAATTCACATACACACATCCCTCCATCCAGAGCCGTCCTTAATCAGTTTGTTGCACTGGGCAAGATTATTTCTACCCAAAATAAAATAAATAAGTAAAGCCGACATTATCTGTAACTAATAATTAGGCACATTTGGAAACGTGAAATAAGCAAGCCAAGAACTGCAAGATAGGAATAGCAGATTCATTAATACAATTTTTTGGTGTTTTTTCTCCTCTCAGTTTTTGTCACTGGGCTTCTGGGCCTAGTTTTTGGGCAATATAGTTGATGAGCCTGATATCAATTAATATAATCACTGTCAGTCATTTCCATTAACTTGCCTTCCCTCCTTCTGCACAATGAGCAGATAAGGAGAGATGAGCTTGTGACGCAGCAGGGTCAAGTTAGGGGCAAGAAAACAGGACCTTTTTTTAAAGGGTGATATTATGGTGTTTTAGGTGCTCTTTTAATCGTATTCATAATGAATACAATGAAAATATTATTTTTTAAGATAATACCATATTATAATCAAACATATTTTGTCTTTATCTTCAACATATTGCAATTACTACTTAACTGCATCCATCCATTTTCTATTTCGCTTAACCCCATATGTATGTATATATATATATATATATATATATATATATATATATATATATATATATATATATATATATATATATATATATATATATATATATACACACACATATGTATATATATATATATATAGAGAGAGAGAGATGTATATATGTATATATATATGCTCTCTCTCTATATATATAATATGTGTGTGTGTGTGTATATATATATATATACATGCATACATACATATGTATATATACATACATACATACACACACACACACACACACACACACATATACAAAACCCAAAACCAGTGAAGTTGGCACGTTGGGTAAATCGTAAATAAAAACAGAATACAATGATTTGCAAATCTCTTTCAACCTATATTCAATTGAATACACAGCAAAGACAAGATACTTAACGTTCGAACTGGTAAACTGTGTTATTTTTTGCAAATATTAGCTCATTTTGAATTTGATGCCTGCAACATGTTTCAAAAAAGCTGGCACAAGTGGCAAAAAAGACTGAGAAAGTTGAGGAATGCTCATCAAACACTTATTTGGAACATCCCACAGGTGAACAGGCTAATTGAGAACAGGTGGGTGCCATGATTGGGTATAAAAGCAGCTTCCCTGAAATAGGTCAGTCATTCACAAACAAGGATGGGGCGAGGGTCACCACTTTGTGAACAAATGCGTGAGCAAACTGTTCGAACAGTTTAAGAACAACATTTCTCAACGAGCTATTGCAAGGAATTTAGGGATTTCATCATCTACGGTCCGTAATATCATCAAAAGGTTCAGAGAATCTGGAGAAATTACTGCACGTAAGCGACAAGGCCGAAAACCAATATTGAATGCCCGTGACCTTCGATCCCTCAGGCGGTACTGCATCAAAAACCGGCATCACTGTGTAAAGGATATCCCCACATGGGCTCAGGAACACTTCAGAAAACCACTGTCAATAACTACAGTTCGTCGCTACATCTGTAAGTGCAAGTTAAAACTCTACTATGCAAAGCGAAAGCCATTTATCAACAACACCCAGAAACGCCGCCGGCTTCGCTGGGCCCGAGCTCGTCTAAGATGGACTGATGCAAAGTGGAAAAGTGTTCTGTGGTCTGACGAGTCCACATTTCAAACTGTTTTTGGAAAGTGTGGTCGTCGTGTCCTCCAGACCAAAGAGGAAAAGAACCAGCCGGACTGTTATAGGCGCAAAGTTCAAAAGCCAGCATCTGTGATGGTATGGGGGTGTATTAGTGCCCAAGGCATGGGTAACCTACACATCTGTGAAGGCACCATTAGTGCTGAAAGGTACATACAGGTTTTGGAGCAACATATGTTGCCATCCAAGCAACGTCTTTTTCATGGACGCCCCTGCTTATTTCAGCAAGACAATGCCAAGCCACATTCTGCACGTGTTACGACAGCGTGGCTTCGTAGTAAAAGAGTGCGGGTACTAGACTGGCCTGCCTGTAGTCCAGACCTGTCCCCATTGTAAAATACAACAACGGAGGCCCTGGACTGTTGAACAACTTAAGCTGTACATCAAGCAAGAATGGGAAAGAATTCCACCCGAAAAGCTTCAAAAATTGGTCTCCTCAGTTCCCAAACGTTTACTGAGTGTTGTTAAAAGGAAAGGCGATGTAACACAGTGGTAAAAATGCTCCTGTGCCAACTTTTTTGCAATGTGTTGCTGCCATTAAATTCTAAGTTGATGATTATTTGCAAAAGAAAATGAAGTTTCTCAGTTCGAACATTAAATATCTTGTCTTTGCAGTGTATTCAGTTGAATATAAGTTGAAAAGGATTTGCAAATCATTGCATTCTGTTTTTATTTACGATTTACACAACGTGCCAACTTCACTGGTTTTGGGTTTTGTATATATATATATATATATATATATGTGCTCTCTCTATATATATAATATCTATGTGTGTGTGTGTATATATATACATGCATACATACATATGTATATATACATACATACATACATATATATATATATACATATATATATATATATATATAGAGAGAGAGAGAGAGAGAGAAGTAGATAATGAAAATGTTCCCCAAAAAACAATGAGAAATAGAACTGTCATTTCCAATGCTGTTAATTGTTCTATATGTAATGATTTTTTTTTTTTATAGAGAATTAGACCTAGGGCTAGGAGGATAGAAACAAGCTTCAGTTTAGAACAGCTGACAACTGACTTAAGTAAGTGATTTTATTTGCCTTTGTGCTTTATGATTCAGTGCTCTGCTTCATTCTGTATGCCTTGCAATATGATTATATTATGTTCTCGTATGAGGTAATCAGCATGTCGGTCAACAAAGTCAGAGAGTTGTGGCTTAGTTTTACACAATATGGTGATAGCAAAGCAACATAAAATGTCTGTGTCCATATTTCAATAAAGAATGGATACATGGCAAACACCAGCCAAATTCAAGAATAGTGTGTATTGGCACAGAAAACCTGTTTAGGCCTTTTTTTTGGTATACATTTTTTTTTAAATATAATGATAACACATAAAATCTTATGTACTGCCCAGAGCTTAACACCCTCAAAAGCCATGCGTTATTAAATCTTCTGTCTAATTGTAGAAATCTTTGACATTTTTACCCTTAACCTCTGTTTGGTGGCCTCATTCCACTGCCAAAACTTCAACCCATGAGGAAGGAAAAAGCAAAACAGCAGCACCTGGAGGACTGTTTGCATTATATTTTGTCTCATGAAGACAAACAGGGTGTTTTACAGGAAGTTGACCAGCAGGTGGGGCTGTTCACCATAACTGGAAAATGAAGAAAGCCACGCCTCATCAGTGATTGTTTAAGATTCAGTCCTCAAATTTGACCTCTAAAGATGATAGAAAAAAGCTATATCTTTATTTATTGGAATAAAGCCTCAAAACAAATAAGAGTCACATCAAAGGGTCAAGTGGTGAACAAAGTATTTTAAAAATCTTAACAAGTGGCAATGAAAGGATTCTATAGGTTCTTTAAAGGAGTGAAACTGTGTTGTATGCTTGAAACAAAGTATATCACAAGGCCGTCTCTCAGTCTGTGAGACTGCTGAGGAATAAATGAGTGCTATCTAGCCACTGTAAATGTCTTCCCTACAAATGGAAGACTTGTCAGTTTATTTTAATGACATGTTGTCACCTCCCTCCTCTCTGGCTGCACCTCATGCCCTCATGTTTCTATGAAGAATTAATATAGCACTGCTTGCTGCTGCAGCCCCCCAACCCCCCTTTACCGATCAATCTTTCTATCCCACAGTTGCCTCATTCAGCACCATGGAGAGCTGCTGCAGGTACTTTGGTCGTCCTCTATGAGATGGCTGATGAATGGCTTGTATTGTACAGGAGAGATGGGAGAAATGGAGAGATGGGACAGAGGTAAAAATTAACCTTGCATGGCAGAGGCTCTGCTATTTCCGAGCAAGGACAGACGTCTCGAGGATATATGTTTACGCGTAGAGCAGCAGGAAGAGAAGCACAAGAGCTTACAGCAGGCATTAGTCTGCTCCATAAATGCTGCTAATGAAAATAAATGATTCCATCTCCACCCCACTATGGCATGCTTCTATCACAATGCAAAAAGTAATCTTTCTTTCTCTGATGCCCTGAGGTTCAGCAAATTCTAATTTGTTGTGCAACGTTGCATTTCATAATTGATTTTTTGTCTAATGAAAGATGATATATGTGTGCTCCTGGCATTAATATGCAAATCTATCTTACATATATCAAACAGAACTTATTAAATGAAATCCAGTCCCTTATATTTACCATTTGTATTTATATTCATTCAGTAGATTGCGTGTTCGTGTGACATTGCAGTGTCCTTGGACAGTTGAAAACCTGCTTACTACAAGAGAGCTGAATCTATGCCTGCTTTATCCTACCATCCACACCTTCCCTGCCTTTCTTTTCATCGAAGGCTTTCAATTCCTGGATCAGAACTATTGTTTGGGCGCCCAGCCCCCATGGCAGCAAGAGCCCCCCCACCACCACCACCATCACTGCTGTTTTACCAAAGAACAAAAGAGAGAGTGTCAGACACCACCCACTAGATCTCTTTCACACCAGAGCCCCCACCTCAGTTCCAGATGGGGTTGCCTTTTTTCAGGGTTTCTCTCAACCCCAAGAGTCCTCCAAAATGGAGTCTCCCCCTCCTTTCCCCCGGAGCCCACTACTCAGCTGCTCGTCATCCACCTGCTCTGCCGCCACGCGCCTGTGGCCAGGGCACATCCCCTCTCTATTCCACCCCACCAGGGAGTCCTATTAAAATCATTAAGCACTTTTTTGTACTGGGGTCTGCTTGCAGGATATCACTCAGACAGCAGTAAAAACTTAAATGATATTAACTTCCAAAATAAAAGGACAAAACAACAATTTGACAAAAAGAATTATAAAAAAAAAAACAGATAAGCAAAACCTAGAGATGCATGGCAGTGGAATTTGCTTGAATTTTATATGCTCACATGTCCAGATTCAGATTAGCTGATACTGATATCTTCATGTTCACACATTTTTATTTGAAAGACCAGGTCTTTCTTGAACTAAAACTTACCTGTTACTCTTATTGTGGCAGTCTTTTTGTCTTCATAAAATATGTAAAACAAGAAAAAATAACATTTCATTTTACAGAAAATATTGGCTGTATCATCTCTCATAGACAAAACTGAGAGTGATCTCTTACAGTTTCATGTTCTTACAGATGCAAAATGTTTTTTTTTTTTTTATGTGATAGTAAAACCACACTTCCCACACCTTTTTGGGGGCTACAAATTAGGAGAGGGACAAAATATAGATATGGTGATGTAACACTGCAATAACATGGGCGAGCCAATTATTGATACAGTGGCTCCAAGAATCAACATTTAATTCAGAAATATATGGTGCTATGTTTAAAGGTTTACATAAATGAGTTGATTATGTTTGTCAAATATTTTTGTATTTATTTTAAAGTCTCTTGGAAAATGATCATTTAATAGAATGTCAAAGACTTATATGTCATCAAGCATTCATGAAAATTTTAGGAAAAAAAAATAACAGTTTTGGAACATCTTGTTCTAAAAAGCTTATTGTACAGTTGAAATTATCTCCCAGGACTGTGTGGGCATGGTCACTATCACCTTGAAGTAAAAAGGCCAATCAGGGAAGAGTAAAGTGGTTTTGCTGTCTTGCCTGAGTGGCGGGACTTGCTGTTTATATTTTTTAGTTATTATGTAATAAATTATAGTCTAAAGCCTATCCACATAGCATCCAGTTTCTGAACACCATCAAAAACTTAATTGCTGATATTTTAGATACTGTGCAAAGATCAGTCCTAAGATATTTAGATAGCTGATAGTAAATAAAGATTATCAAAATATCTTATGAGGAAAGTTTTTGTTGATTTGTGTTCTCGGGGGATTACATCTTTGCTCTTTAGACTGTGTTTTAAAGAGGTCATATTGTGCACCAAATTAGGCTAAAATAGTCAGTTCTGCTGAACACTTGGGTATGTTCACAATCACCAATGTTCAAAAAACTTTATAGTTTTCATATACTAGGTAACCCTGATAGTGCTGTATTCTCTCTCCGTCCGTGACACTCCGTTGGCACTCCTGCCTCAGGAGGGCTCCCTTCGTACAAGGGCCCAGTCCATCCTGATTGGTTGACATGTGGTAATTGGTCAGTGCCATGTTGTCAACGAGTCTGCATTCATTCTAATGTCTCTACTCTGCAATGGGCTTGCTGCTGCAAGCCAATGGGCTTAAACTGATGACAAAACTTTTAGAGGAGGGAGTCTTGATGCCACAGACTTTTAGTCTTGTTCATAAAAGTGCTCTCTCATGCAGAGGAGACAGGCACAACACATTGAACGGTATAGTAAACTCAAAAAACACGAAATGGACTCTTAAAAAACAATTTGTTAGCACTGCTGTGTAATGTTGTAATTTAATTAAAAATAAAAATACAATAAAAATACATGGTTTAATCTTGCTCTTACTTATCTTGCTCTGCATGAAAACATTCATCCTACAACATATTCCTCTATTGATTAGATATTGATATGTCATCCAATTATATTCTTGATATATAACATTATTGCAGCATTGTTGTATTGTGATATTATTGATAATGTGGCACATGAATTGCATATTGTATTATACCCTGTGATTACCTGCCCTACTACAAACAGATTTGAATAACCTGTCTACAGACAGTGAGCTCTGTAGTTCACACAATAAATGTGCCTCTTCCAAACATTACACTTTCATAAAACAAGTTATCCAACTTATTCAACAGGTTTGCAGGGTGGTCCCCGAGAAAATCCAGACCAAGTGCTTGAAATAACACAAAAACTGAACTGTCCCAAGAAAAACTTCAGTCCTTAAGATACAATGATGAAGGTCCCTCTTTCCCCCTGTTGTTTGTGTCACCTTTCAGAAAATGTGCACTCAGTCCATTCAAACTAGTCCCCATGTGATGTCGGTAGGGATATGCCACCTCCTCAAATGGAGTCAGTTGTTTGCTCAAACCACTGCAGATTCCACTGGAGGGAACATGTGTAGGAATGTCTTTGTAGCCACCTTATAAATGAATACACTGCATGGATAGTCAAAGGCAAATCCACTTCTTGAGAGAAGCTGGTCAGATACAGCTCATGGGGATTAATGACAAAACAGCCTGTTCTGAGCAGGGCTCAATCAACATTCCAAAATAAAATACCTGAGTGGATTTTAAGTCAAAATTAAACAAAATGATTAAGGGAGATCTGGGATCAGTGAAAACTAACTTTAGGACTTTAGTTAAAGCAGTGAGGCTGAAACACACACACACACACACATATGTACATATATAGCCAAGGCCACTATGCTGGTTCTGCTTTTAACTCCACAAACTTGGTGCTTATATTTACAGTCGATATACTGACTGAAAATGTCTGCAAAAATTCTAATATCTGCCAACAGAGATAAAAATAATGATGCTAATAATTATGCCTCCCTTATCAATAACTTATATAGATAGTATGAGTAAATCTGAAAACACAACTATTATTAATAAAAGGAAACAATTACAAAGGTCTGATTCTAAAGCAGTATGGAGGAACTACACCAGACTGCATGTTGTAATCAATAATACTAATGACAATATCCATTCTGTGGCGGTGTCATATACAAGGGGCAGGCAGATGCTCATTTGTTTGTTTCTTTCAAAGCATCAACATGTAGCATCTTCAGGAGAATTCTCCACTTTAACCCCTACCCCTGTCGTGACCTTTCCCCTCCAGGGACAGAGAGTGAGGAGCACTAACAGGACACATCTGCTATGAGACAGCTGTTAAGACCCCTAATATTGAGCCTACAGTCAGGGGCTTTTGAGGGGGTTAAGGTAATCATTGCTAAATCACTGAAAAATCAGCATCATTGCTTCAAAACACACAAACCTACACTGTTCATTATAACCACCCCCACCTCCAATCACCAATAGATATTTTGAGCTAATCACATGGAAGAATAATGAGTAATGTGTTGCACTTCCTTGCCTATTTACAGATAAACAGTAAAGAATCTACTGAATATATCTTAAACAGCAACTGATATGACTGTGCCACCAGTAAGCACAAGCACACTCTCTCCTCTGCCAACATTACATGCATGGCTGCCTGTTATGCTGTCGCTCGCTAAGTGAGATTTATAGAAATATTCCCTTCCAGCTCCTCTCAGTGCAGTCAGTGCACTGGGCACACTGCCATCACTGTGCTTTATGTTTGAACAGATGCAGATATATGCAGTTAATATGTTTATGACTTCTTAGCAGCACTTGCTTAAGACCTTTTACAGGTTCTTTGCTGCAGAAAACAACTACACCCCCTTCAAAATTACCACCACCCCCATCCTAACACCAATCCCTAAGGGTTCAAGCACCCAAATCAATTGAAAGAAAGAGGAGTGCACTGTGGTCCTCCCCCTACATCTGTCAGGGAGGGAAAGCAGGAGGGGCCGCACTCGTGGGCCGTACAGGGGAACAATATCACTCCATCTGTCACAAACCGTTTCATCTCTAATGGGATGAAATATAGCTTGCAAATACATCTACCTCTATATCATCTATGTGTATTAGCTTACTACTGCCCAAGCCTCTATCAATTCCCAGAAGCATACGAAGTGGCTTATTGTCTCACATTACGATCCTCCCATCAGCCAGCACTTTCCAACCACCTTGCAAATTATGCTTTTAAGCCAAACAGCATGTAAGAAGACATTTTTCCACTTTACACAGTGAACCAGAAAATGAAAGACTACCAAAGTAACACATTTGCATGTAAAAAGTTTCAGACTGAAAATGCAGTGCAGCGAACCTAAATGCTTAATGAAAGCAAAAGCACATCTTGTCTTTAGAGGAAATACTGGAATAAAGTAAGATGCAATCTGTTAATAACCAGAGAGCTCTTTCATATTCAAATAGTGCTGCTGTGTTTGGAGGTTGGGTGTGGCCAGTTGATTCTTCTTGCCTTCTGAGCTGTTGCGGCTTTGTGCCTTCCACGATCCCATTTGCTCTATCAAATTATACGATCGGGCTGGCCATCGTTCACTGCCGAGAACAAAATGACAACCCCGACAATGCCTATCAGAGCCCACAGTGATGTACGCTGCTCTCTGACAAAAACAAAAGGTAGCACTGGAGTCCAGTAATCTCCAACAACAACACAAAACTGCCTGCTTATTTACTTGTGGAAGGACTGAAAAAAAACAAAAAAAACATATCCCCAGGAGCCATCATGCAACTCTCGAAGCAGCAGGTAGAGCTGCAATCTCAGTCATTCATATTTAATTCCACATGAGTTTCCGGCCAGACTAATGTGCTATTGATTTCAAGTCTCCGATTACTGAACTAGGGAGGGCTATGAGGGGGAGAGAGCTGGACTACAGGGAGTGAGGGTAAAGGATTTAAAGAGAAGAGGTGGAAGAATAAAGATGGAGGGAAGAAAATAGTGAGTTTTCCTCTGACACATTATCTCATTGTCAGAACATCACATTATATTGTCATCCCATTTGGCTGATATCAAATAAGCTACTCTTTAACTGATAAGTGAATAGAGAGCAAATTCTACATGAAAGCACAATGGGTACCTTTCAGGATGAGGCGTGACATGTGTTTTATATTATTTATCATTCATTAAAAGTCGGCCACTTCAGGAAACTAAAAACAGCTCAGCTTAACAGGAGCAGGCATACTTACACCTCCTCTATTTGTTTTTTGTCTGTCACTTGTGTGTTTTTTTCATGTCACATTGCTAGAGAGCGGCAGGAAAAGGAGCGAGAGAAAAAACAAAGAGAATGTCTAAGAGCTTTGTGTATTTTAGGTTTCTCCCCTGATACCAACTCAGACAGGACAAAATAAAAGATTAATAACTATGGCTTTATATCTTGAAAAGATCTGGAGTAAAAAGTGGTCTCCTTAAAGGAGGTGGGTTGTCTTTCATCCAACCTTTAGCCAAATAAACATGACACTCATGACCATATGTTGCTGACACACATTATATATCTAGATTAAAATATAATCATGAACAGTCCAATGTGTGATTTGTGTAATAAAAATAAAAATATACTGTAAGGGTTAAACAGATCTCATTGTGTATTGACCTTATCCAAACAAACAAACAACAGACAACTGTTAACAGAGAATTAAACAGGCACATGGAAAGAAGAATATAATCCATAAATAAAAAGATGACAAGAGCGTCTACTTCAGAGACCTCCTCCCACCAGCCTGTCTACTCTAATAATAGCCCAGAGACAACAAATCCAGACAGACAGAGGGAGAGAAAGATATAGAGAGAAAGAGAGGCGAGAGACAGAGAGAAAGACGTGAACCCATGAGGGAGTCTACAAGAAATTTGCCAAATAATACATAAAGGGTTGAATTAGGCCAGTTGCCATTATCAACAAATGTCCTTTTAAAAAGAGGCTAATTTAATTTTGGATCCTTCCCTAAAAGCAATAACTGCTTTACTGCTGCTGCCACAAATCCCTGAAATGCCAAGGGCCAGGCCTTGAAGAGAGACCACTGAATTAACCAGACCTGAGGCTGAATCATCCTCCCCATCCCCCAGATACACTGTCATAGTGTCATTCGCTCGCTCTTCCACCCCTCCTCTCCCTTCCCCTCTCTCTCTCTCTCTCACACACACAAGGCCACTACCTTACTGCAGGGCAATGGCAACAGGCATTCATTTTGACGTAACACTACAGAATGATAGACTTAAGAAACAGGAAAGCTAGGCCAAGGAATTAAAACCTTAAGGGGTTTTGCAGTTTACAAAGTGAAGTAACATTATGTGCTTACAATTCAAAATTCAAATATAACTCATTTCAAATTTATATACTACTGGGATAGAGGCAGATAGATACAATTATTTATATCATACAGACTATGTAAAATACAGGCCTTTATGGCCCTGTGTGCTGCGTTTTCCACTCTAATCACATGGTAAGCATTGCTTGATATGTTTCCCATGTGGTCTCATAGGCTTCAAAATCAGTGAACTCATTTTTGTAAATGCTTTAAGTTTAGCCATCTGGCATCAAGGAGCATTCCATGATACACCAAGACAAAGCCCCCCCTGCAGCAAGACTTCTAATCAGCACTAAAAGAGAAGGCCTGACAATAAAAAAATAATCAGTAAAATAACAAAAAGCCTTTTAAGCAGAAACGATGGTGGATCTTTTGATTCAGTAATGTACAATAGGCCCATTAAATGCCCTCTTATCCACATGGAGGATTCAGCTGCCGTGCTACCAACCAGGGCTCTAATGAGAGGCCACAATTAAGCCCATTTATTCACATTAAGTGTGAACTGTAAGAGGGGCTGCAGTCAGTTGACAGTTCTGGGTGCCTTTGTGCTATAAGAGCCGCTTTTGTTCAGCAAACAGAGACGGAAAAAACACAAGCACCTAATGACTGAATCTTGTCGTCCCTAAGATGTTCATACAAAACGGCAGAAACAAACACAGAGAGGAGTGTGCGCACGCACACATAAAAACACTCTTCCTCCCTCTCTTACAAACTGACTCAAAGGCTCCAACGCATCCGGGCTGAGTTGAGTCACTGCTTGACAGAGCGGTGGGGGCGGGGTTAAAGAAGACTGACAGTGGGGCTCCATCTCTATCCTCTTATTAACGCTTAACGAGTGCTTTCCTCATGCAATATTCATCTCCACTAATATCATCCAAGCTCTGAGCCAAGCTTGCTACTTATGTAAGGCAATTATGTAAAATATCAGACAGGGTCCATGTTCAAAATCTGACTGGAAGAGAGCTGCAGGACACTGACAGAAAAGAGAGAGGGGGTATAAAGTGAGTGGGAAGGATGAAGTCAGAGGTGGGAGAAACAATAACATAAATTTAAGAAAACTGGTAACTTGTGTGTCCTGTGTTTCACCTTATCTTTGTACAGGTTTGCATCTGTCTAAAGTGTACTTAACAGGCAGGTGGTCGGTGTCAATAATACAAACAGTTCTCCACCTCCCAGCAGCAGTGCTTACAGACAGGGGAGCCTGAGGACTCCTCAAGGTCACCTGGGGAGAGCAAAACAGAGAAACATATTGTTGTTGCAGAACTCCCATCAGCACTTGTCATTGTCATTGACTGATCAAAAACACATGCAGGAGATGTTAAGCACCACCCTTCTTACCTATTTCAACCCCTTAAATGAACTCAAGACTCATACACAAACAAACAAACAAATATACACTGATTTACGCACACTTGCATGCTCACCCACATCCCCAGGTCAAGACCCTGTGGGGGTCTGCACAGAAATAGGTCATTTGTCACACATGATGTCCCGGGGCAGAGGATGCATTATAGATGAGCCCAAACAGCATGTCTCAGTGAGCACTCACCACACAGCTAGACACAGGAGGGAGCAGCAGGAAGTGGGCAGATAGGGATGAGAACTCTTCAGAAAGGAGAAGCAGGGATGTCGTAAATAAACAAAAATCACACCTGGACACATTTCTGTTCATAGTGACCAGACAAGGGATCTTTTAGCAGGGTCAGATAAGACCTACAGCCACACCTTTCTTAACTTTTCTCTGAACTGACATGAATTTATTCAGGGGATATCTAATTTGTTATTCTCATGTATGCACCTGACCCTATAGCTGGCCATCTGCTTCTCATGAGAGGTCTGGAAATTATCCACTTATTATTATGGATTTAATGCTTTGTTTCTAGCCACAATCCACAGCCAAGAACTGCATATTTTGTTTCTCTTCTACCATGTTTTGAATTCTGCAATTACATGTTGCGAATGTAGACTGAGAGAGTCTGACAATCTACTCTCAAAACTGCTTTTATATGCAAAGACAAAGGCCTAAGGAGCAAAGTTGTTAGCAATGGTTTTAACAGAGAATAAGTGAGAAAAGGGGCTGTGCTGAGGAAGAAAGTGCAAATTGTGGGGAACGAGGGGAACAAGTCTGCTGTCTTCTGCTGCACCCATCTGTTCTGAAAGTGCAGGTGGAGCTCTATTCACTCTGCCCCGCATGTGTGTGTGAAGAGAGGGGCACGAAGAAAGGAAGGGCAGCAAGAAAAAGGGAGTGGAGAGATGGTAGGGCAGGGATGGAAGAGGGAGGGTGGTGGGGAAGGGGGGGGGGGGCTCTTGGTGATCTCTGCTGAAGGGGATAATGGGAGAGGAGCGCATTGCAATGGCTGCCATGTAGTACCCTCCCTGTACAATTAGCCAATCAGCAGCCCGCTCTGCCAGCCAGGAGGAGGCATAAAAGAAGAACATTGCAGCTGAGGCACAGAAGGAGACTGCGAGAGAAGCAGGGAATTACACATAAAAACAGCCGAACCAGAACACCCTCCCCTGGACACACCCTGCTGAGGATCACTGCTTCTCTTTTTTTCTGAACCATCGCCCACGCCACTCGGAGAGCACACTCTCCATCATCATCATCCAGTAGAAAACCCCCTTTCTCCTTATTTTCATCCTATAGAGGACACCTACAATCTCAGAGGGCTGAGATTCCCTGGCGAAGATTGTATTTTTTTCCTTTTTTTCTTTTTTTTTTCTTTTAATTTGGACTTCTGACAGAACACAAGGGCCATATAATATAAAGGCCAAAGAACAAACAGAGTCAGCTTTCAGCCCCAAGACCAGAAAGAAGGACCTAGATTTCTTTCATTGTACGTCAAGAATGGTTACTGTACGTATGACTCTATTTCTCTTAAATATGTGAAAAGGATGCTGTAGCTGCATGCTCAGATTGTATCTCAGTCTCTGTAATTGTTATGCTCTACAAAACATGTGTCCATGTGATGCAGACATACACAGCTCTACTGCACATCTTACTGATGTTTTTAGTGGATACTGTAATATTTGTGAACAGAGCTTGCTGTCGATGCTCACATGCCAAGCATCGTATAGGGATTTTGTTTGAGTGTCGTTTTTCTTTCCACATGCGGTGACATATTATTTTTAACAAGATTAGCGATCGATAGAGGCAATTAGTAATCTCATACTGACAATGCCGCCTGACTTTAGCCCGCAGTCACCAGCGATGGATAGATGCTTTATTCTGCCATTTTAGATGTCAAAGCATTTACGCTTTTGTATCACAGCCTCTCCGACTGCTTCAGTGTCGCAGCTTTGATTTCACTGCCTTCAAGATGCAGGCGTCAAGAGTGAGGAATCTCGCAGGATCCCTGCGATGAAGAGATGGGAGGCTGGTTTCAGTGAGGGGGGGTGGACTCGCTTGCTGATCTTGGTGCAGCTCCGGGATGCTGGAGACGGTTCTCCGAGACAAAACATGGTGCCTTGGAGGCTGAGGGCCCATCCAGCAAGGCAAAGGAAAAAAGGGTCGAGTCACACCGGGGAGGGGGAGGGGAGGAGGGAAATTACGCATCCATCGGTTTGCATTGAATCAGACCAAGTGCGAATTCCTCCGGGTTCTCGTGGCGATGCAACCGAGAAAATGGGCTGGAAGTCAGAGGCCGCGACAGTGAGGACACGCACATCTCTATTTTAAGCGAATTTTTCATCACGTAAAGTAAAAGATAGCCATACGCTATAAAAAAAAAGGGACAGAAGCTTGTAAATTAGCTTTGCTCTGAGCAATCGGCCGGATTGGGCGTGTCTCTGGTGGACGTGAGCACCGAACGAGGGCCTTGAAGCCTCAAAAGGCCTCCTCCCATTTACCTCTTGACATGCTCTAATGCTCACGGCCGACCAATTAAGACCAGACACATTTACATCATATTGTAGAGGCTAGGTAAAAAGAAAAAGAAAAAGAAAAAAAAAACCGAAGACCAAGCCTCGCGCGGCTTCTGCCAGACGCAACCTGAAGCACGTGCAGGTGTTTAACAAAAAACACTGCTCGTGAAAGAGACAAAAGAATAATGATAAATAATCAAGATAAATATAGAAAAAACTTATAACTGTGATTTCCTCCACAGGAAACAAAGTATCAGTGAGTTCAGTGTATGAATAGAAAGAAAACAAAGTAGCCTACATTATTTAACACTCAGCGAGACTGTGGTGTGAGGGAGGGAGTTGGTCCGTGAACAACTTCAAGATTTAATTTCATCCAAATAAAAGGGTGAGAAAATATGGATTCAAAAATTATGCTAAGTGAAGGTGGACAACAAGCTGTTCTCCAGCTGTAAACTCGGCACATTTTAAAATCCAGTTAGTTAGTCTTTGCTGTGCATTACCTATTGTCCTCCTGCATGCCTCGACAGAAACACACCGGCAGACAGAGGCTGTAGCTCCGCAGTCCTCCATGCCTGTACCGCAGTGCCAAGCAAATAAAAGCGTTGAGTCAGATAACCTATCCAAAGCCCTTACACAATTCAAGGACAAGGGCAGCAGAGGCCTTCACTGTAAACCAAACACCTCTGTGGTGTAATGATAAAAATGCTCGGACAGTAGTCAATGTCATGTTTTTAACCCTTTTAGTCAAAAAATAATAAATAACAGTTAGTGAAAGGCATTTTTTAATATTACTATTATTTTAGGTAAGACTTGGCCAACTTTCATGAGTTGTAAAATGATTTTTTTATTATGTAAGCGGTGATTTGCCTCCTGTAACCAACGACCTCTTGTAATTATCAGCAACAAATATAAAGCCTGTTGGGAACAAAGAGGGATGGGTTGGACTTTCTCTCTGAAAGTACTGGGCTGTAAATCTTAGGTGAACACCTTTTTGATAACAATATTGTTTTTATCCCCCACAAAAAAATGTTGATAACTATCAAACAAATGGAACATTGTACTGTAAGAGGACATCTTGTTTGTAGATTAACAGTGAAAATAAACGTAGGTTACTTTTCGTTTATAGTCTTAATTTGTAGCTTATCTATACTGAAGGTCATATTATTTGTAGTCCAAAAACGCAAATCATAGACAGTTTGAACAGACTGACTCTAAATGACCAGGTCATTATTTTTTAACGGGTATGATTTGAAATATGACTTAAATAAATCTGTAATGTTGGCTATATTTCATAGATACTTCGTTTGGCTTATAGATTCGTTTAAGACTCTTAACCGGCGACTGTAAGTCAGTCATTGTTCCCGGAGAGTCCTGCAGCCCCTGGCCACGACACAAAGCGCCACTGTTTACATTAATATTCATAGTGCTGCCATAGCCTCTGCGAGGGAGAAGAGCAGGAACGGGTGGTTCTTTTGTTTGGTCCTTTCAATACGTTTATTCAGCAAAAAGGCGCTCCGCTTCATGAATGCCTGCAGAGCTCACAAGTGCTGCCCTCTCATAAGAGAGCAAAATACAAGAACCGGAGAAATCCAAAGATTGTCATTTATAACGTGAACAGGAATAACTTTAAAAGTTAATTATTAATCCGGAAGAAAAATGTAAAAAAAAAAAAAAAAATCGTCCAAAAGCTAAAAATTTCACATATATAGAGCATGTTGGTGTCTTCGCTGGGATCTACAGGCCTCTGTGGCCTCAAATGAGACCGTCCGAAGGCCACTCCCTTTTTCAGCACGCTGGAGAGCGCCCCTCATGCTACAAGGACTTGCAGGATGGATTTGTCTCCCCGAGCCTTTGACGTTGTCTGCTCTCATCTTATCAAAGTAGCACATGCCAGTGAGAGAGCTGAAATCTTTTAGAAATCTTTTATTCTGAGTCTGTCGAGCAGAGAATAGGAGTGAGCCTCAGTGCATGGCTGACATGAGCTGTGACTCCTGTCGTCCTGTTGTTTTACAGCTGCCACCATGATCCCTTAAGCTGCACAGAGTGTGGCTAATGCCCTTTGTTTGGGATAATCCTGTAATCTGTGTTATTTAGAAGGCTCATTTACACTTCAGCCCTGGATTCAGTTTTGATTTATGCCTTCCAGAAAACAAAATGTAATGCTTTTAAATGTGGACTGAAGACAAGGCTATAGTAGAACAAGAAATCATCATCATTACAAATGATCTTAAAAGAATATTTATTTGCATGACATCTTGTGTCCTAATTTATGTTTAGCTTTGTTCACAGAGAATTTAAACACACATATCCGAAGACGTTGTGGATTTAAATCTAAAATAAGTAAACTTTAAGACACTGCAAACACAAAATATGATGATTGACATCTGAGGTCCTGTATTTGTTGATTCCTAGAGCACTGTTACATACAATGTGACAAATATAATGTTATGACTAAACTGGTAAGCAATTATTCTCCTGTGTAGTATAGCCTGCAGTGCTGCATTTGGAGCAGAAATGAATTGGGAAAACATCAGAGGATGAAGAACACTGCCTGCATTTACATTTAGTCGTCTAATGCTTCTGGTTTTGTAATTTAATTGTGTACAGTGTAGGTGGTACGTGTGCTTGGCAGTGGAGGCAAGGCTCTTGTTTGCGTGCAAGTCTGGGTTCATGTGTTTGGCAGAGGAGGCAGGCTCTTGTTTGCGTGCAAGTCTGCAACCATGTGTGGGCGATGCTGATGCAGTGCATTAAATATTAAGGGAGATCTCACAGAACCCCAAAATAGAAATAGTGCTACCCTAACTACTGGAATTTGAAAAGAGGAGTGCAAAAAGATTATTATGCTGTGTTTATTATTATTATTATATTTTATATTATTATATTATATATTATTATATATATGTTTTGACAGTAGATGCTCGCCAAGAAATGTCTTCAGAGAGAATAGGCAATGATAAGCAAAAAATCCTGGGCAGTACTTATACACAAGAAGCCTGATTAAGTTACAGAGGAGTCAACACCTTATGCATCTTCAGTTTAGGAAAAGACTGATCTATATTGCGCAGATAAGGATTATTCATGCTTTTGCAAGCTTTCCCCTAACATCACAATGATTTCTTGTCTCTTTCTGTCAGAGGAACTGGGTTACGTTGAACCAAACCCTGTATGATTTAATTCTTATTGTTGGTATACAAAATGAAACGTGACAGCCTGAAGATGAAACAGTCCAATTTTTTATCTTTCCTATTTGTGTCAAGGAACATCAAAGCATGCTGTCCTCCTCTTTTTCAGGATAAAATTATTTAGTTGCTGCTTGTGTCAGCCAATCTCAGCGCCCAGCCCTTACTCAGTGGGTCTGTGAATTATATAACATCAGTGTGTTCACTGGGGATGTGTGTTCTGCCATGCTGAGGGTTATTTTAGTTGGCGAGTAAAATTTGCCCTAATATCTTTCTCCATCCTTTCAAAAGGCTTTTGTCATTTTTGGGACACTTTCAGTTGCTCGTTTCTTTTAGTCAGATGTATCAAATCCAACAACATAGTCCAAGGTTAATTTTATAAAACTTCAGCGTTATTCAACCTCGTGTTAATCTCGCTTTAATTCATAATGGCATGGAAAAGAAGGTCAGCTGCAGCATTTTAGCTGTGCATCAAAATCTTAATGTGACAGTTGGCTATCTACATTGCACTGCCTTTGTGCGTTGATGTGTCTGAAGTACTTTATTTTTAGGCTGTCTTAACTTCGTCACTGTGCTCCTCTTCCCCTTGTCATTACCAATTTGACTTGTGATAGTCCCTGCCTCTGCAGAGCCATATAATATTAATACATGGAGTAAGATTCTCTGACCTGTATGTCTGCTCCTAATAAGTGCAGACACAAATACACACTCAGCCCAAAGTAAGAAAGCCATTAGAAACAATGCAGTCTTTGAGGGACTGTTACCTGGGCAACCTGAGTGAAGGTAAAGCTCATAGCAAAAAAGCAGGTTGCAGAGATGAGGGAAAAATGCAGGTTAGACAGACCCCATTTTCAAAAGCTGGAAAATGATTGAGAACACATGAAATGGCAAGAATAGTTAATGTGTGAAATGTAAACGAAATTAGTTAAGTTGTGATAATGCTTAAACACAGCCTGGACTGAAAGAGAAAAGATGACAGACGGGTAACAAAATCATCACTTACTTGGGTCAGCAGTCATTTTGTCTGGACTCATTCCTCAATTATTCTTTAAGAAAAAGTCTGGAGAGATCAATAAGAGCTCATCTCTCTTTAGGATATAGCACGCAGTTTCTTACTATTCACTGGAGGAAACAAGCTTGACTTGCATAGGGTATAAGTGGTCAGATAATAAGTGTTCCTGTTAAACATATTATTTGATTTGAGTTTTGTTTGTGTCGGAAACTTTCTTGAATATTATTTCATAATAATTCCAAATGTTCAGGATTAACTCCCTGTGTTGCTTTGGACTACAAGAGCTTAAGAGGAGACTCATTTAGCCTTATTGACATTCATAACACCCACCAGCTAGAGATGTGGAACAGCTCAAACCCACAATCTGACATAACAATTTACATTTTGGCAGTGCCAGCTCACTGTACAAGCTTTCACACTGTTTATCCAAACACCTTGCTCTTTTTTGTGGAGGAAGGAAGAAATACAGAAATGCATCTGTCTGTCAATGATAAAATGTATTTTAAATTTCCACATACTAATGTTAAATGGAATACTTGTAATTGCAACAAGAAGACTGCCATGACTACAAACTTACTGCCTTTATTTTGTGGATTTCTATGCAATATATCATCTGCTGAAACTTAAGGATAACAGTAAGAGGATTTTTCAATAAGCATGTTATGGGTTAGTAAGTAGACTAGGTTTAGGATGTAGAGTTTGAACAGTCAATTGTAAGCATGAGATGTTTTTTTTTAGAACAAAGAGAATTCACAACAATGAAAGCAGTTACATCTGTGTCCTTAGTTTACCTGAAGGCGGAGACCTTGCAGTGTTTTTTCACTGGAAATAACAATCCAGAGTTAGGGGACTAGGTGTAAGGTGTGAGGACAGAGAAAGTGGAGCAGGAAGTTTTGTTTCTGACCACACTGATGCTCTATGAGAATCCCCTGTAGTTCAATTTAAGCAACACAGTGTGACCCAGGAGACATACAATAGACACTACACTGTGCACTAAACCCACAATATTTCTCCCTTTTCAAAAATACATGTCAGTTGACCATATGGTGTCACTGAGGAGGGATTTGGAGATGAAATTGTGTAACTTATTTATTCTTTAAATGGGTAGATACTGCTCAGTAATTTTTTTTAGATGAAAACATGTATAATTTCCACTCTTTCTTTTGTCTTTCTTTTACTCGTCAACCTAACTACTCCAGCTTCATACAACACTTACCATTATCTGTCCCCAATGATGTAATGGTGTTTGACCCTGGAAGAGAGTAGGGGGAGGGGAGGAGTAAGGAAAAAGGACTGTGACATCTGCAGGACCAGAGGCACAGGGCTAGGGAGGAAGGAAAGATGGGGTGAAAGTGGGGGAGGGGATATGATAAATCAGATGTTGCATCCATCTCCATTTTAGCAATGCTGATTTCTGACCTTTCCCTCTGAAGATGACAGAGTGCATAGCCTGTCTGTGGCTCCTGGTTCTTGTGCATGAATTAAACATGTTAGATATATAAGCACGTGTGCGTCTATACAGCCGTATGACTGCTGTGTCCTTTGTGTCTCAGTGTGAATTATGAATCTAACTCCACCCTCTTCCTCAGCAGATAATCAGCACCATGGAAACCCAGGTGTCCAACGGTCCCAGCGGAACCAGTCTGCCAAACGGTCCAGTCATTAGCACCAATGGCTCCACAGACGACAGCAAAACCAACCTGATCGTCAACTATCTGCCTCAGAACATGACCCAGGAGGAGTTTAAAAGTTTGTTCGGTAGCATCGGTGAGATTGAGTCCTGCAAGCTAGTCAGAGACAAGATAACAGGTAAAAACATTAATCCATGGTGAAATACAACACAACAACAGTTTGGTTCAAAACCTTAACACTGCTTTGGTTCTTTGTTTGTCCCCAGGTCAGAGTTTGGGGTATGGTTTTGTAAATTATGTGGATCCAAATGATGCAGATAAGGCCATCAATACGCTAAATGGTCTCAAACTGCAGACTAAAACGATCAAGGTGGGCAGCTTTTCCAGTATCCAAAATACTCACTTGAATTGTTTTATTCTTGATGTGCTGCTAGACAAAAGAAAGGAAGTAGGGATTTATTCAAGGGGGGGCGGCAGCATTGAGAAGTGGTGGCAGACGTGACAGAGGGAGAGGAGGAAAACAGGGAGGAGGAGGGAGAGGCAGAAGGGTGCAGTGGCTAGAACAAAGAGAGTGAGAGATGGGGTGAAAATAGAGAGAGAGTGGAGGTCAGAAAGCAAGGGGCAGACAGCATGCAGAGGTTATTGTGATGGAAATGTAATTAGGAACCCTGACTGTGGTGCACAAGGGTCAGTCCAGGTTATCCCATCTGCCTTCAGTTGAGGCTAATTAGGGGAGCTCTTTGTCCCAAAATCAGATGGTTGGAAAAAGCAGCCGCAGATTATAAAACACTGCTTCCTCCCATTTTCCAGACCTGATCAAAGTAAATTTAGACAAACAGCAGGGTTGAGAAATCGAATCTTCTAGAGAGCAGGTGATCTCTCAACAGCTGTGCTGGGATGAAACAGAGCACTTATTCAGACTAACAAGCGATGAAACAGCAAAGCATTAGTGTAGTCAGATTCTTCTTTTGCCAAATCTCAGAAGATATATTTAGATTTGTGCATTACATTAAGAAACAGTTTGCATAAGAATTGTTTGTCTTCCTCTAGAAAAAGTATGTATTTTCATTGAAACTAATACATTCGCTGCCAAAAATGGACCTCTTAAGAACCCTGTCCTCAAATTACTGATCTCTTCCCTTTGTCTTTTATTTTTTGTCCAGTATAATTCATTCCATTTTTTGTCATTTTGTTGAATTCATATTGGTATGCATTAGTCTTTAAGTCCTTTTTTCACGTTCTTCTTTTTGTCAATCTCTATTTTCCACTAAGGTTGCACTTTTAACTATTCTTGAATTCGTCACAAAGGGAATATTAAGATTATTTTTGATTAATTGATTGACATGATAGAAACTAACCTGAACAGTAGTTTGTTCTGTTTTTAGAAAAGAAAGCTTTTAAAGACACTGATGATGCTGAGAGGGAGGGACCAGCAGTGGAAGGGTAGGGGGTAGCTCAAAGAGCAGAATGCCAATGACAGGATTAGAGGCCATATGGGCTTCAGGCACCATCTGTACTGTGGGAGCGACAGGGAGAGGGTTAATTATAGGGCAGCCTCTGCTCCCCGAACACAGTAACTCCCCCCTGATTCGTCCAGAACACCCTAATCACTGCACCACACAACCCTCCTGCTCACACAGTCTGTGTACACAGAAGACACTGGTGCTTAGTGCTGATTGGTGAAACACGAGCACCTGTATTCATATGACAAATAATGTCCATTAAATGTTCATTCTTTTTGTAGCTTTTTGTACCAATGGATAAAAAATTTCAAATTACCAAATATTGTCAAAAACATGAAGAGTTACAAAGCATTTCATTAACAAAAAAACAAAACAAAACAAAAAAAACAGATTTCTCAGAACAATGTGTGTGCCAGGACAGTGTGTTTATAAGGAGTCAAGGATCCAGCAAGTCTTGTGATGCACTTACATTGTTTGCTGTTTGCCAGTTGAGCTGCTCTCCCCAAGAGGATAGAGACAAAGGAAAGAGGGAGGGCAGGGAGGGCAGGGAAGGCAGATCAGCCTATCTCAGACAACACTCACTCTGTCTCTGCATCACACACAAACACAGTACTGCCAACAATGCACTGAACTGGATTATCTATCACAAATGTGCTTGCATGCTCCTGTGAAACACCAAAACAAGAATATATTTAGGAGTTTTCTTTTTCACTGGCAATCAGATATTCCTCTGCAGCACTAGATGGAAAATGTGAAGAAGTAGACCAACAAAAAACCATAAGGGATATCAACAGAGACACACCAAAAATGGCCTTGCACTAATTAAGTCACTGGTGAATTCAGGAAGACGTATCGTTCTAGGATGATGTGTTTGAGTGCAAAACAGAGCTGACACTTGGGCTTGTTAAACGTTGATTTGCGTCAGTTTGGGTAATGGTTACAATCATCATAGTGTTTTCTATACTCTCCCATTGTAGCTAAATGTGAGCTTAGAGGCATTGATTAAGTCCACAGAAAGCAAAAAGGACAGTTTGGACTGTATAGATAGCAAATGAGGAGAAATCAGCAGTCATAGTGAAAAGCGTTAGTTGGGAACTTTTTTGCAGCTCAGGGTTATATCAGGGCATTTAACATCTACACAAATTGTCTCTTTTTAGTTACTTTCATTGTTTAAACTCGAGGAAAGAAACTGAGAAATACTCTTGAGGTAATCCAGGCCATGGAGTTAGATATTCAAATCTGATATGTCTGAATTAGCCTTTAGTCAACAAGTCATCAAAAGCCCTTTTAGTTGTGCTTACTGATTTATTCTTTTAAGAAAAAATATTAGAGAAAAATGTCATTGAACTGATTGTCTTCTAGACCAAGAATAACAATGCATTCTCTGACTTGACTTGAGCTATCTTTTTTCTCACTCTGTAAATCTAGAATTTGGCAAGCTTAGTACAATATTACACATATCCATTTATAAGATGGAGGGCATATTTGTATTGCACAAGTTATTTGAATTATTAAAATATTTCTTTGAATGAGTAAGTTCACATACATACTGAGATAGGCAATAAGTTACACTTTCAATTGAGAAAACAGACATCTATTTAAAATGAGACAATCAACATCCAGTAAAGGTGCAATATACTGATCTTTGTTTCATTAAAAAGGTACTTGATTAGGAGATTACAAGTTATACAAGGCCCTTTTAAATGCTTTGCCAAATATTTGACTATATTTAGCAGGGGTGTGAACTTACAGTAGGTTACAATTCAATTTGATTTTGATTCTTAGGTTCACAAATCACAATTTGTTCCCTATTTCTTGTATAATAATAATATTTTTTTAAAAAAAGCTGTTTATTTCAGCATCCACTTCTGTCTCCAGTGCACTAAGAGGATGTTTAATATAAAAGCTAGTAAGATGCAGATAACACACAAAAAACAACACACCCTTTGTCCTGTATGCACAGAGAAAGGGAAGTTTGCTGCGCTGGGTTGCTGGTAAAGCTGACTTTATATAAGAGAAATAATGTTGTTTGAAATTGTTTTCTAAAAAAAATAAGAAGGTTGCAAAAAAAGTTTAAAAATAGTTGTATAAAAATTGATTATGGACATTTTAAGTTGATTCTGAATCTTTTATTATGAAAACAATTCAATTAAAATGCAAAATGAGTATTTTGGACGACTCTTATTTTTCATTCTCCTCTAACTAACTAAATAACTTAATTATTTGGGTGTTACAGGTATCATATGCCCGACCAAGTTCAGCATCTATTCGTGATGCCAACTTATATGTGAGTGGTCTCCCCAAAACTATGAGCCAAAAAGACATGGAGCAGCTGTTTTCCCAGTATGGTCGCATCATTACATCTCGAATCCTGGTGGACCAGGTCACAGGTATAGCCTTATTTGATTTCCCAAGCTGTCACCATAGCAACTCTTTTGCTATTTTTTGTAGGCAGCAGCATTCATTGATGCCAAGGTAGTAACATTGCTTTGTTTTCTTATTCGGAGCAGGCATATCACGAGGAGTGGGCTTCATCCGGTTTGACAAGCGAAATGAGGCGGAGGAGGCCATCAAAGGTCTGAACGGACAGAAGCCTTTGGGTGCTGCTGAGCCAATCACTGTCAAATTCGCCAACAACCCAAGCCAGAAGACAGGCCAGGCCTTACTGACTCAGCTGTATCAGACGGCTGCCCGCCGATACACGGGGCCCCTGCACCATCAGACTCAGCGCTTCAGGTACTGAACCTAAACCAGACTAAACAATCGATGTCAAGTCTCTTAATAACCTTTATGTAATTGTCAAGCTTCCTCTACAACAGAGAATAGCTAAGAATAGATATACAAGACATATCAGATGAAGTGGCACACCCCAAAAACAGCAAATGTGTTCTACTTTTACAAGGAGTGATTGAAAAACTCAAAACCAAAGCACTTTCTGTCCATTTTAAAACCTTCTATTGGCAAGCTGTTCCTTGAAGCAATGGAGATCCTTGATATTACAGAAGGAATAGGCAATACTGCATTGTCCCTCCTTCACACTCTTTCTCTCTGACTTTCTTTTAAACTGCAGCATGATCCCTTCACTTGGAAAGGGACCAGATCCAAATAACAGCTCAAAACCAATGTAAGAGAGACAAAATTTGATTTTTCCAAATATAATAAGGAAACTACAGCTAATCTATTCTTTGCTTAGGGGTTACAATGCTTAACCCTAGAACTGTGCCTATGCTACATAGGCATTTTAGTCATCAAAAAGTTGAAATTGCCATTATTTCACTATATATTTACAGGTAACTTTGAACAGAGGTTTGAAATTCAATGGCTTGAATATTTATAGATGGCCTCCCAAGTTAAAAAGCTAATTAAACCTGTAAATAATATTATTGTAACCATACAGAATCTGTATTTGATGGCTTAAAGATAAACAATTAACAGTATCAACAAGCTGGTACATGTTTACAGCTCTTTACATTGCATCAGTTTGAGGTTGGATGGTTTGAAAATGCGTTGCAGTGAAGGATGCCCTCTGGAGGCCATCTGGTGAAGAAGCAGCATGTTAACTGAAACCCCCCTTCCTTGTAGATCTCATAACTAACTTCTTCATCCCCTTCATTCTCCCTCTTGCGTTGCAGACTCGACAATTTACTAAACGCCAGCTACGGAGTCAAGAGGTAAATGCCAAAGGTGTACTTTCAAAAGCATCCATGCCAAAATTAAACCTCAAACAAAGTGCCTGGAATACCACCTGCTGACTTCATCTTAAAATCAGACATAATGGCCGTAATTCTTAATGTCCACTGCCCATTTAGCCATGTCACAGAACTAGCCGAGACAATAAAACACCACCAGTAAATACAAAGAGCAATAATGCAGCCTTCAAACAGCAGGGTATTCTGGCATGGCTTTGTTTAACCTTTTCGTTCTTTTGTTTTGAATTAATAGAAATAAGTTCTATGTATTTATTTATGGACTAACATTGTCAGTTTCAGTTGCTTTAATGTCCCCTTTTTTCACCAGCATGGACATACAGATTCCGTTTACGTCTCCTCTGTTTTGCTCCAGTTTGTGTATTATTTGATTCCAATTTGCTTTTCATCCCTCTCTAGGTTTCTGTGTTTTGTTCAATACTGTGGTTTTTGTTAAACATTGTGATTCATGTGTTTAATTCTTCCATAGGCTTTGGTCAGCAGAGAAAATCTGCACATTGTGTAGGTGTGTGTGTGTATAGGGACACACAGTGCCATTTTGTACGAAAGGAGGTTGTTTGGAATGACTGTGGTGCCCACACATATTTATCTACTGTACTGTACAGCAGAGGGAATGGAGATGGGGTCCCACGACTCCTTACCCAACTACAGTCTTTAGTATAGAGCACTGAATTCTGTGTTGAACTTCAGAATGACACCCATGGTAGTTCTCCTGCTCTCTTCCCCAGATTCTCCCCCATTACCATCGACAGCATGACCAGTCTGGCCGGAGTCAACCTCACTGGTCCAACAGGAGCTGGCTGGTGCATCTTTGTATACAACCTGTCTCCTGAGGCGGATGAGAGTGTTCTGTGGCAGCTCTTTGGGCCCTTCGGCGCTGTCACCAATGTCAAGGTCATCCGTGACTTCACCACCAACAAATGTAAGGGCTTTGGCTTTGTCACCATGACCAATTACGATGAAGCTGCCATGGCCATCGCTAGCCTTAATGGCTACCGCCTTGGTGACCGCGTGCTGCAGGTTTCCTTCAAGACCAGCAAGCAGCACAAGGCCTGAGAGAGAGGCGGCTGGCACCAGCTCCTTCGACCTGCAGGGAGAGCTGCCTGAGCTCTCTCTGCCATCACTCTACATGGGCCTGGACTGAGTCTCTCTCTGACACATTCTCACACAAAGTCATAGTATATTACCCTTAACACAAAAAATGCAGATACACACAGACATGCACACACATGACCAAACATATCCATACATAAGCATACAAAAGTCAGAGTTTCAAACAAACACACTAGTGGAGTTTTTCTTTTCTCTTTACACGACATGCTAGTCCTTCCCTTTATTTGCCTGGATTGAATTAGAAGGTGTACGTAGCTGGTTTGTTGGGTAGGGGCAAGAGCTATCTATTTAGGAGACAGTTTAACGAATGTGACAGAGAATGTGTACTGAGTGCTTTGATTGAATTCAGGCAAATGATAACTGATGAGCAAATCGATCAAAAAAATCTAAATGATAGAATATGTGCAATTTACCTAAACTCTTACCCCACCATCTCTCCCATTATCTTGCTGGAGAGGATGTAGTCACTTTTTTACACTTGGGCATTTTGAATCAGCGATTTTTTTAGATCAAAGAAAATGAAATTAAAAAACAGTGTTCTCTTATATACGTCTATTTAAAATATAACTATATATTCAATATTTAAGGTGGTTATAATAGCCGAGTATGTAAGCATTTTCTAGAAACTTTGACTACTGTTTCCTGACCTTCATTAGGTGGTGCCTAGTGTAAAGGCAGTTTTCTCTACCCTATGCGAGCTTGTTAGCTCAGACCCAGTTAGATTTAGGTCAACCAATGAATACTGGTCACAGAAAAGAGTAGTCTGAAGGCCATCAGAATCACTTCCTCCCTCACAGTCTCACACTGGACAACACAGTAGTTCACTTATGTATAACACAAACACAGATCAAAGTTTAGGAGATATATAAATATTTAGTTCACAAAAAAGTTTCTGTATTTCTTTAAACCTATATTCAGGATGGTTTTCACACAAGCAGTAGGTCTGTAAACTTAGAGCACAGTGGCAGTGCTCCCATGCTGACAGCGTTCATTAATAACTCTCTGGTGGGTAAGGGAGCAAGGGCAACTTTTTTCACCACAGTAAGCCACAGCCAAAGAAAAATACCGGTGTTTTTTACTCTTTCTGCATCATTTCTTCACAGCACCTGTACTTTAGTTTTTCCCTAAGGCAGCCATTTTTAGTGGAGGGCTTTGTAAGCTATGATTTGGGTTGACATGCCTCTCTTTCTTAAATTAAAAACACAGACGAGCAAAAGCCCAAGAGCACCGGTATTATTCTTCAGTCTAGTGAACAGTTAGAAGCTTGAATATTCAAGGTCAATGTTTACCATTCAGATTCATATAAAGTTAAGACATACAAAGAACAGATTAAGATAACTTAAGTTCCAAATTATGAAACATTTTAAACTGGCTTAAGAGTCAGGAGTGTGAGCGACAGTATCTGGCAATGTTGAAATACGATCTTCTTTCCACTGAGAAAGAGTAACCCTTCTTTCTGCTTTGCCAGTTTTCCTCAGTTTTGTTTAAAACCCCTCTATACTCTTAAAAGCTTCCCAGAATATTGGAATTCCTGCCCTCTGAAATGATGACTGCTCAATATCAAGCCTGCAAATTAGTGTCATATTTATACCTCTGTTTACAAAGGAATGATTTTTATTTATTTGCTTCAGATCTGTTTGGCCCAACCATAAAAATAGCATTTCTCAAAATATCCCTAACCCAACTGCATGAAAATTATTTATGGCACCCTTGATGAAACATTGATGCCAACCTGTCTAGTTGAATGTCTGTTAAAGACCAGACTTAGATTTACCATGGGGAGAGCTGATGTCTAATAATATCAAGACATTTGCACATAATAATAGATTAAATAAGGTCAAGTATATTCAAGACATTTTTGCTTTTGCTTTTCTAAATGACGCTGTGTTAGCCAAAGAGGACGATCTCTTTGAAAGGATTACATTAGAGATAAATCTATTTTTATACATACAAAGGAACAAGACCTTGTGCTGAATTTTTACAGATTCTTAAGCTTGGAAAATTGGGACATCGCATGGCTTTATTTTAAACCCTCTGATCTTTGCAGAGTAAGGGGGAATAAGCATGCGGTGTATGGGTGGGGATTTAGGGAGGGGGCGAAGGAACATTGTATCTCGTACCAACATATCCGTTCAACTACATCAAACTGATTGAGACAAACCACAAAAATTTCATGTAAAAAAGATTACATGTTGAGTTAGGTTACAACCTGACAGACATATCTGTACTTATGAGTGCGTAGACACACTCACATCTCTTGTCCTGAAGTTGTGTACAGTGTTGCTTTAATGATGGTGCAGTGAAGTGAAGTTCTTTGACTTGAGAATCCCAGACAAAAGCTGCAGTGAGACTGGCTCATTGCCCAGCTGAAAAACTAAATAGCTGCTTGCAAATGAAAAGGTAAATTGTAGATTCAAACAGTGATACAGGTTCAACATGAACACTGTGCATGACTCTTTATAATTAGATAGATTTGATTTTTTTGCCAAAGAATTGCTTTGCAAGTCAGTACCAAGATGGACAAATTAAGACTAACTATATATTTCCTGAGTAATTGCTGTACAAATCTATGTTATTTATTGAATAAGGACCCTCTCCAATTTTAGTTATCATTACTTTTGATAAGTTTCATCTTAGTTTGCATTTGTAATTCTCAAAACTACTAAACCAAATGCTAAAACTAAACAGTTGCAAGCACTCCAATTTGCACACGTCATGTAAACACCGAATGACAAAAAAAGGCATATCAGAGAAAAATAATGTTCATCTCTTGACGAAGGAAAAATAAATCATACATATCCATATAATGTTTCCCCCCACATTTAAAGTCATCTGCTTTGTCTTGTGACCAGCTGAATTCTTTATAAGCGTTAATACAGCACACCTTACTCCAGCATCTGACTCATACTGTTTGATAATAAATAAATAAATACTTAAATACCCAAATACTCTGAACAGCAGTTGCTTCTGTGTTCAGAGATGACCACATAAAAAGGACTAATCCCACTATTTTGGGTCGAGCAATTTTGCAGGAGAGAGCAGCACAGGACTGAGCACTTGGTGAGCCCAGTGACAGACATTAGAAACAACCAAGATAACAGGCCACTTCGAAACTGCAGCTGGAGTTGTTTGCCCGGCCATGTCCGACGTAGTCCAGTCAACCCACATAGCAAAGCCACAGTTTGAAATGATCTTTCGTACACAGCCTATACAAAGACCAACACCTGATGAGCAGTAGAGAGCCAAGGACTATGGCAGGAAACAGTACTGCACTGCTTGAGCAACAACAATAATCATTGAAAAAGACAAAAAAACTTTCCTATGGAACAGTTAAGTGCAATGTGCTTTGTTTTTATATTGACTGATTACAAATGATATATATTTTTTAAAATAATTAAACGTCACACTTGAAAGGTTTGTGGATAAATGAAAGGAGCAAAAGTTTAGATGAAAACATTCAAAACAAAAGCGGCTCATAAAGGAAAATCAAACAATCAATGACAGCTCTGATCTTTAAATTTCCAAAATCACTTCCGTAGCCCCTAATTTGTGCTCTGACCATGCAAGCTCAACAAAAAATATTTGGATGACTCAATCGAGCAATTCTTAATGACCTTGAAAGGAATACTGTCTAATATATCATCAGTTTTAGCCCATGTCAATTTCAAATATCATTTATTCTTGTAATTTATTGATTTCATTTACATATCAGACTCACTTGTTAAATTAGCGTATTTGTGTTGTTGATGTTGCCATAGAGAACACACATGGGTCAAAGATTTTGTTTGGTTGCATCAATTGGGTACAGTTTATTATTTCTTCCATTATTTAATTAGTTGCAGTTTTACAGTGTATGCAGATTTTAGACTTAGTTAGATTTTTTTATTTCAATCAAACTGTGTTCAATTGTGTTTGTAAAAGTCTGTGGTAGCTTTTGTTGCAACATAAAATAATTTAAACAGAAAAAATTCAAAATAGCGCCAACAAACTTGTATTATTTGGGCGACTTTAAGCTTGTAGTTTTAACTTATTGTTAACTTAAAAACTATTTATTATGATTATTATTATTGCCTCGTATAAAGTATGTTTTGTGTATATTTATGGTTTATTTCATTATATTTGCAAGTTTAAAAGATTTTAAGTTTGCCAAAATTGTGGTTACACCATTTCGTTTCTTAAAAAGGGGGACAAATAGAAAAACAGCTTTAGAAGTATGATTTGGAAACGTTCTCCATAGTCAAAGAATGCACTGCTATATTTACCTAATTGAAGTGTATAAACATACATGCTGTGTGCTAGATGTTATGCCTTTACTGCCTGTGTTCTGTTTGTCTTGTTAAATGAATATCTTTTAATTATTTAATCTAATCACAGTCTTGTTTTTTCAACCACTCAGTGAACCCCTCAGACTTAAGACGGCCCCTATAGCAAGGCTTTGGCTCATCCGGCCTATTTGGCCAGGGTCAAGCAGTTAGCCAAGAACAAAGGGGTCGTCCTTGGTTTGAAAGACTCTCAAGAAGCTTTCCTGTTTAAGCGGGCCGATCACATTTTGAACAATAAAATGTATCCTTTAACTGTATAAGCACTAATTTCTAAGATTATTGGAATAAGTGTTTCTATGGATTTGTCTTTCTGAAACAAATATTATCTTTAGTAGTAAGATAAATTTGAAAACCAGGCCAAGAGGTCTTGCAAAATATAACAAGCTGAAAAAAAGCAGCAGGAAGGTTTTCTTGTGAGTCTCTTGGATAGTAAAGGGGTGAGTGGTCCTTCTGTTTCTCAGCCAACTGTATTTTGTGTCTATTTATTTAGAAGAGGGGACGCAGTAACTTAGTGATGTTTTTCTTACATTTTCCTGGAATGGTAGAACAAATCAAAAGGTGAAAATGATCAAAACAGTTCTGTTGACAACAACGTCAGTGGAAAAAATAAAAATCTCATACTTCCAAACATGACCAAATGAACAAAGTCAAAATTTAACAAAGAAAAAAATAAAACCTTTCAGTTTAGTCTAGGATATTTATTACTGGGATTTCAGCTGAAGACGCTTGAAGACTTTTTCATGGAATTGTTTAATTATTTGTACTTTACATGCCAGAAAAAAATAAAATAAAAGTTACAAATATTATGTGCTTCCATCTTTATTGACTGTCCATGCATTAAAAATTTACATATTGAGCAGATATAATATACTAAACATGTATTTCTTCTGTGTGTGCATCCCTTAAGGTTGGTAAGTTTACTTATAAAAAGAATATTTTCTTTTCATGCCTTTCCATTTCTTATTGTTATCATTTGAATTAAAAAAAAAATCAAATATAGGCTTAATACATTGGTAATTCTTTGAAATTATGAGGAATAATAGTGATACTTTTCCTAAGGTCACAGTTCTTACCCTTATATATTTATTTGATAACACTTTGGATCAATGTTATATAAACATCAACAATGACTATCAGTCCAGAAGCAAACCACCAATATCCAACTCTGACCATAATGTTGTGCACCTAATTCCAATTTACGTGACCAAGCTAAAAAGCAGCAAACCTCAAATTAAGGAAGTTAGACTTTGGACTAGGGAGAGCAAAGATGTTTTGGGAGCCTGCTTTGACTGTACCAACTGGGAAGTTCTGAGGGAGGGCACGCTGTACTCTGCATGCACAGTCACAACAAACTACATAAATTTCTGTGTAGAGTCCATCATCCCTGTAAAATCAGTTGAAGTGTTTCCTAACAACAAAACCTACATAACAAAAGACATTAAACAGATTATGAATTTGAGGAAAACAGCCTTTAAAAACAAGGACTCTCTGGAGCTGCACAGAAGAAGCAAGGAGTTGAGAGGCATGATCAGGAAGGCAAAAGAGGTGCTTAAGAGACACCTAGAGGGGTCTCTTAACGCTGATAATCCCAGGAAGATGTGGGAGACCATGAAGAACATGGCAGGGATGCCAGGCAGACAGCAGAAGCCTGTCGTAACAAATGATGAGCTGGCCTCTGCTACAGAGCTTAACACCTTTTTTACAAGGTTTGAGGACTCTAAATCTAAAGTGACGTGTTGAGCTCAGTGCAGCTACATCCAGATGACAGCGTGGAAATCTCTGTGGCCCAGGTGGCTAATGTCTTTCGGCATTTAAATGTACACAAGTCAGCTGGCCCTGATAACATCGGTGCCTCTATCTTGAAGCACTATTATGAGGAACAGTGTGGCAACCAATCTTCCAGACCTCATTAGACACTCACACTGTCCCAACAGCCTGGAAAACCTCTCGCATAATCCCTGTTCCCAAGAAAACATGCCCCAAGGAGTGTAACAATTTTCGTCCTGTAGCTTTAACCTCTGTGTTAATGAAGTCATTGGAGAAAATCAACATCCACCTGCTCTCTTCCTCTTTACAGGACAAACTTTAACCGTACCAGTTTGCCTGCAAGCATGAGCGTAGCACCGTAGATGCTGTAGCCACCCTCATTCACCTAGTTTCAAAATATCTGGACACTTCAAAAAACAGACCATATGCAAGAGTATTCTTTATTGATTTCTCCTCTGCATTTGATACCATAAGACCAGACCTGTTGCTATCCAAAATCAATCAGTTGGAGACTAACCCACATTTTATCTACTGGTATCACTCCTCCCTCACTGATAGACAGCAGCTGGTAAGAGTTATCAACAACCTATTATTCACCAGTTACACCAATGACTGTGTCTCTAGTGTGCCGAGTCACCATCTCATCAAATTCTCTGATGACACTGCACTAGTATCACTGATTACAGAGGGGGAGCAGCCAGACCTGTACTTTCACAGTGTAGAAAGAGTGGTCCAGTGGTATGACCAAAATGTCCTCATATTAAACCCTGTGAAGACAGAGGAGGTCATCTTTGGGAATATCAACTCTGCATTTGCTTCAGTCATTATTCACAATAAACCCATCAAACAGTCATCCTCCTTTAAATATCTGGGAGTGTACCTGGACAGTGCTCTTTCTTGGTCACCTCATTTCATCTGTAATAAGGTCCAACAGCAGATCTATTTTCTGAGAAGGCTGCGGTCCTTTGGTGCCAGTAGGGAGATTCTACACCTGTTCTTCTGCTCTATCATTCAAAGTGTCCTGCAGTATGGAGGCCCAGTCTGGTTCTGTGGCATTACTGTCCAACTCAAAGCAAGGATTCTTAGGCTGTTGAGTATCTGTTAAAAAATGGTGGGGCTGAGTGTTGAGAACTGTTTTCTTAGCAGCTGCTCCAAGCAAACCCTCAGACTGGCTGAGATCACAAAGGACCCTTCTCATGTTCTCCATGAGGAGCATCAGCTTCTGCCATCAGGGAGACGCTTTAGGGTACCAAACTGTAAGAAAAATAAGTACAAGCTCTCTTTTGTTCCTCAGTCTATTTCCTTATTAAACAAACAGTGGTGAGGAGGTCGGACAGCTCCACACACACATACCCCTGACACTGACTTTGGACATTCTTATGCATTTAGGCTCAACTGGTGTTTGGACTGTAGTTGAATAGTTGGATTTTTTTTAACCTTTTATGATGTATTTATTGATATGCTTTAATTTTTAATCCATCATCACAGTAATTTTTATCATTACTGTGATGATGGATGAGCTGGTGATGCGAAACAAATTTCTGAGTAATCAGACAATAAAGTATTATCTTAACTTATCTTATCAACATGTAAATTGGTGGCATATTGGCTGACTTCTGGACATTGTTAGCAGCTTATCAGTGTCTAATTCTATATCACTGTATTCTGTAGTGTATAAATCATTTACTGAGAGCTTTCCCTCAGTACCCTCCTATTTCCTGCTTATCAACAGCTAGGGGTTAGCACATTTATTGTGATTATCATGAGCTTTGCCAAGTCTGTCCCATATGAGGTAGTATTATGTAAATTGTTTCTCTCTTGATTGGTCAATTGTTTCGTCAATCACATTCATAATGGCCAATCAGATAATGTGGTAGGTGGGCACCACAGTCATGGTGAAATGGTCAGAAGGTAAGCCACTACATAGAACAAACTCTCATCAAAAAAATTGCAAAAGTGTAGCAAAAATATTAGTTTGTAGTGTTACGTTTTTCATGTAACAAATAAATGTGGTCCAGCTTTGATAAAATTGCTACTGAAGCTTTTAGCATCTATGCTAATCTCTGCACAAGCAGTCACTTCCAGTTGTTTTGCTCATAGCTCCACCTCTTCCTACTTTGAAGGACTCTGATTAGGCCACCCTGCATTGGGCTGCTCACAATCGTTGTAGATTGGGGCTTCACAAGATGGACAAGCCTGATTACAGACATATGTCCAATTCATACTGTTATTTCAAGGTGTAACAATCACCCTTCTGTGATGCTTTGCCTCTTGCTTTGTAGTTATCCATCAGTATTAAAGGTGCAGTGTGTAGAATTTGGCATTTCAGCGACATCTATGGTTCAGATTCTAGAATGAGCCCAACCGTAACCAAAACGTCACATCGCTCAACAAACGGAAGCCTGTGAAGACCAAAAGGGATCGTGAGCACAGCATCGTTTACTAAAGTGACAAGTTTTGTAACCATTATTTTCATGGATTATAGGTCAGTTATTGTCCTCTCTCCTCTTCTTCGCCTGCATTCCAGGTAGATTTCAGAACCGATGGTTTCACGTTTCATTCTTTTTGTCCCTAAAATCCACCCGTAGACAACATTGCGGATCGTTATATCAGCCTACATGAACGCAGCCCACGGTAATGTAAATTTTTTGAAGCTTTTTCTAACTAAATAAAAATAAAACAAACGTTTTATGGGGATGATTGTACTCCTATTTTGACGGACTTTACATACAAATAGAAACATTATATCCTATATTCACTGTTTCTGTTTGGCGAAATGCTGCCAAATTCTACACACTGCACCTTTAACACAGTCTCACTTTGTTCTTACCCATTTACACCCCACTGGTGCAGCAGTGGGAGAAACTTGAGGTGAAGTGTCTTGTCCAAAGAATCTTGTAACAGCCAGAGCTCGGTTCCAGACACTAACAAACATTAAATATATCTTTTGATCCAGTACCATGATTCTGCATTTGTCTTATTGTAAAAGGTTGCAACCTCAAGAAAATTTGTCATGAACACTTCATTTTAATTTGGAAAACACAGTTAGAGATTTAATAATAATTTATTCAGACAGTACTAAGTACTCCAATTGAATAACACATTTTTATCAATAGCTATAAAAGATAAATTGTTAATAATGTAGTCCTACTACCTGAAAAAGTGCCTTCCCAAAGCATAGTAAATAAAGATCATAATTAAAGTACAGGAACTACCAAACTTGGGGAAACTTAGTTCATAGCCTATTAGCAATATACTCTGGTCATGTGGAATAAGGTACTATTAAGCTCTCTTAAGGCATTTTATAAGAAATTAGGAAGCTATTAAACATGTACTTAATGGTGAAAATTATTAACGTGTTACTGAGAAAATATTAGACCATCTTTTCAATTTATGGAATTATGTTCACTAACTTTTTCAACTTTGAGCTATTTTAAGACATACTGTCTTTTATTTATACATTTACTAACACCATGACTGGACCTACAATAAATTCAAACTATAAGGAAGCAAAAAGGTCACACTAATCTTAGCAATACTACAAAATTGAGGCAAGACACATTATTGGAATTGGATAAAATTAACTTTATTTGAGGAAACAATGGAATGACATTTGATTAATTTGAAAGAAACAACACAACAGTGTGCATTGGAAATCGGATGTGCAACTTTCATGGAACTTCCATCCTTTATTGTTGATTGTTGACAGACACAGACGTGACTCTGCTCATCGTATGGCAACTTCATGTTGCTGCAGTAACGGTGGTCCCTTGAGAAACACCTGTGAGAGAGATGGCATACACCTTAACTTCCACTGGCTTGTTTGCCTAGGTCATGACTTTCTATCTATAAAAAGGAAGGGCAATTTAGGTGGGAGTAATACCAGTGGAACAAATCTCTGATGCCTAGGACTTTGTACAAATTATTTTTACACACCATAATTTTATTTATAGTTCATCAATAAAATTAGTGTTGGACCTAGACACATTAAATAGTAAAAAGTTTTGGTAGCCTCTCATAATACTTGTTAATTTCAGGGAAAGTACCTAACCTCTAAACATAAACAAGGCTTGGCCTCACAGGAATGCAAACAATATGGTATCACTAAACATACATTGCCTATCGCTTTGGAACCAATAACATATCTTAACAAGCACTTTCTATCACATAAATAATAATTCAAGTTGTTGCAGAATCTATGCTGCAAAACCTTAACTTACAAATCTGTTCAAAATCAAAATCAGAATCAGAAGTACTTTAATTAATCCCCAAGGGGAAATTTGGTTGTATCAGTTGCTCTTATTTACAGTATAGAAGTAGGAATATTAGATAGACATTAAAATACATAAGTGCATACACAAACTGAAATAAGAATAAAATCATTGCATCCTTATTGCATAATATATGCTGATACAGCCTTTGATTCCATTGAAAATATCAAAGTTCAATGGATACTTTCGAGTTTCTTAAGTGGAGTTGTTTGAGATGCATGTCAATGGTAACATTAGTCTCAGTGATGGCTATCAGATCTGCCTCTGTAAAAAAGAACAGGCACAGGAGATAGGATGTATGTCATAGCTGGAAGGGCAAAAAGCCATGCATGATTTGAAGAATTAAAAAAACTAATCAGAGCGATTACACAGTACTGGCATTACACAGTACTGACACATTTATAACACTTAACTTTTCCCATAAGTGAGCCCCTACGTTTTGCTACTACTTCAGCACACCACAGAGCCTAAATGCCTCTCAACCTGGGATGAAAGATTAACAAAAACTAAGAGGCTTGCTTGCAGAAAAGTGAAGTATTGTTAATTTTTCCTGTGATGTGCACAATTATTCAAACACAGTTTTTAAAGACAATTTTTACCATACATTTCTAATTAATTATTAACTATGCAGAGCTATTGGCCCCTAAAGCAGCAGTGTACAGCCTTGCTTTGTGATGATTCTCTTTTTAGGGGGGCAAGGCTAGCCAGAATCTTTGTGACTAATGTATTAACTGATGACATGCACCTAATGCGATCCCAGTTGTGAGTTATTGTCTCACCAGTATACTGATCATTTTACGTCTTGATCCTCAATGAACTTATCAGTTACAACAAATTCAAATGAGATTGCCTTTACCTTGCTCTTGCCACTGTCCTGCTCTTCTTCTAAAGGGACTGCATAGGGGAATTTCTTCACAACAAAATGCACAAATCCCAAATCTTGACAGCTTTGGCTGTCAGTTTTTTTTGCTACTCAAGTAACCATTCTCTAAAATAGCAATCATTTGTTCAGCACAGGGGCATTGCATGTTGAAGGACAAAGCTATAAGTATTCGATCTAATAAGCTGTTTCAAAATTTACATCCCTTTTGGGGAAAGATATGATTCTACTACAGGCAATACTGGATAAGCCACTAAATCTACTGTCTGATTGCCTTCTTTTGAGGGTAAGGTTAAACATTAAGATGGAGGTACTCACAAATATAGATAATCTAGAGCTCCATGTGCTCATGAGGTCCCGAATCAAGGCTGGGGGGCTCCTGGCAGACAGCAGGGGTGATGAACTCCATCAGGTACTCACAACGACTTGGCTCTGAGGTTGATGTCACAACCGTCTCCTTTCCACATGTCAATTTGACCTGAAAAACAAAGAATGTCTGTGTTCATGATGTTTTTATCTAAGAATATTAAGAAGCTTTGAAAGAAAAACACAAGGAAGGCAAGCAAGCAAGCAAGTCAGATCAGACAAGCTGAAACTCACAGTGGTGGATCTGTTCGGGCCTTGCCAGCACCCTGTCCCATGTTCATACTTCATCACAGAGTAAATGTCGTTCTCTGGACCTGCCCATTTACCCCATGTGCTACAAAAATCAAAAGTACAGGTTGTGTCAAGTGTACAAATGAATAACTGCATAAAAAGCATAAAAAGAGAAAAGGGGGGAGTTTCTCTTACCCCAGGTTGGTTTCTGATCCACCATACTTGGGTTTTTGGGATACTCTGTGGAATGGACAAAGCCTGTAGATGTACCTGAAAGCAAAACATTTCTTTGGTTGTCAGCTGGACAAACTTAACAAGAACAACTCATACTAATGAGTCAAAACAATAAAAATGAAAAACAATCTATGCTTACTCGCTTGTAGACAGCTCATAACACTGGCTGTAGAGGTAGCCAAACTCAGCATTGGGTCCAAAGTCAAAGGAGATTTCCTTTTCAAAGTTCCTGTTAAAAAGAAATTTTGATTATTGCCGATGATTCATGTAATTAATAAAGAGCTTGAGATTTATTTGCCATAATTGTTGCATGTATAAAGAATGTTAGATTTGTTTTACAGGTAACTCACTAGTTTTCCTCTTCTTTATCTATCTTCTTATCTATCTCTATCTATCTTATCTTATCTACTACTTTGTCCATGTTCTGCTACATAATATTACTCCATTATTTACCATTTTAAGATGATTCCCGATACTAACTATTTTAATCTGAATTACTTGCTTTCCTTAAGTCACCCCCACACACACACCCTCTGTGCTCTGCACAAGAATGCCTGACCCCCTCTTCCTTCCTGTTTATCTTGCTCCCTTTCCATTACAAGGATGTTTTTAAAAGTCTCAAAAGTTGAGTTGATTCATTTGTGAATTAATTTTCAAAGAAAAGTCAGCACACGCTGTGAAAATTGATTCAAATCACAACAGACATTTTGTTAAATGAGGGCTAGGGATGGCAGTTGAGAATCAATAACAATTCCCTCAAGGAATCAAATGATTCGTTTTTATGCTGGATAATTCCCTCATCAATTCCTTACACTTTGTTTTGCATTCCTTGTTAATCAAGGATGTCAAGCTCCCACCAGAGGAAGTCAGCAAACTGATAACAAAGACATCAGAAATGTCATGGCAGACAGTGAGCAGAACTGGTCAAACTTGTGGCTTGTTGCAAAACTGCGAAGGCCTTTTTTTTGCCCCAAGGAAAATCAACAGGAATGGATAACTGAATTGTTAAGATTGGATCACTAAGGAGAATTGACAATGGCATTGGTATCATTAAAGTCTTATCAATTCCCATCCCTAATTAAGATCATTGTGAACAACACAACAAAATGATTTTAAAAAAATGGAATGATTCTGGATAACACAGAACCAGAATGATTTGCTTGCAAATTTATGTTTAACTGAAAAGTTTTGCTCATAGCAAAAGGACTAAAGGAGAGAAAGAGGGCAGATTATCTACGTCAACAACCTCAGATGGTGTTGATCTCTGTAATGGACAAAATACTTTTACTTAAGAGTACAGCTACTTGTTGGTACATGTTTTCATCAACTTTACAAAGACTATGTGAAAAGTTGTGGGATGACATCAGTAAGCAAGTAGTTTGTATATATCTTAACTGTGTTAGGGTTTTCAGTAATCATTAACCAAAATTAAAGGGATGGCCTGGAGTTTTTAAAGTTGGGTTGTATGAGGTTCATGCCAATAGAAACTGCATTTGCCACAGGGAAAAACCTGCTCTGCATGGAAGAAATCAATACAAAATGCTTGGCTGGACTTTGCTGCTGTAAAGATAAAAAGCTCAATGTAATTTCAAGAATTTGAGATGAAATACTAAAAACAGCATCTTGATGGTTGTACATCAGAATAGTGCCATTGCAATGCTTAACTGACAACAAAGTCGTTTTGTTTAATACTAATTCAGCACACCACAGAAGCTTCATGTCCTATCTGGAGAACACTAATCAACATACTGGGGTCTAATTTAATTTGCACCAAGTACACTTTTAGTTCAATTCTGAATATGATATCACACACTTATCAAACTTTCAATTAATACTAAGACCTTTTAAATTTAAGTGTCCTCAGTTGCAGAATCCTATAAACCTTGACCTTGTTTTTTCTGTATATACAAAGAACAAAAGTTATCAGGTATTCTGTGAAAGGCATAGTAAATGTTAATAATTTCTGCATATCGTGATGAGTGTTGTATCATATCATGGCTTTTGTACCAGAATACGCATTGTTGTGTGAGGTTGCTGGAAATACTCAGCCCTACAACACTGTAGTTTAAGATTATTTCATGTAACAAAGGTTCAAAGATTATCTTGCTGTCACAGTATGAGCATTTAAAGTCTTTTTTAATTCTGACACAAATTTCCTCATTAACAGTGAACTTGTGTTTCTATTTTGTGAACAAATGTTGTGAGCTGAAAACTTACTTTGAAACTGTCATTTGACTCTTGTTTGTTTTTCTTTTAATTTGTAAAACTAAGATTTGGGTCTGTTAAGTGTTTGTTACAGCAAGAAGTTGTGCATGGTGAGTGCTGCAGACTGGATCTCTCTGGATCCCCCGATCACACACATCATGACTCCGAGTTTGAAAACATGGGTTTTTAAGTTTACACAGCTGCATCAGCAGGCAACTTGATTTTTTCCTGTCCTCCAGTTCCCGTAAAAGTTTTCACCACTTCTCATTCAGACCCCTTGAGTCTATCTGCAGACTTGTTTCCCTGTGTTAAAAGTACAAATAGTTTGTCCTAATTCAGGCTCAGTGACTGCTTGAGTATGTTCACAATCACTAATTTCCAAAAAAACCTTATAGTTTTCACATACCGAGTACCCGTGATCCAGCTGTATTCTTTATTCTATCATAAGTAAGAGACACCTAATGCACACTGAGGAGCATATACAACTCAAAAAGCAATATGGGTTATTCAATTCCAGCTAGTTAAAGTATTTCAGAGTGCTCAATCATTCCAATGCCGTTTTAAGGTTGTTTTTACCATCACTGTGGCTTAAAGGTAGGGTCTGCAGGATTTTCCTTGAAAATAAAATATCAACTTTTTCAGGAAAAATCCTGCTCAATCATCTCCTGTGGGTCTCTATTGATGTGTGATGGTGTCCTTGTTTACCTCACCCCCCTCCTCAGCCTGTATTTTGATGTTTTGGTTGTCTTGGGACGTTTTTGGGTAGAGAGTAGGCTGGGATACCCCAGCCAATCACAGCGCACCCAGTGCGCAAGTGACTTTGAGTGTTATAAAATGCACCAACAGAACGCTACGCAGACTGGCAAAAATGGCAGATGCTACAGCGAAGAAAAGAAGATACAATCAGGCAGAAGCAAAACGCCAAGCAGACAAAGCTCGGTCTAAAACCAGAGTCCACCTAGGGTTGGCTTTCACCTGCTTCCGAGCTCTGAAGGACCGTCTCGGGATGAAAAGCGACGCAGAGTTAGCCGTCATGCTATTGGACAAGTAGGTCATTTTCCTGCTCGGAGCCGGCTGCAGGGCTATCGGGCTGGGGAGGCGTGTTCTCCATCTGCTGCCGGAGAGGATGGGTACCCGCATTAGGTCGCGAGGAGTTCAGGGGGAGGGGCTTTGTTTGAATGTTGTGTTTACAAACAGTAACGAAAAATCCTGCAGACCCTACCCTCAAGGTTTTACTATTGACATGTTACTCATACTCACACTATCCCTTTAACAGAGTATTTGATTAAGTTGTTTTGTTTTTTTTTTTAAACGGCTGGTGTCAGAACTGTTGTTCTCAAGGGTTTGAATGCAGTTTTAGGATAAAACAGTTTGCTCCTTTTCAAGCTTTGTACTTACTTAATCTGATCATCCACTTCCCGAAGAGCTTTCTCAGCCTCATCAAACTCATCTCTGGCTTTCTGAGCAGCTGTAAGACAAATTTAGCCTTCATGTAAAATCACTCCAGACAAATACATAAAAAACATGGTGTGCTTACATACAGAGTTACACAATATGTCTAAAAATCATTCCAAAGGAGACAAGCAGTGCTCCTCTGATACATAACAGCAGCACAGCTGGTAAATCACTTTATTCCCCAAATAAACAGGAATAAGTGACGAGTTTAAAGACAGTCTCTATAAATTCAAACCAGTAGGCATCCAGCTGGATGTGCTCTTTCTTCCTGATAATTTACAGCATGACTCACTTATCGCTGAGAACAAACTGACTCACTCTTTTTCAGCCACACACATACCATCAATGAGGTTCTGTGTTTCTTGGTCAAAGGGTGGCATGGTCCCCTCATCTTCCTCATCCTTCCTTTCTTGTGTCCGTGTCGTAGGAGGGCTCTGCATGTAGAACACAGACAAGCTTGACTCACTTAAATAAACTTGAAAATCATCAAGCAGAAATTTGAAGAAGACTTCTGTGGGCTTACCTTGTAGTCTCCGTCATCCGAGTCATCTTCATCATCCTCTTCATCATCATCATCCTCTTCTTCTGGGATGTCGTCTTCAGGATACGGCTCGGAGTCATTGTCGGAAATGGAGTCCCTTGGTTCCTCCGGTGGAGTCTCCACTGGTGCTGGACTGTCTGTAATGGCCTAATGAAAAGCTGACACATTTAGAGGAGCAAAGGATTTTAAACATTTAAATAACAAGAAAGTTATTCAGAATTTTACCTCTGAGATGTACTTTTCTTTTATGTTATTCCAAACAAGCTCAAATGCTTCCAAGTCAACTTTGTCCGCTCCTCCCAGCAGTCCCTGTGCAAACCAAAGGCAATATTTCACTATTTCCTTATTTTGAATAATTCTCTTTTATGTTACTGCAGTCCAACAACTCTGCTTTCTTCGGGAGGATGCTAAAAGAAAACTTATACCTGAGCCTCTTCTTCTGTAAGTAAACCATCAGAATCTGGGTCAAGCTCAGCATGGGAGAGAAGCTCAGCCACTGAGACCCTAAGACAGACAAAAGTTGAATATTATTTACAGAGTGACAATAAGTTTTTCCTTAAATTCCTGCCACACAATCACTACTGCTACTTTGTGGAAGAGGTCACTTTAAAGATCAGCAAAAAAACGCAAAAAAGCAAGGTACATTTATCAGGGAGGCCCTCCATTATGTTTTTGCACTAATACTGGTCCCAATCCTCTAACACAGTGATTACTGAACTGAAAAAATACTTAGCCTTATCAAAAGACTTAACAATGCAAATAGTGTAATAACTAAAGGAAAAAACACTGTCTAATAAAATTAACTCAAAATCACCTTATAATGTTAAGAAAACAAAGAAGCTTCATCTCAAAACAGTTTTATTTTTCAACAGTTCTCAAAAAAAAAAAAAAAAAAAAAAAAAAAATTCTAAAATTGCATTTGAACACACTACGGTGATATATCATTTGCCATCACAGACAGACATTTACCTGACACAACCACAAAACTTGTCATAATGTACTCACAGGAGACTCATTTAAGCAGTTACAACCTTGAATCATATGTCTACGGCACATACGTATTTCAACTATGATTTGTTCATTTTGACAAACAGGACTATTTTCAAAGTTTGGGAATCTTACCAGGGCTTATTTAAGAGCATGGGAGGGCTGATCTGCAGGACAGTGGATGGAGTTTTGTTTTTTGAGCCAACAATTAAAGGTGCTGGTTTCTGTTCATTTTGATTCGCAATGCCTAGTGTGCTTAATACTTACTGGCTGACCAACATATTGGTCAACATAATTACACCACATAGCACAAACAGTGCTTATCAGACACCAGTTTATACATCACAGGTGAGTGGTGACCAAATTCATTCAGGAAAAAACAACCAATAACGATCAATCAGGACATATCTACTACTTATAAGAAACTTAAATCAATTTACCTGTATCATGTTGTAATTGATTTAACATGCTTCTACTAATTCCTTCCACCAGTGTTCCTGAACAGTGTAGCAGGGCACATTTGTGTGTCATGAGGCAAGTCTAGCTGTACTTTGGGATTTTTAACAGAAAAGTTTTAATTACAACTACACAGCACCTAATAAATCAGTTTTAAATGTGCTCTACCACTTCTGTTTTTGCATTAATCTTACTATACAGCTAACATTTTAGTCACTTCTGAAAAAAATCCACATAAAGTCTTCAAGGGAACACCGTCTTTCACTGTAAACAGCAATAGTAAGTGGAAGATATTATTTTTTAGTCTCTCCCAATTACTTGCTCATCATATCTAAAATAATGAGCTCTGATGCTTTTACAAAATAAAAAAATTCAAAGAGCCCATCTTTTGCCTCAACTCTGGTCCATATATTAGTTTTTGATGACTGCTAGGGTATGTTCAAGATCACGACTCTTGAAAAAATGTCTAGTGTTTTTATACAGAATACCCCTGATAGTGTTGTATTCTCAGTCTGTTTGTTGTGCTCCAGCTCCTGGCCCTTTAAGGCGCCCTTCCCTGTGTGGGCTCAGTTTGCTCTGGTTGGCTGGCTTCTCAACTCTGTGGTAATTGGATTGTTCAGCACTGCTCCGCACCATGTGGTCAATAGCTCTACATTCATTCTATCGTTTCTGCTCTCCCCTTGGCTTGCTATTACTGGCCAATGGGCATAAAATGCTAAGACAATGGTGGGGCATCAAACTGGTGGGTCTATTCAGGGGGCAGGGAGAACAAGCTATTATAATTAGGTACGCATGGTACTGAATTTTTATCGATATTCAATATGCAAATATTTGTTCACACTATGTTGCTGATACCGATAATTGTTGTCAAAATATCAAAGCCTCAATCTAACTAAAATTGACCTGTTCCTTCATGGCGACACTACATCCTAGAATCAGATGTGAAACTTGAAAAACCTTTTATTTTGTGATAAACAATGCTTTTGATTTATAAAGATAGACATTCAGATGAGGTTAGCCATTATGGTACATTTAAACATTGTGCCAATATTACAGCCAATTAATGGAATATATATGCCCAGTGTGTACTGCCAAAACATCAGCTGTACATATCTGCCAAAATTTTCATACCTACAAATAATGCTAACCACCATTTAAAGCAATTATCTGCTGATTTTAATATGTTTCTGATAATACACTGCCTGGCCAAAAAAAAAGTCGCCACCTATGGCCCTTTTCCATTAGCCCTACTCTACTCGGCTCGGCTTTCCCCGACTCTACCCGGCTCTACTCTACTCGCTTTGGGCTGCTTTTCCACCAGCCCGGTCCCCTGCCCAGAGGGGCGGGGTCGCCATGAAACAGCTGGGCGACACTGCGTTCATGTCATTTTGAGCGCAACACAACCAAAACAGTGGAGGACATTAGAGGCAATAGTATACTTGCTGCTCGGTCTGTGGCTTTTTGTTACAAAGAGGAAAGCAGAAGAAGGCTGCAGGCGGCGAGAAGAAATGCCCTTGAGAAGTACAGGAGAGTTTTGGAAGCTATACAACAGTCTGAAGCCGAGGACGAGAGCAATCGGGCTGCAAAAAAAGACGTATGAGGGTAAGCTATGGAAGCTACCGCTAGCTTGTTAGCTAGCTCGTAATGATAAAGTCCCGTGTTTAACATTGTGATGACAGCAAGTTATTGCCATAAAGTAACAAAGTGTATGTACTGCAGTCCTGTTTTGGGCATGGCGCTCATGACCCATTGATGACGACATTCTCTGACCAATCAGTAGCCGGCAGTCGGTCAACGTCACCTTTTAGTGTCGACTCAGCTCGCTTAGAACCAGAGCAGAGTAGATACTAAAAACTGGTTTGTTTTAGGAGGTACTGTGCCGGTGGAAACACAACGCAAACCGAGTAGAGCCGAGTAGAGTAGAGTAGAGTAGAGTAGGGCTAAGGCGGGCTGGTGGAAAAGGGCCACTAGATTTAACTAGGCAAATAGGTAGGATCCTCCTATTGGATAATTACCGCATGGGCGATTATCTTTCAGCTGGCAACAAGTTATTTAACCCAAGCTGATGCAATGAGTAGCTCCTCATTTTTTTACAACCATGTGGAAAGACACATCCTGTGGTTGTGGAAAAGATGTTAGACTGTTTAAGAAGGGTCAAATCACTGGCATGCATCAAGAAGGGAAAACATCTAAGGACATTGCAGAAGCTACTAAAATTGGGTTAAGAACTGTCCTGGAAGAAGGTCATGTGGTCTGATGAGTCCAGATTTACCCTGTTCCAGAGTGATGGGTGCATCAGGGTAAGAAGAGAGGCAGGTGAAGTAATGCACCCATCATGCCTAGTGCCTACTGTACAAGCCTGTGGGGACAGTGCTATGATCTGGGGCTGCTGCAGTTGATCAGGTCTAGGTTCAGTAACATTAAGTTCCCAAAGAATGAGATCAGCTGACTACCTGAATATACTGAATGACCAGGTTATTCCATCACTGGATTTTTTCTTCCCTAATGGCACGGGCATATTCCAAGATAACAATGCCATTATTCATCGGCATCAAATTGTGAAAGAGTGGTTCAGGGAGCATGAAACATCATTTTCACAAATGGATTGGCCACCACAGAGTCCAGACCTTAACCCCCTTGAGAATCCTTGGGATGCGCTGAAGAAGGCTTTGTGCAGTGGTCAGACTCTCCCATCATCAATACAAGATTTTGGTAAAAAATTAACACAGCACTGGATGGAAATAAATCTTGTGACATTGCAGAAACTTATCAAAACAATGCCACAGTGAATGTGTGCTGTAATCAAAGCTAAAAGCGGTCCAACAAAATATAAGAGTGTGTGACCTTTTTCTGTGGTGGCGACTTTTTTTTTGGCCAGGCAGTGTATTTCACATCCCTACTTTCAAGCAGCTACTGGAAAGGGAGGAGAGGAAGAGCTCCTGGTGCAACAGATCTTTCTCTTGTTCATAAAAGTGCTTTATCACAGAGGAGGAATGTTAAACACACTTCAGAGCATAACCCAAAAAAAGCATAATATGGGCTCCTAACCTATGTTGGACATGAACTGTTGAATAATAGTGTTTATAAAGTTCTCACAAATATTACAGATGTTTCTCAAAAATTGTCGGGCATCTTCAAATTTGAAAATTCACATTAAGACTAACAAAATACAGTGACACATAGTAAAGACACTAATTTGCAGGGATACAAACATGGCGTGTCTTGAGCTTTTGGCTTGAATGTAAGTGTGGCTTGTACAAAGCGTGTGAAGTATCTAAAATTACAACGCCAATAATATGTATGAATCTATCATTTAAAGTAGCCAAAAATGTATCTTCATCGTGGTCGAAATAATTCTAGATACTTACAAGCTATCTCCATCATCATCAAGTTCGAGAAACACTTCAGCCAGTTTGGCTCTTTCCTTCTCCTTGCGAATGTCAGCTTTTTTCTCTTCAAGAAACACAAAAAATGCTGTTAATCTCTAGAGTGTTGGAACTGGCCATAAGTTTTCTGGACACTGGAAATTCAGACTAGGGACAGGAATCAAAGACCAATTCCAGTTTGGAATGGATAACAATTGGCTTAATGAATCAATTTCATTTGTTCATATGCTTAATAACTGCCTCATCAGTTCTTGCCACTTTATTCTGCATGCCTTGCAGATCAAGGTCATCATGCTCTTATCAAAGGCAGTCAGCAAAAATAGTAAAGAAGTCAAAGATATGATCATGGTAGATAGGAAACAAAAGTGGTCAATTTGGGCCTTAATTTTACACATTATGATTGTGAATACTCGATGTCCAGTGTCTGTGTCTGTGTCTGAGTGATCTCAAGCAAAGGTGAAAACTTTAGCAACATGTCAAAATTTGTCAATGCAGCACAGTGTTAAATTCCAGTGCCATGTTTTCAACGATGTAGCCACTGAAAACCTGTGAAGACCAACTTTTTTTCCACACATAAACTCCACAGGAATTGCTGAGGAAACTTTTATGCAGAATAGATGATGGCAGTGGCAACAATCAGCTCTGATCAATTCCCATCCCTATTTCATATATTTTTTGTTGAAATTAACCCACGTTATAAAAGCATCTATGAAATCTGCCACGTGATTCTCTGCTGTAACAGTAGAGGGTGATATAAGATAAGTTTTTTTTTAATTTACCCTCCCAGGCCTTGAGATGGCGCTCTTTGGCTTCTTTCTCTGGCTGCTCTGCAGTCTCCTTTACAGCTCTCAGGGCTTCTACCTTGGCTTCCAGATCCTTCTTACTGGCCTGAACATCTGCAAGTTTGGCCTGTTGTGACATAACCGTAAATAACTAAATAAATAAATTTATAAATATATATTAAGGAAGACACAAACAGTAATTCAAACAGAGAATTCATTGCATTTAAGCTCACTGCCTGAGAAAACAACCACAACACTAACAACATAAATGGTAAATGCAATTCAAGAGATGAATAAAGGAAAACTAAAACAGTTAACTATCAAGAACATATCTAGTATTTTGTCAGACCTAAAACCACTCAATTTTTTTAATAATGTAATTAATATTACTTACAAAAGACGTTAAACTCTCTGTTTTCTGAATGCAAAATAAAAAACGACACCTTTTACCTCCTATACATCCACCTTAAAACACGACCCTCTAATGATTTCTTACCTGTTCGGATTTACAGGCATAAACAAAAAGATGTATCAATCATACCTTCTTATCCTCTAGGCCCTTTCTGGCCTCGTGGATAAGTTGTTGTTTAAGCATAAACCCCTCCTTAGCAATCTCTGCCAACTTCTGCAGGCTCTCTTTTTCTTTACGCCCAAGTTCTCTGCAATCATGAAATCAGGCATATAAGGGCTCTAGAGAGAAACAAAAAGTTTACAAAAGTTTAAACTGGAGAAAATCCAAACCTGCAAGTGTTCTGACAGGCAGCACCACTGTTGTATTCATCAGTTGTGTCACAGCAGTCTGTAAAGAAAACATAAGGTTTATAACAACTATTTCAAACACAACACAGATACAAGGGTTAAATTGGCTGCATTCAAATAGTACCTTTCAAGTCTTCCGTCAGCTAATAGTTCTTCAACACTGCAATTTGCAATCACATACTGATGGCACTGATACATATAGTAAAATACCCAGTTGCTTATTATAAGATCACTATAACAAAACATGATTACTCATTGATTTTAAAACACACATCTCAAGGCAGTATTGAATTTAAAGTATCCTAACAGTATCATTATGAATGCGGAAAAAACAAAAAAAATTATTATTAAAAATTATTATATATGGAAGAAAAGTCAAAAGTGCAACAAGTCACATGGTAAAGTAATCTGTTCCTTTTGATCATCCGGTCTACATGATGTGAGAGGCAGAGATTGTACTTGAAATTTAAACTCCATCAATTTCCCAGCTCTACTTTACAGTGTCAATTTAGAAATCATACCACAGACTCCGTCATTGATGCGGGAGGAAGGGATGAACGTTGGTCTGTAACCTGCATTGGTGCAGTGGAAGCTGCCATTGGGACATGCAGCAGTTCCTGCAAAAAAACAAAGTTGTTCCATACAAGGTTAGAATAACACTAACTTGAAAAAAATTGTGTATTTGTCAGAGATTACATTATCTAGTTTAGTCTAGAGATGCAAAACAAATCTCATTTTATAGATACACATATATGCATTAGGGCCCGACTGATATATCGGCCGGCCAATTAAATCGGCCGATTTTAGCTCTTTTCAAAGGATTCAACATCGGCCAGAGTTTTGCCGATATATTCTTAATTTCTCATAAAACAGTTAACACTGTTCGGCGTCCAAGCTGCGCAGAATGATGATGTTGCGAAAGACAGCGGCGCATTGTTAAAGCGGCTCTGAGCTCTGCTGTGTGTATGGATGATGGAGTGTATGGGGCAAAACTCACCTACAGTCACACAGAGTTGCTGAATGTTGTTTTTGCCTGCAAGTCTGACATAACGACGACTTTCAGCGCTCGCACAGAATACCACTGGACATAGCGGGCTCTCTGCTCAGCTACAGAAGCAGCCGCACAGACCGACACTGATGAGCTGACCAATACTAGATCTGTCATTTACAAAACTGACGAACTGGACCTTCTGATGGCAGGGGATCGGTTTATTTGTGACTGTTCTGTGATGATTATTACAGAAACCTGGCTTCACCTGCTTGTCCCCAACGCTGCAGTTGAGCTAACTAGCTAGCTAGCTAGCTAACTATGCTAGCATTAGCATTGCTCCCTCGGAGCTGTTTGACGTCATCGGGGGGAGCCTTCGTCATAGCTGGGAACTTTAATCAGGCCTGTTTAAAGAAGTTTGTGCAATATGTGCAGTGTCCCACAAAATATTCTGACTTCCTCACACATATTACCTCATGTTTACAATAAAAAAGTGGTTCTACTGGCACTAAAACCTTCTGATACACTAATGAGGACTCTGGGACTGAAAGGCAGATGTGACAGGACAAGAGTTCATAATTCATCTATATATTTACATTTTAAATAAGGTTATTTATTTCATTTTGCAGGAATTGACAGCAGTTCAGCACACTATTTTATTTTGTATTTAAAAGTTCTTTGCTCTTGAAAGTTGCAGAGGAGAACAATAAAAGAGGCTTATGAAAAGAATGTTGTTGCTTTCCTCTCACAATGACCTGTTTACAACTTTTTAAAAGTTGTTCTACCTGAACTATTACCTACCTTCTTATTATTTTCATCAACAAGAAGTACAAGATAAAGAGTGACTCTTTTTAAGGTTTTATAATTAATTTCCAAGAGGTTTAATGCTTTGCATGTTTTTGTACTTGAAAATTCCCCTCTGTTGTAGAGTTAAACAAATACTTAGTGACAAAGTTTTGGAAATGGTAAAATGTTCTGCCTGTAATTCACATATTCATTGTTGTAAATGCTTTTGGACCGTTTTTAAAAAAAATCATTTTATATATATTTTTTTAATTAATCGGCTGATTAATTGGTAATCGGTATTCTTTTCTGCCAAATATTGGTATCGGCATCGGCTTCAAAAAAATCCATATCAGTCGGGCCCTAATATGCATATATACACATATACATCCATCCAGAGATGTATCCATCAAGGCAGAGACAAAGAGACTAAAAACAAATTTGTGTCTAAATAACACTCTCTGGAAACTAAGATGAATGAGAATAACATTGGGCTGTGACTACTTGTCTTTAAAAAAAAAAAAAAATCAGATAAAATATATCACCTTGCCTATAGTGTCCCGATACATTGCCAGATCCTTGCAAGTACAAGCTCAGATTAAATGTCTGAATTTCATAAAAAGAAACGAAAAGAAAAGGAAAAAAAAAAAAAAACTCTGCAATCATTTAAAGAAGTCTGAAGTCTGTTTTTGAAACAGACTGTCACTGTGAAGAGATTTAACAAAATTCAACTTTGCCCATTCCATTAATAAGATCTGACATGGACTGGCTCCACCTCCACTGGGTGAGTTCATCATGTTAAAATTTAATATAAGTAGAACGACAACCAGAGCCTCTACTCAAGGGGGGATTTTGCAAAACTTCATAGACGTACAACATACAGTAAATGGGTGTTATCAGTCATAGGAGGTGAACTTGGAGTAGCATTCCAGTTTCAATTAGAGAATAAATTACCTTCACTACATATAAAACCCATCTCAAACAATGGCTAAAGAGGAACAGATCTGTGATCACTGATTTTTTGACAATATATGTCACATCTGATGCTGTATGTTCTTCATATTCATCTGTTGTCCTGTGTTCTCTAATAGTACTGTGGAGTCGTATTATTGTAGTGAATAGTCTATTTTACTGTGGATTGTTTGGTGGTGTGTCAGTATCATCATTATTTTGTTGTTGATGTTGTTTTTGTCTGACCTCTCAGTAACAACAGATGTGAAGTAGCTTTTAAGCTAATTCCGGCATATTTACATTGATATGTTCATCAATATGCACTGTCCCTTTTAAATCTATATCTTTCACATATTTTCGCATAGGACACACTTGATTTTCGAAACAATATAAAATATACTGGCATCAGTATGGGCTAAACTGAGTTAAAACGAAGTGCTGACAAATCAAAATTCCGGGTATATCGTTGTACAAACTTCAACAGCATGCAAACTTTACCAACCTGGCTCATCAGATCCGTCCTGGCAGTCACAGTAATCATCATTCACTCTGTCAAAGGGGATGGTGCGGGAGCCATCCAGGCAGGTGAAGGGCTTGTCCTCCTCATAAAACTGTCGCTCTTTCAAGGTCAAATAGAAAAAAAAGAGTCAGTGCAACAAAAACAAGCAGATTAGATTCTTAAGGTGATCTTTAAAGTTAGACTCCAGTTAACAGTCAGTGCTCACTTGAAAGAGGGACACCCCGGGGGCGTTGGATCTCCACCGCTGAGACTCCAACAGTCAGCAGCAGCAGCAGCAGGAGGAGGGACTGACGAGACATTTCTGATCGAGAATCTGCTGAGCAATAAAAACGCATCAAACAAAATAATAATAATGAAAAAAAACTGAAGAAACAACACTGCATTTCTGATTAAACCTTATCATACGAAATCATGCATTAAACTAATTCAAGTCATTCAGCAAAGCTAGCTTCCAAGAAATCCGTGTCACATTTATTTGTCAGAGATCAGAGAGCTAGCAAGTCAAAGCTAACAAGCAACATTAGCTTTAGCGCTTCAAAAGACTAAATTCCAACCAACAAGCAGACACAATGCAGCAAGAGTGCGTTAGCTTTTGCAATGATTTTGTATACCTCTAGCATGAAAAGAAAAAAAAACCCAAAAGTTTATCATAAAGTAAAAACCGTTAAAAACAAGCTAACTGAACATCATTACCGGATAACGCACCGCTTAGTTCCGGAAAAATGAGGCGCATGCTCAGATACACACTCCTGTATGTCTTGTCTCTTGCTGATTGGACAATGTTAGCTTTACGCCTTGTGATTGGCTAATATGTAGTACTTTCCTGGAGCCGAGGATTCTGGGTAAATTTCAGGATGCAGCCATCTCATGCTCACGATGAACAGGTGCAGGTAGCTGTCACAATCCACACCATGCACATTTTTTAACATATTATTCAACATTATCGCAGAGACAAACAGGGGTATGAATTCCAATTAGACAGGCATTGTTTTGAATGAGCCCAAAACATTCGAATGTTTTTCAGAAATAGTGCAAAAGTTACTGAACGACTGTCCAGCATGTTGCATCATTAGACCTCACCGTTATTAAAAGAATGGCAGCACTTACCGTGCGTATCTCACAGAATTTTAGTCCCAGAAAACATACACCTTAAAGCCAGGGTCTGCATATGTGACATCGGAGCTCTGTATTAGAAGAAGAGGCAGGAAACAAGCAAGAGAAGGCTGGTAAACAAAATAGCTAAGTTAGTGTTACATTTGGACTTACTCTAAATCCAGTCAATAAAGTATTTGTAAAACAAAAAAAAAAAATTGAGATGCACAATTTTATATGAATGATATATAACTGGAAGAGAAAAGCAAATAAAAAAAAACAAAACATGTATAGGTTTGGGCGGATATGAAGTCTGTACACATAGATTTGTGCAGTTCAACACAGAGTTACCCCACCTTAGCTGGAGTTTATTTGATTTTTATCCTCATGTCTATATTTTTGGATCATTAACCGGCTAACCAGCAAACCGGTTGAAAAACTGAAATTATTTATTTTAAACGGACAGTGCATATTGATGAACATATCAATGTAATTATGCCAGATTCAGCCAAATGGCTACTTTAGATCATTGTCCCTGAGAGGTCAGACAAAAACAACATCAACAACAAAATAATGATGATACTGACACACCACCAAACAATCCACAGTTAAATAGACTATTCACTAGAAGAATGAGACTCCACAGTACTATTAGAGAACACAGGACAACAGATGAATATGAAGAACATACAGCATCAGATGTGACATATATTGTCAAAAAATCAGTGATCACAGATCTGTTCCTCTTTAGCCATTGTTTGAGATGGGTTTTATATGTAGTGAAGGTAATTTATTCTCTAATTGAAACTGGAATGCTACTCCAAGTTCACCTCCTATGACTGATAACACCCATTTACTGTATGTTGTACGTCTATGAAGTTTTGCAAAATCCCCCCTTGAGTAGAGGCTCTGGTTGTCGTTCTACTTATATTAAATTTTAACATGATGAACTCACCCAGTGGAGGTGGAGCCAGTCCATGTCAGATCTTATTCATAGAATGGGGATGTTTGATTTCCTTTTTTTAAGACCTTTTAGAACAGAAAGTCTTTTGGTTTTCAAGTTGTAATGCTTACCAGTGACCAGTTAGTGAAACAGTATTCGATATGTGAAATAAATCATGGAGTGGAGAAACATTCTTTCTGCACTTTCTGGAAATGATGATCTAATATGTCTGACACTGTGTAAGTTGAATTTTTTTTCTAGATATGTTTTCAGGGTCTTAATTTTGGGCCTTACATATGTCATGGTTTATACAGTGGTCTTTGTAGCTCTGAAAAAAAGCACATTAATTTTTATTTTTTTTGTATTGGCTAAAATAAAACTAGATTAATGCTGGACACCTGCAAAATTACAAGCAATTCTGTATTCATATTTTATAACCCAACACAGATATTTTATAAGTTAACTCCAAGAGCACAAACCTCCCCCAAGGCATTTCCAACAGTGTTTTAGTGAGTTATTGACAACAATGGGAAACCGCACTTTCCTGTAGTGTTAAAGGGGTACGCCAACTTGTGTCTTGCCTCACTCCCGAGTCCATGACAAGCAGATAGACACCATTTCGATATATATAACAGTTTGTGTACTAATGTGTCAAATGCATTTAGCACTTTTATGCAGATGATACCATTATTCATTGCTGTTCATCCTCAATCACTCAGGCTTTTGATTTTTTACAATTTGCTTTTAATGTTGTTCAGTCTCGTTTGAGAAGTTTGAAATTGATTTTAAACACTGAAAAGACTAAGCTCATGGTTTTTTCAAACTGAAGTGAGTTACCAGTGAATATCCCGACTGTGGTAACTCAACAAGGAAACCCAACAGAGCTGGTCTCCAACTATAAGTATCTGGGTTTCCTTCTGGATCATAAGCTTTCTTTTAAAGCACACATTGCAGGCTTGGTCACCAAACTCAGGGTCAAGCTCGGTTTCTACTACAGAAACAAATCTTGTTTTTCACTAAGGGCCAGGAAACTGCTTGTGTCAGCAGCATTTCTTCCACTGATTGATTATGGAGATGTGCTGTATTTGGGTGCTCCTCTTAAATGTCTCCAGTCCTTGAACACTGATTATCATAGTGCCTTAAGGTTTGTCAGTGGTGACGGCGGCCTCACACATCATTGTGACTTGTATATTAAATCTGGTTTGCCTTCCTTAAGTGCACGCAGGAATACGCACTAGCTGACCCTGATATATAAGGCTCTTCTTGGCTTAGTTCCAGCATATCTATGTACTTTTCTTCAGAGAACTAAAAGCCGCTATGCCTTATGGTCCTGTGACATTTTCCATCTTTCTGTTCCTCGTGTCAGAACTGAACTGGGGAAGAAAGCGTTTAGTTTTGCTGCCCCCACAGGGTGGAACTCTTTACAGACTGAACTGAAGCTCACACAGCTCATTTCACTTGGAGCCTTTCGGTCCATGCTGATGGATAAACAGAGTGTGACCATTGAACAGTGCCTGTGTTTCTGAATTGTTATTTATGTTTAATAGCTTCTGCACTTTACTGCAAGACTCCCTGCACTCACAAAAAATGTGAATTCTAAATTATTGTATATTGTCACTTACCAATATGTTTTTACCATGATGTGTGCTACTGACCTCTTGGCCAGGTCACCCTTGTGAAAGAGATCTTGATCTCAATGGGTTTTTATCTGGTTAAATAAAGGTTAAAAATATTACTAAATGCAATTTGCCTGCAAATTTAAGAATGGCTTGAAACCGAACGGCTCACTCACAACTGTGGATCGGTCATTGTTTACTTAAAAGAGCTGTTCAAAAGACTTCACTCATTCGCAAATGTTACATCTTTAGTGCAAACCACCGCAGAAGTAGATCCACAAAACAAAGTCTCTGTTTAGGTGTAGATTATACAATAATAGTAGAAGATAATGTAACATAACGCATTAAAAAAAGAAGAGTCACAACAAGCACACAGGATCATTTAGAGTTGCTGAAGAGTTTATATGATGACTGTATGCAGAGGTAGGCTAACAATACCCACTGACTCCCAATGTTTGAGCTAAGCTAATGAGCGGTGGGCGAGCTCTGCCCGTCTCTTCCTTGTTACTGGATGCACAGTGAAAAGAATGTTGTCTATCTGCTTGTCATGGACTAGGGAGTGAGGCAAGACGCAAGTACAAAAAAAAGAGTTGGTGTATCCCTTTAACAAGCCTTTTAAAAAATTCCTGGATCCTCATCTGTCTTCAAATCACCACCAAAATCAAGTCACTTCTTCCTTGTTCCATGACCAACATTCCCTGGAAATTTCATCAAATTCCTCTTATAATTTTTTGGGTTATCCTGTGAACAAACTAACAAACACCAAACACCAGCAAAAATATAACCTCCTTGTCAGAGGTAATAATCAATAGAAATTCAGGACATTGTTTCATGTCATAGTTCAGCTTTCAGCCGCTAGTTGGAAGTAGGCATTCAGCCACTTGATTCTTTGTCTCCCTGTCATAGTCATTGTTATTTTTTCTATCTAGAGGACAGACAATAACTTTATCCATGTTGCAGGGACCATGCCCTTCTAAAAGAAACAGTCTTTATGCATGAAACACTGTGGTTAACCAATACTGTTTTTGAAATTTAACTATTTATTTAACAAATGTTTTTTGGTATTGCTTATAATATCCCAACACATATTGCATCATCAGATCTTTGCCAGTACACACCCCTAGTCATGCATCCTTGCAAAATTTACATAGCAGTGTAGGTCCGATGAAAGTCAACTTCTTATAAGCCACCAAACTTGGACAGTTACACAGAGACTCTACAGAAAACATGACATTTTTAATGCATTAAATAGAAAAATCTTACTTTATTTGTATTCTGAACACACTTTACAGTACCGAACAGTAAAATAAAAGAAAAATATACTGATATACTATAATATTGTTTTATATATAGATGTTTGCTTATTAAATGCATTTATTCACAAAATGACACTTCAGCTCTGTTGGGAGGGAAAACTTTCATAAAAATAATATAATAAAAAATAACTTGGACACATTTTACACATTACAGCTATATCATTTACAAATATTACAATCATTTCATGTTGTTTTTCCCTCGAATAATCTTACTTGTGAACAAACACACGTATTAAAGCCCAGAGAATTATTCACAGAGGGAATCAGTCTGCAACAAAGTAACTTGACTGCAACCTGATGGTAACCCGCTAGATTGGTCACCATTGGACGGACATTTAGGTTATCAGGCTAGTGATTTAAAATTACTAAGAAAAAGAGGTGGTGATAGTACTAAAAATGGCCAGGTTGGATAAGGACACATTTATTTGCTTTGACATATCACATCTTATGTGACTTCATCAAGTTTCATTTGACCTAATCAGTCAAATGGTGTAATCTCACATGGACTTTTAATGGGCAATGTTTCTTTCTTTGTTTATGCCTCTGATAAAGAGGTTACCATGACTACTGCATGATGAAGGTTTGGGATTTGGCCAAATGGAAAATAATTAACGGGTAACCTCTAATGACCAAACCACCTTAGAGACTGCACACTACCTGAAAATCACCGTCTGCCTCAGAACCTGATGGAAATAAAGTGCTGGTACAAATATATTTGATTTTTAACAACGTATGTGGACACTTAAAACGGTGACAACATGTTCGCACAAGTGAAGAAAAACAGAATCATAGAAGTAAAAAGGTGGGGGTGTGGCCAGCAGTGCTCCTGTGGTTCACTTAATAACCTAAGTGGTTTCTCGTCAATCATTTTGACTCAGATAAATTTATAATTTACAATCCAATATTACATTATATACAACTGTGGTAATGCTTATAGCTATATCTTCAATATTTGATTTTATTTCCCAGACCATCCACCAGAATGATATAAAAATAAACTGTACACGAACTGTTCAAAGAAAACATTTACTATGGTTTTCTTTTCATCATTTAAAAAGAATGGCAGCAATCAATCAGTTGAATAATCTTCTTAATAAGAAACAATTGCTACAGTATTGTGTTTGTATGGCAATTAAATAGTAATGTTTTTATAGCTTATGATTTGACACAAAGCCACAAAAACAAAGCAACATCATTAAAGTAAAAGCCCAATGCATATGGGAATCTTTTATCTAAGTAACTGTAATCCTGAATTCCCATTACCAAAATAAAAGCCTGTGTGGTGGCCTCGCAGCTCTGCTCCACCTGGCGACGGAGCAGGTCAAACACACAGGTTTTCTGTTGCACCGAGCTGTGGTGTCTTCAGATAGACTCAGTTACTGACCTGCAGAAACTCACTCTTACCGTTAAAACAGCCACACCTATGTTTAAATTATATTTTTTACCCTGTGAAAAACTAATACCCAAACAAACCAGTTACCTGTTGAAGCTGTGCTAATCGAATCTTGAACACCATTCAACGAGATGTGAGGGAACAAAGACACCAATGACGACATCTTTAGCATCCTGCGCTCTCTCTTTTAACTTTTTTTTTTGTTTTTTTTGGTTACTCGATCGCCTGCTCATTGCCACAAAAAAAGCCAACAAGCAGACATTAACAGACACACATCAACTCTATCATGTATTAAATCTCCTAATCCCTATTTATTCTTACCTCCTTGTTTATTTCCTCTGCGTGTGTCCAGGTTGCTATAAGATAGTCATTTTACCGTCATGATTAAAAAGAACACATTCTTCATGTTGGTCTCAGCAAAGCAACAACATCAAAACTTATTGTCAGCAGTGTTTCCATTTTTCCTTCAAATGCAATGCTGGATACATTGTGTATAGACACACTGATACACACAGAAATAATCACACAGACATGATATAAATATACTAGAATATCTATTATATATCTTATAAATCTACATACTGGCAGGTATATTCCCTGCATCTCACATTAAGGCAAAAAGCATCAAACGTAACATGGATGATTAGGGACTGTCAGACCACATTTTGGCCATGTCGCACTTCTTTTACTTGACATTCTGCCTCCCTGATTTTCTAATTTACTCTGCTCAAAATCCTCCACTGTCAACAGTTTCTCATCCTCTACTTTGGTGAGAATCATTATGTATGAGGAGAAATAAACACAGTGCAAGAGGGTGTTAGATGGGGGTGAGAATTTGCTCGGCTTCTGAAATAAATCTGTATTCTTTCAACATATTTAGCAAATAGAAAATAGGCAAAAAATATGCTTCAAAGCATCACATGGCTTTTTATCTGACAGTTTAAAAAAATCATTCTAGTAAGAAAAAAGCTAAGCTGAAAAAGAGTCTACTGGTGGTTTTGGTGGTGAGTAGTGATTGCTCTGCATCTAGAATTCTGAGTTTTAATATTACCAGAAGAGCAACAAAGGAAGACTTACAGCTTAAAACATATCACCACAGAAACCATACGTGTGAGATACACACCACAATATCATGAACAGTAAAGAGAGATCTTTAACAAGAGACAATCAAAAATGATGACAAACCAGACACTCCAGGCCCACAATGCATTGCTTCACGACAGCTCCATTCAGGAAGCTGGTGTTTCTGAAAGGCACAGAGCCATCTTGAACCAGTAGCACTCTCCTTGTAAAGGGAAAAAGGGTGTGGGACCACACGGCCCCTTCATCGCAGCATCCTTCTTTGCTTGTAATCTTCCTCTCTCCTCCAACTCTGTGAATATTCGTATTTTCTTTCCGACAGAAATGGAAAAAAAGTCACTCTGACATGTAGCTTTTCTGAGGAGAACAGTTTCTGTTGAGGTTTTTAACAAACATGAATTACTAATACAGACTGAGCACTACTTAACACTCTGTTGAGAGATGGCTTTTTCCAAAGAGATTCATTACATGATCAGTGGCCCTCCTGTTAATGCACACACACAAATATCAACTCAAGTGTGAGTGTTTGCGCATCTGAGTGTAATTTGGTGATGCATACTGTTATAAAGCATGACAGAAGCATGTGCTTGCACACATTGCCTTTGTGTACTCGAATGATTTTGTGTCACTTGATGTGTGTTTATGTGTGTGCATGCCAGTCCCAGAGTGCTACGCTGTCTTCAGTTGCCCGCCTTAGATTCTCTTCTAAATTCCTTTTGGTCTCAAGTTCATTGTGAAATCAGTCCCAGGACTCATCCCTCTCCGAATCTACAGTTGCTGTGTAATCACCTTCTCTTAGCGCAATTTTTGATTTATTCCCTTTTTGAAAAATATATTTAAAGGTCTGCATTGTCTTTGCAGTCTTATTTGTTCTTGGTTTGGCCATTGAAAGAATGAACAAGATAATGTGTGCAAGTGAAGAGGGAGATACAGGAGCAGAACTCATGTATCTTCAGCTTGTGAAGAAGAATCTTCCTCTTCCTCTACAGGACTTGTGTCAGAAAGTCTCTCCTTTTCAGATCTCACCTCCAGCTGAGCTTTGAGCTCCTCCTCCTGCTCCTCCTCAGCCTCCTCTTCCTCCATTGCCACCTCATCCTCCTCCTCTATAATGTCTTCATTTTCCTCTTCTGCCATTGTGTCTTCCTCCTCCTCTTTTTTACCCTCCTCCTCTTCCCCTTGACTGCAGTCTTGTTCTACATGGTTTAGTGTTGGCTTGTCACCCTCGTCTTCCTGCTCTCTTGGAGAGCTGTCTTCCAGGGTGAGCTCAAACTGAAACTTGTCAATCAGCTGCTTATCCTGACCCACAGGAGGAGGCGAGGGGCTCTGTGGGATCGTGCTCTGGTACCAGTCCCTGTTGTCCTCCAGAGTGTCCAAGATGTCCTGGGCGTCAGGGTGCACAAGATCCCCCCATGTCTCCCACAGTGGGTGGACAATGTAGTCTATGAAGCCCACCTGCATCCACAAAAACAGAACATGATTGGCATCACAAGTGCAGGCACAGTGGTATCTTTTCATCCACACAACATTATCAGCATCAAAAATGTATGAGGATGACTGCTGTGATCAGAGATGTAAGATCACTCTCTGCAATGTCGTTATCACTCCACCTACAGCATAATCCAGTCGGTACAGAGTCATACATCAGAGCTGCTCATTTACCTGGCTCTTCTCCACAGATGCAGTGTGTTTATCGCACATGGGACTGATCTCCATCCCTCGCTCCCTCTCCTTATCTCCTTGCCTGAAGAACTCCTCCATGATTCTCTCCGTCCATTGTCGATACACAGCCAGGGGTTTCGTAGGATTGCTCAGGTCAGCACAGTGCACCATGTTCCTTAACACCTACACAAACAGTCACAAATAGCTCATTGTTCACTCAATCAGGTATGAACAGTGACTTTTGGATACTGAGGAGATCATCAAGGGCTTATCAAAATGACCCGAAATGGTAATTTATATCACAATATTCTTCTGTTCAAAGGTTAAAAAACAAAGGCAAATTTAAGTCAAACCCACATGAGTCAAATATCACTCAACCACTTAAATAAATGCACGTCAACCATGTTCATAAGGTATGGCATGAAAATGAACCACCAGGGATGCAAAATATTATTGGTAAAATATTGGTCTCAGCAGATAATACCTTGAAAAATTAAATATCGATACCTGCAGATATGAAAATGATACTTACAGATAATATATCTGCTACGCATATATACACTACCTCACAAAAGTGAGTACACCCCTCACATTTCTGCAAATATTTTATTATATCTTTTCAAGGGACAACAGTGAGGAAATGGCACTTTGATACAATGTACAATAGTGAGTGTACAGCTTGTATAACAGTGTAAATTTACTGTCCCCTCAAAACAACTCAACACACAGCCATTAATGTCTAAACTGCTGGCAACAAGTGAGTACGTGTATATATATATATATATATATATATATATATATATATATATGTATATATAGATCGCATAGCTCCATAGAGAGACAGACAACCGTTCACTCTCACACTCATACCTAAGGGCAATTTGGAGTCACCAGTCAACCCAGTGAGCATGTTTTTAGTCTATGGGAGGACGCCAGAGTGCCCGGAGAGAACCCACACATGCACCCAAAGAACATGAAACTCTACACAGAAAGGCCCTGCCTAGCTGGGATCGGCCCGGCGACCCTCCTGCTGTGAGGCACATGCACTACCTGCTGCGCCACAGTGCCGCCCATGTTCTCACTTTTGCTTTTTTATTTTGAAACACTTCAAGTGAATGAGTCCTGTGCAGCATAACAAACTCAGCTCTTTGGCTGCCTTATGCTGTTTTGTGACCAGTGATTGCCCTTATGACTTAAGCTTAAAAATAGATTAAAGGAAAACACTGTTAGCAGAAATTATTAATTAATATATTAATTTACATCAAGCAATTTGTTTCCCAGACATATACGGCAATAAAGCAGGGAGCCCAGCTATAAATGCTGACCTTTCTTATTTGTATATTATCGGCATTGTACACGTGTGATGTGTGACAGCAAGCAGACAAGAGTCCAGTGGTGTGTTGGTCCAATTAGTTCTCTGTTTACAGTGGAGGGAAGAAAGATATGTGTGTATGTATTGACTTTGTGTTGATGTTTGAGGTGGTTGTAGAGATGTGAGGTGTTACAGTTAGATGCTTCAGTGACACCAAAGAGTTGCATAAATCATGACTATTTAGTTTTTAACTGAAAAAACCTTCACTTGCTGGAATGTCTTGTTCTAGTGCCAGTGTATTATCACTCTCACCGTCACGTCTGCATTTTCCTCTGTGTCCTCCCTTGCCTTTATATGCTTAACTATTGGCATGTGCATAGTTACCAAAGTAAATATAAGAGCCGAGAGCTAAGTGAGTGCTGAGTTGTTTAGCAGAATCTGTAGTCCAAAAAACTATTAAATGTGTGTTTTGCTTTTCACCATGTGAGAGCGCCTGAGATTATTTAGGAGTAAATAAGTGAAAATGGAAATCATGAGAGCCACAGTCATATAAAAGTTAGATCACTGTACATGTGAATTAAGAATGTGCTTGCTTTTTTTTTATTTCTCTCTTTCTTTGTTTACTTTTTTATTTATCATGCAACCCTTGTGTAGACCATAGGGGAACAAGGGAGAGGGGGCTGTCTCATTTTGTCATGATTTGGAGCAACTGGGTCTAGTGTGAATACTTAGACAGTCATTAGGCTCTTCCCAAAGGGAAAATCTTGATGCAAAATCTAGCTGGTAGAAAACTTGCAGTAGAAGAAGATTTGAAGTGCACTTTGCTGTTACAATGGATTGGCTAATAAAGCATTTTTTAAACATCTTTAACGATCATCCCTTGACACAATAAACCATCAGCAACAAGTCCCAGTTCTCTCCATAGTAAACTCTCCCTGAGTATAGGCTCTAACACTTATTGTAACACCACCAGAGCTGTGTAGCACTGAACTGCCTACCCCCTCTACCCACCCACAGAGCCCTACCGCCTTTTCTCTTCAGTATCCAAGGGATCATCACAATAAGGACATCCATTGTATCCACACCTCATCCTCTTATTAGAAGTAATTTGAAGAAGAAACCATATTTTCCAAAACAAAGCGTTTTACCACTTTCTTCAAACAACCAACAACCTGAAAACCTCTTGGCTCACTTTTCTATCGTCTTCATCCTGCAACAAGTCTCAGCAGTCTAAGAGTTCAAAGTGAGATCAAGCCCTTCATGGGCATTGAGTTTATCTAATGGTTCAACACTTCTTAACCTTTCATACAACCTGAATTTACCAGATATGATGTTTTGAGGAACAAGAGACAATAGTTACAGGCAGGGTTTAGCTGTACCAAAGCAAAAGGCTCTTGCAAATCTGTAAGCAACATCAGTCTATAAAGAGGTTAGTGTAGATACTGCCATAGAGGCAGTTTTATCAGAACTAGAGAACATTTGCACAAAGAGCAAGGAAGGGCACTAAAAGCATATCTGAAATAGATGCTTTTTAGAAGCTTTTTAACCAAAATGAAATTTCAATGCCAAAATATAATTATTGTTAAAATTTAATGTTTTACTAAAACAGAAACAATATCAAAGCACATTATTATTCCTGATTAAGATGTCAAATTTATAGTCATTCCCTTCTGCATTTCTGAACAGAAATAAAAATAGTTTAAGTGCTTGAATGTTATGCTTGATTAATTTCTAACTTCTCAGAGAAGCCCAGTGAGTGGCTCGGATTTGGTTATAAAAAGGTGAATCAGTTTTAAATTCCTCATCACTATTCAAAATGTCGGTCAAATAGCTCTAACATTTTCATTGTTAAACTTATTTTTGAAAAAATTCTAAAATACTGAAGTTTTCCTGTTTTTATGACAGATGGTAAAATAAATGTGTTAAGCACTGCTTATTTTATAGGACAATATTAATATTTTTTTAGTTAATAATTTATTGAAATTATGGACTTCAGTTTAGTTTTTAGTTTAGGCTCTGGCTGTTAATTAGCAGCCTACATTCAGCCATTTGACTCCCCTTCTCTCTCTTACCTTAATTGTTATAATATATTTTAATAACTTTATTTTTGACAGAAAATAAAGTTTATCATTTTGTAGGGACCATTCTCTATATAAATAACACTTCGTAAAAACTGTAAGTTAATGTATTTAATAGTGTGGGTTCTTAGTAAAAAATGTAGATATTATATATATTTCAGAAAAAAAATTGAGATACATTGTCCTGCTTATTGTATTGTGGTATATCATGATATATTATACCCCTTTATCTAAATACATATCATATCCCTAGATTCTTGCAGATACACATCCCTAATACACAAACCTTTATTTTTTAATCAGCTGTAGCAGTGCAGAACACACATAGAAGCACAACCAAGACACAGTGTTTGCAGGCTCTGAGCATCCATGGTGACCATGTAGCCTCTGCATAACAACATGCTATGACATTTTAAAGCAATCACTATAAGTCATGACAAGGCCATATCTATCAGATGAGAGCCACGTGCCACTGAGGTAAAACACTCTGACACAAGGGCATAAATCAGTCTTTAGCCCTGCCCTTTGACCTCCAAATCAGCTCTGGACAGAGTAATGTATGCATCCTGCTTTACCTTCCTTTTTAACCCAACCATCAACCTGCTTTTGTAGCAATATTATTTGAGTATGTCCTAATACTTGTTCAGTTAATATAAAATACACAAATAAGAACATCTGCTGAACGGCTTCATTCAGTCACTAAAGCCTAAAGATTAGGTCTCACCTGTATCCGATCAGTGTAATGGTCAAGCAGCAGTACTCCAGAACTTGTTACTTTCTTTGTTTCCACCATAGTTTTGAGGTCTGCCAGCAAACTCATGTGTTTAGACATATCTGTCGCCAAAACCTGGAAAAAAAATAGATTTGAAAGCATTAGAATAACAGTTGAATGAGAGATCTATGAAGCAGATAGTAAAAACTGAGCAAGCAAATACCATCATGATTCAGAGTGAGTGTGCTGACTACACTCACCATATCAATTACAAGTTTTCTCAGGCTCTGCCTTTGCCTCTTGCTAAGGTTCTGGAAGATGTCACAGTTGTCTTCATGCAGCAGCTTAAAGCCCACAGCAAGGTGATGGTTCTCCAACACAGACTCATCATTATACATCAGGGCTAGCTCCGAGTCTTGTGGAAGTAACAAAAGACACACATTTGTCAAAAAATAGTGATTTACTTAAATCACAAAATCAAAAAAGAAACGTAACATTTCATGGAATGATGCTGCACAGATTCTTCTAGTTGTGCATTGGGTAGCCGTTTTAAAGGTTAACAGACCCCATAGTTTGGTTCTTATCTCAGTTTTAGGATACAGATAAGTTAAGGAGAGGCTGTATGTGCCTCTTCTTCTCTGTGAGTGTTTTGCTGTGTCCTTTTCTCTCTCATCTTTTCTTTGATAGCAGTAAGCTAACAGGAGCACCTGTTAAAACCACTAAGCTTTAAAGAAAGTTCCTCAACAGTGACTTGATCCATTGCATACCTCAGCATAGGAAAATTTAGAATATAAGCATTTTGTATGAAGTATGAGAGTTTCTACACAGAAATGGCAAACTGGGCTTACACTTAAAACACAAAAGTAAATAGACTGTACTGTACTTATCCAGTCTGTGATATATATTTTACCTATGTGGACATACATGCCCTCTAAAACAGGGTCAATATGGCTCTCTATCCTTTATTTTTCTGTATATATATATTTTGACGGACATAGCCATGAGGCCTGCAGTAAAATTAGGCAAGCTACTAGATTTTAGGTTTGTAAGACATGCAGCTCCCACTGGCAGTCTGAAGCTCTTACTTTGTAAAGTCTTGGCCAAATTAAAATTGGCATACTTCACAGTTGTCATGAAGGTGAAATTCAACAGATGCAAAATGGATGTTGCTACATCAGTCTTCTGTGTTTGTTTTTTTAGAGCTGCTTCTAATGGAGAGAGATAGCGAAGTCAGCAGTGTTAATGTAATTACTACAGTCAGCAGCTTTGCGCAAGAGTTAAAATGTAGTGTTTAAAGTTTGCGTGGCCTTGCTAACACAAAAACATGTGGCATACCATACCAGCCATGTATCCCAGTATATTGTTATCATATTACCACCCCTGTATTGGGATGTGTAATGTGTTGCAAGATTCTTGCCAATGCACAACCCTACTATCTTTATCTTTTTTTTTTTTTTAATGCTACTGTCTATTCTAATGTCTTCATCTGTTATTTCCAACTGCTATACTGTGTATAAGAGCAACTGAAACAACCGAATTTCCCCTTGGGGATTAATAAAGTATTTCTGATTCTGATTCTGATTCTGATACTTGCCATCATGGTGTCCCCTATTTTCCCAAATTTTTCTGTAATGAATATATTTTTGTTTATCTTTATGTCATTTAGACTTACTGGTGTTTATGAGGAACTGGTTTGACACTCCAGGGTGGTCCACATCATGGATGGCAGCAGCAAATAACGCAGCAAGTATCTCAAGATCAGTAAACACAGCCTTATTGTGAGAAGTGAAAGAGAAAAAAAGAGAAAATGCAGCAGTTTATAATTCAGGACTTAAGTTTGTGAAAGTCTGTGCATGTGACATTTGGCAGACCAACGGAGGTATTTACATCTAGAGCCGGTGTGGATAGCAGAACGTGAGTGGACTGAGTGACATCTGCAGCGTGGAGGCTATTGTGGTAGGCCACATTGGCATGGTAGTGGTCCTCCAGGGTCATGACATATGTGACAAAAGTATCCACAGGGATCCTAAAGGTCTTTAGTAGATCTCTTTCCTGTGAGAGAGACAATGCAGCAACACAGAGAGCCATGGGCATAGGTAAGGTATGCAGTGTGTTATGATCTATACGAATGAAGTATCTCTCACCTGAAAGATGGCAAACATTATGCAGCTGAGGGGTCGGTTATTTGAGAACTCTGCCACACGGAAGATATTAAGGCCCCACTTGTTTAAGTCATTCAGCTCCTGATGGCACATCAGACATTTTCAAACATCAGTAAAACAATGAAACCCAGTTTTGGCAACCCTATTTACAAAGGTCTGTGGTTTTTAACTGCACTAGCAGAATTCACCATCCACTCTTCAATCAGAAACAGGCCCCAAAATTTCTGAACATTTTCTCCATTCAGATTTTTTTTATCAAAAGTGTTGCATTAAAACTTTAGACTGAACAAAACATTTGACTGAACAAAGACACAAGACAAAGCACTTGTTGTAAAAAAGCACATTACTACAGAGTTCCTGGGAGAACATGCATATGTTTTATTTTCACTGGGATGACGTTGTTTTTTAAGGTTAGTAAATAAGTCTAGACTTTGCAATGAAGCGGGATTTGCCAGGTTAAGACCTTGTGGAAACATTTAAAATGTTAAGCTATCATGGGATTATGGTGTAAAATGCAACATTAATAGTCAGTGCATTTTCATGCACAGATGTCCCGAGTTACAGTTTTAACTTGATTATGAGTTTTAGCTTAATGACTGTTCTTGTCCTTGTAGGTTACACATGCAGTAAGGCAGAGTCGAATTGTTGACAAAAGTATGATCACTAGCTCAAAAAGGATGACAGGAGAGATAAGCAAGGAAATGAGAAAGCAGGCAATGTGAGAAGAAATATAACAAACCAACCGCAATTAACTACATGAACACTTTAAACGTACAAAACACAACATCAGATAGCAGTATGGCAGAAACCTTGTCATCATTACAAAACCCTATTATCCAAAAACTCTGAGTGCATTTCCTTAAAAAAAAGCTCTCAGAAGCTGCAGAGGCATTTGTTATTTGGCTAAGGAAATTACTCCTAAATAAGATGAAGTTCAGTGATTCTGAGCCTGACTTTGCTTTGAATGAAAACAGCCATGCACAAATAATATAGTTGCACTCTTTCAGCTCTCACACTCACTATTTCTCTGCTTGAACATGCAAAGTAACTGCTCAAGCGCAGTGTCTCACGCATGTACAGTCTAAGAAAGTATGTGGGTGATTCTCTACATGCAGAGTTTTTCTGTTTGTGCAAGTAAGAGTTGCTTTTATTTCTCAATCGATGGAAGGGCACAGTTGGGGTGTATATTTGAATATGATGGGCTACATGGATGCAGCCCTTCTGTGCTATGAATTTTTGCATCAGAGTAGCCTGACATCAATTCCCCTTTACCAGACTGAGGCAATGAAAAAAAAAAAAAAAAATAAGCACTTTAACCACTTACAGAGAAAATTATGTGCATTTATCATATGTACAAGTCATTTCATAGTACTGTTATGTATTATTAATGACAATTTAACAGGGAATATGTTCAGTAAAGCCATAAAGGGCAAAATGTAGGCTACAGTACCATACAAACTAATTCCCTGGTCCTTTAGTCCCTCCCTTAGCCCTTCAGCTAAACAAAATCTGTGGGACTGACTGAAAAATCAATGTTAAATATATTAATATATTTAATCAGTGTAACATGTCATGATAACAAAGGGCAACTTTATCTTGACATCAATCTTTTGTTATAAAAGTGGCCATTTCAAATAAGCTATCATTGTTTTGTTTTTTTCATTCATTTATGCATTTATTTATCTTTTTTTTTTTTATTCCTGCAAACTCTTTCTGTTAGTCATTTTACACCATATACAGGGTTCCCACGCATCCTGGAAAACCTGGAAAAATATTGACCAATTTCCAGCCATGGAAAACATATGGAAAATGAGAGAAAAAGTTAAATGTCCTGGAAAAGCTAGACTTGTCCTGGAAAATTATTTATCCACTGCTTCTTTCTTCCTTGTTAGTGAACGCAAAAGGGTTAAAAAATATGCACATAGCCATCATGTCTATTCTCAGCTGCTTAAATTGTGCTGCAGAGTTTCTCTGCCTCTAGCAGGCATGGCGCCCCATGTGACGCTTCCAGCCAATCAAATTTGCATGTTCCCCCAGAGCAGTCCCGCTACCCAGTGTTTTCTTATGACTTTGTTGCTAGATTTAGCAACCTTTCAGCCTTTTCAACCCAAACATAGTCCAAACTAGTGACTTTAAGTTCAAGATTGTTGCTGTATTGGATATCGAGTGAGAGGTTTTTATCTCCTCTCTCTGTCACCTCTAATGAGTGAGAGATGCATCCTGGAAAAGTCCTGGAATATAATTTCTAGAAAAGAGTGAGAACCCTGATATATTAACACATATTCCTCTGAGCTTTTTCTTCTATATATACTCAAAATATGTTGGAGACATTATTGTGCTTGATTATTTCTCCCTTTTTATAATACCAGTTGGTATTATATTATAATTGTTGGAAAACCTAACAAGTCCCCTTTACACCAAGGTAAAACTTGTAAGGATCGGGCATTTGTGGAGTGAGCAACACAGCTAACCGTGTGTGTAGGTCCCAAAAAAAAAAGTGCCAAAATCCCCTCCGAATGGTGTTCTGGCATACAGAGTGGCACCATTTTCAAATTTAGGACCAAGTTCCATGAGACTGTTGAAGTCAAAATCAGACTGCAAAGTGGGCGTCCCAGGAAGACAACACCACAAGAAGACTGGTCACTCACCCTTGCTTCACTGAGGAGCTGTAGGCTTCCTTCCAAGGAAAGAAGAAGAACTTTTTACCCAATTTATTACCCACATGTTTACTGTGCTACATTCCATTAGGACTTACATGAGACATGGACATGAGATCCCTCTTGAAAATGAGGTGTCACATCTCAAGAGGTCTACCATTAATACATTTATACTTAACGGAGACAAATATGGTAGGGATGCACTTGTGGTCTGGGCACCCATGAGTTCGTCACTACCATAAATTCTTATTTTCAGTAAGACTTTTATTGATTATACTTCTATAAAATTTTCACCACAACCACACAGACATGAGGATCCTCCTCTAATAAATTTGTTTGCAGCAGAAACAAATTTGATGACGACAGGTCTATGATTGGTCCTTTGATCTGTCACTAACTTTAGTTCTTACTTTAGTCCACTTGTCTCCACTTACCTCCCTCCCTTTGCCCACACACCCAACACCGCATCGTGTGGATTTGCTGTTCATCATGAGACTGGGGTCCACATTCAAGATTTCCTGCTGCTGAACAGAAGGTTTTTTCTTGCCGCCATAATGGAGGGATTCATGATTGGCTATATGGATTCATGTTGGGTGTTGGATGTATATATTTGTATATATATGTATATGTGTATTTTATATATGTATATATGTATCTATGCATATATGTGTATCCATGATATGAAGAGCTTTGTGCTCTATTGTAAAGTGTCTTGAGATAACACTTGTTATGAATTGGCGCTATACAAATAAAGATTGATTGATTGATTGATTGACAAGTTATACCTTGTTGTAAAGGTGACTAATCATGCTTGCCAATGACATAAAATACAATATAAATTGGTATCATTAAAGTGGAGAAATAATCAACCAATTTAATGCTTTCAAACTTTCTTTGAGAAGTATAGTTGCTTTTGCCACTGTTTGAGGCAGTCCTGCCTAAGATATGAGACAAAGGGCCACACCTCCTTTGCTCTCATGTCTCAGATCTTTTGGAAACTGACAGACAACTACTGTATATTCTCTCTGTTGACCTTTGGCTGCTCTTGATTGGATGCTACTATCAAGAGATAAAGAGAAGAACAAAATAGGCACATGTAATTGGTCAGCAGACTTATGGGTTAAGTTTTCACTCTTCTGAGAGTCAAAATGGAGGTCTCAATACAGCACTGGTATATTTTTACGGGAAAATGTGGTGAATAATATTTTACCTTAAAAGATATCACAAATATGCAAATCTCATAAAAAAATTTTAGCCTCATGATTGAAAAAAAACTTTCTGTGAGGGATACATTTTCTTTGGGCCCTCTGCAGATTTCTAAAAGCCTGCAAACCTGTGGAGTTGGAAGGATAAGTAGCTAAAGGCTCAGGTCAGCCGTGATTAAAAAAAAGTTGTATACAAATATTAGCTGCAGTAGGCAACATGGTTTCAGTATAACTGAGTATAAATTTTATAATATCCCCCAAGCATAATGTAAGTCAAGTGGTCTGAGACAAGCAATAGGTTCTGCACCTCACCATGGCTCTGTGTTCAGCCGCTAAAGAATCAGTAGCGGGACGATGTGCATCAACCAATCAAAGGTCAGCTCAGACCACTGCGTTCCTATTGGCTGTTCTACTGCATATGCGTGTTCCCGTGCCCAGGCAGAAGGAGAGAGCAAGTGGCAATGGTGGAATTGCACATTAAATATATACGTAGCTATAGTGCAGGCCTAGTCCTGACACACCAGTTGAGAGGCATTTGTCTATATACTTGATGTAAACCATAATTTATCCTGGAGTGCAACACGGTGCAGCATTTGGAGGCAGAGCTCAACACAGCATTCAAAGAGCAGCAGTGGAGTACATCCAGCATTATGGATCTTTCCTCCTGCCATGTGAAGAAATATAGCAACAAAATGAAACTTGGAACCTTGATCGAGGAAGTGAGTTTTTTGGGTCAATGATTGATTGATTGATTGATTGAATCTTTATTTTGAGCATAAATGCAAATACATACATCAATAAAAGCAAAGGAATAAATAAAAACAAAACAAAGCAAACACACAAAGCAAAATCCTCAAAGATGCCTAATGAAACAAAAGTCCAGAAAGTTAAGTATGCTCGAAAAGGAGTAGGAAGAAGTTAAAAACTTATTCAATCCTCCCCCTTTAGTCTCATTCATCAATTCGTCTATTATCACTTTGAAATATATGAACTAAAAAATATTATATACAGCTATTAAATATAATATTATATAACTTAACCATATTACCACAATATTGTACAGCAGTATATTACTGCACTTTGCATATTATACATAGGCACTATAAATATTTCATACACACTTATTAAATTATTGCAAATATCTTACTATATATAACATTATAGTACAATATTACAGTATTTTAAAGACTCTAAATATACACTATTACTACATTGTTGCATATATATTAATGTTATGTATAGCTTATAATTATGTACCCTATCAATCAACAGACTGTGGTGTGTTTAGTTCCATTTAAGGGGTCTGACTGGTACGCTTGGTACCTCAATAGAGGGGTGTAAACAAGTAGGATAGTACTGATTGGTCTTTCAGGTCCTGATTGCTCATTTGGGTACCAGGGGCAGGTACCCAAGTGATGGGTCAGACTGTGTTGGTAGGGTGTAAATGGGCATGAAAGTGCGTGAATATGTTACTTATTACTGATGGACCACTGATATAGAAACTCCCACCATCAGTGAGTGAATGTAAGAGTGAATGGGTGTGGATGGGTAGATGTGACAGTGTAAAGGCACTTTGGGCCCTAATTTCCTGGCGCAGCGCAGGGTAGTGCAGGGTGGCGGAGCCTGGCGCACCTTGTGCAGTGGTATATTCGTCCAGCACACCGCCGTGTGCAGCCAATTTGGCAATTTGGTAGACCGGCTGGCCGAGATGGGTGTGACGGCACACCAGGGGTAGGTGTCGACAGATTCAGCTTGGCGCAGTGACAATTTCGTGCCAAAAAATCTGCATGGAAGGTGCGCTGACAGCTCGAAGGCTCCAACCTGGTCTATTCTTGGCGCAGATGGAGCACATCCGGTGCAGTGGTAACTTGGCTGACAGGCGCACAGTGTGCACACGTCACCAAAACCTCACAGGCAGGTATCCAGAGTGTCAGGCACATTTCAGTGCAATAAACAATCACAGCAACCACTATTTAATGTCTGAACCAGCACATACATTTGTATCTATCTTAATTGTCCCGTCACATCTGATGTCAGATCAAAGACGTAAGTCATAATGGAAACTCAACCTGACGGCAGCTGGAAGTGTAATGCAAACTTGGGGGCGTCGGTGGCGCAGCGGGATAGTGCGCCTGGTCAGTGATCGGGAGGTTGCAAGTTCAAGCCCAGCTCCAGGTGACACATGGCGATGTGTCCTTGGGCAAGACACTTAACCCCAAGTTGCTCCCACTGCTGCGTCAGTGGCATGAAAGGGCGTGAATGTGTTAGTTGATAGTGATGTATAACTAACATAGAAACTGTGTGTGACCTGCGGTGTAAAGCAGCTTTGAGTAGTCAAAAGACTAGAAAAGCGCTATATAAGCTCAAGTCCATTTACCATTTAACATTTACCACATCTCTCAACCAGCCACATCATCCGATACGGAGTATCTGGCTTCTCTCATCTCATGAAATTCAAAAGAAAAGAAAAAAGAGAGAGACGCTTGCTGAATAAATGTGAGTCACTCTGTGTCTTAAGGATTTACCTGTTATTGTCAATATTTCTCTGTTTTAATCTTTATTCTTAACGTGATCTAAAAAGATGGAGTACATTATTGCAAGGAGGATGAGGAGGAGATACCGGGAGAGAATATTTCACCAAAGGTTCTGCTATTTGGCGACGACAGACCAGGAATGCAGGTGGATCACAAGCACTATGAATGGATTAGTCTGCTGCTGTGTTTAAATGTAATTATCACTTAATTTTGTACTCCTATTCGTGACACAGGAACAGATTACATCTGTCCCGCGAGGTGGTCCACACAGTGACGCGCATCGTGGCCTCTGATGCGCAGCCCGGTGGCCCCTGTGCTCTCCCAGTTGCTGTAAAAGTGACAGCAGCTCTGACCTTCTTCGCCACCAAGGTGAAATTGTTACTGCGCCTTGCCCGCAGCGCATTTAAAGGCAGTCATTTGATTGGTGAAGATTACACTCAGCTGTGTTAAATCCACTCACGCCTTCTCTCCTCCCTCTCTGCCACTTGCGCCAGTGGGAGGGACGGAGGCTTGGGTGCGCCTCGCTGCGCTGGACTGCGCTGTGCACGTAACTTGCAAAATGGCGTGGCGCAGGCGCAGCGCAGGGCAGGTGCACTGCACCTGCGCCTCGTCTACGAAATTAGAGCCCTTTGAGTTGTCTGAAAGACTAGAGAAGTGCTATACAAGCTCTAGTCCATATTAGCTCAAGTCCAGTTGCAAATTCTACAGAACCAAAGTGTAAAGGTATCATAAATATTTAGAAAGATACTCAGACTTATTTCTTACTAGGATCACCTTTAGACAGCCTGTCTTAAAATAATAACATAAAGACAACTGAGACTTTTGAAGTTGCACTTACCCTGGCTAATGAATCCTCGTGTTCAGTCTTAACGCCGAAGCGGGGCATGGTGGAGTTTGAAAGGCTGGAACTGTGCGTTAGCTTCTTCACACCGCTGATGTGACACATTGGCTTTTCCCGCTCTCTCAAAGTTGGGGATGGGATTTCAACTTCATTCTGCTTATCTGGGAGGGAGCAAAGTCAGAGGTCAACCATTTTAGAGGCTTCTGTTGTACATGACTCAGGCTTAAGGCACCTGAGCCATAAAGACATCACTTCAGCTGCTAATGACAAAAGTACGGAAGGTTTGGTTTACCTAGAAAGGTAGTGGAGATGTATTCTGACACCTGGTTCCCTGAGCGACTCATCTCTGACAAATGGGACAGCTCTCGGTTCAGCATTCTCTTGAACTAATGGGAGGAAAGATGGATATACAAGGAGTGTGACGAGTGAGGTAGACAAATAATAACAAAAGTATCCATAGATGCAGAGACACCTGAAGAATCATAAACATTTTCTTAGATATGGCATATGTTCTGATAAATATAAAACATGTCAAATGTTATACAATAAATTATCCCCCCGAAATCTGGCACCATTCACTAATGGATGAGAAAATCAACCATGAATCATGCCTCCTTTTTTGAGGACATACTGTTCCATAGAACAACTTACTGTACCTTTAATTTGACTAACATTTATTCAGATGTGCAGTAATATCTATTGTTAATACATCTGCACAGGTAGTCTTGACTAACCAGTCTGCAGGTCTTTGCAGTACATGCACAAATGTGATTAAGTGAATACATCATCCCTGCAGACAGAAAGCACCGTTCTTGAATGTTGTTTCAGCTTGTGTGTTATTTTTTTTTAAAAGAAGGTTGTGTTTGAAGTCACAGAAGCCATCTGTTGCACAAGTCATGCAAGGGTACAATGCGATTTGGACGAGACCCCTCTGTCTGTGTCCTACTGACTGATCTTTCACACACAACAATCTCCATGGCAACCAGAGCAGTTGCCGTGGCAACTGCCTCCTTATAGTCAGTCCTTCAGCTTGATGTGAGAGCAGTGGCTGCTTGGGTGACAATCTGAGGGAGTAGGCAGGTGTCTCTGACCTTTACCAAGGTCAACCCTCCCTTTTTGCTTTCTTCCCTCTCCACATCTCTCTGTTTCTTACATCTGCTCCTCCCTCTCTTCAGAGGTAAATAACACTCCCTACCGCAGCCCCCAGCCCCATACTGATCTGCTGTCAAAGTCTGCACCTTCCTTTCCTGTCACTTTATGACCATCACACATCCCCTTTTCAGGTCTGGCAAAGCAAGGACCAAGCAACATGATTTTATAACCCCTTTAGCTGAGTAATATTTCATATTTTTCAGCATTGAATAACATATTGCTGTCATAATGTGAGATTTTTTACTCCTGTAAGATTTAAGATAAAATAAGATATTATCTCTTTTTTTTTTTTACGCCATGACAAAATCAATGAAGTTCCAGACACCCAATTTAAGGCTTTTTTTTTAATTGCCTTAAATTTCAGACCAGCTCCCACAAACTATCTAAATTTTACAAAAGCATCTACAATATGTCATCATATTAAGCCGATCAAAATTGATTGTTTTGTGATTATTAATCCTAAGTCTAATTTTAACCAACACTGAAAGGGAGCACTTAATTGCATAAATACATTGCCAACAGAGAAGCACAGTTGTACACATTTGTGCAACTTACACAGTATGAAGGATTTTGCCCACAATGTTTGATTATTTAAAACTAGAAACTACCTAACAGTGTGTTAAACTCTTATTTTTGTTGGCACGGTTTCAAACAATTTTTTGTCATTACTTATAAAAATCCAGCATAATAAGTAAAATAAAAACAAGTAATTCCCCATCAGTCCAAACATTTCAAAAAGATTATTTTATGGTCTGTAATTTTGTATCTTCCAAATTACTTATTATAATCTTTCAAGGGATTGACCACTCAGAGTTTAGTAAAAGGTGTCATGTTCTTCTGCTCCCCAAACCCATTCTAACAACATCAAAAGCAAAGACATTAGACTTTGCAGGCCTTTAGATTTACAACCCTTCATAGAGACAAATAACTATTGTATTTAAAGTTTTAGGTATTTTTCAATCATCTACACATGAGCAAGCATATATTGACTCTGAAATTTACAGTCTGACATAAAATGGGCACAAATCCAGTACATATGGAAAGCTCTGCCCCCCCTTCAAGTTGGATAGAAAGATAGCCTTTATTATCCAAAAAGGAAATTGTTTTCAATCTGCACCAACAGGTTAATAACAACAGCACATCATATCATACACCATATAAACACATGGACACGGGGCACACTTAACTCATGAAAATACATGGGAATCAAATTGGGAAGAAGTGGTTAGTATTGCAGATTGTCAGGTACTACTACGGCAGGAGGAAGAAGCTTTTGCCAAACTAACCTTATCAGTGTAAGCACATCTTCAATAAAGCGCTTCTCTCTGCAAGTATTAAACATCTTACCACCTTGTTTTTAGATATAAGCTAAGATAAATGGGATTAAGTGTTTTTACTATCTTTTAGTTATAGGCTATGCAACAACTTTAGCATTTTAAGCTAATCCTGATTTTTGTTTTTTCCTGTTCTGACCAGCAGATATAGATTTTTAATTAACAGACTGGATTTACTGTAGATTTATATGTTTATGAGAACATTAAAAACTACAACATACCGCTCATACATGGTCATCTCTCATTATCCGTAAAAAAAAATAACAAACAGATTATATTGAAGGGCTGAAGATGGAGTTTACATGATTAAAATTGGTTCATTACTGTATAAAAAAAATCAGTGGGCACAGAGGGGCTGAGCCAGCTCATAATTCTAAAGGGGGGATAAAAACGAGTTCTCACAAAGAGCATTTTATTCACAAACTTTTAATCAAGCAGCTAAGCACAGTGTAGGTGCAGCATTTGTTGTTGAAGCGCTGAGAGAACAACTAATAAGTTCAACAGTCCAAAGTGGCCAGTGGGAGTCTATGTGGTACCCACTGGTGCTAAAATCCACTCGCATTTGGCAGGTTAGCAGTGGTTAATGCTAAGCCCTGGTTCTTATTGTAAACAATCCTTTTTATTGAGTCAGGATGTTTTCTTAATAAGTATAAAAATAGCATAATTTTTGTTGTATTATATATCCCTTTCAAGAAATACTCTGAAAACTGTATATATGTTGCTATGGCATAACTTTGACTGCCATTCACTCATACACTAAGTTATCTCTGTCTTTTTGGCCCATTACATCAAGCTTTGGAGTTTTCTATGCTAGAGCGAGCATATATCAACTTTTTGGGTCAATCAAGTAGAATCAGTCATCAGAAGTCAGGAAAGCATGTCAAGTACGTGGCACACTTCAACAGCAGGCTATCCTAAACCTCACTCTCTTTCTCTCTGTATCTGTCTCTTGCCTGCTCATATTCTTCTTCTCTTCTCTAATAATGTAAAGCTGAGTCATAGCTGCCAACCAACACTTCCACAGTGCCAGTCTGAGTGCCAGGACAAACAACACTCTTTCTCGCACACTGAATAATTAAGCCAACATGCAAATGTTGCATAGACATGACCGCAAGAAACCATGCTAACTGCTAACTGCGCATATTAGGTACAAGAGGGGATGTAATTTTCTTGACTGTGTCCTTAAAAAAATAAATACTGTTAATATGTTCACAATTCACTTGTAACTAGATACTGCTTAAATTCCACACTACTCTGAAATTAACCAGTAGATTTAAATCAAAACCTATACTTTACCTTTCTTACTTGCTGCAAAGAAAAACAAATCTACTTCTAACCTGTCAACCATTGTTTAGCCTCCAAAATTGAATGGATGTTTAGTCACACCTGAGGACTACAGGAACAAAAAAGAACAATCCACTCCACTCAGGGGCAAAAGCATTGTCCTTCAATAACAATATGCTTGGCTTCTATGAGCCTGTATTGAGGCCAACCTCAGGGCAGCAGCAGAGAGAAAGGCAGTGAGATGTGGGTTGCAGGTGTGGAGATGGAAATTATGTGACAGCTCAACATACCTGCACTGAAGAGAGCCTGATTAGTTCTTACAGCTTGCTAAAGCTATTTATTTGACCTAGTAATGGTAGTAAGGGAGTAAGGGTGATAGTGTTTTGTTTGTTTACTTTGCAGTATAAGGACACTGAGAAGACTTAAAAAAAACTTTAATTTATATCATTCACATGGATTCATGTTTAACTTATGGACAGAATCACAGTTAATGCTTATTATTTTTCATTCCCACTCTCTGACCATCAAATACACCCTTTATTCTATATTTATATGTTAGCTTTATTATAGAACATTATAGTCTTCACAAGGCTACATATAATGCTCATACTAACGTGTACATTTAATGTAAAATATACAAATAGTACTGTTGCATTTAAACCAGGTTAGAACCAGTCAAAACAGTTTAGGTCTTAAATGCATAAGTAAATGTTGTAACAACAACTCAAGGGTCAAAACATTTATCCAAGATGGACACTGCCAGGCCTTACTGCCCCTGCTAACTTTCCCAGTCTGCTAACTCCCCCTCTCAGTCCTACCTGGTCCCACCAGCCGATGAGCCAGGGTCTGGAGCAGGTCTCACAGAACAGGTCCACAAAGGGTGTCCTACGCTCTGCTGCTGTCCCACCCCCCTCCAGAACCCCCCCAGCAGCCGCACCGAGGTCCAGCTCTGCTCCTGCCCTCCCCTGCAGGGGGCTGTAGCTGGAGGAGCGGGGCAGCCTGTAGCCTCCTGGTACGGGCGAGGGGCAGGGGGATGGCGCAGGGTCAATGGCCTCCACCACACCCATGTTGAGTGTGACAGGGGGTTTGGGCCGATGGCACAGGCAAGAGGTGCGATAGTGGAGTGGGGCAGGCGTGCTGCGGGCGCCCCAGTGGCATGAGGGCGTCGTCAGGGCGTGCGAGGAGAGGCCACAACCAGTTAAGCCGGGACACTCCAGAGTGACGGCAGCCCCGAGAGGGGACGGAGGAATGGGGAAGGGGGAGAGGGTAGGGGCTGCTGTTGACGGCTGTCCTTGCCTACATGCAGTACCCCCAAGCAGGCCACCCAGGCAGTCCAGAGTCAGGCTCCAGCCCTAAATGTGGTCCAATGATGAGGGTCCCCCTGATGGGCAGACCAGGAGCCCCCTGGATCCAGCTGCTGTAGAGACTACATCCTATCCCATTTGCTGAGCTGACTGACCCAAATGTTGTCACTGCAGGGCACGGGTAAACGGAAGCCGAAAGAGGGAAGATGGAGGGAAACAGAGAGGGATTGGCTGAAGGGCACAGAGAAGACCCAATGGAGGATATGAGTGGGGATGTGTGAGATATGTAAACGAAAAAAATGATGAGCACAGGGCTGCTTAATATACAGCGATAAAAAATTTAGACGATGGAGGTGATGGAGATGAAGTAATTGTGGTGACAGGATGGAAAGATGACCATAGAATGAAATGATGGAGGGAAGAGGAGTTTAGATGGCAGCTGGAACATTGGGAAGAAGGAAGGGAAAAACAGATGATAGTAGCTAGAGAAAACCAGGATGGAGAGCATGAGAGAGGAAGGGTGGGGGGGAGTCAGAGTGGGATGCAAGCAGGCCTGTAGCAGACGATCAGGCTGAAGAATCACACCAAAAGCTGTGGTCTGGAAAAACAGGCTCCCTCTCCCCGCGTCGGCTGCCCCTCCCCCACGGTACTGATCCACAGGCCCGGCCCAGTCCTACCGGTGCATCAGTCTGTCTGTGCTGTTTCACACCGCTCCAGCAGCCCACAGTCAGTCTACCTCCACTGCCCAGTCCCCTGCTCCAAGTCAATCCATGCCTCTGTTGTCCAGAATGCCAGGGGTCTAATCCTGTCGCTTTAGGCTTCCGTTCCTCCTCCAATGCTCTCCTTCTTGCGCCATTTCCCTGGATGCTGTAGACAGCTCTCGCAAGCTAATCAGGCAGTGTGGCTGCAGGCGCATGTATGTGTGTGTGTCTTCTTGCTTTACTGGCTGCCTGGGTGCGCATGTGCAACAAGACAGCATGTACGTCTGTTGAGAATATGTGTGTGAGTGAGGGTGTGAGTAAGAGTGAGAGACTGAGTGGGAATATTCATGTGTACCTCAGTGTTGGCAAAATGAACAGGATTTCTGTAGCTTAGTTGTGGCTACATAAAGGCAGGAACATATGAACAGATTCCATTCATCCCAGGAGACTTTCCCCTACACATATGTGCACACATGTGCACTTAATGACATCCCTCAAGCCTCATTCATCTCCTCCTAAGTCCTTATATGACATGCCATACTGATAAGCAAACCACACAAGCTTTTGAATTGATATTTAGTGCAAAATGAGGCATATTTGTGGAATGAAACAAACAAGGTACTGTCTCTTTAAGACAGAACGCTATTAAAGGAGCATCGCCTCCATCTGATTGGTTTATGCCCAAACCACATGGCTTGTGGTCAGAGTCACAGCCAATGGCTAGAAGAGAAGGGCAGACCTTGCTGCTGTTCGATAGCAACCAAGGTTACAGCAGAGACATCAGCATCAGGACCCTCTCCCTCTCATGTCCCCCATAACCACAGAGTGTCACCCTTTCTCTCCTCTCTCCCACAAATACAAATGTATGCATCTTTAAGAGACATGCTCATGAGCAAAGCTATAGTAATACAACCGCACACCAAATCTTAGTATAACCAGGCTACGTCTCCTTCATTTACAAGCAAATACAGATCTGAGAGCATGTATTTAAAACCACAAAACCCAAGAAACTGTAAAAGACATACAAATGTGTTACAGTCCACATTAAGTCAACCTGAATGATAAACATACAGAGGAAAGAACCATCTAATGACCTGCTCAAAATGCTAAGCCAGTATTCCTCTGTAAGGCAGAATATATTTACTTTAACTGTCAATAAGTAATTGTCTGAACAATTTTATATGAAAATTAGTGAGGGTAATGTGTGACATGCGCTCAGTGGTGAATAAGATAGAGGATTTAGGAGTGAAACGCAAAGTTATTAAATCTATTTTTAAATGAGTGGGATTTGTTGATGCTTCTAGAGTAAACAATTTATAGATCATTTATAATAAGTCTTAATGTGGCCTCAGTATTTGAACGAATAGGTAAAGTAGCATCTAGTTATCTAAACTGTGCTGTACAAACAGGATTATTTATGCAATTAAATTTAAACAACAAGTGTATTTTGTATAATCCCTTTTGTGTAATCCCTTTTGTGTAATCCCTTTTGTGTAACTTTGTTTATGCAAAAGGGATGGGCTCAATTGGTTTCTAGGAGGGCCACCTTAATTTAACAATTTTTTGCCAAAGGACCAAAGTGTTGCATATATTAGGATTATTTTAAATCAACAATTACAAAAGTCCCAGATTTAGCGAAAGGAATAAATAAAAATGTTTATAATTACATTTTTAAGTTAAATTAAAATAATAATGCTTAAAGAGCCTAGTTCTGTTTTAACTCTGGTTCTTCCATTTGATTTTGACTGCTGCTATGTTCAAATAAATAAGTAAATAAATAACAATTATAATAGTTTTTACATACTGAATACCCCCGATCCACCAGTGCACTCCAACTGGTTGACAAGTGTAATCTGTAGTAATTGGACAGTTCAGACTTTTTGTCTTGTGCATAGAAGTACTCTATCATATGGGGGACACATGTATTAGCCACTGAAGGGCATATTAAACTTGAATTATATGGGCTCTTAAACTTAAAGAAAAAAGTGTAAGTGACATTTAAAAAAAAATGAACAAAGTATTTTCTGGTTATTTAAGTGCTTAACTTTCAATTCTTCCTTTCTTTATTTTATCCATACTTTTATCGATGCATATAAAACAGTTTATAGAAACAATCAGAGCTGCTTTTTATGACCACTATCCTAAACATATGCTAGTAATCACAAATTTTCATGAAAATATTTGTATTTATAATTTGTAATTTTCTTCAGCTGGATTTGGTCATGTTCTCTTCATCTTTACAATATAGTAATATTTAAAGTTGATTTGAGGACACATTGAGTGTGAATGGGGGAACATGCCCCTCCAGATCACTTGTGCCCTCCCCTGATCTTGATGCATTTATTTTGGAGCAGCTTGTAAATTAACAGATAAACAAAGAGACCTTGAAATAACAGTAAATGTATATAAGCTAAAGAATACAAAACAGCCCCAAAACTGTATATTCTTTTAAATTATATTGATTTATATATAAACAGTGAGAATAAAACCAATCATATGATCAGCTTAATGACATAGTGGTGAAAAGGTTTAAGGGAAACACATAAAGAGGCAGAAAACAAGAAAGACTCAAAGACACAAACACCACTCCTCTAGTGAACACCTTTGTGTTTTTTTCCATGTGCCATGACATTGTCACTGAAATATTTTTTATGGCAATCAAGTAGCAGGCTATTGTGCCAGTGTCGTGTCAGGATAGAAGTATACTGGGAGAAGTTTGTGTGTAGCTAAGTGTGCACACCTTGTTAGAGGCCATCTCGCTGACTGAGCGGTGGGTCTGAATGGTCTCCAGCTGGTCCAAACACCAGTCCAGTTCTTCCAGAGTCTCCCGAGCCATCTGCTGATACGTTTCCTCTGAGAATGACAAACAGATACAGATGCACACAGTGAGTATGCAGAGCAACAGGGAAACTAGAACATAAAAGGTTTTAAGAATTAAGGTCTCAAGAAATGATGCCTATTTAGAGTAAGCTATCTCTGTCTGGGATATCAAGCTGTTTGGAAAAACATGACTCAACCAGTAATTTAAGTGTAAGACTGATGGAAGTCTCCACATTTAAATGTAGTAGGCCAATAATCTTAGATTTACTATCCGGTCTTCAAATGCGGACCATAATTCAAGACAGGTACAATTTTAAACACAGTAAAAAAGAATGGCAGATTGCAAAAAAAATTAGGTATAAAACCAAATTTAAGGCATTTAAGGTCTAGAGTAAAACTCTAGACAGCGGCTGAGCCAAACACTATTTTTCACAATATTTATATTAGTATCATGTTTAAAAGTTATCTTAAGAGAAACATAATGTTAAAAAAAAAATTCAACTAAAATAAAATGATACCCCAAATTAAAGGCACAGTTATTATTATTAAATTAGATTTAAAAGGAATCAGATTTGAATTTCTCATTGGGTTTTGCAAAAAAAAAAAAAAAACAACTGTCAATGTAAAGATATTGAAAGGTAACAGCCATGCAGAGTGATATATTTGATTTATCTAAATACTTGTCTGCATTTTATCATAACTTCTGAACACACTGATGTATTTTGTAGTATCTGCATCATGTCATTATATTTCAGAACCTTCAATAATAGGCACCAGATGGTCTGTACAGCTGTCATTTCATTACTGAAGCTGTACTCAAGGAGAGCGGGGGCCTTAGTGTGTCCTTAAGGCAGTGTGAGGAGGGTGTGGGTCTCTTTGGACCAGGACTTTTAATTAGCTGACAGCATACCGGAGAGTGTAGCTTGGGGAACAGTGGGTTGGCTTGTCACTGGTGACCTCCTGTGGACAGAGACAGCATTACATCAGAGGGATAAAAACACGCTGCTTCCCCCTGCTGGGTTCATGATGCATCAGCACTTTATCATCAGGCAACAAAAGGCTTAGCTTGTATTTCTATGTGTGGTTTTTATTTATTTGCCCCTAAAAAGATACAAAGAGAGGTGTGTATGTTTGTTTATAAAATTTTAGTATACTATAACTCTGCAATGAACTTATATTTCTTGCTTTTATTTCAAATACTCAAGGATTTAGAAAGTGAAAGACAAAACGTGGCTTCTGCTTAATATTGAAGTAATTACCCTTATGGTTCAGTTTGTTTGCAGGGTGTCCAGATTTTCTTGACAGCCTAACTTCATTTACTTCTGACATTTTTGTGCCCATACACAAATAAATCTATTTAAGATTGACATAATTAATTAAAATTAATTTTTGCCCTAAAGTAACACATAACAAAGTTAACATGCAAATTGTACTACCTTAATCCTAAATGCATTTCTCAAAAAGGATTTTTTTGAGTTCAAAGCTGCAGTTTAAGAACTGAAAAGTTTGCGAAAAATAAGTAAACACATAAATGCAATCTTGTCCACTTTACTATGACCATAAAATCAGTCAATGTTTTTGTGCCATTGACAATGAGTTCATTGCATGCAGTAGTGGACAGTAACTTTCCTTCGATTGGCAGATACAGAGGGTTTGATTCCAGTATCAATCAGACTCTGCCATGCATCTGAGTAAGACCAAGCTGACACACAACTGACAGACAATAACAGACTGCTAATGGGTCCTGTTTAACCTATGATTTTATTTGATCTGCAATGACAAAAGTATTTCTCCAAGGAGATAAAAAATGTATTTTGTCTATCTTTACATAGTGGTGGACAGTAAAAAAATGCCATTGCACTGTACTTAAGCACATGTTTTATATATTTCTACTTTTTGGGTATTAGTTATTTTAGAAACATTTTACTTTACTCCACTACATTTTTACAAATATTTTTGTTTCTTACTGCTTTAGATCAAATGATGAATATTCCTTTTTTCCATCATCTGATCTAAAAGATGAAAATATGAGTTTGTTTTGTTTGTCTGCATTATGTTGTACATGCTCTGCATCACATGTTTGCATGGTAGGCCACTTGACTCAGGGCAAGCTCATCAGTTTCATTAAGCTGTGGTAATGATGGATAACAGCAGAGAAGGATGGCAATTCTTTGACTGAAGTACTGAAGTTATGTCCTTGTCCACCATTACCTATCTATCTGTCTATCTATAAGGGGTGTGTGTTTGCAAGAATGTATCACAGTACATGAGTGACGATCTGATATAGCACAATATATCGCAATACAAAAGACAGGATGATACCTAACAGTTATTTTTTAGTAGCATTAGAATACAGTTCTGTTTGCAAATTTAAATGCAGTTTCTAATCAATGTTGTTTATGTAAAACATTGTCCCTGCAACATTTATAAACTTTATTGTGTCTCCCTGCTGAATGTCTGCTGCCAACGAGTAGCTGGAGGCTGCACTCAGATACAAAAGCATCCCAAATTTTAACAATATTAAAAAATAAAATATCACAATGTGGCACCAGAACTATTAATACAGTATTCTATTGCCACAGAATATTGGGATATATATCAGTGCATCAATATTTTCTTTGATGTCTTCAATGTATCTGTCTGTCTGTCTGTCTGCCTGTCTGTCTGCCTGCCTGTCTGTTTATCCACCTCAGTATATTTTCTCACATTACTAAATTTAGTAGCTTGAAGTGCACTTGTTCATTTGTAGTTGTTTCTCTAAAATAATCACATTTTCTTTTCTTAAATGGTCTTTGGTAGAAGTATTGTACTTTACAGAAGCTCAAATAATATTTTAGCAAAGAGTAAAATGATCAAATGAGAAGCTTGACTGATCAAAGCTTATTATTGACTAGTGCTGTAAAAATACCAAGTCTATCTTTGATACTGATTGCAATTTTGTCATTAATAATCATTTTATTATTTATCAGGGCAAAGTTCTACATCGTGCTTTCTCTGTGGTACATAATTAGGTTAGCTGTTTGATTTATATCATTCTGCTGTAACAAATATCTCGTTTTCTTATCACATTACAGAAAATGTACCCAAAATGCACTACTCTGACATTTTTATATATGTAGTGTTTATTTTTGGGACAGTAAATTCTTAAGAGTGCTACTTTCACTTTTACTTGAATCATTTGTACTTTTATTTAAGGGGCATACTTTTGTAATCTTCAAACCCCTTTGGGTTTGAATTACTGAATTACCCCTTTGGGTTTGAATTACTGCAGTTCTTTGAGTGTCCACCTGAAGCTTGCTACAGAGGCACTGCAAATCAAATGCAAATTACATGATAACAAGCCATTTATCACAGCAGAAATTAGTGTAGGCTGTAAGTTTTAAAGAATGGTCTGAATTGTTAATTCATATTCTTACAATGTATGAAAGGTTGGTTCTTTAGCAATCCACTGTCTTTATTTATACAACTATCATTTGATTTGAGGTCCTTGGAAACTATCACCGGTTTGGCATGACTCTGAAATAGTCAGGCCTCAAGGCAAATGGCTAATCATAGTTTAAGTTGTGCTAAACGCCAGGGCTTTGACTGAGGTGCACCTACCCTGAAATATGCTAAATGCTTTCAGATAGATTGTGAGTTTGGTTATTGGCCAAATTGCAGTGACATCCAATGCAGACTATCAGTGAGCTTCTTAGGTGTAAAACGGTGGTATATGCCCCTGTCAAAGACACATGTTTGTTCATGAGCCCCATTTTAAGAAATACCCTTTTTATCACTTTCTAAAGTGAACAAACTACACTATCCTCAATCCTAGAGTGTCACAACCCCATCTGTGATTGGTGGAGCCCGCATATACCTGAATACTACAGCCTTAGATGGGTTCCTGTACATTTTTTGGTCTTCTATGTTCTTCTGTAGATTTTAAACAGTAAATAGAGCTATGAACACCTAAAAAAGACACAGGCATGTATTTAGTTATGGATGCGATTTTTGGCGAACGGACTACACCACCCACAGTCTTAGAGTGTCACAGCAACACATCTGATTGGTTTGGTCCTCGAGAGCTCACTTGCTTCTGGGGTAGACTGCCTCTCTTGAATTTTACAGTTGATGATGTACAACAGAGGATGTAAGTGAGGAAATAATGGTTTCCGGACCTAAAGAAGATCCAAGTGAGTATGATGTTTTGAAACCAACATAGGTGACCTACATGAATCATGTAGATCCAATGAGAATTTTTTTCTGGGAGGGGGGCATATGGATGGGACATGGAGGTATACCAGAGATTATCAGTGAACTGCGAACTTGTGCGCATTCCTGAAAGGAGCCTTGAATTCGATAAAAACATTCACTCTACAAACGCGAGAGCATGGAGGTATGGGAGGGTAGGGGAATACTGATACCTGATTGGTTTGTTAAGTCTACAAGCAGTTCGCTCATGCAGACCAAAGCTTTCGGAGGCTGAAAAGAAGACGCCTCGCCGATTTGGTAAGTAAAATATAGCTAACGTTAGTTGCCTGGCTGAATTTAGTGAGTGATGGTTTCAATAATTTCAATATTTCTGGTAAATATAAATTACCCAGGAGCTCTGCTGACATGGGCTGAACGTTAGCTACAGGTATTATATCACTAGAAGAATTATAGGATAAGTTCGGTATTTTGACACCTGGACCTTATTTCTAGGATTAAATACGCTCGTAGACTCACCCGGACAATTTTGGCGGAGCTCGGAGCCGTTTTCGAGCAATTTAGATCCATCCGACGGTGTTTTTTTCTCATGCCATAGTAGCAGACGGGGCCAGGAATCGAAGCCCCTAAATTAGACATTATCTGCTGCGAAACTTGCTCATTTCAGCTACATTTTATAAGTGAATGGCCAGTGTTATCACCATGTCAGCTCAACTTTGTTGTTATGGTCATCCGGGGCTTTACAAGGATGGGTAACTTTTGGTGACGTCATAGACAAGCACGAGCGCAGCTGAGTAAAGCCACTGTTGTTGCTAGGCTACACGGCTACACGGCTATTTTTGTGCAACATGGCGGAATATCTATCCAATGTAGAAGTGTCTGACGACGACTTTGAGTATAATGGATGCCCGTATCGTTTTGAGCCAGAATATACCGATGAGGAGCTATTTGAAAGGAGGATGCAGAGGGAAAGAGCCGAACAGCTGGCCAGAGAACAAGCAACCACTGCACGTCCATGAATGGGGGCTAACTGGTGGTGTTGTTGTGGACATTGCACGGCAATGGCAACAGAGGAGGAGTGAGTTTCGCAGCAGATAATGTCTAATTTAGGGGCTTCGATTTCTGGCCCCATCTGCTACTATGGCATGAGAAAAATACGCAGTCGGATGGATCTAAATTGCTCGAAAACGGCTCCGAGCTCCGCCAAAATTGTCTGGGTGAGTCTACGAGCGTATTTAATCCTAAAAATAAGGTCCAGGTGTCAAAAAAACGAACTTATCCTTTAAAGCTTGCGGAAAGAGGTATCGTGTCATTGATGAATAACGTGAGCTAACAGCAGGAGAGATATCGTAGCTATCTTAACAAGCCTCGGGTGGAAAATTAATTTTAACGCATTTCATGAGAGAAGCTGTCAGTCTCATTTCTTATATAGCATATTGTGACCGTGTATAGATAGATACTTTATTATACATTCAAACTGTCTTGTAATTCTGCTTGATTTTTCTCCCAAAATGCATCAGATTGATGCTTTTAAATATGAAACATTTTCTTCCGTGGGAGCATGCCCCAGGACCCCTCTAAAGGGGTAGTATTCTTTTCACCTTTTTCACCCCTGACCCATTTTCACGCCTGTTGTTATCTCTGAATGTCTACAATTAAAAATGATCAGTATTTTTTTGGAAATGAAGTGTTTTTCTTGTTTCAGATCCGTTTCTTTTACAAGAGGAGAGAGTGTCCCACTGAGAAGAGTGGGTCATTTTCAGGCAGGTAGACACTCTATACTCATGATAAAAAATATTGGTATTGGAGATAATGAGTTTGAAAATATTGGCAAGCATTTCATCAAAATTCAGATATTATGTATCCCTAGAATTAATATTGTTTTGAGAAAACATGGTTTATGTGCAATTTAGGGCAACCTAACCAGACTACCCACCAAGTTACTAAAGTGACTTCTCTGATTTTCTGCTGCTGTCTGTGACTTTTGACTATTGGCTGTTTTTCCAGTACATCATGTTCTTGGGAAGGTGGCTTCAGTTGTGACTGTGGTTGCCGCCATACATAATTAGGCTCCATATATCACCAAATAGTAATATTCTATAACTGATCAAAATTACTATAAAAATGACATTAACATAGATTTTATCTGAAAGAAAGACAGTTTTAGTGTTGAATTACTCCATGCCACCCCTGGCCACCCCTCTGGATGTGCTCCTGGTAGTAAGACAGGTGCTTACTAAGTATACAGAGCATAATTGTTGTTAATTTTGTGCTGTACAGCTTTATATATTTTATTGATGAGGAGCTAAAAGCCTGCCAACCCGAGCTCCTTCATTCTGCTGCATCACAAAGGAGAATAATTTTAGTGTTATTGACCGTCTCCATCGTCTGGGTACAGAGTCAGGGACACATAGTCGAGGCTTGATGTTCTCTGCTCTCAGTCCTCAGCCAGTGAGCTGGAGGGACGCCAAGTAATGCAGATCATATTTTCCTTGAGCATAGTTTGATTACCATAAACTGTTAAATCATCATGGCAAAAGTGTTTCCCAGGAGCAAAGAGAGGAAGACATCAGCAATCACACACACACACACACACACACACACACACACACACACGCACACTGCAAACTAAGCAGACAGTCGTGATGGGGGGGTGTTGTTTGACAGTATGGTACTGACTTGTTAGTGGGTGTTGTGACATTGGCGAGGATGGTGAAGTTGCTTCTTACGGTTCGAAGGCTGGCCAACACCTGGGGGATGGATGAACAGTGTAGGAGGGACAGAAAAAGGAGGAGGGAAGGGGAAAGAAGGGGGAGAGGGGACCAGTTCACTGCACTAATTAGCCACAGTTTTTTTTTAAATTTATTGCAGTTTAGCTTACGAGATGCACAAGTTGTATAGGCAAACATACCTGAGCAAAAGGGGTGACGATCATGTCTTCAGCATGCCTACATGACAAGAGAGAAAACAAAAAATGAATCTGAGCAGTTGAAGTATTAGTGTTTATATGGGAGGCTGCGTCTGTGAGCTGCATGTTTACAAAGCCCTACATGGATATAAACAGAGAAACAGTCTTGAAATCAATGTGGAAGGTTTTGGGGGGTTTCAACAAGAACTGAGCACAGCAGTTAGCATTAAGAGATTCATCATGATTTCATTAGCAAGATGACTGAATAATTACTAGAACAACGGTTGCCTTGTTGATTGGGATAATGTGGAGTGACTGTTGTGGGTTTGTGAGGGGACACTGCAGGTTTTGAAAAAAAAACTTTTTCAAATTCAGTTCACAGCATGATGGATTGAGGATGATGGCTTCATGCTTACCCCTCACTGTTGACAGAGGAGTTGCGTGACATGGTTTTGGGCGACGTGTCATAGTCTGAGTCAGAGCGGTAGAGGAAGGACTCCCTGCGCTGGCTCTGGGGGAAAGAAGGGTGGAGCACCAACCCAGGACTCGCCTGCGAATCCATGGGACTGCGGCCTGGCGAGGGACCATTTTCTGAATCAAAGCTGGAGTAAGAGAGGACAGAGAGGGAACAGTGTTTTACACCTGTTAATCTGGGTGTTAGTTTGTCTGCTGCACCCCCTGTCTCACAGTGACGGCAAATTGAGCCGAGATAAGACCAAACACCCAAAAACAAGTGACGAAGTTTGTCCTCCTTTAGTGCTCTGGGTGTCCTGGAGAGAAATTTGATGAATGAAAAATGTGACAGATGCAGCTGTGTCTCTGTGGTGCCAGAATGCCCTGAGAATTACACTTAACTGACAAGCCAAATTTAAGATCATGTCATGTTAAAGTGAACAAAATGAGCCACATCAACAATCTTAAACAGTATGTCCTTGGGCCATAGCTGTCTGCCTGATGACTTAGGGTTTCTGCCTTGTTTTTTAGATCTCTCGAAAAAGAAAAACTGCTTATGTGGAATTAGCAGATGCAATAAAATTTTGACCCAATGCACACCACAGAAAAGAAATAGGAACAAAAATAAAGTGTAGAGGTGACGGAGCCTTTGCAATTGACCTTTGCAGTCATGTCAAATCAATGTCTGATGCCTTAGTTTAGTAGGGAAACGGCATCATGCCATTACATCACTCATTAACATGAAATCCAAAACACAGCTCTAAAACGAATCCACCAACAGTTTAGAATCCAGATTGTCTGAAGCAGACACAGTAACACATGTCTCAGGTTGCAACAGCGCCTAAAGTCGTGAAGTATTAATGCCTCAATAAAAATAAATGAGCACACTCTTTCCTCGATGAAGAAAGACTCAAACATTGCCTCTTGGACGATAAGTCAGTATTTATTCAGTCGTGTTTGGAGATTAATTGGCTATTAATATTAGGGAACATATTTAAAAAGAAGTAGACAGAATATTGTTGCAGCTTAATGGGTTAATTGTTTATGTACGATGTACATTACAACAGGTGGGTGCAAGGGCTGGGCAATTATTACAAAAACATGCATTCTTTTTTTAAAATAAGAAATAAATGCTTAAAAATTATTTTCACTGCCCCTTAATTTTCAAATGAGACGTACTATACATTTTTTTTTCAATTTTTAAAGCAGCCATTCAACGGGCAAATTCAAATTTATTGCAAATTCTGTTGGTCAGTAGATACTCACGATCCCCAAACATACAAAGAGTGGGTTTTCCATTATATGTCTTACAAAAATTTCTGTACTCTTAACACAAGGTGCTTCAGAGTAATAAAACTCTATTATCTTAAAGACTGATGGTGGCAAAAAGTACAGAACTTTAGATCTTCTACTTCTATCCAAAGAGAGAAAAAAGGGCACTGTCTATGTTTAGAAAAATTGAAGAAGCCATTGCCCCTCATCAGGTTCACTAACTTCACCAATTGTGTAATTTAGAGTGTAGTACTTCCCTTTAGTGATTGTAACTGAAATTAGGCATTACCCAAAATTTTTTGATGAGGACATCATTTTATTGCTGTGGCATTAAGCAGGTCTAAATACCATTTAATTTTGACTTATCATATAAATACCCTCTTTAATAAATGACAATAAATGAAGCAATAACACTCTCTGTTGGATGAATATAACTGCAAACAATCTTCATACTAACCATTATTTGAGATCTCCTTTTGTCTCTCTTTTTGTCTCAGTTTATTTAAAATGTAACCTAAGGCCAGGTTAAGTCAGAAGAAATGTATTATGTCATTTTAAGATATAAACAAAAATTCTGAAATAAACCATTCATCTCACATGTTTTTTGCAATGAGGACAAAATCTCACTTCATTGTTTAGCTCTGATGCATTTAACACTTCCATTTGTAGAGAAATGAATATGCAGTGACACTTAGTCTGCAGTCAAATATTCTGAGCACAATGACAGTGAGTGAAGCAGGTAACAGTATCTCCACAGCATCTATGTGTAATATGTTTTAACTTTTATCTCCACAAAATCTCTGCACCTCTCCCAAACTCTTCAAACTATACCTGCATAACCCAGCTGTGGTACAGATCTCAGTTTGACTTCTAGAATAAAGTGTAAAGAGGGTTATTTTTAGAATTCATGTCTAGGTTGGCCAATTAAGGGCCCCTCCTCTCTCCTGAAGGCTGTTTGAATTTGGCTACAGACCGAGACATCATAAGTTGCCCTGCAAATGAAAAAAACCAACAAATCTTTGCTCAGAGGGGACCCTCTGAAAGCTGTGTGTGCTAATCTCCCTCCCCCTTCCTAGTATTTTTTTTTGCCCCTCCGAACTCCGAACAGTTTTCAGAGGGATGTGTACATGAATGGTTTAACTCTAAAATCGTCCTATGGCGAGTTCTAATAGTATTTTGACAAATGTTTGTTACTTCCACCTTACCTGCACAATAGCAGGGGACTTGCATACAGTTGAAGCTTCAATAGAAAAAGATGGCTTAAAGTAGAGCTGGGCACAAGGCTGATTTTTTACAAATGGTAAAATTTATATAGCGCTGGTCTAGTCATGGGGGTCACTCAGTGCCTTTACACCTTCACATCTACCCATTCACACCCATTGGCTCCCACATTTACTCACTGACTGCCAACATTACTATATATGTTATCTATCAGCATTTGCTAACAAATCCTTGTCCTTTCATACCCATGTACATGCCACCGACACAGCAGTGGGAGCAATTTTGGGCTAAGTGTCTTACCCAAGGACACATTGACATGTGATAGTCAGAACTGTGCTCAAACCTCACAACTTCCACTGGTGGTACCGTACTACCAGACTAAGCCATAGACAAAGCATCTATATAATTTCAAATGAAATGATGGGTATAACAATATTATCAATTTCAATTTTTGTAGCTTCATTGAGAAAAAAAAAACATTTCACACTGAATTTGTCAGGCCATTGAGAGTGATATGGTAAATGAAATAATGTAAAAGAAGTAGATTCCAGTTCTTATGCTTAGTATAAAAGTTGTGTACAGATAGTAAAGCTACCAGTTATTTGCTACTGACCACATGATTACCTTAAACTGTTTTGTCTAAGTTGTTAATTTTGACCTCCACCAAGGAGGTTATGTTTTTGCTGGTGTTTGTTTGTTTGTCTTGATTTGTGATGAAATTCTCCGGTAATGTTGGTCATAGCATAATGGGGAAGTGATTTGATTTTGGTGGTGATCTGAATCCTGACGCAGTTCCAGGAACTTTTTAGAGGATTAGTCAACACTGTCAGATAGGGCAGTGTTTCACAGTTTTGATAATAACTTAAAAAAATGCCTTGGTCAAAGTTTTTGCTCTCTGAGCCCCTCTAGTGTTACTTTATTTAGATTGTATTTTTATCATTGATGAAATCCAAATGATATTGATACCTATTTAATACAATGGCAACAAAAATGGAAATCCTAAACACATGATATGTGGTCATTTATTGTTAATGCTCAGAAATTGCAAGCAAGCACCTGTGTACTCTCTGAATTGAGAGAAAGCATTGGCAACATGTAGTTTTTTAAAATGTTTCTGATGTATTTGTGTCATTTAGACCTTTCTGATTATCTTTCTCTTGTTTGAGATGTGATAGATCATTAAGTTTCTGTACTTTGTGATATTACCTGTCATTAAAACAATGCAGATTTCATTATTTTGGAACACCTGATATTTTTAAGAGAATATAGATTTTGACAACCCTGTATGAGATCTGATGACTGTTTCGTAGTACAGTTTAGACTCTGTTTGTAAATTGGCCAAAAATTTTGATAATAAGAAACCTGAAACTGCTCAGCAGTGTCTATGATTTTTAGTTTTGCTGCTGTGCTAAAAACAAGTATTACTTTTGTGTGCTTTACCTTAACCATACCTAAGTTTATGCTTATGGTATCATGACAACTACTTTTATTTATTCACAGAGCAAAAAAAACAATACATATCATGTACTGGAATTTAAACAAAAAATGTCAAAATGCGATTCTTGGTCCATATTTCCCAGCCCTAGCTGTGAGGGACTGGGTTAAATCAATAAACCACTCTACTGAAAAACTTTACCTGCAGATACAATGTGCTGAGCGTCTGCGCTCCTGAATACTACGGTTCAGTTTCATGCGGCGAAACAGAGCAGAGCCCCCGTGTCCCCGAGATTGATCACCTGGTGACACAGGCGAGGTGAGAGAGGGCGCAGGAGGTGGACCCTCAGGACTCTCCCACAATGTTAGCTGTCGCGTCAGCTTCCTCTGACTCATTGCTGTAAGCTCTGGATCTGGTGGAGCCGGCCAGTTAAAGAAAACTCCCCCAGCCTCCACTTAAAACTGGCTGTCTCCCTCCCACACAGACCCTCTCGTGGACTTTTTTATTGCGTCGACTCACGTCTCTGGCAGACAGCACCTGCTGTCCGTGGCCCAAACTGTTCTCAATTCAGAGCCGGCTCTAATAACAAGGCCTGATCCTCCATTTGGCCCTGCTCTCCCATGTGTGTCATGCTGGAAGAGTCAAAGTGCATCGACATGCATATCCTGCATTCTCTTATCCTCAGAGCTGAATACTTAAACTCCACTTCACCCCTTCTCACGTCCTGAGTTTGATGTGAGCAGGTTTTCTTAGTCCTTCCCTGTGCAGGTTTGTCTGCTCCTCAGTCGGTTTCAGCAACAACCTCTTCTTAGATTTCACCTCTGCAGCTCTCTTTGAGTCCCACACCACTGGTCAGGTCAACCGGCCCAAACCAGACCCATGTCGTCATGTGGTTTCCTGGTTAATGTGGCTGCTGTCTCACTCCCAAATTGCGAGACATCTCGGCTGCAAAATCAAGTGTGAGAGAGACCTTCAATGATCTTTGCTAATTTCCTAATTAGTCAGCCCTTCGCCCTTCACGTCGTATCTGTTACTTCTTGTCTCCTCCTCCCTGCCTACCCTGTGAAGCATGTGCTCTCACTATCCTTATCTCACCGCACACAGTTCCTCTGCAGCAACAGGAAGGCTGATCAGGCAGAGTAACAGACAACAGTCAGTAGAAGAGCAGCACAGAGTCTGTGAAATGAGAATTTCAAGGGAAGATAATAACAACCCAGGAAAAGGAGCTGAAAAGAGGACGAAGGCAGAGGAAAAGGGGTTGACTCATACCCCTGTGTAAATGTTTACATGTTCCACTAAGGAGTGTGCATGGTTTGCGCCCAAAACATTTTGTATTTTGACATCAACAGCCTTGCTTTAAACAGCACTTTCCTTGACCTTTGGATATAAGTAGACCCAGTGCTACCTCAACATCCTGTATGAGCAACAATTAGACCATGAAATAGCTTTCAAACAAGGAGCATTAGGTCAGCCATAACTAATTCAGTGATGACATCGGAGATAGCAAGGTAAAACAGCCTAAAGCAGGATTTTTTTTACACTTACATGCTCACATGGCCTCTGCATCTCAAAATGCAGAAATATTTGGCTGCGGAGTTTGTGTAATGTGTTGAAGCTTTGAGGTTTGCCTTCAGCTCAGTTAAATGATTCATTTATTACTTTCATAAGACAGGATATTGATTAATAGCTTTCTAACTACCTCATTAACCCCTGAATTACTGCAAATGTGTTGCAAATGTGGGAACTTCCTCTTGAAGGAAGAATAAGAGAAGTGGTTTTTAAGTTATTAAAGTAATGTATCACAATTTTCTGGAGATAATGCACATATGGCATTCATGTGATGCTATTTAATCCTCTGAGATAATATTTAGAACTGTACACTCCTGTCATTGAAGGACTCTGAAGCCCTTATTCATGCTTTTTGTCATCCAAATTAGATCGTTGTCATGTTCAAAGATGAGCTTTTGAGCTGTTCAGGTTAGTTCATCTTTAAAGGCAGTGGTTCCCAAACTGTTTCTGCCAGGCTCCACTTTGGCAGATGTAATTATTTTAAAGCCCCCTCAAACCTTATCATATACCTCCATACAAAAACATATTAATAACTAATATGTACAGACTGCCAGTCATGCCCTTTCATGACAAATTTCTATATTTTTAAAATGTATAATATTTTCTTAATGGAACAGCACAAAGAAATTAAAATTTAATTTTATTTGTATAGCACATTTCAAGTGTAAGCTCAGTGTGATTCACAGAAGATAAAAACTGGCACAGTAAAAATAATACAAATATTACTTTAAAAAAAAAAAAACTAACAGCCCAAGGCATGAGAGAAAAGTAGTGTTTAAAGATCCCTCTTTAAAGAACTAACTGTTTGGCCATTTGTTCCACAGTACAGGACCATAATAACAGAAGCTCCTTCACCTGCCTTTGCTTAAATCTGAGGTACACTCAGGAGGCCCATACTGGATGATCCAAGAGATCTAACTAGGCTGAATTCAGTGAGATTAGATAGATGTTGTGGCGCCATGCCATTTAAAGCTTTAAACAGAAAGAGTAATACTTTAAGGTCAATTCTTTGTTGGACAGGAAGCCAATGAAGATTTTTAGCATAGTTGTGATGTGTTTGGTTTTCTTTTAGTCTGTTGATGCTGTACTTTTGAAAGTACAGCATAGGGGACATTGCAATAACCTGGTCTGCTCGATACAAAGGCATGGACCAGTTTTTCTGAGTTAGATTGGGACATGAAGGACCGAAGTTTGGAATGTTCCATAGATGGTAGTAAGCTGTCTTTGTTACAGTGGTGATATACTGTTGGAAGTATAAATTTTGATCAATTATGACACCAGAATGTTTTATGTATTTACTGTTTTTGAAAGGAAATGCAGATGACAAAGAAATAAATTCTTGCCTCGTTTTTGGAAACTTACAGTTAGAATATCCATTTTATCAGTGTTAAGCTGTAAAAAAAATGATGAAACATCTAGTGGCTAATTTAGTTAATGTATTTGATCAGGTTATGTACAGGATTAAGATTTTCTGCATTCATCTGCATATGACTGGTAAGATATATTTGTTTTTGTATTATGGTACCAAGAGGGAGCATTGACAGACAGAAGGTTCCTCCTGTGAGGTATGATCAGTTCAGGACAGGTCCAGATAAGCCAATGTAATGTTCCAGTCAATGTAAAGGATGTGATGGTCAGCAGTGCTGAAAGCAGAACTTAAATCGAATAACACTACAATGGAGAGTTTGTTTGAATCTGTGTTGGTTTTAAGGTCATTTATTACTTTCACTGGTGCAGTTTTGGAGCTGCGATTCGTCCTGAAACCTGATTGGCACACATCATGCAAGTTATTGAGGGACAGTAAATTTTTAATTGTTTGTAGACAATTTTTTCAATGATTTTGCTGGAGATGGGCCTGTAGTTGCTTATTACTGAGGAGTTGAACTTGTTATTTTTTAATAATTGAGTCACAATGTCATCTTTGAGAGAAGTGGGACGAAGTGGAAAGTGGGACTGAGGGGATGCACTTACAGTATCGAATATATATCCTGTAACATACAGAAAGAGACCTGTTTGAACAGTTTTGTGGGAATGGGGTCGAGTGAACAGGTGGAGGATTTAAGATGATTGATCACCTCCTCAAGACCAGTTATGATAATAGGTGTGAAACCGGACATTTTGGTTTGAATATTTTCACACTGCCAGATGACTGAAAGGTCAGAGCTACAGTTACATGATTGTAAGGTGTTAGATCTAATTTTGGAGCTCTTTTAATTTGAGGTAAGAAGAAAATTCATTGTATTTACTTGTGAAGGGCAGGTCATCTGAAATTGACTGCTTGGGATTTGTAGTGAACAGGTACCTAGAGTTATTTTTACCATTTATCATTTTTTAATCATGTTTTTCTCTGGACAATGGGACTTCTGTGTTGTAGGAGGCAAGCACAGATTTGTAAATTTCATATTTTACCTGTAGTTTGTTCTTTCTCCATTTATGTTCAGCCTTACTGCAAGATTGTTTCAGCATCCTTACTTGTTCCCCATTTCTCTAGGGAGCCTTTTGTTTTCTACTGATACACTTTTTAACATGTTACACTGAAGTAAGGATATAAAAAATGTATCACTAGTATTGACGAAAGAGTTGAGAGAAGTACTGTAGCACACAGAAGCTAATATGATGCACCATCACTACGTGCTCGACGATTACACTGGAGAAAGAAAGCGGCAGAGTTTCATCTCTGTATCCAATAGCAGCTCTTTGGATGCGCAAGAGACCCAAACTTTGATGATGTTTAGTGGAAACAACACTTTCAATGTCCAGGAACACATTTGAGTTTGTGTTATTGCCTTACAATCAGACAAACTTCTCCCACAACAACGGTTGTTTTGATCCATCCTGTCAAGTCTCCCTTTTCGCTCTAGAGGATGTCATCAGCCCTGTACTGCTGTACTTTTGTGTCATCTTTGGGATTTAAATTTGTTCTGTCCCCGTGTATGTTGGTAGCCTATCACATGGGCTGTATGAATGACGAATCCAAAATACCCAGTGAGAGGCTGCTGATCACAGGTGGATGGACTATTTAAAGTTTCTATTTATACCTTGCCCTTTTTTTTTAGTTAGTTACATGTAACAAACAAATAATGACACAAGAGATACAATAAATACAGCAATAATAAAATACAACAACAAATAAACAAAAAACAAACAAGTCTAAACATTTTATTCCACATGCTCTAATGCTCTCCAAACAAATCAAAAATGTCCACCCTAATTCAATATTCATGCAGGAGGAAAAGTACAAAATACTGAAACAAATTATAAAAATATCAATTCTTCAACTATCATTTACAAATCTGCAAATATATTGCTCTTTGCTGGCCCTAAGAAAGACACCTTTGGTGTCAGAACGTTAGTCTGTTTGCACCGTATTGAAACTGTTAAACTGACACAGTTTGTCGGAAGTTTCCTTTATGCTGTTTTCAGAGTGATTTTTTTTTTTAAACAGTCTGTCATTATTTAATCTGACACACCAGATGGACCGTTCAATATCTTTCACAAGTCCATCTGGGAAAGAGCTCATAGAAAGTCTTTTTAAATGGGTAGACCCTTTCAATTGCAGGTTTCAGTCCGTCATTACGGGCCAGTCAAAAAAGGTAGTAGGTGGACACTACTGCCACAGTGTAAATGACATGATGTGAAACACTGCGTTAAACAAATTGTTGACAAAACATGTCAGAAATGAAGCAAAGATATCTTTTCTACCAAGAATCTTGTAGTGTCATTTGTTTTCATTTGATAAAGAAATGTGGTCCAGATCTGATAAATCTGCTCCTAAAGCTGTTAGCATCAATGCTAATATCTGTACGAGCAGTCACTTCCTGCTGTCCTCTCACTCTGAGCTCCCTCCTCTTCCAGCTTTGTAGGATTCTAACTGACCCATCCCGCTTTTTGCCACTCATAGTCGCTATGGATTGGAGCCTTACAAGATGGATCAGACGTTAAATTAGGCTGATACTTCAGTACAGCATGGTTAATCTTTATTTGTTTCTGTTTTAAAAATTGTCTTTAAACGTGTGCATATGTGCACACAATCTTAGGTGGGCATGAGGAACTGCAGCTTTTGACACCTCTGTTTAGACTTCCTTTATTAACATTGGAGGTTGCTGTCTGGTAAAGATTCACTTTGGAGCCTGTAAGGGGTCCTTGAGTTCAACTACACTACTGTCAATTGCACATTGTGATGTTTCACTTTAACTCACAGACGCCCTGTATTTGCTGATGAGTGGAGGGTGGTGAAGCCTGCATAGATATTATGAGAAAACAAAAAAACATGTTGATTGACAGAGTACAACAATTTTACCAGATTTCATGCAAATATGAGTCTGCAAGCATGTACAGTGTGTTGTTTGCAAACTTTTTGTAGAGTACATCCATCTTACTTGTTCCTCCAACAGCAATATAGCCATCTTGGTGCTGGATTTGCTGCCTTCTGTTTTGAAAAGCTCCTGCCAGTGAACAAAGTCTGCCTAATGTTTAGCCCTATTTCTCTCGCCTTCAGTTATTTTCACTGCTTTACTGCAACTGTCACATCCCCTTCCATTTCTTTGGGTCAGCCATTGAATCAAATGGCAAAAAACAGGTAGATTTCTTTGTACCTGAAAGTTAGTGTATGAATCATCACCATCAATCTGTTTATTTCTTGTGAGAGATCCATGGCCTGCAGAAAAAGTTACATGATACTGAAAGTAGGTGGCTCGGTTGTAACTGGATCGATGCCACTTTATATTTTTGAAGTGGTTGTGTTTTTACATATGATAGACTTTTAAACTGTAAGGTAGAAAAGTTACACCCTTTTGCTTAAAGTTCTGATAATGTTAAGTTGCAATACATAAGGTGCAGCTGCTCCAAAAAAACTTAGCAATTCTGGGGAGGGGGCAGAAGGGTGAGCCTGTGGAGCAGGGCTGCATTATCATTGGACATTCTGACCAGCTAAAATAATTGACCAGACAAGAACTGGGGGGAAATATACATTTGAGTTAAAAAAAAGAAGTACTAGAGTGGTGAGCTCTTTATGTATATACAGTGATACTTAGACGTTTGTGTTCCTCATTATCATTCTCTCCAGCAACAAAACAGGATATAGGCTACAAAGTAAATACTGCAATAAAGCCTGCCCTCTGTTTGATTTGTGTGGTTGTTTGCCATAAGTGACAAAAGGAACTTTGCATCTCAAACTGAAAAGTTTAATCTTTAAAAAACTAAACTGATAGAAAACATGTTGTACAGTAGCCAAAAGAATTGCATGGCAGTTATTCTTCTTATTTGTCATTGCGCTTGGATAATAATTCACTGATATATTTTCCTGATGTTCTGTCAAAGCGTTTTGTATTGTGCCGAGGTGTTTTGGTGTATTGGCACTAGTTTTATAATTTTAATATATTTTTTAATCATTTTTTTGCACTCTGAATGAAAGAGCCTCACAAAATTGTTTTTACTGTTGTTAATATCATATTCCAACAAGACATAAATGTATACATTTATTAAAGAATAGTTTTTGTTTCTAGAATAACAATTATTTTTCAAACCACTGATGAGTTCAAGTCAAAGAAATTTAAAAATATTAAAACATAAAAAAGTCTGATCCTTTTCAGCTAGTCTGATAACTTACAAAATTATTGCATGAGGGAAAAACATGAACATTAAAATAGAACAACAGCAGATCATACTTCTCAGCAGTATATCCTTGTTTAATCTAATTCTTAATTTCTGCTTGTCAAGGCTGAAACTCAATCCAAACCCTTTTTGTTGATGGTAGCTGGGCTAACCTTCTGTCAGTGTTTGGAATACAGATTAGACAACTGAAGTAGTGTGTGTGTATGTGTGTGTGTGTGTGGGTGGGTAGGTGTGTGTGTGCGTGTGTGTGTGTGTGTGTGATAGAGAGATAGGGGTGATTGAGGAACTGTGTGTGGTACATCTTGGTAAAAAAAAAAAAAAAAAAAAAGGTGCTGCATTTCTGTGTTTATTTGTGCCTGCAGTGAGACACCAAGAGGAGAGGTATATACCTACTTTGTGTCAGAATTTGAATACACACTCAGCACATACCAAATGTGAGCACAAATGAGAAGGCTTGTGAACAGAGTCTGTTTTTCTCTCTGCAAGAGCGACTCTTGAAAAAAGAAGGAAGCAAAAAGCTGCTGCATGAATTCAGTGTTCCACCTCTCAGCAAGCAGCTTAAAGCATGAGCAGGGGAAGAACACGGCAAAGATAAGATGCCTTGTCAAACTGTTTCCTCCTCGCCTCCCGTCTTCCACATTCAGGGTTTTACCTTTTCCTCAGTCTCTGTCCCTAGTAGACACTGACTATTGTTTGTTTGTGATACACAGGGGACTGATGGTGCCACACTTCTTGGAAAGTGAATTATGAAAAGGCCTCACATACAATGCCTCATAGAGACAGATTTGGAGGAATGTCAAGAATTCTAATTCACTTGACAGTTACTACTGAAAACACTGGAGACTGATGAAAAGACAATTACTCTACCTCCTATTAAATACAGAGTCCCAGCTCAATAATAGCTACTGAAACCTCTCAAAGTGACTCATGCACACACGTGGATGCACACACACACACAGATATGGACACACACTGACAGAAACACACCCCCGTGTTGCACTTAAGTGCATACACGGATAAGCATTAACTCAGAAGCTCTTTTGTTTTCACTCAAATGCTATAAAAAGACAAACTGGATGCACACACACACAGTGCATGGGGTGATTATAACCGAGTCTGTGGGCAGCTCTCTTGGTTTCATTATGTGAAAGCAGAGTCCCTGGAGTGTATTGCTGCGGACACTGACATGATGATCAGAGGTTTCAGAGGGACAGGGATTTGTGCCAGCTGAGTGACTTGTTCTTACAGAAGATAAACCGTCTCCGTCAGGATGGAGTGGGGCATATTAAAGCCGCTGTCTCTCATGTAGCCTCGCTACCTGAACTGCCGCACTCTATTAACTCACCGGGGCTCGATGACGCACACCACTGACAAACCTATGTTCATGGATATGTTAACAACTCACGCATCCATGGTTGAATGAGGCTCTGCCCTTGAACTGATGGCTTTATTGATCACACATGGTTCTGTAGCTGAAAAAAGCACAACACCAGCCAAAACTCTGGGTTTGTGTCATAAAACTCAGAGTGAAAATGAGTCAGCTTTTTATACAGCATCATAAAATACCAAGTTCTTGTTCTTAATCTCAACTTCATAAAAACCACTGATATGAAATATAAGGTTGGCATATATAGATTTTTTTCAGCTTTATAAAAGTTAAAAATGTCTCATATTGTCAAAATTAATCTATACCTCATTCCAGTTTTATTTTTATGGCAACTTACTTCTGTATTTCCTAAGACTAGCAATCAAATAACATGGAACACATTATTGTACCAGCATTTACTAATTCATTATGGCTCTTGTTTACATAAACAAACCCAAAACCTTTTTCATTACCATGAAATAAAATAAAGGTCTTAGTAAGTGAATAAGTTCTTATTTTCAATGATCAGAGTTGTACACAAACTCCTGCACTCTGTCAGATTTGTACAAATACATTGGCAACACTCAGTGCTATCAATAAATCAACCGAGATCTCTTACTGAGGTGAAATGTTTCAGAGTGTAAATGTGTCAAACATTTTGACATTCTGATACACACAAACAAAGTAAAATGACTGCATGTTTCTTCTGAAAGATTTGATTCGGATTAGGGTGCACATGCTCATTTTAACAGCACAACTATACTGACTAAAACTTAAACTTTTTCTCAAGGAATCCTATGCATTATGACATGTTGACTTGATGGGATTGACAGTCAAATATATCTTGTGTATGGCCTACAACAAAACACATCAGATATCCTCATTTAATGACAAATTTAAAGTCAATATAAATCAGCCACAAAAGTGAGCACAGTAATGATATATCATAGGATGACTTTCACACAGACCTGTCATCATTATTCCAGATCTTTAAATATATTGAGGGTGAATGAAGCTCCATTTCTATTTACGTATGAGTTGGAGAAGTGTGTCCAGGTGATCACTGGGGAAATTTGGAGATATAATGATGAACAGGTGGAAAAAGCTGGGCTTGTAGATGTTCCAGGTAGGGTAACGACCCCCCCCCCCCCCCCCCCCCCCCCATGCTGTATGCAGCATCCTTTTGCCCCCGCCCATAATAATTCAGTCTTTTGGTAACTACAGCAGGTAAAACAATAATGCACCTCCAGGGCCACAGTGGGGATTTTTTTCAGCCCTGGAGGTTCATGGTTCTGACCAACAAACTCTCAACCTCTAAATGGGGATATGATTTTAGCCTGAAACAGCATACTGTTCTCTTCAACCTTGTTTTTTTTTATTATTATTATTGTGAAAAAATCCCTTTCCCAGTATCAGTATCAGACTTAATTATTACAAAATATACAGTTTTCTCTTTTTTTCCCTCTTAATAAATCATGGGCCCTTTAATGGTATTCTGGAATCTCTGTTTGGGGTCTCTGGCTTTGTAAGATTTTTTGTAAAAGAAAAACAAAGCTCTGTTATGATGCTATTCTTATGCACTCTAAACACTTTATTAACAACCAAAGTGCTTTATTAAATTTTTTAAAGAGTTGCTCTGTATTACATACTATCAACAAACATTTATTGTTTGTGCATTTATTTAACTAAAAGTTAATTTTAATGTATTTTTATTATTGTAATTTTTGCCTCAATGAACTTTCAGTCACAGTTTATGCTGTGCTGCCATGCATCCTTACTGCCACTGACTGTTTTTTCCCTTTTCTGTATCAAATACTCTCTTTCTATAACATGCTGCTCTCTCATGTAAATAGTCTGACTCCTCTCTTAAGCGTGAGTCACAGTCACAAACACAACAGTGTTTTGTTCTACCAATTTTTTTTACCTTGAAATATTTTTCTGCATACCCTTTTAGCATTAAGTATTCTAGAGACCACACTTACTGATGTTTGTTGTGTATTTATATGTGCTAGGATATGAATGCATGTACTATAGGCTTCTTTTTTTTATTTAATGCGTTTTTGCACATTTATGCATATATGCTGCTTGCCATCTGTCAGTAAAAAAATTGATGTTAGCAGAGAAAGTTGAGCTTCCTCCATTTTACTTCTGTCACTTTTTTTCAATTGCACACATTTTTGTTTTGACTTTATCCTGTTGTGACCTGTTCATCTCTTTTTTTTCTCTTCATTATCTGAAGCTGTCTCTGTTTGTCCATTTAAACCAGATTTATTTTTTTTACCTGTGAACATGTTAAATCCCACTTATAAGTGCCTATAGTGATAATAAGGAAACCTTCATACTGTCATTAAGGCTACTGTCAAACTTTCTTACCCTCTCTGTTGATGGAGGGGAAAGGACACTGACTGGATGTTTGTTTGTCCTGCTTTGGAATACTGTGATACTTTTCCTCTCTTCCTGTTGTTGTGATATGCAGTCTTACAACCAGCCTGTCCCAAAGGAAATCTCCTGATTCTCTAGATTAGCCACTCTGGGCCTGTACTTTTCCACAACTGGAGAATAAGCCAAAAAAACTGAATTTTACAGAACAATAACACACATGTCATCTATAACCTCTGCCAAGGAGTCTGTGTTTTTATTGACGTAGGTACATTTCTTGGTTTGTTAGTCTGTAAGCAGTATCGCTTAAAAAGTTCTTGATGGAATTAATAGAAAATTTCTGGGAATGTTGGTCATGGCACAAGGTAGAAGTGATCAGATTTTGGTGGTGACCTGAATATAGATGTGGATCCAGGAATATTTTTAAAGGATTTTAACATTGGGGCAGTTTTTTTCCACCTTTTCCCTACAACTAAAATAGTTTCAAACAGATTTTGACTACATTTTTAGTGAATGTTAGTCATGGCACAATGGAGAAGTCAATTGATTTTGGTGGTGATCCTAATCCAGATGCTGATGTAGGATTTTTTAAAAGTATTTGCTGACTTTGTGCAATAGAACAGTTTTTCACATATTTGCTAATAATTCAGCTAACATTGTCAGAAAAGCCTTGGTGAAGGTTTGTGCTTGTGGAGCACTTATACTTCACCTATATACTTCTTTACTATCCGAGCTGTTCAGGGCAAAACAAAACTGACTTTTAGATTAATAAAAACCTTTGAAGTTTTAATGACTAACTTAAAACAGGAAGTCCTGCTCCTCCCATCTTGTCCCATTTAACCCTAACTGTTTAGAGTCTTCTAGCATTAGCTGCATTAATATCAGAGATTTAATTAAAAAAAAAACTCCTGCATGCTTTCAGAAGGAGGCACTGATACAGCTAATTAATTAAAAATGTAATGTTGTAATTTAATAAATGTAATCATGCACTGGCTCAACTAAGTTCAATTAAAACCAAATTATTTGTTTTCACACCTCACCTTAAACACAACTTTCCTTGTGAAAATACAAAGGCACTGGTCATTAAAGTAAGCATCACTTAAATTTCAATTTTTCAGGTGGATGGTTTGAAACCAAAGGTGAGTTTGAAGCAGAGAGTGGCTTTACCACACGACTATTTTTAGATCTTGGTCAGGGGTCGGCAACCCGCGGCTCCGGAGCCGCATGCGGCTCTTTTGCCCCTCTCCAGTGGCTCTCTGCACATAGAGGACAGAGGAGTCTTGCATTAAACTCTAATTAATTGATGCTTTGTCTGCATGTTTTAGCACTATCTGCAAACAATGTGCGTTTTTTTCATTAAATTATTATTTCTTGGTTTTTTACGTCGTCAACTTTGCGTCATGTGTGCGCCTCCCGTGACCTCTGTGTGACCTGCAGCAGCTCGGAGGGAGAGCAGGACGCTGCGGCATCTTTAGCTGTGAGCTCACCCGTGATGTTGTATTAAACCTATTATGCAGATGTTTTGACGCACTTTCTTACTTTTAAAACATCAGCTGCTGCTGTGAAGGGATCCAAACTTTTATAACGGAGGCGTGTCGGCGATAAAGCTCCGTTAAAGACGAGAGAAACGGGGAGACGATAAATTCAGCGCAACTGTGACATCGTTTTTGAAGAGGGGGATTTTTACACAAAGATATCAGGTGGATGTTTTTTATTTCGATGTCTGCTGTATGTGATAGCTGTCAGTCTCCCCCCCTGTAACTTCAAACTCAGGTGTGTGAATTACTGTGTTATATGTTCATCTGACATATATTTTTATAATACATCAAGATTGACATGAAACTAAAAATTGATGAATTATGTGGGATAAGCTTCTAAAACACTGATGACCTTTCAAAGATCACAAGACTACCTCATGATTATTATAAAATTGTGCATACAAATGATCAGAATGCAGGAAAGATTTAAGTTTAAAAATGTCAGGGGAAGACCCTCTGACCCCCATCTAACCTGATGATGTCAAATAAATATTTATGATTTCTCCACTGCAGGTAAAACCTGATTAACATGCCATCGTTGTCATTTTAGCTCTAAATTAATTATTGCAATATAATATAGTATAACAATAATGCCAAGTTAAAGCATCAAAAGTACATGACCCATTATAGAGCAGTCATGTTGAGTGATAAAGCAGTTTGCTTATAGATCTGATGTCATTATAATGATGGAGAGTCAGCAGGTGCTGCTGTCGTCATTTTAAGGTTCAAATGTGTTTTGTGGGTCCAGACAGATTTTTTAGGTTGGCGTGGTGGGGAAAATAGCTCTTTTGATTGGAAAGGTTGCAGACCCCTGATCTTGGTCTTTGGATATTCAAATAAGTCATAAGGAATTTCAAGATTTCCTTTCTATTCCTTCAGATTATGTTAGGTGACAGTATATCATGTACTTTATCAGAGATGTTTATCGTGAAGTGAAATAAACCACTGTTTATCAACACAACATTCAAACGAAGCCCCTCCTCCTGAACTCCTCGCAATCTGATGCGGGTGCCCACCCTCTCTGGCAGCAGATGGAGGCTAACTCTGCGTCGCTTTTCATCCCGAGACAGTCCTTCAGAGCTCGGAAGCGGGTGAAAGCCAACCCTAGGTTCACTCTGGTTTTAGACCGAGCCTTGTCCGCTTGGCGTTTTGCTTCTGCCTGATTGTATCTTCTTTTCTTCGCGGTAGCATCTGCCATCTTTGCCAGTCTGCATAGTGTTCTGTTAGCGCATTTTATAACACTCAAAGTCACTTGCGCACTGGGTGGATTGTGATTGGCTGGGGTATCCCAGCCTACTCTCCACCCAAAAATGTCCTGAGACAATCAAAACATCAAAATACGGGCTGAGTAGGGGGGTGAGGTAAACAAAGATCACCATCACACATCAATAGAGACCCATAGGAGACAATTGAGCAGGATTTTTCCTGAAAAAGTTGATATTTTATTTTTAAGGAAAATCCTGCAGACCCTAGCTTTAAAGGGATATTTCAGTATTTTTTAAGTTGGGATGTATCAGGTACTTGACACTAGTCAGTGAAGTGGCTGGAAGTGCTCCCATTAGCGTTGCACCTTAAAGGTGAACAAGCAGAGACTAGCAATAAGGTACACTGCTGTTGATGGGTCAAGTTATTTTGCGTAATTGTGTGAGTTTTACATAAAAACAAGCCGCAAAACTGTTGGGTTGAAACTACAATTAGGGGAAAAATTTCAGAGCACTTCATTTTTTTCTTCTTCAGGAAGTCTCTGTGTTTGGAACTATTTTAAGTTTCCAAATGGCCATGTGTTCCACCGCCTGTGCGCATTGATTCAGCTGATCTGATGTTTTGCTCTGTGGACTCAAAAAGACACAACAATGGCAGAGGAAACTAATACTGAACCAAATATGAGTGATTTGTGGCTCAAGTTAGGTTGACATTCCTTTTACTGTGGATGCACTGTGGGTTTATGAAGTATACTGCAGAGGAAATTCTTCAGAACCAGATTCAGCGGGCAGAAAGAAAGAGGGGATGAACTTCTGTGCAAAATCTTACCAGCACATCCCTGTTATGATGGAAAAGTTGAAGAAAATCTTGAATTGAATTGAAGAAATTCTTGTAATAGCTCATTCACAAAATGTCTTTCACGAGCAGTGAGTTTACATGAGGATCTGTGATGTAGGATAACCTAAAAGTATCATGACGACCTTTGACACCCAAAATCCAGTCAATTCATTAAATCTAGGTGGATCTGTGGTTAATGTTTCAAGAAAATTTCCTGGAGACTTTCTCTCTATTCTGCTCACAAGGCTTTGACCTGTTTGGACAGGCAGACAAACAGAACAGACAGCCTGGAAACACAATGCCTCAGACCCTCACTGTCACCAATGCAAAGACATAAATATCTTGCTCCACTGAGTGAACTTGTCTCTCACTACTTATAAAATGCTCTGTGTATCTTTTTGCTCCTGTGAGTTTCTCCGACCTCTTTAATTGTTATGTTGACATGGCAAAGGGGATGTGCTACATCTTGGTTAAACTTATTGTCTTGCTGAAAATCACAACCAGTCAGAAATATTTGATTGCTCTGTGATTTGTTAAGTCAGGTTCTAAAACTCTTTTGCTCTGGGGTCTCTAATTAATATTTCTGGGATGAAGTCAGCAGTTTTTGCAACCCTTTGCCCCATAGACACTGAGGTCTTGTAAACCAATTTGATGTGAGGAGCTCTGTTGCACTTGAACCTCTCAAGGCAGCTCCACAGTGTTTTGTAGAGTAACATCCACATGCTGAGGAGTTGCGCTCAGATCAGTCTTCTTGGGCAACTCTATCTTGAGGATAGATGTGACCTTAAAAAGAGCTAATGGGAACTTTCCTGTAACCAGAGCACTGTGATCACTTTCATCTTCATGTTATGTGTCATATACAAACATGTACAACTGTTATCTGTGCCAGAGCCTTTTGCACAAATATATCCTGGATAAATTCTAAAAGATCACAGGGAGACTGCCCCTGAAATCTTTCTGAGTTGCTTATTGATATATGCAGCTCCCAGAAGGCCGGAGGCAGGATATGACATAAAAAGGACAGCACAGAGTAGCTAACAAGGCAAGGCAGTACCTTAATGACAATGTTTAGCCTTTCTATTGAAGCAGCATGTAGTTTGATAAAGAGCAGAGAGGGAGCACTGGAGAGCAAGAACAATGGTGAATGTACTGAAGCTCCAGAATCAACATCATAACCACCTTCCATTCACTTGAGATGAATTTCACTGAATATTTCCTACTGCAGGGTTAAAATTACAGCTGTGTAATTTTATTGTTGCTGAACCTTAGTATTTTTTATGTGTTCGGAGGGGCTTTGCTGTGTAAGTTACTATGGTAGGTTTATGCAAAAGAAATATAGGTAGAATTACAATAGATTTCCTTAAAAGTGACTTGATTTATGTACAACTAACCCATGATTACTTTAGAATAAAAGCATTTTGTATGAGCAAGAGAAGTTTCTCCAAGGACTTACCAAATTGGGTGTTTTACTCTGAGCAGCAGAAACGTTAATTATAAATTAACAGGGCAGCCTCGTCTGTGATGTATTCTACAGATACAACAAGAATATATGTCGAAACAAGGCATATAGGCTTTTTTATTTATTTATTTTTTTACCTGTTTATTGTGGCAAAGGGATTTGTCATTGTAAACCTGGTAAACACAGCCTTCTATCCTCTAGATCAGGCATCATCAAATGGCAGACTCCGATCCAAGTCCAGAACACATTGATTTCCTAATAAGATGTATGTTCCTGTTATGAGCAGTGCAGATCCTGGTGCCATTTCATTTTAAATAACACAGCGTCCCTCACATTTGCATCAGCTATATTCACTGCCAGGGGGAATACTTTTATAATGGATGTGTCTAAAAGTATCACACATGACATTTCTCAACATATCAGCCAGACAAGTCAGTGTGAGCAAATGAGGAGGGCAAGTGAGTAGACAAAAAATACATGCAGAAGTATCAGTAACACTGTGGAGTCTGGGAAGAACAGACTCTGTGTGTATTTAAGTATGAAGAGGAGACAGCATAAAAGGGACTTTTTAACATTTGACCATTACGTGTTTATTTTCCACAGGAATGCCTTATGTATTTCAGCACACTTGAGATGATTAAATGTGGTCAAACAAAACACACATCTCTTGACAGAAGTTATTTTAACTTAATTTTTTCAAAGACGCTGGAAAATAAATACATTAGAGCTCAATATTATCAAATGATCAATAATTCTGACATAGTATAACTTAATGACGAATAATAAAGGAACAGTCACCTTTACACTTGCATTAAATGTTTTGATTAATGCATAAATCAATGATGCAGAGGTTGACTGTTAAACTCAGAAATGAAATAATGACAGATCTGAAGCTCATTTCTCTAATTAAACAGGAGAAAGAGTGAAAGGGATAGTTCAGTTTTTTTGAAGTGGGGTTCTATGGGCTCCATATGGTCCTAAGTACATTAGATGCAGTAGAGCGTTCTCTCCTCTTCCTCAGTAAGCCACAGTCTGTAAGAGTCTGTTACGCAGAACTAGCCACAAACAGGGAAGTAATGCACCAAGCACAAAAGGGTATTTTTTTTCCGCCTACAAGAACTCCCATCAAAAAATAATACCACAGTTAAAGAGTGCGCTACCTATAAATGTTTTTAAGTGCATTAACCTTTCAGAAATATAAAGTTTATCTGGAACTAACCGAGTCACGTTGTGTATTCCTCCACGCAGTGCTGCCGCGAGCCACGCAATGCTAATACACACAACCCCTCTCAATACCCAGCAGTAATGGTTATGTGTGTGTCAGAGAGAGACACACACACACAGGTAGTCTACAATGCTATGGTAAACAGCCTCCTCTACTCTGCTCGTTTGTTTCTGACAGATCATTATTACTTACTTTGATGATAAACTGTCATCAGGTCCTTCAGGTATGGGACGTTTTTTCGGTTTATCTTCAGGAAATTGAAGAATGTCCGGGAAACTCCAGGAGTCAGAAGAGCAGGAAAGTCTGTTTGATGAGTGATACAGACGGCGTGAGAGTCACCAGTATCCTCTGACTCAGAAACATCCTGAAGTTGGTCTGTAACCAAGGTCCATTCGTGGAAGTTGCACTGTAGTGTAGTAGCACTCAGGGTCCGTGGGCATTGAGTCGTAGTTCATACACTCGCACCACTGTGTATTTTCGACTATTTCTTGACCTCCAGTTTCCACCGATGTTTCCTCTGTATTTCTTTCGGCCTGTTTGGTGTCCATCTGCAGCAGCTCTTCTTCTGTGAACTCCGGTTCACACAGATATCCTCTTGGCTCCAAAGTGAATGCAACTTAATCGTCGCTGTCATAATCACTCCTTTTTAATTTTCCTACGTTTTCTCTTCCTCACACCACTAAGAGTCAAAACAAAAGAATAACAATACTTGATAAAAGTTACACTGGAACTAAGGGGCCAAGCCCGGCTTCTGAAAAACAACCCCACACCATAATCCCCCCTCCACCAAACTTTACACTTGGCACAATGCAGTCCGACAAGTATCATTCTCCTGGCAACCGCCAAACCCAGACTCGTCCATCAGATTGCCAGATGGAGAAGCGCGATTCGTCACTCCAGAGAACGCGTTTCCACTGCTCTAGAGTCCTGTGGCAGCATGCTTTACACCACTGCATCTGACGCTTTGCATTGCACTTGGTGATGTATGGCTTGGATGCAGCTGCTCGCCCATGGAAATTCATCCCATGAAGCTCTCTGCGCACTGTTCTTGAGCTGATCTGAAGGCCACATGAAGTTTGGAGGTCAGTAGCGGTTGACTCTGCTGAAAGTTGGCAACCTCTTCGCACTATGCACCTCAGCATCCGCTGACCCTGCTCCGTCAGTTTACGTGGCCTACCACTTCGTGGCTGAGTTGCTGTCGTTCCAAAACACTTCCATGTTCTTATAATACAGCCGACAGTTGACTGTGGAATATTTAGGAGCGAGGAAATGTCACGACTGGATTTGTTGCACAGGTGGCCTCCTATCACAGTTCCACGCTGGAATTCACTGAGCTCCTGAGAGCAACCCATTTTTTCACAAATGTTTGTAAAAGCAGTCTGCATGCCTAGGTGCTTGATTTTATACACCTGTGGCCATGGAAGTGATTGGAACACCATTCTGATTATTTGGATGGGTGAGCGAATACTTTTGGCAATATAGTGTAGATAGATGGATAGATAGATAGATAGATAATATATCATTTATTATTTTCTTTAATCACTGTCAGCATTGTTCAATAGCTTGCAATAAAAATGCCATTTAATTTTTGTGGAATAGATTATTCTATATATTTAAGATAATATAAAATTGTACATATATATATACAGCATATATATGTGTATATATATATATATATATATATGTATACATATACATATATGTGTGTGTGTGTGTGTATATATGTGTGTATATATATATATATATGTATATGTGTGTGTGTGTATATATATATATATATATATATATATATATAAATATATAAAAATTAGGGATCGACCGATATGGATTTTTTAGGGCCGATGCCGATACTGATTTTTTTCCATCACCCTTGGCCAATGACCGATTATGGACTGATTTTCTTGGGCCGATATTTGTGGCCAATACTGCTTTTTGCTCCCTCAATTTACATGAAAAAAATGACATTATCATCTTTAAAAGGAATAAATATTCAACCTTGTACACAACATTTCTCTCATAGTTTAAGTTTTATCTCCCATCGATGTGATGGCTGCTCCTCCGCAGTGAGACGTGCACCCCTCCCCCCTCCTCCCTCCACACACACACATCAGCTGAGCAGACGCTGACTGAAAAACTCTGCTAACGCTGGATTGATAACGGCAGCAAACAGCTCTAATCATGTTTTCACGAAACACACAATTTAGTACTACATATAAAACATTTCTCCCATCATTAAAGTTCGTCTAGTGCACGCTAAAGACCTCTCTGATAGCAGACACGGCTGCTCCACTCTGCTCTGAGGGAGAGAGCACACACACACATAGACACACACACGACACGTGTTTAACCTCAGCCCAGGGTTCTCTGAATTAAACTCCTACAAACACCATGGAACTGAACTTACAGGTAAAGTGGGTGGCAATATTTCAACTAAGTTTAACTGAAAGGGGCTAATTGAAAGTTTAAAACTTATCGTTGTTGTGAAGGAGCCTCCAAGGCAATGCTGCTTTCACCACTCTTGCAGTGGGGGAGGGGTAATGCGTCTGCATGTGATGCAGGGTCTTCCGGCAACACAGAGCTGCCCATGGATGCCTGTCTGTAAATCATGCCGCGGAAAAATACATTGGCGAACCCACGCGCCAATCGGCCGATGCAAGTAAAGAACGCAAATATTGGCCCGATATATCGGCCAGCCGATGTATCGGTCGATCCTTAAATTTACAAAGCTGTTTCTTCACTGAATGAAAAAATGACTCAATATATTTGATTGTACTCTCTATATAAAACTTCTGTGGCACCTATAAAGGCAACAATCTAACTTGGGGTTTAAGAAAAAATGATATACTAGTACATCACAATATTTGTACATTAATGTATCATAATTTTTAGTGTGATTATTTGACATTTCATTTTTCCTTAATTTATAGAAATTCAGCCTCCAGCCCCTAGTTGGCAGCAAGCATTTGTCCACTTGACTCTTCCTTCCTTGTTTTCAGTGACAGGTATTAACAAAAGCAGAAATAAGTTAAGTGTTACTTTATTGTCTGAAATAGCATTGAATTAAATCTTGTGTTGCTCCTCCTTTTTAATGGCTGCACTTGTTATTTCAGATTAATGTTTTAATTTCCATTCAAATGACTATGCATCTTAGGTGGGGTTGAAGTAAAATGCCACTACAACTGTAACTGATGTGGTGCATTTTATAGTATCCTTTTATAAAATAACCAACAATATGTAATGATTTACATATTTTGAGTAACTACCCCAGCATTCTTCATTGGACACTAAACTCTGTTTTGAAAACACAAATTTGAGGAGTGGAGTCTTAAACCAAAAATACAAATGGGTTTTTGGGCCCTCTGCATAACTCCCCTTACCTATATTAGTAATGCCTATAACATCACCATCAAGATATGAAACTGTCATGATGAACAGTGAGTTAGTGTTAACAAGTATTTCTGCTTCTAGCTGGGACTTAGACATCTGTCAACATTTACTGATATAGGATTTTATTGTGAGATGGTGATCAATTTAAGTCACACCTGGAATCCCTAACAGAAGCCATGCATGCTGTAGATTTGTGGTCCTGTTTAAATAATAAGCCACCCACAGTACTCCACCTTAGATCCAGAAGAAGTGACAAGGTTCACTATTTTCTTCTAAGATTACTTACTATGGTGACAGTGCCCTCGAGCAGTGGCAGCATATCAAAAGACCAACTTCCCTCAGTGGGAGGATAACATCTTCTATTGTTCTGACATGATTCCAGCACGTTGGCTCTTCACGGGTTAGTGTACTCACTTATGTGAACACAGGGTGATAGGGCTGTCTCTTTTAAATGTCACAGTCTAGTATTGAGACTCCTAATTATGCAGTCATACATCTGGTCCAATCACTGTGCAGAACATCAGACGCATAGATGATACCTTTGCTGTTTTCTAGGTCTCTCTTTTTGATTTACAATGGTTGTATGAACTTGGGTGTAAAGTAGGGCATAAACAAGCTTCATATACCAGATCTGCTGACAGAAGACACCCATAGTGACAAAATTACAAAGCAGCTGTCAGATTACCCCTGACTTGCCTGCTTATCTAATTACTTCTTTTTGAAGTCAAGATGGTAAACATTCACTCTCTGAAGACCTGGGTAGTTTTAGGATTTTAGTTTACAACTTATCTTTCAGTCTTGGCTTATCCACAGTGGAATCTAAAGGCATGAAGTATATGCCCCAGTCAAGTTTTGCCCCCATTCTTAGTGTTACAAGGGTGTAAAGCAGAGTCCTGTTCAGGCCCAATTCTACAAACCCAGAATTGCCTGTACCTGCAAAGGTCTGAACTGCAACCTAGCTCGTTTTCAATGTTTTTCTAAAGTCAAATCCACACCAGCCTGGACCCACGTACATAAAGCTTGCATCCTGAGACACAGTCACTTATGTTAACGTGCTTTATCTTGTAGCTACTGCTCAAGGAATGTTTAGTAAAATAATAGAAAGATCAGTACTGAGCATTCACAGACGCACACAGAGAAACAGTCACACTTACCTTGGTTCTCACTTTCTCTCTTAGAAATACACACTGTTTTGAATGCATGCCACCAGCTTTTTTTCTCAGTGCATTTATATGTTTTTGTGCCAGTGACAGGCAGGGCTGGAGGAATTTTGTTCTGAGGTTGTCCACCTATCTATCTGAATCGGTCATGACCTTATCTCAAAAAGTCTTTAAGGGGGCTTCTTTGGTCTTTGACTACCTGGCCACCTGGGTTTAAGGATAAACTGATTAGATCATAGGTGTGGTGGTTATCCTTTGCTTGTGAACATAATATCTTATGATCACTAGAGTGGAATGTCATCAATGACAAAGGGATAGACTGATCAGATTCTGGAGGTCGGAGGCCAAAAGGTCAAGGTCACAGGACCTCTTGGTGATCCTCTGCTTTTGAGTGCAACCTTGTGAGCACAATATTTCAAGGACTCTGTAAGAGATTTTCTTTAATGCTTTGCACAGAAATCAACAGAGATGCAAGGATGAAGTATGTATAATTTAAAGGTCAAAGAACAAATGTCAAGGTCATTGTGTCTAATGGCTCATGGAATGGTAAATGGTACATTTACCTATGCTTATACAGGGATTTTGTATTCTTTATGGCTACTCAAAGTGCTTTTAAACCACAGGTCACATCTACACATCCACACCCATTCACTCTCACAATGACTCCTCTGGTGGGTGAATTTTCTATGTAATTTGTCTATCAGCATTTGCTAACACATTGTCACCCTTTCATCCCCATTTACATGCGACTGTCACAACAGTGGGGACAACTTGTGTCCTGCCCAAGGACACATCAACCTTCTTGTTGTATGACCTGACTAAGCCTCCGATATCCAATATTGGAAGGCAATATTACCTGACCACTTATTATTATTTTATTTATTTATTTTTTGGCAAGCTTTGCTCCTATGTCCATTCTTATGTAAAGATGTCCATGTTAGATTTTCAAGGTTGTGGCTCATAGTTTAGGTCATGGACTTTCATGATTTAACCTGACATGCCAGATGGACAGTTCCATATATCCGCCACGGAAATATTTCACTAATCCATCTGGGAAAGAGCCGTTCGAAAATGTTTTCAGAGGCAAAACCTTCAAAAACAACTGCAGCTTGTGATTGGACGATCGTTCGGCTCGTCACACTCATCACAGACCAATCCACATCAAGCAATGTTTGCTACATATGACGTAGCAGCTCGCGCTGTTGTTAGCTGTTGGCTTAAATGACCTTAGACTATCGTCTTACATTAAATCATACCACACAGATGTGTCATTTAACACTTACATGTGACATAAACCTCAAAGACAATCTCTACCAAGTTTTCCTGGTAAACTTCTGAGGAGAGCATATTTCGCCAGGTATCACTGAGTAACCATGACAACCATAGACTAACCTGGCATGTCCGTGGAGGATTTCCGCATTCTCTCCCAGCAGTGATCCCCGATCGAGAGAAGAGCAAAAACATGATTTCTTGTAAGACAAGCTTCAAGTGACGTTCTTTGCTCCTCTTTCAAAGAATACATTGAGTCCATTTGTGCTAAAAAAAAAACGCATATATTGAGACCGCTTCAGAAGCCACCATTGTTTTCAAACATGCAGTCACTTCCTGTTGTTGTCACGTCCGCAGCTCCCGCCTTTCTCCCCTGATTGGGCCGTTAAGCATTCAGTGAAGTTGTTGGACAATGGAGGTTGGCAAGACAGACATGCAGGATTCCAGACAATGATCAGGCAGGTCCGTCTGCTCTGCAAGGCTATTCATGATTATCCTTTAATTATAAATGCACCATAACAAGAAAGCTTTTTTTTTTGTCCAGCTTCATACATTTGTCTTCTTGCACTGAAAAGTGACCTGCTTAGACTTTGGAGGTGGCAGGTCAAGGGTTATCAGGTGTCATGTTCTTTTCTGACTTGTGAAAGCAGTATTTCAAACATGCTGTCCAGGGTTCTCTCTATAAACTTTGCACAAATGTTCCCTTTTTCAAAAGAAACTGGTAATATTTTGAAGTAACCAATTCTTGTACTTTGTACAAGTGTCATCTCTGACTTGTTAGTGAACTGAACATTTTGGAGGTTTATGGTCAGAGGCTAAGTAATTCACCATTGTAATTTTACTCTGTAATAAAACTCAACCATCATTATATTATGAGATATTCACTCTGATTCTTTGTTGCAGTGTGACTTTTGTCCAATCACAGTTCAACACTGCTTTGTGGGGGCATGACAGAGTCTGACACAACACAAGTTCCACATATATATACAAAGTCAGACATGCACACAGTCACAATACTATGCTCTCCAACTGGCTCTGCAAGCTCCCCTCTCACTATTATTACCCCTCTGATTCAATTCCACAATCAGAACAAAGAAGGGATCAACACACCGGACACACAGCAGAGCTGCCGCTTTTATCCAGTTTTAAAAGTTTTAAAAGACTCTGAGTGCTTTTAATACATTGGGCCTTTGGCATAGGGCTACTTTTAACTTGTGTTTTTACTGGATAAAGGTTTTAGTCATCGGACTTCTGGATTTTATTCTACCGAGCGCGCTGCCACTCGAACATGGCAACTCTGGAGGCTATAGCTATGGACACTTCCTTACCTCCAGAGGTAGGACACCAGCTCAAAAGAGCCCAGAAAAAGATTGCAGATCTTCTTGAAGATATTGGGCGGCTATCAGACGAGCTGCAGAGGAAGGACTCACTGCTGGCCACCTTCAAGTCTCGGCTCTCGGCGTTGTCCAGCTGGTTGGAGACCACACAGACCGGTGAGCTGCAACAGCATAGCACTACCGCTGCACTGAGGGACACAGTCATGTGGGAGCCTTCCTCCTCCACCTGTCAGCGGCCCTCCTGCTCTACTGCGGGCAATGGGACTCCCTGGTCCGAGGTGGAGGTCCGCGGTCGGAGGAGGGCTCCTGGCTACGCTGCGCGTGGGGCTTCCCCCTCCATCGGCATCCCCCTCACCAACAAATACTCGGCTCTATCTATGAGCGCGGAGCCAACGTTCCGGGGTCCTGCTGATCCCGATGCCTCCCATCCGACGGACACTGTGCCCTCGCTGACAGACACCACTCAGGGCTGCCAGCGCTCCAGCGGATGGATGTCCAGCACCGGGCCGCTCGCCAAAAGCGGCTCCTCAGGGATGCAGTGCGATGGCACACAAGGTGTCCTCACCCCCGGGGGCCTGAGGAGGATGACGGGTTCGCCGAGCCGGCCACACCCCTCGAACAACAGGCCACGACACTCGTCATCGGGGATTCCCTCATCAGGAACGTCCGTCTGAGGGGGGCGTTCACCCTGTGTTTTCCTGGCGCCACAGTCTCTGACATAACGGAGAAAATCCCAGGAGTCCTGAGCTCTCACCCACAGGTAAACAGGGTCATCGTTCACGTGGGCACCAACGACACCCCCAGACAACAGTCCGAGCTTTTAAAGCGTGACTTCACGCAGCTTTTTAACAAACTCCTACAGCACCAGCTGAGTGTTATTATCTCCGGCCCCACCCCCACCTGCGGCAGGGGCATTGGGCGCTTCAGCAGGTTGCTCAGCCTTAACACCTGGCTCCCCTCAGCCTGCAGTGCCCATAATGTAGGCTTTGTTGACAACTTTGATGCCTTTTGGGAGAGGAGACATCTTTTTAGTTCAGACGGTCTTCACCTGAACAGAGCTGGGACCTGTGTGCTGTCCGCGAACCTGGCATATGGTGTACAACACACACTCTCGTCCCATCACACCAAACATGCATCGACTGACCTGTCCCCTACTGAACGATGTCCCCCAGGTCCCACTTCCTATGTTTTCAGTTCCACCTCTGACACTCACAATACTGGTCTTGGGCCCTCTGTTTTCACTAACCATTCATTAATTCCTGTTATCATCACTCAGCGTTCCATAACCAGACCCCACCATGTTTATTCTGTGAACTTTAATAACCTCAGACCTCTCCCAAAACATCAACAGTCCACCTATACAGTCTGTAAGTCACCTGTCACCATCAACATGGCACTTTTAAATGTTCGCTCCCTTTTAAACAAATCTTTTATTATCCACGACCTGAGTTTAGAGGTAGACTGTTTGTTCTTAACTGAAATGTGGCTGGGTGCAGATGCGCCAGTTATTCTCACTGAGGCCTCCCCACCAAAGTTTAACTTTACATTCTCCCTGAGAAGTGGCAGGAAAGGTGGTGGTACTGCATCAATAGTTAATAACTCACTAAGGTCCAAAGAAATAAAACTTGATCAGTACACCACCTTTGAGCATCATGCAGTTGTTTTTAACAGTCCTTCAATTCTTGTATCACTGTTTACAGACCACCAAAACATGATGCTGCTTTTATAAGTGAATTTTCTGAATTTTTATCTATATTCCACGCCACTTACAATTTTATCATTATATCTGGTGATTTTAACGTTCACATAGATAATCCATCCAATTCCATGGCAAAAGAGTTTTTAAATTTACTTAGTTGCTTGGATTTTAAACAACATGTCACGCAGCCAAGTCACAACAGAGGACATATCCTGGATTTAGTCCTCAGTTATGGTCTGTCAGCCAGTGTGTCCTCTGTTGTTGACTTGGCTGTGTCAGACCATTACTGTGTGTTTTTTAATATCACCAGTTTTATTCAACGGAAGACCGCGGATTGTCAGGAAACGCTATTTTACCTCAGAAGTGGCTGCAAATTTTATTGGAAACTTGGGTAAGCATCCCCCAGCTACTACACCTGCATCCTGTGATTTTATCGTTGAACATTTTATGAATAAACTAGAAACATCACTTGATCTCGTAGCTCCACTGACCACAAAGAAGGTACTGTCTAAGCGCACACCCCCGTGAAGAAATGAAAAAATCAAAAAATTGAAAAGAAATTGCAGGGTAGCTGAACGGAGATGGAGGAAAAATAAAATAACTATTTATTATCAGATATACACTGAACCACTAAAAATATACAACAATGCTCTGAGACATGCAAGAACTAGCTATTTCACCGACATAATTACTGATCATAAAAATAACCCAAAAATACTCTTTGACACCATTGATCTTTTAATCAACCCCGTTTTTAACAGATACCAAATCACTCCTTCGGACTCTCTTTGTGAAGGCTTCGCAGACCACTTCAGGGGTAAAATTGATTTTATAAGATCCTCTATTTTATCCAATCAAAATACTGTTTCTAATACATTGAAAGCTTGTTTTTACCTGAGGAAACACTGGACAGTTTTGCACTGGTTGATGGTGAGATGCTTGGTAGAGTTTCCTCCCAAGTAAAACCAACAACCTGCCTTTTAGACCCAATTCCTACATCACTTTTTAAAACGCTTTATGGATTCCTTGAAGTCAAGCTCTTAAATATAGTGAATTGTTCCCTTCAGACGGGCTCTTTCCCTGCTGCCCTTAAAACGGCAGTAGTGAGACCCTTTCTGAAGAACAACAATTTGGATCCTAATGTTCTTAATAACTACAGGCCAGTGTGCAACTTACCATTTTTAAGCAAAATTTTAGAAAAACTTGTTTTTATTCAGTTGAATGATTTTTTAAATGACCGTTCCATACTTGAGACATTTCAATCTGGATTTAGGACAAACCACAGTACAGAGACTGCACTACTGAAAATTGTTAATGATTTTAGGTGCAACTTGGACTTACACAAGCTTACAGTCCTTGTGCTACTGGATCTATGCGCTGCTTTTGATACAGTAGATCACACAATTCTTTTAACTAGACTAAGACACCTAGTAGGCCTCTCTGGTACTGCCCTTCAATGGTTTAGTTCTTATCTCACAGATAGAAAATTTCTTGTAAGTTTGGACACATGCTCTTCAAGGATCCATAAAATTAAATGTGGTGTTCCCCAAGGCTCAATTTTAGGCCCCGTACTTTTTAACTTATACATGCTTCCACTGGGAGATGTCATCAGGAGGCATGGTATCACGTTCTACAGTTATGCTGATGATACACAGCTTTACATATCCATGTCTCCTGATGACACAGGGCCAATTGATGCCCTTTTTAATTGTATTTTAGACATTAAGTCCTGGATGGCAGAAAACTTCCTACAGCTCAACCAGGTCAAGACTGAGGTTTTAATTACTGATCCTAAGGCTCAGGGAGAGAAACTTTTATCAAAACTCCAAACCCTGTCTTTAATTCCATCCAATCAGGTGAAGAATCTAGGCGTCATTTTTGACTCTGAGCTCAACTTTATTCCACATATTAAAAACGTAACAAAAACAGGATTTTATCACTTAAAGAACATAGCCAGAGTCCACCCCTTTCTCTCCCCGGCTAACACAGAGACACTAATGCATGCTTTTATCTCTAGTCGTGTTGACTATTGTAACGCCCTGCTTTCTGGTCCTCCAAAAAGAAACATCTCAAGTTTACAACTGTTACAGTACTCAGCGGCATGTGTGCTGATGAAGACCAGAAGGCGGGCACATATTACATCGGTTTTAAAATCACTGCATTGGCTCCCTATGTGTTTTAGGATTGATTTTAAAGTCCTTTTAATGGTTTTTAAATGTCTTAGGGATCTTGGACCTTCTTATCTTTCAGAATTACTTTTACCATATGAACCCTCGCGGACCCTGAGATCCTCTGGCACTGGCCTCTTAATGATTCCCAAAGTCAGAACGCGACTTACGGTGAGGCATCTTTCCAGCACTATGGCCCCCGTCTGTGAAACAGCCTGCCAGAGGACCTGAGGGCCACAGAGAATGTTCATATTTTTAAAGGTAGGCTCAAGACCCACCTATTTAATTTGGCTTTTAACTAGTCTTATTTTTATCTAGATTTATATTTTATTTTATTTATTTATATATCTTAGCCCTCTTTTTACCTGTTATTTTTATTCTATTACTTTTTATGACATTTTAGCCATCCCCCCCCTTTCCTCCACACAGCAAACCACAACAAACATGTCTGTTGTGTGGAACTTTTATACAGTCTGTTAGAGTGATGTAAAGTTTGCATCCTGCAGGACATGCAACGAAAGAAATATCTTGCGGGCGAAGCACGTTAGAAGGGTTAAACACAACAAATTTAATTCCACATTTAAAGAACAAACACATGGTGGAATATGGTTAGTTTTCGAGGCTCACAGCAGAGGATGAAAAGAGGACAGCCGAAGCAGCAACAGTCAGACGGCAGTTAACGCAGCCCACGCTAGGCAACACTCACCCGTCTGAGCATAACAGTCGGACAGCTAAGCAAATAACCCAAAAAAATAATTGAATTCATCGGTCTAGTCTACATGACCAGCCTTTCTCAGTGGTGGAAGACGGCAGGTTCCACTTACTCCTCTCAATTGGAGTCCCGCTACGTGCTACTGGGACGTAAACATTTCACAGACGTAGCCCTGCCAGAGCTCCACCAGACAGTGTAGGCTACTCTCACATTGAACATTAAGCCATGCTCTCAGGTATTTTTAGTAATTTATGTTTATTTGAATGAAACCTGCAATTGACTTTAACTGTATCCTTTTTTTACTTGACATTATTTTATTTAGGTAATGCTGTGAGATATATTGCCTTTATTTTCTGCTCTATTTAGCCTGTAGAGCCTTAATATTTTCAGTCTGTTAAAGATTGTGTTACTGATAGCAAGTAAATTTAAGTGTTTTTTCAGTTGTCCCTTTGACTGAATAGTTGCCGCATTGTGCCTGCTAGGTTTTTGTATTTTGTTCTCTTTAAGAAACAAGTAAAACATGTTTTTTGTCTAAATTAAGGCATTTTCATGATTTTTTTTTATCAGATCAAGAAGCCAGTCGCACTCATCATAACTAAATCAAAAAATTTACAGCCAATCTATGTGATCGGTATCGGTGATCAGCAGTGATCGGTTCTCATGGTTGAACGGTATCGGAATTGGCAGTATCAAACCTGATCCCTACCTAATCCCTACTTTCAACCTATAGTTTGCTGAAGTTGATTATAAACAGGGTTCCCGCGGGGTCTTAAAAAGTCTTAAAAGCATTGAATTTGGAATTAATACCTTAAAAAGACTTGAAAAAGTCTTGAATTTTGATATCTGGGCCTTAAAAAATGTGCTGTATGTAACTTCTCTAGGGTCCTATAAAATCCACGATCATGGAATCGCGGACGGAATCACGGAATTAGACATTAAACGCGGAATTCAATATATACACGTAATATCACGGAAATTTTACGTATGTGTTTTTTTCTGAATAAAAAGGAACGTATCCCTGGGGAAAATGTCCAATGCACAATGCACGCTTCACTTCCTGTCCCCCTCCTCCCTCATTAACGATGTCAACATGTCACAGCGGCCGTCTGAGACACCGGCTGACCCTGCGTTCACATCAACCGCGATCTGTGCGTCCTCAGCGTCAAGCTGCCATTCATTTTCAGTGATCGCTGGCAGCGAGCGACCTCGAGCGGCGCGTAAAAGAAGCTCCGAAATCAATCAATCAATCAATCAAACAGTGCTGCAGACCCCACACCTGGCCAAGACGATGCCCATCACGAGACAGAGACATCCCAGCCACAACCATCTGCAGCCCCCCCGTGCAGGCGGCCCCCACTGAGGAAACACTGGAGATACGGAATAAAAGCATAAAACTACAAATCTAAAAATCATAAAAATAAATAAATAAATAAGTAAAGTTAAATAAAATATAAAATGAAATAAAATATAGAATAAAATACTAACAAATGGCTAAAATATCATAAAAAGTAAAATAAGTAAAAAGAGGGCTAGGATATATAAATAAATAAAATTAAATAAAAATATAGATAAAATAGGACATAAGTTAAAAGCCAAATTAAATAGGTGGGTCTTGAGCCTGCTTTTAAAAATATTAACATTCTCTGCAGCCCTCAGGTCTTCTGGCAGGCTGTTCCAAAGACGAGGGCCATAGTTCTGGAAAGCTGCCTCACCATATATCTGTGTTCTAGCTTTAGGAACCATTAAAAGGCTAGTGCCAGAGGACCTCAGGGTACGTGAGGGTTCATATGGTAAAAGTAATTCTGAAAGATAAGAAGGTCCAAGACCCCTAAGACATTTAAAAACCATTAAAAGGACCTTAAAATCAATCCCAAAATACACAGGGAGCCAATGCAGTAATCTTAAAACCGGTGTAATATGTGCCCGCCTTCTGGTCTTCATCAGCACATGTGCTGCTGAAACTCCCGGCTAACTCCAGAGTACAGGGCAGAGCAGTTTGCCAACAATTATTATGTGTCAGGCAATCAAATGCTCTGCACATTTTGTCAACATACTGTTGACTGGACACATAAAGATATCTGTGAGAACCACCTGAAGGGTGAGTGTCTATATTTCATTACTTTATACAGTGTCTCTGGGTTAAATTTGCGTAAAATACAAAAAACGGAATTCTCAAAAAATAAAACGGAATTTGGGAAAAAATAACATGGATTTTATGAGGCCCTACTTCTCCGTATCACATTTCTCGTCAAAAGTTTCATTTGTCAACCACCATTATATAAATAAAGTAAATAATGTACATAATGTAAATAAAGAGCGGTGAAACCAATGGGGTTCAGCCGCGCTTCATTTCTAAAACCATGGGGTTCCACCAGATGTCAACTGCCTTTAAATAGAAGAAGAAGAAGAAGAAGAAGAAGAAGAAATTAATGTTCTGAAATTCAAGGATTTCATTTTTCGTTGCTGGTGAGACTATGACATCGGCCCGAGAAATAGGTATTAATTTTTGGGATTAATGGTCTTAAAAAGGTATTAAAAAGACTTGAATTTAACTTGAAGAAACCTGGGGGAACCCTGTATAAAAAATAGCCTTCTTTTGATTAAACTCTATGGACAACCTTACCACTTAACCCATCAGTCACCACACACAATATTTATATATGGTCAAAAGTAAGAGACAACATTTACAATAATGGCAATTTATGTTCATGTACTGAGTGTATTGTAAAATTACCTAATAGCATAGTATCAAAGTCCTGGAAATGTTAACATAATAATTTGCCATCATTGCTCCTCTGTTACACTGGTTAAAGAATGTTGACATTAATTTACAACTCAACATTTATTTATTACACTATGACAGTTTTTACAGATTTCAAGTTATCCTTTAATCTTTTATTTAGGCAACGTGTTTAGAAAAACAAAAACAAAATAAAAGTTTTTCAAATTGTGGGCAATTTTCAATCCAGCAAGATCTTGTCCAGCCAAGAAACATTTGCCAAGGGGGGGGAGGGGGTTTAGTTTGACAATCTGTCAATAAAAAACATTGACAAGAGCAGAGAAGAACATGCTTATAAGTAGAAAACAGCTCCAGTATGCAACAATATCATGTGAATAAAGATCGCAGTGGTTGCCTACCACTTACATGATGTTAACACTGTCACTCCTGTTCATTGTGAACAGTTACCACTGTGCTCTCGTACCAGTTCACCTTGACTTTGTAAGAGTATACTCAAAAACAAATCTTGATAAAGGTGTCCATTTGCATCTGTACATGCTGCTCACCCAGACATTTACAGGGACATTTTCAAATCATTTGTGCATGTGCATGCACCAGATTCAACTCAGTGAACTAGGTTGGACCCTGTTCAGAGCTATTTCTTGGACTTCTTGAGCAAGTTAAGTCCCATCTGTTAATGAAGGTGATGCTGTCCTTGGATTACTAGTGAGCTGCTAATTTTCTGGTTTTAAACCAGCAATCTGCCTCTGACATATTTCACATTTAATGTCTAACTCTAAAATAAGATTTCTGCAAGATGTTCCAATGTGAGATTTTTCTCTCACCCTTCCATAACACCTATTTTACTTTTTTTTTTTTGGCTTCATTTGCAGATGATTCTGATCCAGCCTTCAAGGGTATTATGTTTATGTTAGAAAATATTTTTCTTAAGTGTGGACTGAAGAGACGAAGACATGGTGGATACATAGATGTAGTGAACATCCTCTTTGTCAAGCAAATCACACAATCTTTGCCCAACAGCTGTCAAAATCTCTTTTAATGCCATCTTTTCTTTGATTAGTAATTCTAAGAGTGTTCTTTGTCACTGCCCCAGGCATCATTTAGATGACTTGTCTCTGTGGATTGAGAGGTGATCTCTTAATTTCAACCTAGATGTCAGTAAAATTGTCCTTCCTTCTTTTCAGTGTCTGTAAGAGCTGCAGTTTGGCTGTCATCAGTGTCTGCCTTCAGCTGCTTTAATGTGAACCAGGTTTCCACTTCATGAGGCTTCACTTTTAGAAATGAAAGTATCTTCTGCATCATTTTTCATTTTCTGATGAACCAACCAAAGTGTTAAAGTCTCTCCTGTTTGTAGGTGCAAGTGTGTGTTGTGTGTGTCGTGTGTGTATGTGTGGATATGTGAGTGTCATACAGTATTAGTCATGGCTTGACAATACTGATCATTGATTATCTGTAAGTGTAATGTGCGGTCGCGGTACCAATTAGGTATCGTATTTTTAATGACCTATAGTTAATTGCTCAACAGCAAAGTATAAAAGCTTTGGAGGACTAAGGTAATAAGTACCCAACAGTAAGGATATCTGAATTACACACAGTATTGATTTGTTTATTACTTGTGTTTATTTATGTGAATTAACAAAATTGCTGACAGACTAAAAAAACATTTATTTTATCCAATAGACTGAACACTGTAATTAGTCTAATAAATACCAGACAATACAGTTAAGGACATTTGCTCTGTTACATAATACAAATTAAATTATTTCATATTGCTAAGAAAAATTACCTGCTCTCAATGATATTTATTTATAGTTCTAGCCAATTCTTAAAGTCCATCTCTTAAAATTACATTTGAACATATCAAGTTCTAACCATCTTACCTCAAATTCACATTTTACTGACCCGACATAAAGGCACCATAATGTGTCTGCCTGGTACTCAAGCCCATCAGGAATTACAAAATGCACATGTTGTGCAGCAATGTGTGGCTCATCAACACTGGATGAATACGAAAAGGACTGGAAAAGGACTGGAAAAAAAGGTTGAGAGATTCAGAGATGACAGAGCAGCAGGAGCAGCAGAGTGGATGAGTGGGTGGGTTTATTTGTTGATATCCTGGAGGTGGGCATGGATTATAATCACAGGTGATCATATCGGTAAGTTTAGGCATTTATTCCAATCAGCCAATCATGTATATCACTGTTGTGTGACTATATATCTTATTTTAAGGCATAATTAGTAAAAGATACTTTTTACTATTTTTGAGAATCTTGTCCAACAGTGGGTATATTTGAGTTTTTGCACAGTATAGAATATGCATAATTAACATAGATTATCAAAGATATTTAGTTTTTTTGTGTACCTGAGTATATGCTGTTTGTATGTGGTGTTTGCAACTCAGGTTTAAATAAATTGTGGAGGATTTGATCATGTAAAGATCATGCCTATAATTCATCTGTGTTTAAAATTGACTTACTGGTCACAGTGAGTAAAGAGAGGGTTGCAAGTGGAGCCCTGTCAGCCAGTTGCCCGCACTTGGTGTCTGTGGCTTAGTTTGGTATAATGCTGGGTTAAAGCCCAACTCTGGCTGTCGCATTTTGATGTGTCCTCTGGCAAAATACTTGACCCCAAGTTGCTCCTACTGCTGTGTCACTGGTGTGTAAATCAGAATGAATGGGTGTGGATGTGGTCAACAATACTGATGGATTACTTACATTGAAACTCAAAACCATCAGTGAATGAATGTGACAAGTATTTGTTGTCAGAACTACTAGACAAACCAAGAAAAGAAGACCTGAAGAGATAGTCATTCCTCATATCGTCTGTTAAGTTAACACAACTTCTTTTTTTCAAATCTTATTTAATAATTTTTTTGTATATCCTTAGCTAATGTGCAATGCCTGTCTCTAGTTGGGACTTTAAACACGCAAAATACAATGATAAATACTGTATAACAAACAACAACAAATAAATTGTTTGTCTTCATCTGACTTAAAAAATACTACTACAAAACAGCAACAGAAAGTCATGCAGAAAGCATGCCAGTCCATACCTAAGGACATGAAATAATTCATTTTGCATGACAGAGATGTGTTCACTGACTAGAGGCTCATTATGTGCAGTGACTGTGTAACATAAGGTTGAAGACATCGTGACACATTAAGCCGAAATGTGTTTCAGCTGTGAGACCATATACAAAATTATTACTGTATAGTAATAGTGTAACTATTAAGTGAGCACAGCGCCTGTCTTTACTAAGAGTCATTGTGTGAAGAAAAAGTCGTGAAGATTGGGTTTTTCTGCTGCAGCTCTTCATTTTCTCTCACACATTTCTTTAACAGAAAGAGAAACTTGATATTATGTCATTAGTACAGCAAGCTTCAAAGAGCTGTGGAGCCCCAAGTCAATGCAGCGATTAGTTTAATTAAACCTATAAGTCTGTATGACAGTGTAGAGAAGATTTATATACATCCCTCCTTTGACCCTCTCTTACCATCGATTATTCACTAATAATTATCACCAGGAAGCTACGAGCAGGGGAGAGCGGCTGCAGTATCAGCTTTTTCCCAGTCTGCTTGGTGTCAACTCTCCTTTCCTTCCTTTGCACTGCATGCTGCTGTTAATCAGGCCTCTCTGAGGAGACGAACCAACCCTTATTTATTTGAGCTTCTTAAAAAAAAAGAACCTGTACCCCGCCCCTTTTTGTTCATTTTCCACAGTTCAGTAAGTTAATGATTAACCTGCCTGGTCCATCGCCCTTGCTTTCTCCCCACAACAAACATACACACACATAAACACACAGTCTGTACTTGCAGCCTTAGTGGAGAATGACAGTTATTTCCTGCCCCCGTTTCCTCCTTTGCCAAGCAAACACAGATGCTTATTTCCACGTGCAATTCAAAGTCCCCCTTCCTCCACTTCCACTACACCCCCTACCCACCCATGAGCTATGCCTCACTCAGGCATTTAGCACCTGGCTGATTGCTGCCACTGAGGGGGTGGCAATAAGGGCGGAGGAAGGGAAGAAAAGTGGAGACTTGTAAATTGGGAGGGGGTGCCACTTTATAGGCTGACCATATAATCCCAGATGCTCTGAATTGCTGCATTTGAATCTTCAGCGGATTCATCAGAGGTTTTTCATGAGGCACTCCTCGAGGGCATCATGCCTGAAACTGACATATCTCAAATGACATGTCCAGAGTGAGCTTGCCATCTCAACTTGCCTCGCCTTGCCCTTTGCTCTTCTCATGCAATGACAAGATCCAGAGAAGGAGAAAGGCACGCTCAGGCCTGCTTCCATTTTAATGTGGACATTTACAGTAGGATGCACAAGAAGCAGGAGCTCTGAAGAGAAAGGGCTGGCGCCACGCCACATGGGCAGAGAAAGCATCTGGCTGCTGGAGCTTCACAGAGCCAGGATGAGAATAATGCAGTGACATACATGGTTGAGGATCAAATTCAAAGCAGGGCACTGGAGCAGGAATAAACATTTAGAAAAGGCAATGAAGAGACTGCCAATGTGACAAGGACTGGTTGGACAGTAGTCACGCTGTGAAATCTGTTCTTTAATGAATACAATTCATTTATTAAGCATGCGTCATATGATTGGTGTCCTTTTTAGAACTTTTGATTATGGATTCAGGCCATGTTGCCTTTTGAAGGTAAATTAACTGAATCCCTCTTCAACTTTTTGTCAAACTTATCTCTGGTTTAACTAAATATCTGTTCAGTCCTTTGGTCAAAATATCATATGGATCAAACACCAGAGGAGGTTTTGACTCTGTACAAACTAGCTTTGAACAGCCTTACTCAGATTGCTGGTTCTGTGGTTTGTCTCTTTGAATGTAAATGACCTCTCTCCCATCCTACCTTTCTCTTCAAGGGGGTGTGCTGCTTCAGTGGCTACAGGAGCAGATCTATGGGTGGAGATACTAGGTAAGGGGTGGGTAGTATTATCATGAGAAATGGTAATGTCAAAGCAGCACAGTCTCTGAACAGACGGTCAGATTTTATTTTATTTTAAGTATCTGTGGACCACAAACAAAGAACAAGGTTGGCTTGTTTCAAATGTAGTGGATCATAAGGTAATGATGACACTAGGGGTAACCAATAGTATCAGAACAATATCGTATGGGCAGTTAATTGCCTAAAAAGTTTATTATTGGTGTCAGTAGATATGTAAGTTCTTGATAATATTTTGGCTGTATATATTGGCTAAATATCCCATATATTGGCTGTTATATCATCACTGATTGCCCACTTTTATTAATCAAAAGTATAATTTATTAAAGAGTAAAATGTTGTTTTTCTTGCTTCATATCTGTTTCTAACACAAATAGCCTCAACATGAAAAGACCAGGTCAGTTTTAGAAATGGAGGCTTTTTGCTCATGCCATAGATATCTGGGTTGGTACTGATATCTGTATCCATACTTGCAACATTGAGTATGTTACATTGTGCTTCATTCACAGCTTGACTAGTCAATTAAAAGAGCCCATATTGTGCTTTTTCAGATTTTGTATCCTCTTTAGTGCATTTTACATGTCCTCTCTGCAGTATAGAGTACTTATATGCATCAAACAAAATGTCCAGGCCATCAAGACTGCTCCTTCTCAACCTGCAAACAGCACCAGTAGCTGCTTGCTGTGCACTGGTTTTGCTACTCCTAGCAAGTGTAAACTGCAATTAGAACAGACTAGACCTAGAGGGGAAGGGGCCCCTAAAGTGGCAGGGGCTCCAACAGAGTGTCTCAGGCCCAGTTTACACGACAGTGTTGTCGCCAGAAATGGAAAGGTTTTTCCTTTGCGTTTATAGAAGCACTCCGCATTCACATGGAGATGCTAGAATGACTGAAAATGTTGTAGCATGCATGCCAGGCCAGTAGTTGGCGATGTTGTTTTGTAGTGAACCAGTGGTGTTACAACACGCGAACGCTTTCAGGTGAAGCCAAACTTTTCATAAACAACAATGGCGAGTGGACTCATAAAGATGCAGGAATTTCTTGTCTGGACAACAAATCTGTCTGGATATTTTTGTCAGGATACAAACAGAGCACAGTGTGCAGCACACATGTTGCTCAGTAGATGGCTGAAGCTGTTGTTGCTGTTGTTCCTGGGTGCGCGTGCATCTTCACCTTCATCTGAGAGAGTATTACACATGTGCCACACGTCATTGCTTTCCCTGAAAACACTGATTCCTGTTCACATGGAGACAGGTACCAAAATGTTTTCAAAACTTTTCACTCTGGACCCTGGTTTCAAAAGTTTGTGGATTCAGGCACCATTGCTCAAACGCAACAAACACTCTCTGTTTTCAGCCATTTTCATTGTCTTGTAAACAAGGCCTCAGATAATGAAGAAATAGGTGTGGTTCATGTGCTCAGTATGTAAAAAAAATACAAGGTTTTTTGAACATCAGGGATTGTTACTATACTCAAGCAGTCATCAAAAATTGATAAATGTAAACAAAGTTTAAAATGGGCAAAGGGTTATATGATGAAAAGTGACAAGGGAAACAACTTTACACTGCTGTTCGTTCACACTGCTTTTTCTATGTGTCCAATTTTTGCTTTTCAACCTCAAGGTCAAAGGAAATACTGTGAACCATGCTCAGGACACCTGGTCCAATCTGGTCTGATTGAGGTCACTGCATATAACAGTTCATCTATTTACAACTGTATTATCAAGGTTTATTTCTAACAGCACTTTGTGATAACCAAAAAACATTTTTATCTTATGAATATGCTTTGCAGCATCTCTTGATTGCTTTGTTAAAGAGGGCCAAAACCTGTCCTTTTGGCTATGTGAATACAGCCAAATGGTGTAGGCCTGTTCTAATTCTGTTTATATATTCATCTCAATGGAAATAATGTTAACCCCACTAAAGATTTCAATCAACGTCTGCCCAAACCCCCACAGTCAACTTAAGTCACAATGGCTGCAGTCACTTTTAATACCAGACTGAATGTAGCTCATCACTGTTTGTGCAGTTAATCCAACATTACAGGACTGATGCAACTGGAAAGCAAACACTGGGCATAACTATTGCACAGTTGTTGACTGCTTCAGCCAAAATTAGTTTACCTGAATCAATTATTTGACATTAACCAGCTACAAACAGAACAAATATGTCTATACTATGACCTACTGAGGGAAAATATAAGAAAAAGTCCATTTGTTTACTTTTTATCCACCTCAACCTCCCCAGGTTGCCCCCACCCCAACACTTGTCTGCACCCCCACCCCTCCATCATTCTGCTACGCTGTGGTCAGATCACAGAGCCAGGGATTACAGCAGATTATCCTGCCCACAGGATCACCAACCCTTCACTGGGTGGCCAAACACAGAGGGCTTCTGAGAGTGCAGAACACATGCCTTTCAGGCAGAACCTAGAGGGATTGGCCACAATCACACACCTGGCAAATGCCACAGGAGAGGGATTTATTTTATGGGCTACACTAGACAGGATAATCACTCTTTATTCAGTGCAGCAACAGGATCTCCATTGTGTGAAAGGAGCTCTTTTAATCCATTAACACACTGACCAAAATAATTTTCACCTTAAGTGAAATGTTCACATGACACTAATGGCCTCTTTTCTCTCACCTCATGATTTAAAGATCCCCCTCTGTGTGGATTGTTTTACTCTGAGTATTCTTCGAAAACCACCAGAGGCACCTGTCACTCCTTATCACTGTCAGCCCATGGTTGAGCTCCTGTAAACTCACAGCAGCCTGACTTCAGGTGGAGGAAGACTCATTCTGTCAGTGCCATGTCTGCTTCACAGAACTTCATCTCTGTTTAGATGTAACTTTGTGTCATGGCCAACTGTTCAACAGTGTTCTGCATTGATAATGCAACAGCTCAGGAAAAAACTGAATGCGCTAATGTGCTGATTCTGTATCACTGTGATTATACATTTAATATCCAGACTTCTTGCTTATTTTACCTGCATTAGAACATTAGATATGCTGTCAGTACAGACAGAGTGACCAGTCTCTTAAATAGTCAGTCAGTCTTTATTTATATAGCACCAAATCAAATGTTATCTCCAGACACTTTACAAAATAGCAAGTCAAAGCCATACTCTTCTTGTGCTTTATTTTTATTTATTTTAATCAATTTATATCCAACATGAATCAATCATGTGTACTACACTATGCCACATTTGGCCACAGTTACTGTGGCAATACAAAACCCTCTGTCAGAGTGGCCAGGAAACCTTAGACAGAACCAGACTCCTGTGGAAAAACCATCCACCTAGGCCTTGTTGAGGTTATGAGTAGATAGAGAATTGCAGAAAGACAAAGAGGCAGAGATGAAAGAACTAAAGAATCAGGATAGCGATACAGTTGCAATCAAAATTATTAAACCCCCATTGCAAATTGGGTTTATTGGCAAAATTTACAAACTTCCAGCTGTTTGCACTAATCAAATAAAACAAGAACAACTGAAATAGCTCAACACAACTAATATTACAAGAGGCTTCTTCAAATTCAAAACAAAATGCCACTTTTAATGACTACTGCAGTCTCAAAATTATTCAACCCCTTGAATAGAATCCCTTGTAAGAGCATAAATTTGCAAATCAGGTGTTGTCTTCAGCACACCTGATGCAACGTTTGATTACATGTTAGATATATGGCTAAGTCAAGAGAATTGTCCAAAAATTAAGAGAAGAGATCATTGTCTTACACAAACAAGAAAAAGAATACAAAAAGATGGCAAAAGCACTGAATGTTTCTAGAGATACAGATGGAAGCATAGTTTGCAAGTTCATAGTTAAAGGAACAGTGGCTACAATGCCTGGACATGGCAGAAGGAGATGGCTATCAAAGGCTGCCACCAGATTCCTGAGGAGGCAAACCCTCGAGTGACTGCAAAAGACCTGTTGCAAGATTTGGTGGCAGCAGACACAGATGTTTCAGTTTGCACAATAAGGCGCATACTAAATGCTGAGGGGCTCCACGCCCAGACTCCATGATGTACACCACTACTGACCTAAAAGCACAAGAAAAGTCCCCTTGAATATGCTCAAAACCATATTAATAAGCCACAGAAGTTTTGCGATTTTGTTCTGTGGAGCGATGAAGCAAAAGGGAAACTTTGGGGCCTATGGATCAGCAGTATGTCTGGAGGAGGAAGAATGAAGCATATGCTGAAAAGACCACCCTGCCTACAGTGAAGTTTGTCGGTGGTCCGGTGATGTTCTGGGGCTGCTTTGCTTCCTCTGGCACTGGAAACCTGCAGCATGTGGAAGGCAAGATGGATTCAATGAAGTATCAGTAAATTCTAGGGGAAAACGTCATGCAGTCTGTATGGAAGCTGAAGCTTGGGTGTCATTGGACCTTCCAACAGGACAATGATCCCAAGCATACCTCAAAGTCCACTAAGGCCTGGTTTCAGAAGAAATCCTGGAAGATTCTAGAGTGGCTGTCACAGTCAACTGACTTGGACCCCGTAAAAAAATCTTTGTTGGGATTTAAAGAAGGCAGTTGCAGCACGCAAACCCAAGAATATCAGTGAACTGGAGCCCATTGCCCATGAGAAATGGGCTAAGATTCCTCAGGAATGCTGCAAGAAGCTGGTGTCTGGCTATGCATCACCTTTGCAGCAGGTCATAAAAGCAAAAGGGTGTTGAACTAGGTACTGAAGTTGCTTGTCATGAAGGGTTGAGTAATTTTGAGACTGCAAAAGTCATTAAAAGTGGCATTTTGTTTTAAATTTGGAGAAGCCTCTTGCAATATTAGTTCCGTTGAGCTCTTTCACTTGTTCTTGTTATATTTGTTTATTGCAAACAGCTGGAAGTTTGTAAACTTTGCCAATAAACCTAATTTGCAGTGGAGGTTTTATAATTGAATTGCAACTGTACATTTATGGATGCCCAGGTCATAACTTTGTCCTCATATTTCTCTTTGCCCATTGATGCGTTTTTCAAGAGGGTCCTCCTCTCTATATGGATACAAAGGTAGTTAAAATGGCAGTTTAGCAATAATAAGCTTGGATGGAAACATTGTTCTAATATTAACGTAACTACTGGAATGCAACTATACTCCCCCCCAAAAAGTTTGGAAAAATGAGTTCGGTCAATTTTTTCTCCCTTTTAATAATACTAATTAGTGTGGTATTATATATCGTTGGAGAGCCTGATAGGTCACCTTTACAATGAGGTACAACTTCTAAGAATTGTGCATTCATTGAATGAGCAACACAGCTAAACGTATGGGTAGCATCCCAGAGAAATGCACAAAAATCCCCTGCAATATACTTCTGTTGGTATTCACCCCTGTTTTGAGCTTCAGTTGCTGCCAGGTGTGTGCCAGACACATGTGACTGCACTGCCTATCCAGTACAGACACCTGTAAGCCAGTCACAGGTGATTAGAACACAGTATTGTAGTCTGACATGCTTTCTTCATGAATCAATTCTCATATGGTCCAGTTCAATGACTTTATAGAACCACAGCTATTAACTAGTTGCTCATATAAGCTGAGACACCCTAGTGTCCAGACTAAAATAGCTTATTCCAGGTGGGATGCTCCTTGCCCAATGCAGAGATGTTACTTCTTTGGAATCATGAAACAATATTTCACTGATCCTATGTCACATCTGTTACAGACAGTACCCCACATATCCTGTCCAATAAATGACACCTGACATCCTGTCACAGCCTCCTTACAGCACTGAGGTTGTATGACATTAACGCGCCTGGTGTGAAAGCTGTGGCGGCTTTCACTAGTTTCTCCCATTTTAGGGGGATTGAAGTCTACATTTCTGATCAAAATTGCTTCACAAAGTAGTACAACTTTCCTGCCTTTTCAATCATGTTTTCATCACTTTTTCAGTACATAATTTTTATTTTACAATCACTGTATACCTTCATTAATAAAACAATTAAAAACTGTGTTACAGAATTTACTAAATTTTGTTAAACATTATGGTTTTAAGATGTTCAGTTGCCCTCTCTGGTCACCCTCATATAAAATTCTGGGGCACAACCGGGTCGGGGGGTCCAGGGTTAAAATTGGAATGATTCATTTCCACTGAAATAATGTCATTCTTGGATGATATAGTGTTAAATGGGCAGCATGGTGGTGTAGCAGGCAGTGCATGTGCCTCACAGCAAGAAGGTCACTAGTTTGACCCCCATGTCTGTCAGGGTCTTTACATGTTCTCTCATGTGGAGTAATGCATGTGGGTTCTCCGTCTTCCTCCCACAGACCAAAAACATGCTTGTTAGGTTACTTGGTGACATTAAAAATGGCCTCAGGTGTGAGTGTGAATGGTTTCTGCTTCTCTGTGTCCCTGCAATCGACTGGCAAAGCAGTTAGGGGGGGAAACCCTGCCTCTCGCCCATTGTCAGCTGGGATAAACTTTAGCCCCCCACAACCCTGAAAGGGGTAAGCAGTATAGATAAATCCTGAATGGATATTATGAAGTGTTTGGTCATGGTTTTATATGCTAACAAAAAAAGTCTGAATAAAGAGAAATAATGTTGAATACTTGGATGCTTATGTTTTGCTTTTTCATTCTTGGTAACCCTTCTTCTGGCCTGTCCTGCAGCCATCTTCATTTCATGCTTGTTTTGAGGCCTTTTTTTTGCCTCCAGTTTGGTCTCCAGGAACTCAAGCACACTCTCATCTAGGCTGTCTTTAGGGGAATAACCTGTTCTGTCAAGATTATTTTACTAATTGGACATAGGATGGATTTCCTGTCTGAATGTTTAGAGTTGGTCTCTGCTGAAGTGCCCTAGAATAGGGGCCCTTCTCTTTCCAACACCACCAACGAACCTTAAAGCAGGGAGTGACCGCTCTAACCTTACAGTCTGTGTTTTGGAGCAAAGCCCAAGAAAGGAAAAACCTTTTCCACCTTCACTGTATTTCTGCTCTATGTTTACTGTTTCTTTGTGCAACTTTGCTGTAACGGAAGCAGAGGGCAACAAGATCAACACAACTTGTCTTATTTTATTTCTGTTACCTTTTTTGTCTTTTATCCATCAGCTCCTCTCTACCTGTAAGAGTCTCTTCACTTCTCTTTTAGGACTCTGTTTCATGCAAAAAAGAGATCACAACTGAAATTTGTGATAAGCAGAACATCTTTCTCCCCCCCCTACCCCCTCTCCTTGGAGCTCCGTAACCATTTCATATGTAAATCCCACCTGCGACCCCTGGGGCTGTTTAGTGTAAAAGGTAAGTACTGAAGAACTGCAACTCTCAACACCCAGCCTTTTTTGTCATCAGTGCTCTGTTTCCCAAACTTCACAGGGAGTATCAGTTGCACTGTTTGCTTAATGAGCATTGTTCTCTCTGAAGGCACCTTGTAGGTTTGGTTGCGAGAGCTCTGCTGTGTTTCTCCTCCCCTCTGCAGCAGTGGTAAACTGAGGCTGGGCTTAACAGACGGATCAGCTGACAGAGAGGTACATCCTGAGAGATGACAGATGGAGAGACATGTTCAATTGGTGCTTTGTTTTGTTTCCTGCCACTAACATCCTCATGAATTAGGAGTTGGGTGAGGAAGTCCTCAGCACAGGAGAAAAACTGCCCTGAAGCAGAGAGAGCAATTCAATGATATTGATTTGCTTTTGATGTTTAACAGAGTTTTGTAAGAGAAGTGGGGATTAATAGAATAAAGGAATGGGGTCAAAGGATGAAAGCAGTTTCTTACGGGGTTTTACTTAATGAATTGAATTTTAATTGAGCTGACCAGCATTCCTAGACAGAGGAAGAGCTCTCTTACAAAACCCAATAAGTGTACACAGATAAGCAGAGATGACAAAAGGAAGAGGATACACCAAGGTGGCTGTTGAAAGAAGTGAAAGTACTGTCTATACTGTACCTCAAAAGACATTAACCTCCCTCCCCAACAAGCCTGTACAGGGAGTGGTATTTTTAGCGCCCACCCTATCTTGGAGAAAGAGCGCCTAACTCCCCCTCTGCGGGCTGGGGCTGCTGGGCCTCTTTTATTTTAATCCAGACTAGAGTGAGATGAAGAGAGAGAGAGAGAAGTGTGAGTCATCCAGAGCTACCTTTGTGTCACTATGGATCTGTTCCTCCTCACTATCTCACTATCTTTCTCTCCATCTTTCACTTTTATCTGCTCATTTGCTTCATTTGCACCTTTTGACAAATGAAAGAGACCATCTATCTATCTATCTATCTATCTATCTATCTATCTATCTATCTATCTATCTATCTATCTATCTATCTATCTATCTATCTATCTATCTACCTATCTATTTATTCATCTGTCTGTCTGCCTTTCTATCTGTCTGTCTGTATCTATCACTGTGCATTCCATGGACTGGAAATCTCCACATCCTCTCTGTAATTTCACTTTCTGTCATAATCCAATCTAGGAGTGAAACACAGACTAATAAGCAGTCATGGCATTCAATTTGTCATACATATTGCCTGGCACAAAGACAGTTGGCTGCATATTACCCTAGAATGATAGATAATTACAGCTATAATGTGGTGCAAAAACAAATGCTGGGTAGGGTGCAGTTGAGTGAGGAAGCGCACAAGGTTGATTTGAACACAGTGAATCGCTCCATTTAGCTTGATGCTCTGAATTGTCCAGTTTTTATGCATTCATGAAGAGGCTGAATAAAAAGTGAACGGATGGGAGACTGCCTTCCCTCCTCTTCATCTCAGCGGACTGTCCATCATATTCACAGCCATAGCAGCTGCAGACAGGAAGCAAATAATTTTCAAAAGTCTGTCAGTCAGGGGTTCAGCTCTGGCATATCTAGTAAGGCTGCAAATATTTGTTTATTAGAGCTTTTTGTCAAAAATTAAACTACAAGGAGCTACACTGCAAAAACTGAAATCTAATTATGTGTATTTGACTCATGTATGGAAAAATTGCCATCACAATTTTTATACCAAAACTGACCTGTTGCTAAATCTTGCCCTCCAGTGCCACAGACCAATCACATGTCAGCCACTCAGTTCACTTGGACATGCAGCTTGTTGACTCCCACAGAAAAGTATTCAAAAACTTTGGGTCCTCTGCAGTTTACCTATAATTATGCACTTAAAACTTAAAGATATGGTCAAAAAATATGCATTGGACCCATGTAACATTGAAATGAGGTATCCTGACAAAGTCAGCTGTAAAATTACATTATATGTAAAAGTTCATGTTTTTTCAAACCTGGTAAATAAACATTATCATCAAGCAAACTTGTCTTCATAGCTGTACTTACAATACGCTACATATATATCAATATATCAATAAGCATATAAGAGGAGTGACTGAATCAATGAGTCTGGGCTGATTTAGGTCATTGTGTGTTGGGAGGCATTGTATTATCCTGTCATGGGGACCCCAGTTCCTTGCGGCACCCCTGCCTTATTGTCAGTAATCTTCCACAATTGGAGTTGTGATATGGGGTAAAGTATCTCAAAACAGTAGATGTCATTTTAGTGTCTTTATAGAAGAATCTACTGATGATTACTGTCAAAAATGCAGAAACACAATGAAGCAGGACATGATGACCCCATTCCATCCCTCTACCTGGCACACCTACAGCCAAGTACAGTAAATGTAATTTTGTGGTAAAGACTGAGGCAGCAATTGAATTATAATAGTTAAAGGAATACAAAAATTTGGGTAAAATGTCACTTTTTTAAGGAAAAAAAGCACTTTCTTAAAAACTTTTTGGACAGTACACATACTTTCACAAATAAAATTCTTGGTTTTCATAACCCCTGATCTAGGACTTTGTAGTTTTCACTGATCTAAATTGATCACTTCATTTAACCTGAATTATTCTTGTGATTTTCCTTGGCAAATATTAAGGAGTGACATCAAATGCATCATGCTGAAAGCACTGACACTGAAAATATCTTCATTCCAACTTTTTTTCTATCATTTTAATTACATGGCTATGTAGGTCTATCATAAAAAAACTTGCTATACCATTTACTGCTTGTTTACACTAATTATATAACTTTCCAATTTGGGCACGTAGACATAGTCAAAGTGATATGCAGAAGTTTAAACCAAGCAGAATGGAGAGGAAAGGTGTGGTAAGTGACAAACATTACATGCTTGTTCGTGCCAGATAGGTTAGTCTGGGTAAGCCAGAAACTGCTGATCTGCTAGGATTTTCACACACAACCGTCTCCCCAAGGTTTACAGAGAATGATCTGAAAAAGTGGGAGTATCCGGTGAGTGGCAGTGCCTTGCTGATGCCAGAGGTCAGAGGAGAACAGCCAGTGGTGTTTGAAATGATAGAAAGGCAGCAGTAACTTAAATAACTACCATTCACAGCCAAAGTATGCAGAAGACCATTTCTGAACACACAACACAGCGAGTCTTGATGCAGATGGGCTACAGCAGCAGCAGACCACACCAGTTGCCACTCCTGTCAGCTTATAACAAAAACTGAGACTACAGGCTCACGAAAGCTTGGAAAATTGGAAAACATTGCCAGGTGTAATGATTCAAGATTTCAACTGGGGCATTAACATGGTAGGCTCAGAATTCAGTGTGAACAACATGTAATCATGGATCCATACTGCCTTCTATCAGCAGTAAAGTGATGATGTAGGGGATATTTTCTTTGGACCACTGTACTAACTGGTGTAAAGGAGCATTGTTTTGATTCCATCACCAACTTAAGTATTGTTGCTACCCATGTCCATCCACAGTTTACCAGTCTTTTGATGGTTACTTTCAGAGGGATAATGCCCTATGTCACAAAGTTAAAAATAATCTCAAACTGGTTTCTTGAACTTGACAATGAGCGCACAGTGCTCTGGTGGCCTTCACAGTCACCAGATCTCAGTCCAATAGAGAACCTTTGGGTTATGGTAGAACAGGATTTTGCATCATGAATTTGCAGCCCACAAATCTGCAGCAAGTGTGTGATGCTATCATGATAATATTGAGTAAATCTCTGATTCTTTTCTTTGACACAAAGAAGTGAGGCAGCTCTAAGAGTGAAATTGGGTCTAACTTTGTACTAGAAAGATGTACCTAATGAGCTGGTCATTGACTGTATAGCCTCAGTTTTTTTAGAAACAGTGACAACAACTGATTTCTAAGCATACATTCCACAGCCAAGTGAAAAAGAAGGCCATATCACGTTTATGCAAGTTCAGCAAATGTATCAGTAAAGGTTCAGTGACTCAGAGTATGGTCTACCAAACAGCTGGGCTGGAAATTAAAGGGATAAGTGCTCCCTTTTTTACTTATTAGAAGCAATGCAGACCTTAACTGTGTGTTGAATTTCTTGAGGGTCTTTAAATAAGATGTGCATCTTATCACAAGACACTCCCCCATTGGCAGATCTCAAATCTAACCCACTTTTTCAAGTGCATTTCCAAAGCAGCATCATAAGAAGGCTACACCATTGTTCTGACTTGAGACATTCTTAAAGATTTTGCAATGACATAATATGGTGGCCAAATCTGTTTATACACAATAGTGGGATTTACATCCAAATGTATTGCAAAATTCAACTAAATTTCTTGATATTAGGTAGAAGAAAATGCAAAAATATACATGTTTCCATTGAAGCAAATATTTTGATCAAGCAAGTTGTAGAACTCATGAAGAAAAAGAAAAATGCTGAGGAAAAGGAGAGGATTTATCTACACACACAGGGAGCTTTGAGCAACCTTTCTCTAATGGGAAAATGACATTTTGTTGGCTGATCGTTTGTTTATCAGTAGTTATTTTGTGGTCGTACACCCTCACAGTTTCTAGAATTAGAGAGATTTTCTTCTTAATTCCATTAGAAGTATTTTCCTTAAGACCTTTATGTTTACAAGCCTGTATGTCATCAAGTATTTGCCAAATCTGTTTTCAGTGCTTAATAGCTCCTTCCCTTTATTGATTCGGCAATTTTTTACCTCCTCTGAGCTTAATATCTTTTTTGTTGTATTTAACTCTTTCTTTATGTCTTTTATGTCAATTTTCAGATTTTCCACACAGATTTTTATGTGAAAATTAAAAATGTGCCTCAAAACTGGTGGATGGAAACCCTACTATTGTCTGTCATTGCACAGTGCCGGAGAGACATGCACACACACAGTGCTGTGCTCCCCTGCTCTGCCAAACATGTCTTGCCTCTTTTACAACTGCTACTACCTTTAAAGCTAGTGCAGTTTTCTACAACATGCATATTGAAGGAAAACATTGCAAGGACATAACTCACGCCAAATCAGATTCTAAACATTTCCTATGAATGTGACACATTTCCAGTTTTGCACTGTCACACCACAATAACCAAAGCCTGAGGCATTATGCCTTTGGATTGTTTGTGGAGTCAATTCTTGAGAAAACTATACCTAGTAGCACTTTCAAGGATTTTATTCAATTTAGTAAATGTCAGCTTAAATTAAAAGTATGGACTGACAGAATTTTGGAAGTAATGGGTCAAAAGCCCTTTGCTCATAAGCACAATCTTGTAAATGCAATGGTCTCCCTGATGATGTTCACTCTGACTGAAGGATGAAGGGATTTTATTAAGTAGGTCCACAGTCATGGCTACTTAAAGTATGGATTTTTGTCAATTGGTCTTGAAAAATAAATCCTTGCCACAGTCTGTTGTTTGTTTAGAGTTAATGGCTATACTGGCAATTAATCTATTTTCAAAAGAATAAAAGACAAATAATGGTAAATGGGCTTTATCTGATATAGCAATTTTCTAGTCTGTTTGACTATGTAAAGCAGTTTTACACCACAGGCCACATCTATCCATTCACACACATTCGCTCTAACATTCACTCACTGATGGTTGGAGTATCTATGTCAGTTGTCCAGCAGTATAAACTACTGAATTCGTGCCCTTTCATTCCCATTTACACCCCTGATACAGCAGTGGGAGCAACTTGGGGTTAAATAATCCCTTTTCTTGAGCTTCTTTTTTGTTTGTTTCCTTGTTTGATTGTTATGATGCAGACAAAGTTGTTGATAAAATGCCTTATTTTCAATCTTTTAAGTTTTTACAAATGTCCACTCTGACTCAAGAATGAACTGATGAGATTTTGAAGGGATAAGGTCTAACATCCGTTGATTTAATGAGCATCCCCCACTAATGAACATGTTATCTAAGGAAATCTTCAAGAATTTCCATGAAACGTTGAAACAAATGTCCTCTCTGACTTGACAATGGGTTCATTTTTGAGGTACATGGTCAAGGGCCAAGGTCACCGGCTTTTGTGGTCATCCCTTGCCTTTAAGATTTTAACGTTCAACCCACCAAACCCCTGTCTGTCTGGCGCTGGATACCTTTGCAGAGGCGTACAATCAACAGGCAGTAGTTCTAGTTATCAAAGAAATATTCATACCATTAAAGATGAAAATTACCATAAGCTTGCTAACAGAAGAAGCTAAACTATAGCTTAATCATATGATTGTTAACCAGGGGATCCATGCCTGGAGGAAAACAATAAGAAAATCAGTGTAACCATCTAAGATTGTGGTTAGATATCATTAGTGAGGAAAAGGCTGGATCATCAGTGTGGACTCATTTGTCCTGAAGCTCCCTCAGGGCCGTTGCCTTGCAGCAGGGCAATGAATGCTTGTCCACATGCTCGTCTGATGAGTCAATCTGTGTGTCATTCTTCCTCGTATGTCATTCAGTGCCCTCTCGTCCCTCATATTCTCCCTCTTTTTAAGCATGAGCGCCACAGTGTTGGCCTGCAATAATGTTCCCTCCATTCAAATGTGGCCTTCCTGTCTCCACTTCTTTTGCCTTCACCACATCACACCAGAAGCCTGATATTTTCTGTTTCAGAAGTCACGAATTTTTGCCATATGTACATGCCTTTTTGTCTGACTCTGATGAAGAGAGGAATCTTGGGATTTTATTTTTTGGGCTTTCTTAAACTTGAGCCAGTGGGATGTGCAACAAATCAGAAAAATGTATTTAGTGTTTGGTTGAAACCATCATGGTGTTCTGTTTATGCAAAGAAGCTCCTCTCCCGCTGTCTTTTTTCATCCCAGCTCCATCTGTCTTTCTCTTTCTTGATCCCTGTTGAATGTGCTTATATGTAAGTCTAATAATCCAGATTATGTTTTTATTTTGTTAAATGTCCTGTATGGTCACAAAAAAGAAGAAGATAAATAACAGACTCTCTTATGAGTGGGGACTGGGGAGCCCGGGTAGCCCTAACTGATGACAAAATAACTGAGGAAGAAGCTGTGATCGGGAAATGATGCCTGAGCGGTTTGCTTGGAGAAGCAGTCAGAGTCTAATAGACCGTTTAGAAACGTCAGAGTCTGGGAATATGGGCTGTGAGAATCAGCAGTATGTCCAAACAGAATGCACGTCTTCCACTCTGTATTTCCCCCACACACTTTCCGTCTCGCAGGAAAAAAAAAAAAAAAAAAACGTTCCTCTGAGCACATGCTCAGACGCAGGAGTTCAGCCACAGAAGCCTCACTACTCCTGCTCGCTGTCTGTCTCTGTAAGGTCCTGATTCAACAATAGCATCGCTCTAGCCCTGTACACTGCGGTTAACTCTCACTTTTCCACTGGCAGCAGAAGCAGACTGCCCTCACGTCTACAATTCGGAAACTGTTGGAAAAGTCGGTGAGCAGAGTGAAGGAATTCAAGACCATTTTGAGCCGGTGGTTGAAGATTCGTGACAGTATAAAATTATGGTGACAAATGCTTCACCATTATGTTGAACACATCTTTAGGAGATGTGTCATGCCCTGCAGGGGGCAAAACGAGGGTATTACACACAAACTCTCACTAGTCTTTCACATTATGATCACATAATGTTCCTACATGGACTTGGTAAGGCACCCAGCAGCAGCCACACTCAATATCTTCCTTATACATATTGAAAATACAGAATGAGAGCTGAAAAAAAGCTCAATAAAACACTGGGAGCTGAGGCTGGTTGGGTTTAATCTTATTACACTGAGAGCCCCAGGCTTCTCTCCCCCTATTTATAGCAGCCTGTGAGGGAGTGAGCTGGCCTTCATGTGCACAGCATCACCGACTTGTGGTACGAAGACCCGAATGGCAAGGGACACGACCAATCACAGACAGGTCTTGCGTCAAATTTGATTTGACAAATTACACAATTGTGCCAGAAATCTGTGAAGACAACCACCATCTTTCTTTTTCTCCTGACACATGCATGCTTCCTCGTTTGTCACATTTACCTTCTGTTCCTCTCCGTTCGCCTTATCTTCACACCTTCTCCCTGGTGTTGGCTTCCCTCGTCCCACCTGTTTGATGCAGCAGAATTGGCTCTGGGTTTGTCGTTTTATTAAAGCAGGCAGTTATGAAGGGCTGCAGAGTGGCTGCCTGCTGCTTTTTCTTCAACTGCTGTGGAGATTAAACCACAATGCTGCACTGGTATTTGCAGGTGCTTAGGATGGATGAAGGATCAATTTGGCTGACACTTTATAGTGCGTGCCATTAAGGTGACATATTATACCCCCTACTCTGTTCTTTAGCACAGTCCCCCGGGGTCTGGGTATGACACATTTTGCCATACTTTAGTTTAAATATAAAATGGATCCACATCAGAGGAGGTTTTTGATCCTCTATTATCCATTTCTTAAATGCCTAAGACTGGCTGGCATAGATTTTTGTCTCTTCAAAACAGTGACTCAATCAGATAGTCAATCGTCTTCCAGCCCCTAAGACACATGTGGATGTGGCAAAAAACAAAACCCGAATGACCCTTTGATGGCACTCTGACTGGTCTGCTGACCCACAAATTAGCATGTCTTCTCATTAAAACAGTTGCTGGCCTACTTCTGAATTGACCAATTTTTGCATGTACCAAGTCCATGAAGCCACCTATTATATATATAATAAAACTATATAAATATGATAAAACAGGAAAAAAATTTCTTTAGAATTGCATGTGCAAACATGTCAAATCAAACAAAAAAAAACACATTCTTAAAACACATATTTAAAGAAAGCTACTAAAAATATCTACACCATAAATTAATGCTAGAACAGAAATGGACACAAAAGACCTCCATTAAAATAAGGAAAGAAGTCAGTCTGGTAAATATTATAGAGATTTTAAATAATAAAAGTGATTTAAAGTGATCTGTGCAGTATGAGATAGAAGGTTGATGTTGAAGTGTTCTTACTGATTGAGATATTTAGGCCTTTATGCGTTTATGTGGTTTTAACAGGAGGCATCATAACACTCCTATCCTGGCTGGGGGCCCCCTGGCTGTTCCAAAGTTAAGCCCTCCAACCAAAGTGATCAAGTCCCCCCTACTTTGGAACAATCTGTCCTAAGAAATAGGACTGTACATAATGCAGAAACAAATGTTTATATATTAAAATAAAGCTTTACCAAACACTGATGTGTGTTGAATACTTTCTTGATAATTATTAGAAATGGCAATGAGGTGCATCGCTTGTTTTTGCCGAGTGAAACTTTTGTTAAGGGGGCCCTAGTAAATCTTATACTGTGAAATATGAAAAGAAACTCATTCTTTTTTCATTTGGAATTCATGCAGTAGTTGCCATAGACACTTTAATACTTATATCCGATGCAGAAATATTTCACTAGTCCATCTGGGAAAGAGCCGCTCTAAAATGTTTTCAGGGGCAGAACCTTCAAAAACAACTGCAGCTGGTGATTGGATGATCATTCTGCTCGTCACACTCATCACAGACCAATCATTTGTTTATAACAGCAACCACCAGAGAAATCATCCGGAAGAAAAACTAAAACACAGATGAGTGAGGACTGAGGAAACAATGAATATATTAAAGAATGATCTACTAGTACAAAACTGGGATAAAGTATATAATGAAAGTGATATTGACAGTGCATATGAAACTTTTTTAAGAATATTCACATCATTGTATGATAAAAATTGCCCAATAAAACAATACTGCAGAAAACAAAAATGCAATGATCGACTATGGTTCACAAAGGGATTACAAAATGCCTGTAAAAAGAAAAATATTCTGTATAGAGAATTCAAAAAGCAGTGGACTAAAGAGGCAGAAAATAAATATAAAAAATATAAAAATAAGTTAACCCATATTATAAGGGTATGTAAGAAGGAATACTATAGTAAAATATTATGTAATAACAAAATAATATAAAAGGAATATGGGACATATTAAATAGTATTATTAAAACAGGTGCCAAACAACAGAGCTACCCTTAATATTTTACTGATAACAATATAAAAAAGGACAATATGGATGATGTGGCCAACATTTTTGTAAATGTGGGACCAAACCTGGCAGGAAAAAATCCTGATCCATTGTTATCTGAGGATTGGAATGATAACCTTACAGTAAGAAATCCCAGTTCAATGTTCCTCACAGCAGTGGAAGAAAAAGAAATAATATATATATTGTAAATTAATGATATGAATATGAAAGTTGTAAAAAAGGTCATTGAGGGGATTTCAGAACCACTAACATAAATCTGTAACTTATCATTCCAAACTGGTAAATTTCCTAATAAAATGAAAATAGCTAAAGTTGTGCCACTGTATAAAACTGGGGATAGACACCACTTCACAAATTACAGGCCTGTTTCTCTACTTCCAAAATTCTCCAAAATTCTATAAAAACTACTCAATAACAGATTAGATAAATTTATAGACAAACATAAATTGCTTTCTGACAGTCAATACGGATTTAGAGCTAACAATTCAAGATCACTGGCATTTACAGAATCAATTGAGGAGATCAAAACGCTATGGATCACAAATTGCATTCAGTTGGAGTATTCATAGACCTAAAAAAAGCTTTCCACACAATCAATCATGACATTTTAACCAATTAACTTGAATGGTAGGGATTAGGGGCTTAGTATTGCACTGTGTGAGAAGTTATATAGCAACAGGAAACATATTGTGAAGTTGGGGGACTATCATCGCCATGCTTGGACATTGCTTGTGGTGTCCCCCAGGGGTCAGTATTAGGTCCAAAGCTATTTGTAATTTATATAAATGACATATGTAAAGTTTCAAAAATATTAAAATTAGTATTATTTGCAGATGACACAAATATTTTTTTGTTCTGGGAGGGATTTACACAAACTACTGGGGAGGATCAGTACTGAAATGTGCAAACTGAAAATGTGGCTTGACAGAAACAAATTATCTTTAAACTTAAGTAAAACCAAATTCGTGATATTTGGTAATCACAATAAAAATACACAATTACAGATACAAGTAGATGGGGTGGATATTGAAAGAGTATATGAAAATAAGTGTCTTGGGGTAATAATTGATAAAATAAACTGGAAGTCTCACATAATACATGTACAAAGTAAACTGTCCAGAAGCATTTCAGTACTGACCAAAGCAAAACACATCCTGGACTACAAATCACTCCACATTCTCCACGGTTTACTGCTTTCACCATATTTAAACTACTGTGCAGAGGTCTGGGGCAGTACTTACAAATGTACAACACACTCACTATCCATACTGCAGAAAAGAGCCATAAGAATTATTCATAATACTGGTTATAGAGATCACACAAAGTCACTATTCTTAAAATCAAAAACATTAAAATTCACTGACCTGGTTCACTTTCAAACAGCACAAATCATGTATGAAGCAATTAACAATCTACTTCCTGGAAATATTCAAAAATTGTTTTTTAACAGAGATGTTGGTTATAACCTGAGGGGGGAGCTCAATTTAAAACATCAGCGGGTACGTACAACATTAAAAAGCTTTTGTGTTTCCATTTGTGGAGTGAGGTTGTGGAACAGATTGGGTGTGGAGCTCAAGCAATGTCCAAGCATGACCTAGTTAATAAAGCGGTACAAAAACATGGTTTTCATGAGGTACAGGGAGGAGGAGGAGCTTTAGCAACCGGGTGTTCTCATAAATGATTTATGTATTTGTTTATTTTTATTCTGTTTATTTTCTGGTTCTTGTAAATATGTATTATGTAAATATGTATGTTCGGCAAAGACTGCCTGTTAATTGAGTAGTGGCAAAGGGTAGGTTTAAATAAGCTTATGCTTCATCCTACTCCTTTTCGGACATGTTGGGTTAATATTATTCTTGTTGTTTCAACTATTCTCATTAGTTTTGTTTGTTTGTTTTTTTAGGTCCACTTCATGTGATACTAGCACATGTTCGAAATAAAGCATTCATTCATCATATCAAGCCACAGTATGGCGCAGCAGCTTGACCCTGTTGTTAGCCGTTAGCTGCTCCCGGTAAACTTCTGAGGAGAGCATGTTTCGCCAGGTGTCATTGAGTAACCATGACTACCACAGACTAACTGGCATCCTCCGTGGAGGATTTTCACATTCTCTCCCAGTTTCCCAGCAGTGATCTCCGGTCGGGAGAGGAGCAAAAACATGATTTCCCTTAAGGGAGGTTAAAGTGACGTTCCTTGCTCTTCTTTTAAAGAAGAAATTGAGTCCATTTCTGATAAAACTGCAGATATTGCTGCATCAATGGAGACTGCTTCAGAAGCAGCCATTGTTTTCAAACATGCAGTCACTGTCGTCACGTCTGCAGCTTCCACCTCTCTTCTCTGATTGGGCTGTTGAGCATTTGGCCAGTGAAGTTGTTGGACAATGGAGGTCAGCAAGATGGTCCTGCAGGATTTCATATAATGAATCAGGCAGGCCCATCTGCTCTGCGAGTTAGTCAATATAAACTTTTAAAAAGGAGGACAACAAAAGACGGATTATGCTGCAGAAATGCCACTTTCCCTTTTTTCCTCTCTCTGTGGTTAAATGGTAGTTGCTGTGGATGCAGTGGAGGGTCTAAGAATAGAGGATGTCATTTTCTGTACATATACTGAAGACCCTTAAGGCCAGTTTTTAATTTGTTATATCGGGCTGTACAAATAAAATTGATGTGACTTGACTGTAACATTTTTTTCTTGTTTTGCTTCATGTCAGTTAGTGTGAAAATGCACTGAGTGAAGCGAATAAAATTGAGTCACATATTTTGTATCTTCACAAAGTCAGTTGTGTATTTTTTTTCAAGAATGTGTAGGTTTATGTGATGACAACAAGAATTGCTTTAAGATGCAGAGAAGAATTTCAGTGTCATAGCACAAAACAAACATCTTACTGACAACTTTCAAATGCTGACCTTTTGATATATATTTATTTATATATATATTCATACATACAATATATTTATACATATATATAAATATATAAATATAAATATATATATATATGTATGTATAGATAAATATGTATATATATGTATACATACATACATACATACATATATATATATATATATATATATATATATATATATATATATATATATATATATATATATATATATATATATACACTGCCTGGCCAAAAAAAAAGTCGCCACCTGGATTTAAGTAGGCAAATAGGTATGAGCCTCCTATTGGATAATTACTGCATGGGTGATTATCTTTCAGCTGGCAACAAATTATTTAACCCCAGCTGATGACATGGGTAGTTTCTCAATTCTTGAAAACCATGCGGAAAGACACATCCTGTGGTCATGGAAAAGATGATAGTCTGTTTAAGAAGGGTCAAATCATTGGCATGCATCAAGCAGAGAAAACTTCTAAGGAGATTGCAGACACTACTAAACTTGGGTTAAGAACTGTCCAACGCATTATTAAAAACTGGAAGGATAGTGGGGAACCATCATCCTCAAGGAAGAAATGTGGTCAGAAAAAAAAATCCTGAATGATCGTGATCGGCGATCACTAAAATGTTTGGCCAAATCAAATCAAAGAAAAACAACAGTAGAACTCAGAGGTATGTTTAATAGTGAAAGTAAGAGCATTTCCACACACACAACGTGAAGGGAACTCAAGGGATTGGGACTGAACAGCTGTGTAGCCTTAAGAAAACCACTAATCAGTAAGGCTAACCAGACAAAAAGGCTTCAGTTTGCTAGGGAGCATAAAGATTGGACTCTGGAGGACTGGAAGAAGGTCATTTGGTCTGATGAGTCCAGATTTACCCTGTTCCAGAGTGATGGGCAAATCAGGGTAAGAAGAGAGGCAGGTGAAGTTATGCACCCATCATGCCTAGTGCCTACTGTACAAGCCTGTGGGGGCAGTGCGATGATCTGGGGTTGCTGCAGTTGGTCAGGTCTAGGTTCAGCAACATTATGGCCCAAAGAATGAGGTCAGCTGACTACCTGAATATACTGAATGACCAGGTTATTCATCAATTGATTTTTTTCCTCACTAATGGCATGAGCATATTCCAAGATGACAATGCCAGGATTCATGGGGCTCAAATTGTGAAATAGTGGTTCAGGGAGCATGAGACATCATTTTTACACATGGATTGGCCACCATAGAGTCCAGACCTTAACCCCATTGAGAATCTTTGGGATGTGCTGGAGAAGGCTTTGTGCAGTGGTCAGACTCTCCCATCATCAATACAAGATCTTGGTGAAAAATTAATGCAACACTGGATGGAAATAAATCTTGTGACATTGCAGAAGCTTACTGAAACAATGACACAGCCAATGTGTGCTGTAATCAAAGCTACAGGCGGTCCAATGAAATATTAGAGGGCGTGATGTGTACTGTGACTTTATCAGTCTTAATATTATTCTATATTTATGGCCAAAGCATTCACCTTGACCTTTGACCGTTAAATTCAAATCAGTCCATCCTCAGACCAAGCAGACATTTGCCATATTTCAGGAAATTTCCTCTGGGCATTCCTGAGATTTCATGTTCAATGGGACAGACAACCCAGAAACAGAGAGCCTGTAGGCTGTGGATACTGTGTGCACAAAGGCATAAAAAACACATCCAATCTTCAAAAACATCAAGATCTTGAAAAGAAGAGCAACAAACAGAAATACCACCCAGGACCCTCAAGCAATCCTTTTTTACCCTTCTGCCCTCACAAGCCTGAATGTTGATTTTCAATGTGTGAACATGAACATGACCGACAAGAAATGGGCCCACTGGTCTGACAAGACAGGTTATGCTCACACATTTGATGCAGCAGAGGTCAGGAGCAGGAGCAGCAGATCTGTTTCAAGCAGAGGAAACAGAGGTGCGTATCAGCAGGGACACGACACCTCCAAAGTATAGAAATCTTTGGCTGCTTCATTAATTATGTGAAGTTCTCAAGTGTTCCAACAGACCCTGTTGTAGCTGCACAGATTGCCTCTGTTATTTTATATTCATAAATCAACATATCCCTGGCATTTCTGATTCTCTCTCCTACTTTGACATTGCAACGATTTGGTAAGCGCTGACTATGACAGAAAACACACTTGAGCTACATGTTGTGTCACTTAGGCAGTAATCTTCGAAAAAAAACATTATTGGTTTGAATGTATTATGTACAACTCGTGATGATGTTATCAGTTATAGAAAAAAGGCATTTCAGTAGAGGTGAAGAATAACATCCTCCTCTCCAGGCTCAGAAAATTTTCTAAACACAACAGAGTGTTATGAATTATTAAAAGCTGCTTTTTTGTACATTCCTGCACACTTACAAACAGGCAGAGAGCAAAGTAAACTGAGTCAAATTTAGTTTAAAGATTTATGCCACTTTATTCATTCAGGATGCTTCATTTTAGAGGGAATTGTCCACCTCATTTGTTAGGTTGGATAACTTACAACTCACCCTCATTTTTGTTTTTCAATGGAGACATGTCCACCTCTACTATGTGACAGCATGTGCTCCTTCCTGCTAGTTACAACAGACTTTACACTGTTAACCTCGGTTACAGGTTAGCAGGCAGCCAACTGGGTGTACATAAAGAAAATACACAAATTTAATGGACTTCACATTTAACACACCCTAAGCTTTACCTTTGGTACAAATTAGACAAAGCTGCCCTTTGACCTGATTGTTTGGCAAAAATGTGGCTTCTACCATTAATGCTGAGCATTTGTACTTGCTCCAATGGTGAGTTACCACAAACACCAACATTACAGTAAGCTGTTTACTCATACTCTCTGAGGATAAGAAGGTGCGTGTCCTCAGGTTCTGAGTTTGATTCTGGCTCTGCTGGCTCAAGCACTAAAGGCCTAAAAGGGCAGTCAAATAAACCTTCAGCTGTCAGTGCACATCAGTTTTGACAAGTGAGAGACCTGAGAAGTCATGTTAATGCCAACAGCATCCAGAGCACAAATCATTACACAGTTTTCTACTATCAGCTTACTTACAGGATTTGCCTCTTGTTTAAATTAGACCTGATTAAATACACAGTCTGCTGGATTGCATTTGTACAAAAGTCAGTATTTTAATTACTTTTCAAAGATTTCACATCAATACCAAAAAATTTAATACAAGAAACTTGTAAATATAGATTGTTTAATTAATCGTTCTATATATATTCATATTTAAAAATATCCCTATACACAGTGCTTAGCAAATGTATTAAACCACCACCTGATTTACCTGCATTCCTGAAAAGAAAAAAATGTTTTTCGTTGCTTACAATAACTTTTTTCAATTTGTCAACAATTTTTTGAAAGATTTCTAAAATATTTATGTTTTCTTGTTATTATGACAGGTGGTTTAATAAATTAGTTAAGCACTGTATGAATGAACACATACAGTATAAGATCAGATCAATGTCATATAGAATAGAATTATTTTTTTGATAAGTTAGTTTTATATGAACATTAAAAAACCAATGAACACCTCCATTAATTGATCACTGACGACACACCATCTATTTTACAATTCATTGTGGGATATAGTTTACCTGCTATGAAAGGTCAGACAAACAGGCAAACGACCCACATAGAGCACTTTATAGCAAGTAGTGTGTGGTTTATGGTAAGGCCAACATATTTTCACATTGTGGTGCTGCTACTTTTACCTCTGTAAGAATCAGAAAGTGTTTCATATTCCACGCTTTTATCAAACAGCTCAGCCTCAGCCTCAGCCGACAATGCCTGTATATGCAGGCTGATTTCTTTTATTTGAATTCCCAATAAGCCTTCAGGGATGAATTCAAAGGCAAGTATTTATGCTGTTGTTGTTTTGATGGAAACTACATTTTGGCTGCTGTTGTTTGCAGTTTTTTTCCAATCAAGCTCACTCAACAACAGTATAGCTGAATCAGACCAAGAATAGGAAAAACAAAAAAATATTTCCCACTATATTTCTGTCTGAAGTGTCCTCGATCTGTCAACAGTTCTTTATGGCGAAATAATACATTGCCAGCATGCGAGGAGGGTTTATATTGTGGATTGGAATAACAATACAGGTCAGACTACAGCTCTGGTTTGGCTTCATTGGGAATGGGTCAGAGTGTGTGAAGTCAGAGACAATGTAGGCCACTATTATTGACATCTGTCACTCCACTCAAACCAGGCCTGAAATTCTTTCATGTCCACCTGGTCTGCCAATACTTTGGGCCAGAGAAGTGTCCCAGGGCAGGAGGTGGAAGCGATACCTCAGATAAGAGTGGGTATCAGCGGGTTGTTTATAGAGCACACAGTTTCCATAGTCTTGTGCGTTGCAGCACTCACTCATCCTCCTCAGCTCTGACTTGTTTTGAGCTCCTGATATGAATTCACTTCCTCTCTGTCTCCTTATGTGCCTCACATTAGTCTGACAGGTCTCTCAGCCTGACAGGTGTGTGCTATGTGTTACTTCTGCTCCATTGAGAGCATACAGGCATGATTTTAGTCATTCGGAGACTAAAGGCAAAGACTAATTCAAGGCCTCAACAAGTGGGGCTTTTAAATATCAGAAACTTAGTGCTTTTCAGTCATATTTTAACTAAGGGAAAGATAGAGAGTATTATTTGTCTAAATGACACAAGTAGACAAGTGGGAAAGTGACGAGGGCTCCCTCTTGTCCAAACACTGCCAAATTATTTGTGAAATATCAACAGTATCTGGAGTTTGCTTGCATTTATTCATTCATTCATTCATTCATTTTTTATACCGCTTATCCCTTTCGGGGTCACGGGGGGGCTGGAGCCTATCCCAGCTGTCATTGGGCGAGAGGCGGGGTACACCCTGAACCAGTCGCCAGTCGATCACAGGGCCACGTAGAGAGACAGACAACCATTCACACTCACACTCATACCTAAGGGCAATTTAGAGTCACCAGTCTACCTAATGAGCTTGTTTTTGGTCTGTGGGAGGAAGGCAGAGTGCCCGGAGAGAACCCACGCATGCACAGGAAGAACATGCAAACTTCACACAGTAAGGTCGTGCCCGACCCAGGTATCGAACCAGCAACCTTTTTGCTGTGAGGCACGTGCACTACCTGCTGCGCCACCGTGCCGCCCGAGTTTGCTTGCAATTTTTCTTTTTTTAATGAAATAATATATTTCTAGATTAATTTGATTTATTCAGCTCTAAAATTGCACAAAGACATTGGAAACATAAAAAAGAGATTGAATAGGAAGAGAAGTGATTTTTAATCAGTCCCATTCAGTCCAGTTTGTCTGCAATATGTTTTAACAAAAAAAGGGGCACTATCTTAATTGCACAGTAGATTAGTAATATTAACCCAAAGCAACTCAATTAAAATGTAATCAAATTAAGAGATTTTTTTTCTTACTGTAAGCCAGAAGTGACCAGAGTGCACAAACCAACAAGGCATTTCTGACATTCTTAACAAGTTATTGGCGAAAATGTGATCAACTGTCCTATCTCACAATGTTAACAATCCTGAAAGAATTTCTTGGATCTGCATCTGTACATGTATGTCTGTAACAACATTCCCCTTAAAATGTAATCAGATTTGATTGAGACATTTTTTATTTATCTTGCTCACAGTAAGACAAACAGACAAATGCTGGCAAAAACAAAACCTTTTTGGAGGAGCCAAGAAATAACAATCAGTTCACCTGACACTTCTTAATGGGGCATTACCACTTCAGGGTTTGGCTTGACTCACTTGAATCTCCTCTGTTTCTTTTTTTTGTTTGTTTTTTTTTTATTGATACTGTGTCATACATGATACCTGGTAAATTTTTTGTATCAACTCTAATGGGTTTCAAAGTGAGCTGAGGCAATACTGAAATGTGATGTGAGGACATTGCTGACCACTAAATGGCAGAGTATCACCACAATAGGACAAGGTTACGTAACGCTGAAATACAGATTAACTTTTTGTCTGCTCTCTCATGCTGCATGACTTCCTAATCTCTCCTCCCTACACATTTAGGGCTCTAATTTCGTAGACCAGGAGCAGGCGTGACGCACCTGCCCTGCGCCGCGCCAAGGGGATGTGTCCAGGGCATTTTGCAAGTTTCGTGCACGGTGCAGTCTGGCGCAGGGAGGCGCACCCACGCATCTGTCCTTCCCACCGGCGCAAGTAGCAGAGAGGGAGGAGAGGAGTCCTGAGTGGGTTTAACACAGCCGAGTGTAATCTTCACCAATCAAATGAAAGCCTCTCCTCGCCTTTAAATGCGCCGCGGGCGAGGCACAGTGACAATTTCACCTCAGTGGCGGAGAAGGTCAGAGCCACTGTCACCTTTTGCAGCAACTGGGAGAGCGCAGGGGCCACCAGGCTACGCATTGGAGGCCACGATGCATGTCACCGTGTGGACCACCTCGCGGGACGGATGTAATCTGTTCCTGTGTCATGAATAGGAGTACAAAATTAAGTGATAATTACATTTAAACACAGCAGCAGTCTAATCCATTCATCGTGCTTGTGATCCACCTGCATTCCTGGTCTGTCATCGCCAAATATCAGAACCTTTGGTGAAATACCCCCCCCCCCAGAAGTCGGATACTCCGTATCGGATGATGTGGCTGTTTGTTGTTGGCTTGAGAGATGTGAACTCGTTAGTTTGCGTCACTCTTCCAGCTGCCGTCAGGTTGAGTTTCCATTATGACACACATCTTTGATCTGACATCAGATGTGACGGGACAATTAAAATAGATACAAATGTATGTGCTGGTTCAAATGGTTACATTAAATAGCGGTTGCTGTGATTGTTTACTGCATTGAAATGTGCCTGACACTTTGGATACCTGCCTGTGACGTTTTGGTGACGTGTGCGCACTGTGCACCTGTCAGCCAAATTACCACTGCACCGGGTGCGCCTCGCCTGTGCCTAGAATATACCAGGTTGGAGGTGGCGAGCTTTCAGCGCAACTTCCGTGCAGGTTTTTGGCACAAAATTGTCACTGCGCCAAGCAGAATCTTTCAAAACCTCCCACTGGTGTGCTGTCACACCCATCTCGGCGCAGCCGGTCTACCAAATTGCCAAATTGGCTGCGCAAGGCGGTGCGCCAGACGAAATTACCACTGCGCGGGGTGCCAGGCTGCGCCACCTGAGTTGCACCAGGAAATTAGAGCCCCTTATGTTGTTTTGCAGCTTGCAAGCGTCCCTGGAACAAAACCTGTCTCCTTACTGTCACAAAAAGCCACAGAACATGAACCAGCCAAGCTATTCCCTCTATTTCCTCTCATGTTGTTTTGCTGAATATTATAGCAGCTTCACACAGATGCAAAATGATGATCTCTTCTGCTGTCAGGAGGTTTAGACTAAACAGTGTGATGCTGAGTGCCAAGTACCAAAACCAAGTGGAGTGAAGCCATGTTGAACAGGTACCACATATGGAAAAGCACCACTGTAGCACATTAGAGATGGGAAGCTTCTCAGTGAGTGAAACTGTAGAAGTGTGGGAAACCTTAATCACTGTTACCCATGAACTGCAGAAAATATTGGGTGATGAGTGATATCAGTTGTTTGGTTATTGAGGGGAAATGGCGTTTTCTCCCATTAGCCATAGTAAGTCAGTCAGATGGATTTTGTCATTTTCAACAAACACTTTTTACAACAGTTTAAGTAAACCTCTGTTCTGTGGCGGCCAACTCTAATCTTACCTTCCTCCTGTCTTACAAAGAGTTAGAACATGGTGAATGGGCAATGAAACTGGCCATGCAATATTGCACGTCTTTAATGTACCGTGGGGTGCTAGTTGAAATTTGCCTCCCTTGGTGAAAAAATGAATAAATCAAGTATAACACAGTCAGAGGAGGCTATGACATGACTGTGTGGTCAGGACTCTGTCAAGGAAAGCAATCTGCCCTTTGGCCTCAAACCAAATTATAGCACCGTGTCAATGTGACATAAGTAATAATTTCATTAGTCTTATTTGCATGAAGAAATTAAAAAACATGGACAGCACACATACAAGTTAAACATTGAAGGGCCCTAATTTCCTGGCACAGCGCAGGATGGCGCAGGGTGGCGGAGCCTGGCACACCCGGCACAGTGGTAATTTTGTCTGGCGCACTGCCGTGCGCAGCCAATTTGGCAATTTGGTAGATCGGCTTCACCGAGATGGGTGCGGCAGCCCACCAGGGGGAGGAGTTGACAGATTCATCTTGGTGCAGTGACAATTTCATGCCAAAAACCTGCACGGAAGGTGCGCTGAAAGCTCGCCAGCTCCAACCTGGTATATTCTCGGAGCAGGCGAACCGCACCCGGTGCAGTGGTAATTTGGCTGACAGGCGCACAGTGCGCACACGTCACCAAAACCTCACAGGCAGGTATCCAGAGTGTCAGGCACATTTCAATGCAATAAACAATCACAGCAACCACTTTTTAATGTAATCATCTGAACCAGCACATACATTTGTATCTATATTAATTGTCCCGTCACATCTGATGTCAGATCAAAGATGTGTGTCATAATGGAAACTCAACCTGACGGCAGCTGGAAGAGTGACGCAAACTAACGAGTTCACATCTCTCAAGCCAACAACAAACAGCCACATCATCCGATACGGAGTATCCGACTTCTCTCACCTCATGAAATTAAATAGAAAAGAAAAAAGAGAGAGACGCTCGCTGAATAAATGTAAGTCACTCGGTGTCTTCAGGATTTACCTGTGATTGCCCATATTTCTCTGTTTTAATCTTTATTTTTAACGTGATCTAAAAAGATGGAGTACATTATTGCAAGGAGGATGAGGAGGAGATACCGGGAGAGAGTATTTCACCAAAGGTTCTGCTATTTGGCAATGACAGACCAGGAATGCAGGTGGATCACAAGCATGATGAATGGATTAGCCTGTTGCTCTGTTTAAATGTTATTGTCATTTAATTTTGTACTCCTATTCATGACACAGGAACGGATTACATCTGTCCCGCGAGGTGGTCCACATGGTGACACGCATCGTGGCCTCCGATTTGCAGCCCGGTGACCCCTGCGCTCTCCCAGTTGCTGCAAAAGTGATAGCGGCTCTGACCTTCTTCTTTCCAGCAAACCGTGTCCACGGTGGCGGAGATCAGACAGACTGCTATCGGTTCGGCCAATAAACAGTTAATCAAATGTATTCACATCTTTGGTTTTGTGTAATCAGGAGTTACATGCCAAAATGATCATGAATCAGTGGGGTAAAACATGTTAATTTCACATGCAAACAATGAAAATGCGTCATTTCAGCACAGGTGCTTCTGATTTCATTGCCATTACACAATTTATTCATGTTGTGATCCGTCCACACCACTCACACTTTATTATGCGGGGTTTAAATATAAGTTACTAAATGTGAGTTTTCATTAGTAGAAAAATATTTATGCCTTACCCGTAATCCCAACTTCTATCCCACCAAAGCCCTCAATACTTATCACGGAGAGTGTGGAGGACGCAATCTCCTCCGCCAAGCTCAAAGTGAGGCTGGTGGGGGGGCCGCCCCCCGTGGCCACCGTGTGCCTTCTTTGATCTGACAGCTTTCTTTTGGCCCTTCTCCTTACTTCATTGAAGTGATTTTACATTGGGCAGCAGTTCTCAGAATATGTGGGCAAACTTAATTGACAATTTCAGTAACTTCCTCCCAGGCTGTTTTTGCATCATCAGCCAGTGGAGGTCTGTTTTCATTTTCAAATATATTCTGGTACTGTGAGCTTGGACCTCTCAGACCAGCACATCAGTTTCCTCCTGGGAGAAGTTTGACTGCCTGGAGCTGCTGCTGTCGTTGTCCATGATGAGGTGAAACTGTCACTGCGCCTCACCCGCAGCTCATTCAAAGGCAAGGAGAGGCGTCCATTTGATTGGCTGTATTGAACCCACTCATGCCTTCTCTCCCCCCTCGTTGCCACTTTCGCTGGTGGGAGGGACGGAGGCTTGGGTGCACCTCGCTGAGCCGGACTGCGCCGTGCAGGAATATTGCAAAATGCCCTGGACACACCCCGTTGGCGCGGCGCAGGCGCGGCGCACCTGTGCCTGGTCTACGAAATTAGAGCCCTAACTGGTTAAGAAGCAGATAAAGTTACTTGAATGGGTGATGTTTACACCCTCTGAAGATGTGGTAGGCTATTGGTTTGTCACTTTATGGATATTTCATCTGGTCTTTTTTTGGGCATATGAAAAATATTTGAAGACATTATAATGGGCACTTAATGAGGTTTATGCATTCAAACACTTGCAAGAAGCGTGTTAACTTGATACCAGAACTATTGTGGTATGTCGAAAAACAGGAGCTATTAACGTGCATCTGTTACTATATTTCCCAAAGTGGCAACATACTCCACTTCACCCCACATAAAAGTGCTTGTGGGTGTTGTTGTAATATTTCATTCTATTCCTTTGTAAAGTTTTGTTTTTTTTGTAGGAACAGCATTTCATCTTAATGTATGCAGATTGATGAAGAAAATGATTGACGGGATCTTTAATCTTCTTCAGAAATTTTTCCTATGCCACACCCCCCATGTTAGGAAGACAGTTTCTAACTACAAACAGATGATGGAGGTGGAGCTGAGGTGGGGATGAGGTGGTAGGGTCAACAGACCTTAGCTGCAACTGTCCAATCTTCAGGTTTTGTGTCCATTGTCACAATATTTATCCATAAAATGCTGATCTGTTCTGATTTTGGGTAGTACCATCCCTGTTTTAACATGATGGAAAACAAGACCCAATACCAATGCTAGAAAAGCACTCCAAGAGCGCAGACTTCAGCCAAGCAGCTCAGTTCCACCCATAAATTGTGATTTCCACCGAACATTATAGTCCTATATTTGCACATTGTGGAATGAAAAATATCAATCTGCAAGACGTGTGATTATTCTTCATTTCAATTCGGTTCAATTCAACCACTTTATTTATCCCCAAGGGGGCAATTAAAAAAGGCACAGGAGTAGCACACACCAAAAGCACAAAGACAGAAACACAACAAAGCGTCAAACAAACAGGCAAACAAACAACAGGCAAATTGAATGTTACTGCCCCATAAAGTGCACACATCTAATAAAGTGCTGTTCAGTTAAAGTGACCAAAGAAGTTGCAAATAAAGTGCATAGTGCATTAAAACTGTTAACATGGCCAGGATTAGAGGTGGGTGATAAGAGGTTAGGGGGTAAGGGGTTAGGATGAATCAGGGAGGGGTCAGAGTTCAGAAGCCGTACAGCTGAGGGGACAAAGGTGGCCCTCCTACGCTGAGTCCTGCAGTTTGGACAGCGCAGTCTATGTCCTGACAGGAGCCACTCAAAATCAGGATGCAGAACATGATGAGGATCCTGCAGAATCCTGTGAGCTATTGTTGATATAAATATCATCCAATAGAGTGACCTAGTTAGTAGTGGGTCTTGTAACTTGTTGACTGAACCAATTTGCTGCTGCTTGTACAGATGTTGGTGTTGTGCGCACCGCAGTGGACGATGTTGCCAGTCTGTCAGTCGGAGCAAAACCACAGCACTTTGGTAATTCAAAATAAATTAAAATTAAATAATTGCACACATTAGTTGTATGGGTTGCTTTTTTGTTCCATTAGGGTAAATTGTCAAAATACTGTTCACTTTACTGCAGAAACTCGTAAATTTACATTTGTGAATATGAAACTTAGTAAGAGGCAGAATTAAATTAATGAGAAAGATTGCATCTCCATCCCTGTTACTATAATCATAGCAACCAAAAACAGTATTTCTATGATAAAGAGAAAAATGAGATAAAATGCTGGCAACAATGAAATCATTGACATTTTTCCACAGTTTGTATATAAATTCACAAGACCAGAATAAATGGTAGCATGTTAAAGGATACAAACCACAAAAAGACCAGTTTATATCTATATCACTTTTTAACTTTTGCAAAAAATGTTTCACAGGATAGAATTTATGAATCAGCTTAAATGAAACTTCTCTCACTTTATTTGTCAAAAGGAATTTTTGTGGTAAGGACTAAACTTTTTTCCAGTTTATGTTACTAAAAAATTTACCCCAATAGACTGCTGCTGTGGGAGTGGAAACCATAACTTCCTGAAATAAAGCTCTGATTCTGGTGTTCACACCTCTATTAAAAGTAATGGAAAAACAGACTTTACCTAATGGAGAATCTACTGGGTCAAAAGGTAACACTGACAGGGGTGAAAAGTGTTCGGCACACCTAAATAGCATACACAAACCAGAAGGGATAGCATCAAAAACTGGAGAAAATTCTTTGGAGTCAATGGTATATTGTATCTGGCCAGAAATTCTGAGTAGTTGTACAGTAAACCTTCATTATTAAACAGCTGTTGGACTGAAATAATACCATTACTGAACCATTTATCATAGAAAAGTGACTTGTTCTTATACAAGATATTACAGTTGTTCCAAGTATAATACCTCAGCGGAGAAAAATTGTGCTTGCAGATGTGTATATTATTACTTATTCAGCGCTACGACGATAAGATTGACACAAAGAGATTGAACAGATCCTCTGGTGGGTGTGGAAATGACCAGCAGGATTAAAGTCTTTTAGCTAAGCTTCTCTACTCTGCTTTTGAGCAAACACTGTGTGGGGAGTCTGAACTGTGTTTATGAAAGCATCCTCTGGTGGGCAGGCTTCCTGCACATACATACTCACACATTGTATTCATGTTGTTTAATGACAATAATATTTATATTTATTATTTGAAACATTAAAATAATCACTTGATCGCATGATTATTTTAGGCTTCTATTTTCTAAAATTTGGGCAATTAGATGTTAGCACTTAAAATTTTCACGATTTTAAACAGTATGTGCAAAATTTCGAAAATAAGTATCCCTATTATAAATATAATTATTATAAATGAAAAAATATATAATAAATATTATAAATGAAAAATAAATTAAATAAGTAAATTATACAGTTACGAGCTATGATTTTATGCAGTATGTATAAAATCATTAAAATAACTATACCTATTATTAATATAATTAATATATATAAAACAATAAAAAATATTATAAATAAAAATAAATTAAATAACTAGTAAATTATACAGTTATGAGTAACGGTAAATATATAACTGCAAAATAAAAATAAATATATATATATATTCTGGTATGAAGCGGCAAATAATATACACAAAGGATACCAATTTCCGGTGTGTACTTCCGGTATGGACATTTGCTGGCCCTCATGTCTCTGCAGACAGGTCCCTCTCGAGCACAAACCTCCACCAAGTCATCCACATCCGGTGTCAGATCACCACCAAAATCGAATCACTTCATCTTTGTGCCATGACCAACATGCTTTCAAAAATTCATCAAACAGGTTCTCAACTTATTAAGTCAGCAGGTTCACAATCAAACTAACAAACAAACAAATTAATTCACTAACAAATGCTGGCAAAAAAAACATTAGCTTCTTGACAGAGGCAAGAGAATTTATTTAAGTAAACACAAGCCTCTCTAACACATGCAACCTCAACCTCCCCTAATGCATTGCTGTTATTATTATTATTATTATTATTATTATTATCATTATTATTATTATTATTATTATTGTTAGTGGTGGTAGTAGTAGTAGTAGTAGTATTAATATTATTATTATTATTATTATTTTTATGGATAATAATAATTAAAATAATGATGATAACAGCAATAATAATAATTTGTAACATCAATAACTGTGTTATAGTGTTAGAATTACACTACTCAGATAAAGATTTTAAAGGTGTTAGTATTTATTTGCTGCTTAACATGGTTTTAAGCACTTCTACACTGGCTTTTCTTTTCAACACCAGACCTTGTCTGTGTGCATGTATGTGCATGTATGTGTATGTGTGCGCTTGTGCACTGTGGTCACACACAGCTGACAGAGTGTTTGTCAGCCTCAGTCTTTCAGACACGTCTGTCCTACATCAGCGGCCTAAAGCACCTTTCAGCTGCGTTTTGCTCTCACTGGTGTCAATCTGTGCCACAGCATAACTCACAGCAGGGTGTTTGTGAAAGATCAGGGTCCCTCTTATCTATGTGGGCACAACACGGACACAAATCCATCTTTATGCGTCCTTTTTCGTAAGTAATTTCCCTCAGCAGGAGAATCATATTAGAGTCTCCTCTCAAGCAGAGCTGTTTGTAGAAAGGTGAAAGGCTACCACTTATTTGGAAATTGAATACACGGCACATTTTGACATTTAGATTCTGCAGAGTCTCAGCAGATTCACCCTTCTTTTTGGTTTAGAGTGGGTGACTTGATCACACTTAAAAGGTTTTCCTTTTAGTTTCCTCAAGCTCCTATGGGCTTGGAGAATAAATTACAGTAACTTCTGCGGAAATGCTTTATTTTTGTGTCTGAAGGAAACAAATCCAAGAAGAGGTTTGTCCTGAATTCACGCAGAATGATTTGAAGTGTGTAATTTCATCTCACAATACAATCATTAACTGTTATTCTTCAAACAGGCCTCTCTTTGATGCACATACAGTATCTGGCTAAAACCCCCTCATTTCATGCCAGCTTTTTTCATGCCTTGTGACAAAGATGTTTGTGTCTGCCCTTGATGTCTATGATTTTTTTCAAGGAACAGCTCGAGCATGAAGAATGAAAAATTGCATCATTGTAAGATGCCTTTAAGGGGAAGAATACCGGACAAAATGAGGCACTGCAAGCAGTCGGTGGTGGGCAGTCTGTTCCACCACTGGGGATCTGAGGGTTTGAGATTCAGATATGGCTTCGAGGGGGGAGAGAGACTCTGCAAGCAGCTGATGATCTCAGCGAACAAGAGAAGAAGAGTGGGATGATATGATAGATTTATGATGGAGGAACTGTGTGCTCAATGCTGCTGTAAGCAAGAACAAGGCTATCAGAGAGATTCTCAGAAACTACAGGGGGCCAGCGAGACAGGCAACACAATAGAGAGACAAAACGGAGAACAGAAATAGAGATGGAATCAATAGCCCCATTTACAACAGGGTGAAATGAGCACTGAGAGGCTAGAGGATTAAAAAGGGATAAATGCTGTTATCAGAGACTATAATTTTTATGGACAAAAGAGGTATTCAAGTAATATAATTAGATCAGAAGAGATAGAAAATGGCCAGCGTGAGACCTATTACAATCACACTGGACATCTTGAAAGAGGCAGCATAGCTGATGCATAATAAAGTGTGACAGAAAATCCCATTATAGTTATTTCAAATTGATGTACTCAGCATGAACAGGTGATAATGTAACTAAAAAATAGTGTAAGCAGACTAGTCACATCAAAGCATATGGTAAATTGACTTGAACTTGTTTCCAGTCTTCTTTTTCATTGCAGGTTACACTTACACATTCACATCATATTCCCACATAATTGTTTAGTTTGCTATGCCATGAGGTCATCAGTATGGGCTAATGCATGCTTTCCTCCATAGAGGCGGTTTTAGTCATTTATTGGTCTGTAGGCAGCAGACCAATAAATGCCCCTCACCATTTAGCTACAAGAAATCAATCCTTTCAGTGCATTTACACAAAAGCCCTGCAAGCTGTGGTACAGCTAGTTGTTATCCTATATGCACTGTGCATACTTTTATATATATATATACATACATACATATATATATATATATATATATATATATATATATACACACACACACACACATATATATACACACACATATATATACATATATATAGATAGATAGATATAGATATAGATATATATAGATATATATGTACTGTATACTGTAACTACTCATAGGAACAGATATCATTTCTGCCGTCCAACTGTCAAGTAAGCTACAATGAAATAAGTTTGTCAATTTGTGAAAAACTTTTACTTTAAACTAATAAGCAAAAACAAACACTGAACATTTCATGAATCTGATGATATCAACTTCAAGTTTTGAGTGCTCCCTCAGCTGCTTTCTCCAGTTAAAACATAAATATGTGAGGGGGACTTTGTCATCAGAGAGGACTGGCATTGATGGACATTCATCAGGTTATTACCATAGATGCCCAGGCTGTTCTAAAGAGTTTTATGCTATGGGCAGACACAGAATTAACTTCTTATAGGCAGAAATGCAGTCTAAATGTATTCTCTTAATTGACCCTCCAACTGTTAATGGCACTGTGGATCAGTTCTGACTATAAATTCCCCTCATTGCTCCAAACAATGAACTGGTTGTTGTTTAAAGGTAATGTTTAATCCGAGTTAGAGTGTGGTATATGCCTTTGGTGTATCTTCTTTCTCTCTCTCTCTTACTCTCCTCCTTCTTCTCTCTCCCTGTGATCATGTGTGTGTGCACAGAAATGTAGAATGAAGGTGTCCCTTGCATGCTGGAATGGCTCTCGTGGGCATGTTAAAATTTCATCCTGCAGGTGCCACCACAGCTTCAACAAAGCTCCACTGTCATTACATCTCAGGACGCTTATTGCTGGCCTTACATTGAATGATTTTTTTTCTGTGATTTTAAATTTGCTGACAAATTTACAAAGTCATTGTTTAAAGTCTTGAGAGTCTTGCAGGAGTCATTACATATAATATGAGTGTACGACATGATTTGTGCAGTTTTAAGGAGGCCTTTTTCCAGTCATGGCCTTATGACTTGTGTTGTGGTTGAAGATGAAAAAATGAATGTATTCATTGAACGTGCTCATATTTTGTGATAAATGATGAACTTAACACTTGTATTTCCAACGCATAAGTGTTGGCTCAATTCAGTCTGTAAACGACTGTTCATATTTCCTGAGTCAACAGGAGCTTAGAGCTCCTGCTGATGGATCAACTGTGTGATGGCTCTTTGAGGACTGCTGTATGGACCTGCTACACATGAAATGTTCATACGAAAGTGCATCCAGTGTGTTTTTTAAAGTCAAAGCCTGATCTTTGTTGTTCCATGGTTGGACTGCCTGCATTTTCACACAATGCTTTTATTCTGAGAGTGTTTTCTGGACAGAGAGGGACAGTACTTGTAAGGCTTTTTGCTCAGCATATGCAGTATGTTTGACTTTATTTATACACACAAAAAGACCCACAAGCCATTTGTACGCCCTGCTAATTTGTCCAAACACAGGTGAAATTTATTTATGTGTGGCATTTCCTCTTGTTTTCTGCTTTCATTGCTGACCTTTCTCTGCATGCAGTTGTTTTTGTGCCTGTTTGAAATACACTCACAGGCAATGTAAACAGCAGAATATTTATCCAAAGCTTTGCAAAATCTTGGGCTGACACTTAAAGATTTATAAAAATGTTGTCTTTAGATGTGAGAGAGTATCAGACTACAGACTTTAAAAAGACTTAAGAAAGTTTTAGTAAAGTCTTCTAGTGTTAGGCAGGCATAAAATAATTCTGAAAGGACATCAAACTGGTTTTAGAGGTGCTGGTTTTGCGGAGTGGTTAGCGACCAGGCACGGCCCATGTACATACTTCTGCCGGCCCAGGTTCGAATCTAGCTTGTGGCCAGTTTGCAGAGTGTCTTCTCATACTCTCTCTCAACCCCTTTCACAAGCCTATCCACTATCACTCTCTCTCCTATCAATAAAGGCACAAAATAAAGGCACAAAATAACCAAACAATACAAAGATTGATAAGACATTGGAGAGCGTGGCACATTGTGTGTTTCACATATACACGTGGCAGGCACAAACAGCACTGTACCAAGCTGCTGGCTTGAAGAGCACAGTAGTTGAGTCTATTAAACAGTAGTTGAGTTAAAAGTATTTGCAGGCTTTTTTAAGGGGCTTTAATAGTTCTAAACTGGAGGGTTTAGGTCCAGAGAGCCTTCAACCCAGTTTTGGGTCCCAGTCTCTTTTTCTAGTGGTTTTAAACAGTGTGCCTAAAAAAGAGGCAAAAGTCTTTGATTTATGAAAGCCCTGAGCAGAAGCATCAATGTGTTTTATTTTAGACAGTTTTGGTGTACCAAAGAGTAAATTAGATTATTTCAAGTGACCTTCAGTTACATTTTCTACCAAAAAAAAGAGCACTTTCTTAATAGCACAATATGTTGGCAGTGGGAAATTTTGATAAATTATCGTTTGATATATGATTTTTGTGAAATTTTAAATGTTGAGGATTTTGTTTCAAAATGTATTTCCCCTGTAATGAAACTATACAAATATATTCAAAATATCAGAAACGCCAGTCAGGGTAGTGAAAGTCCCCTTAGTTCTGTCCTGTTTTCAAAATTCTGTATGTGAAATGTAGACAGTGTGCAGTGCATTCAAAATACAAATCATAATAAGTAACAGTGGTTTTAGAGTTCTATCCAGTTTTTGGTAATTTTTACAATTACCTTATCATGAGGCCCCTTGAGAGAATGACTCCTCAGGAAAGTATCTATTTTTGCACAACTGAAAAATTACCAAGGGCAACACAGTAGTGGGAGCAGGTTTGGTATTAGTGTCTTGCCCAAGTAAACCATCATGTGACCGCAGGGGCATAGACTGAGCCCCCTGGCCCTCTGGTCAAAAAAATGACTGACTCTATCACTGATCCACTGTTGTTTCAACTTCAAGATCCCTGTGGGTAACAGGTGGACCTGTTGAGCAGTTTGGATTGTTTGATGTCATGGCTCATTTTGCTGCTTCTAGCTGGGATCCCTGCTCATCCACATTTGTCAGAGAACAAAAAAACAAATGAGTAGTAGATCACCACTTTAAGATGATTCAGTGTGAAACTAATTAGGATGCAAGAAGGCCAAGTTTTCCAGCTGATTCCCTATTGAGACAAAGTGATGAATAGAGAACAAACACAAAGAGGGACCTTGGACCTTGGGATTTTACCTGAGGTCTGGGGGATCCGCCTGAGCTGACCAACAGCAATCACCAATCTAGTACATGAGCTGCCTCCAGACACTAATTAGTGCAGAGTAGAGAGAAAGTAAAAAGTATTCACAGAAGGGTGCAATCTCAAGCTCAAACAGACAGTTCCTTGACACAAATGAGATAAGAGGTCTATTACTTAACATTATTAAAACACATTTGTTGAGATAATTTGTAAATGCGCTCTACATGATACTTTTTTTCACATCCAGAGTTTAGAAATGTATGATCAACAACAAAATACAGCTGTTGTTTTAATTAACTGGAGCTGTACCTCATTAGGAAGTAAATTATTATGGCAGCAGGCCAGTCATCAAAAGAGCAGCAGCTTACAAATCAGCCCTGGATCCCAGCTTGGGGAAAAAGGTGTAAAGAATGCATGAGGTGGTTGGTGAGAAAGGGAGGGAAGCCTTGGTTTGAAATTCTTGCAGAAGACTGTGATTAACTGTCAGCAGACAGCAATTCCCCAGACAACGTAAATTAATATTCACTTTTTCTCCTTATAAACATACAAGTCATGATGCATATCCAGTGGGTTCTGCTACATACTGACACATTATAAAGTCAAGCCCATCAAGTGCCTGTAGGCTCTGCCTTTTTTGGGTAAATGAAATCTATTCTACAAATGTACAAAACAAGTAACCATAGCAACAGAGTTGCAGGAAGAGCTGTTACTCGTTCAGTGTAAGTCATTCATTTTCATGTTGGAACTTCCCAGAGCGGATTGAGCATGGGACCTGATGACTGATACGTTCATATTAGCATCCTCTGACAGAAGACACCAGGGGCGGGAAGAGGAGGCAGACTGACACTCTTTTGGGGGGGGCTGATTGCCACTAAGACTGCCATTTTGTGGGATAAGACATTGAGACAAAAATAGACAGTCACAGACAATGATTCTTCAAACAATTATGAGAAACAACACCCAGAATCCCTCTTGTATGCAATCCATCCCTTGACTGGAGACTGATGGGAGAGCTTTTGGTTTCAAAAGCATGTGAATCAATTACAGTAACATTGTACAGGCTGCATCTTTTTTTAATCTTGTCTGAAACAATTTCACCAGCCACTCTCAGGCTGATTGATCTTTCGAACCTTGAGATGAGGTCCTGGTCAAGTCTTTAGTGATTGAACACTTCGCTTCCTTGAGAGATGAAGGTCATCTATTGGGTCGATCAATGCCCAACAAATCATAGTAAAATACATTTTCAGAATTACATCATGACTGTTGTCACTTTGACATCCTAAAAACATGATAATCTGAAAAAAAGTAGCCTGTATTTACTTTTGTAGCCTATATTAAGAAATGTCAGCAGTTGAGTTTCTACTGTTTGCCTGAAAGCTACATGAATCAGCAAGCTAATATTTTATTTGTTCTGGCAGATACATCAGGCTCTGTCCTGTTCAGAAAGATTTGCAGCCTACTTGTTCTGACCAATCACAACCGTTAATCACAAAAAAAGAGGAAAAAAATCTGATTTAACTGAATATAGTCTAACCATCCTCACCCACAAAGTAAAGTCAAAAGATACAAAGGTCCTCCTGCGACGCTGAGGTCATTACCCCTCCCTTCTCCATGTTAACAGGCCCTATTTTGACAGTGGGTCGTCAAAAAGCACATGGGGCGCAGATCTAAATGATGCACAATCCCAACACGAGGCAGGGGTAGATTGCAAATACAATGGATTATGTATCTTAAATTAATAGACATATTTTTAGGGTCAGCTCTGATTTCTGTTCAAAGATCATTTTATACCTCTTCCTCTGAACACACAGAGCACACACAGGACTCTGTGTGAAATACTTCATGTTCATTTTGTATTTCTCTAATGCATTTCTGCAACATCAGAGATAGATAGTTTAAAATCCTGAATATTACTAAATATTTTCAGTTTTGAGCAGAGCTGAAGTGGTTTGAGAGGTTTATGCAAAAGAATAAAGCAGAAAAAACAAGTTTGATTTAGAAGAATTTAATAGCAATTTTTGTAGAGTGTACATTTTTGGCTTGAGGGTCCCCAGAGGGTGCTAAATTCTGAATCTGACACAATATAGAAAGTTCTATTGCAGAATATGAAATGTCGCCGCTACTTTTTTATATATATATTCAAGACTCACTGGCAATGCCCCCCCCCCCCCCCCCCCCCCAATTCATTACATAAAAAACACTTTTTTTTTTTTTTTAAATAAAACAAGTTCCAACATGTACTCAAACTTGCATTTACAGGGTTAAAGTGATATTTTTGTAGTTTCAAGCAGAGGTGAAGTGGTTTGATAGATTTATGCAGAATAAAATTGATGTCTGATGATTTTATTGCAGTTTTTGTGCATTTCCACGAGGGTTCCAAGAGGTACTGAATCAGAGGGATGCACATAGATACGTATTATGTAAAAATGATAACTGATGGCAATCGTTGTTATGTATTAAAATAAATTAGAATAGTTGAATAAATTTTATGTCATTAAATTATTGGGTTGCTGTGTGTTTATTGGTGTGTAATATGCACTGGAGAGACAGCAAGGAGGATTTTAGGACATATTTAAGTGTGTCACAGCCATAATGGACAAATGTGGTCAGTGGTTCTTTAGTATGAGTATGGAAAAGTCAATTAATTAGTCCACCTAAAACTGAGCCTTGAAAGAGCTCATTTCATGCTTTTATGAGTTTAATATGCTTTTTTGTATGTTCATGTCCTCTTCATATGATGGAGCACTTCTTTGAACAAGACAAAAAGTCTGCTGAATTAGACTTCTCCTTCCCATATTTCTGGTGAAGTGGCTGCCTAAGACATCTTGTTCCCCACCCCGCAACAATCCCACCAGTGTGAAGTCCTACCAGTGTCAGCTTAAGCCCATTGGCCCATGGTACCTAGCCCATTGCAGAACACAGACATTAGAATGAATTTAGAGTTGTTGACAATATGCCTCAAAGAAGTGCTGAAGTGATCAATCACCACAGAGTCGACCTGTAAACCAATCAGGGTGGACTAGGCCCACATGGGGAAGGGGGTTTGAAAAGTGCAGGAGCACCAACAAAAACCAACACAAGATATTACGTGAGTTAAACAGATGTTTTTGCTTTTGGAGGCAGTGTGATGGACTTGCATTGTACATTGTCCTTGGTTCAGTATAATAACTGTCTAGAGCAGGACACTAAAGGTGACACGAAAGGTTTTTCTTTCTTCCTTTTTTTTTTTTCAAAAGGCCTACTTGAAGCAAATCAACTTTTGTGTCAGCTTTACACAAAAACTCAGTGATAGACATGTTGGCAATAGTCCAACTTAACATGGTTATCACAAAAGCAGAGTTTTAAACTTTGATATCCGTTCAAATTGAATATTAATACCTGTTTTGACACAAAAGCAGCAAAAATAATAATCCTCCTCCTAACTTTGAGTTATTTCTTGTTTGCAAGTACCAAAAAATTCATGGAAACACGCTGAACATTGCCTAAATTACAAAAAATTTGCAACAAGGGTTGGTTTGAAGGCCGTATGTATAGAGTAAGTGGCTTCTTTCCTGCATGCCTGCTTTCTTACCGTTATTTACTCTTTTGACTGTCATATCTATTAACTAAAGGCAAAAAAAATTACTTAAAAATACTAACTCCACACAAAAAAGTTCTACTTTTGCTGCATTAACAACAACAACAAGTCTTTAATCCACCAACCAGTGTTTTTTTGTTCAGAAAAAAAGCATTCTTTCAGTACATCCTGTTTTGAAAAAGTATAACAGTATAAAAGGCCTTTAATAATTGATTTGACAAGATCTAATTCAAACCCCGGAGCCACCACCTTATTGCGGTGTAGGGGTTTGCTTGCCCCAATGACCCCGGGGGCTATGTTGTCAGGGGCTTTGTGCCCCTGGTAGGGTCACCCAAGGCAAACAGGTCCTGGGGGAGGGGCCAGACAAAGTGTGGCTCGAAGACCACAATGGAGAATAAGGACAATGGATCCCAGTTTCCCTTGCCCGGATGTGGGTTACCGAGGCCCCACCCTGAAGCCAGATCTGGGGATTGGGCTCGATGGTGAGCGTCTTGTGGCCAGGCCTGCGCCCATGGGGCCTGGCTGGGCACAGCCCATATAGGCAACGTGGGACCCCTCCTCCCCTAGGCTCACCACCCATGGAAGGGGCTAAAGTGGTCGGGTGCTGGGTGGCAGCTGAAGGCAGGGACCCTGGCGGTCCAATCCCCGGCTGCAACAGCTAGTTCTAGGGATGTGGAACGTCACTTCTCTGGTGGGAAAGGAGCCTGAGCTGGTGCGCGAGGATGAGCAGTTCTGACTAGATATAATCGGACTCACCTCGACACATAGCTTGAGCTCTTGAACCAGTCCTCTTGAGAGGGGCTGGACTCTCTTCCACTCTGGAGTTGCCGATGGCGAGAGGCGTCGGGCTGGGGAGGCAGTATTTGTAGCTCCTAGGCTCAAGGTCTGTAAGTTGGGGTTTACCCCAGTAGACGAGAGGGTAGCCTCCCTCCACCTTTGGGTGGGCGGACGGAACCTGACTGTCGTTTGTGCTTATGCACCAAACATAAGCACAAACAACAGTCAACCATGTGGAGAGTGCCCCTTCTGGGGACTCCCTCGTTCTTCTGGGGGACTTCATCACTCACATTGGCAATGACAGTGCAACCTGGAGAGGCGTGATTGGAAGGAACAGCCCCCCCGATCTGAACTCGAGCTGTGCTTTGTTACTGGACTTCTGTGCTCATCACACATTGTCCATAACAAACACCATGTTCAAGCATAAGGGTGTCCATATGTGCACTTGGCACCAGGACACCCTAAGCCGCAGTTTGATGATCGACTTTGTAGTCGTATCACCAGACTTGCAGCCGCATGTCTTGGACACTCGGGTGAAGAGAGGAGCGGAGCTGTCAACTGATCACCACCTGGTGGTGAGTTGGCTCTGACAGTGGGGGAGGATGCCTGTCCAACCTGGCAGGCCCAAGCGAATTGTGCGGGTCTGCTGGGAACATCTGGCAGAGTCTCCCATCAGAAAGAGTTTCAACTCTACCTCCAGGCGAAGTTCGACCATGTGGCAGGGGAGGCAGGGGACATTGAGTCCGAGTGGGCCTTGTTCTGGGCCTCTATTGTTGAGGCGGATGATCGGAGCTGTGGCCGTAAGGTCGTCGGTGCCTGTCGTGGCGGCAACACCCGAACCCACTGGTGGACACCGGCGGTGAGGGGTGCCGTCAAGCTGAAGAATGAGTCCTATAGGGCCTTTTGGGCCAGTGGGACTCCGGAGGCAGCTGACAGGTATGCAGCTTTGGTGGTTGCCAAGGCAAAAACCTGGGCATAGGAAGAGTTTGGTGAGGCCATGGAGAACGACTTCCGGATGGCTTCGAAGAGATTCTGGACCACCATCTGGTGGTCCACACTGTCTATGGTGGGAAAGGTGTGCTGTTGACCTCAACCCGGGACGTCCTGGATCAGTGGAAAGAATACTTCGAAGACCTCCTCAATCCCACCAGCACACCTTCCAGTTTTTTCCAGAAGCAGACCTGGGGGACTCTGTGGTGGGCTCTCCTATCTCTGGAGCTGAGGTCACTGAGGTGTTCAAAAAGCTCCTCGGTGGCAGGGCTCCAGAGTTGGTCGAGATCCGCCCGGAGTTCCTCAAGGCCCTGGATGTTGTGGGGCTTTCATGGCTGACACGACTCTGCAACATCGCATGGACATCAGGGACAGTACCACTGGATTGGCAGACTGGGGTGGTGGTCCCTCTTTTCAAGAAGGGGGACCAGAGGGTGTGCTCCAACTACAGGGGGATCACACTCCTCAGCCTCCCTGGTAAGGTCTATTCAGGGGTACTGGAGAGGAGGGTACGCCAGATTGTCGAACCTCGGATTCAGGAGGGGCAATGTGGTTTTCGCCCTGGGCGTGGAACTATAGACCAGCTCTATACCCTCCATAGGGTCCTTGAGGGTGCATGGGAGTTTGCCCAACCAGTATACATGTGTTTTGTGGACCTGGAGAAGGCACTCGACCGTGTTCCTCGTGGGGTCCTGTAGGGGGTGCTCCGGGAGTATGGGGTAGCGGACCCCCTGATACAGGCCATCCATTCTCTGTACAACCGGTGCCAGAGCCTGGTCTGCATTTCCAGCAGTACATCAGAACCGTTTCCAGTGAGGGTTGGACTCTGCCAGGGCTGCCCTTTGTCACCAGTTCTGTTCATAACTTTTATGGACAGAATTTCTAGGCTCAACCAGGGGGTTGAGGGATTCCGGTTTGGTGACCTCAGGATCAGGTTGCTGCTTTGTGAAGATGATGTGGTCCTGTTGGCTTCATCGGACCGTGACCTACAGCTCTAACTGGATCGGTTTGCAGCTAAGTGTGAAGCGGCTGGGATGAGAATCAGCACCTCCAAATCCAAGTCCATGGTCCTTGCCTGGGGGAGGGTGGAGTGCCCTCTCCAGGTCGGGGATGAGATTCTACCCCAAGTGGAGGAGTTCAATTACCTCAGGGTCTTGTGCGGCATTGGCAGTGATGCGGACTCTGCCCTGGTCCGTCATGGTAAAAAAGGAAGTGAGCCGCAAGACGAAGCTCTCGATTTACCACTCGATCTTCACTCCTATCCTCACATACGGAAAAACACAATCGCGAGCACAAGCGGCCAAAATGAGTTTCTGTCGCAGGGTGTCCGGACTCTCCCTTAGAGACAGGGTCAGAAGCTCAGTCATCCGGGAGGGGCTTGTAGAGCCGCTGCTCCTCCACATAGAGAAGAGCCAGATGAGGTGGCTTGGGCATATGGTTACAATGTCTCCTGGATGCCTCCCTGGTGAGGTATTCTGGGCACGTCCCACCGGTAGGCGGCCCCGAGGCAGACCCAAGACACGCTGGAGGGACTATGTCTTGCAGCTGGTAACGCCTCGGGATCCCCGACCACGGATAAGCAGAAGAAGATGGATGGATGGATAATCCAAACTGATTTGTGCTGTTCGCACTGTCTTTAGATCACATCTGCATCAGCCTGTTTAATGTTTGCATTAACACAGATTAACATCCTTTTGGGGCATTCAGATACCAACTTGATTGTGTGTGAGCACTCAATGCATGAACAATGCACATCCAGGAACAACCTGCTATCGGAAATAATGTGCGGGTCTCCTATGTAAATCACAGCACATACATCATATCTGAGTCAGTTTGCGGGTGGAATTATTGCTAACCAAGCTCTTGTGAGTACCTCAGCAGCAAGAAAACGCATGATGAAGAACATGCTTCTCCCACGTGCAGTTTGATTAAAACATGAAAAGAAGAAAAAATCAGAACATTTTAGTTGTGTCCGTTTTGTTATTGTGAGTCCTTTTTATTTTTTTCAGCTTTCAGTGGCTACAGCTTCAACTGCTTTAAGCAGACAAAAAATAAGAAAAAGCAGAATATAGGGGGAGCTCAGACTTTTTTGACAGCTGTAAAGGTCAGGGGACCACAGAAGAGGCTTTACATGTATGGCAGATGTCAAGACTGGTGTGTCACATTCAGTTTTGGCACATTCACGATATGTCAGTAGGACATTCTGGAGGACAGGTTGGCAGGCTGCTGTATGTTACATCAGTGGATGTATGTCTACATGTCAACATGGCCAGATCAATGCAGATGGAAGCATCAAGACCACCTCCTTATGTAGCATGTATCCATAACCAACAATTTACAGTATAGTCCTTTAAAGGTGCAGTGTGTAGAAATTGGCATTTTAGCAACATCTAGCATTCAGATTTTGGAATGAGCCTGTCCGTTACTAAAACATTACATCACTAAGCAACAAAGCCAGTGAAGATCAAAAAGTATTGTGAACAGGGCATCATTTACAACAGTTATGAGATGAGGGTTTTTTCACTCATATTTGTAACTATTATTTTTATAGATTATAGGCCTTATCTTCTTCTTGCATGCTGTCCAGGTAGATTTCAGGACCGGTGGCCAGACTCGTATTCAAAAATCGTGTTTCGCTCTTTTTGTCCCCAAAACCCACCAGTAGACAACATGGCAGATCGTTATGTCAGCCTCCACAAAGGGGAGACCCATGGTACATAAGTATAAAAAGCTTTTTCTAACTTAATAAAAAGAAAACGAAAGTGTTATGGGGATGATTTTACACCTATTTCAACGGACTTTACATACAAATAGAAACATTATATCCTATATTCACCGTTTCTGTTCGGCGAAATCCTGCCAACTTCTACACTCTGCACTTTTAAGCATGAGGGGTCATAACTTGGTATTTGAATGAACAAAGCAGATGTTTGTGCTTCGTATAAATAGGGCATAAAAACAAAATCAGTTTAGGTGTCTGTTGGCTGCAGCCAAAATCATATTTATTTTGTGGCTCTCATTGCCCACCCATTTAACTGCACAAAAAGATATTTTGGTCCACATCTGAAAATAACACATCCTGGAATTAAAAGATTAACTGAAAGGTTTTGTTCAGTTCTGGAAAGTATGCACTAATCTGTGTCAAGCACATTTTGCTTAAAATGGTTTGGGACCACCAACTTGGGAACACTGTCAATGCTGCATAAGATGGGTCTTTAGGGGGAGTTCTAGTTAGCTCTTGTCATTTACCATTCCTCAGGATTTGGCGAGTGAATTCTTCCAGATGCTCAGTGCATGTAAATCACTGGTGAGAGGATATATGCGTGTAGCTGCCCTCTGTAGCAACCCAGCTCAAGTTAGCCTTAGGCATAAGACACAGAGTGGCTTTATCCACATGGATGTTCATTGAGCCTAATTAATCCAGGATATAGATGAAGCATCCAATGGGATGCTTCTTTATCAAGATACGTCTGTGTAGATTCTCATTCATCCAGATCATGGTCATCTTGACGATTCAAAAACAAGGCAAATGGACTGTGTTGAGTTTGTTCGGAAGACGTTTCACTTCTCATCCAAGAAGCTTCTTCAGTTCCAAATGGCTGGTGATGGAAGCAGATATTTATCTTGCTAGAGGAGAAAACAACAACAAAGGAAGGGAGGAGTTGGAGAACAACTCATAGAAACTCCTCACAGGATGATGTAACCCCTGAGAGTCGTTACCCTGAATGGGTCATTACCTCCACCTGTCATGCGAGGTGTTGTGGTCACATGTGCCCAGGTGTGAATGTTTGGAGAACTTCCTGGGGAGAGAGCATAGCACTGCATTATATGTGGCTGAGAGGTTGTGTCTGAGTCCACCACCTCTGTTAAGAGGAGGTTTCTCCAGTCTGGTGAAGATGGCTTCTTTAACTCCTCTTTCAAACCATCTATCTTCTCTCGCCAACACCTGTACGTTGCTTTCCTCAAAAGAGTGTCCCGTGTCCTTTAAGTGAAGGTGGACCGCCGAGTCCTGACCTGAGGAGTTGGCTCTCCTGTGTTGAGCCATACGCTTGTGAAGCGGTTGTTTAGTTTCCCCAATGTACAGGTCTGAGCATTCCTCACTGCACTGGACTGCATACACCACATTGCTCTGTTTATGTCTTGGTGTTTTGTCCTTGGGGTGGACCAACTTCTGCCTTAATGTGTTTCCAGGCTTGAAGTGAACAGGAATGTGGTGTTTGCCAAAGATTCTCTTGAGTTTTTCTTTATCAGGACTTAGGATGCAGATTACAAGAGTGAAGGAAAAAAAATCAACACGATGGAAATTCCTTTGGCTCCCTGCTGTTAAAATACAGTCTGTTGCAATGCATACAAGCTACAAGTCAGTACTGACCTGTGTACAGCCCACTCATAAATACCTCCACACACACACTGACACAATGTACAACATTTCACAATTATGTATGACACACATTTCTCCACCAGCCTTCCTTTGCCTTCCTGACCAGCACGAATAAAAACACAGATCACCTCCTGGATTTGTTAACACACACACATAAACAATCACAGACACGCATATAGTTTGAGCCAGCTTGGTTTGCACTCAGAACTGTGCTCGTCTGAATCAAATTATCTCTCTCGATTTCTCCCTCTCTGCCCTCTCATGGTTTGCCGCCCACAGAGGGAGAAGGGCAGGCAGAGTCAGTCCCAATGCACTGAAGATTGGACTGCCTCAGAGCGTGTCCGGAGGACTGAAATACAAATCAGCCCTTCCTCCAGTCAGCTGGAGTTGGCCCTTCTCCCAGGGGCCTGCAGGGAAGGCCGTCTGTGGCATTTTAAAAAAGGCTAAGAAAGAAAACAAATAATAACAGGAGTAAGAAAAGAAGAACGGGATCCCACCAGGTCCCGTGAGACCCAGTACACTCAGCAGAGTTATTAGTGTACTAATCACCCAGTTAAATGTGTTGCTCGGGAGGAAGGAGTACATTTGGGCTGTATGTGTGAATGAAAGGAGGTGAGGGGCATAATGAGGAAGAAAGAAACAGATTAGAATGGAAACCAGGGGTGGGTAAGTGGCAGCCTGAGAGCTGCATGCAGCCTGTAAGTCAACATGAAACATCAATAAACAGTAAACAATAAGGAAACGTGACAAATCCTGTCATAGAAACACTTAACAAAAGCTATTGACTACAAGCATACATGTGATTCTAATTAAAAATTAGAGTAGGGGAGAGTGGGGTAAACTGAGTCAGTGGTAAGTTGACTCACCCCCCTGTTTCTGGGGAACAGTAAACAAGTCTTGTCATGTGGCCCTAAATTCAGGAAGCCCTTATCATTTCTCCCTGCCTCTGTTGAAGAGGAGCACATGGCATAAAGGGTTGGTACTTTTTTAACACAAAAAACACTTTTTTCGTGTGTCAAAGTAAATTCTCTGCATGTCAGGTATATTGAGCTTTGTATTAATTCCAATTTATCCAGGTCTAAAATGGTGTATTATACATATATGTAATTTACCAATGTATAAAACTATGACTCATTTGGCTAAAGATTAGCCTGAATAGCAAGGCTAGCAACAATTTTTCCAAAATGTTAACTATGGGGCAAAGTGAGCCATATGTTGTGGGGTAAATTGAGCCATTGGTTTCTTTTATACCACCAAAAGTTTGAAAAGTTAAATTAATGTACTGAATCATAAAATACTATTTAATGTTATGTCAACCAACTGGCTTTTCTGATCAAATGTTAAAAATAGCAGAAAATCATGCCAAGAGTGTACAAGAGGAAAACCAACTGGGGCTCAACCCCCCTTGCTGAGATGGAGAAAGCAATGAAGGAAGTCATGGGTGGAAAGTCGATCAGATCCATTGCAAAGAAGTGAAAGGTCAACCCTGCGGAGGTATATGAAGAACAGGGATGTTCAAACTTGCTGTTTTAGCAAGTCTGAACTTGTAAAAACTTTAAAGTATACGAGAAAATGTAGCTTTTCTAGGGGCAATAACATTTTTTTTCTGCCAGGTACTGATTTTGTTTCTGTTTGTTGTTCAGAGCTTTGCTGGCTCTCATTTTACTTCATATGAGTATCTGATTTTCCCAAAAAGTTGCAAAATGGGTCCATAAATGGCATTAAAAATTTGAAATTACTGATTTTTTTGTTTTAGGTTGTTTAAGCTAGGTTTAAGAAAATAAATAAGACTACTTGTAAAGTGAACAATCTCTTGTGAAATGACTCTCTCAACAGCAATACATTATCTTATAATAATACTCAGATTTAAAGTTATGAAGTCACATGGTCAACTTCCCCACAGACTTGGCTTAACTTACCCCTAACCTGGGGAAAGTTGAGCCACAGGAGCACTTTATTTTGAAAGGCCACAGTTTCCAGGCTCTTCGTCATTGATACATCCTTACAATTTCAGTTGATAGCAAACATTCTTAAATAACAGTATATGTTTTAATTTTATCTCTGTTGCATTTTTCCTTGCCTCAGTGAAAACAAAAGTAAAAAATGTTTCATCTTACCCCACTCTCCCCTACAATTAAATCTTCTGTAAAACTCAATCAGTATTAATGAATGCATTTCTGAAAAGAATATAGATTGAAAAGGATGTAAAATGTAGCTCATAGCATTAAAATAGCTTAAATTGACATAAATTCTGTGTCTAGCTCACTAAATTAAGCATTTACATTCAAGTTTACAAAATGTTGGGCTAATTAATTTTCATCAGTTTTATTTTTGTTCCGTTTTTGTTTTACTTTGTTGTAACTACTTTTTACAAGGAATTCATATCATTAGTCTTAATGATGAACAATGCCCTTATCAATTCCCTCTACTTTGCTCTGCATGCCTTACAAATCAAGAAATCTTGTTCTCATCAGAGGTGGTCAGCAGAGACATCAACAAAGACACCATGGATGTGATCATGGCACCCAGCAGACAGAATAGGTCAACAGAATGCCTCAGTTTTACACAAAATGACACTAACTGCTCAATCTCCAATGGTACAACTAGTAAACCACAAAAGTATTTGTCTATGTATGTATTAAATATCACCATTGATGTGTTTGATGTTGTTGCCTAACCTTGCAGAGCAGATGGACCTGCCTGATTCTTTGTCTGAAATTATGCAGGTCCATCTTGCCAAGCTCATGTCCTCTACAACTTTACTCGGCTAAGGGCTGAACAACCCAAGTAGGGTAAAGAGGTGGGAGCTGAACACGCGACGACTGCGGGAAGTGACTGCATGTTTGAAAACAATGGCAGCGTGTGAAGTGGTCTCCATGGGCAATATCTGCAGTTTTATAAGAAACGGACTCAATTTCTTTTTTAAAAGAGGAGCAAGGAACTTCACTTAAATCTTTTCTTATGGGAAATCATGTTTTTGCTCTTCTGTTGCCTGGGGATCACTGCTGGGAAACTGGGAGAGATGCGGAAATCCTCTGCGGACGATGCCGGTGCTCTAACAGATTTTTCTGCCTTGTCAGATTTTGCTACCCAACCCACACCCTAAACCTAACCAAGAGAGGGAGTGATGACATAGGCCACATGCTCAAAACCACAAAATAGCAATTTTCGATGGGTAGCAGAAAATGACAGAACACCAGTAGTAAGGTAGCCCGGAGTCATGGTTACTCAATGACACCTGGTGAAATATGCCTTCCTCAGAAGTTTACTGGGAGAAGTTGGTAGGGATTTCGTTTATGAGGTTCATGCCACATATAAGTAGTAAATGATAGATCTGTGTTAAATGTTTTAGTGTAAGATGATAGTCTAAGGACTGAAACATAGTTTAAGCCAATGGCTAACAACAGGGTCCAGCTGCTACGTCATACTGTGGCTTGATATGGATTGGTCTATGAAGAGTGTGGCTTGCAGAACGATAGTCCAATCACCAGCTGCAGTTGTTTTTGAAGGTTCTGCCCCTGAAAAAATCTTCTATGGGCTCTTTCCAAGATGGACTAGTGAAATATTTCCGTGACGGATATATGGAACTGTCCACCTGGTGTGTCAGGCTACTGGAAAACTGTAGAATTAATTTTATTCACTCCGAAAATCAACAGGAATCAGGATTGATAAGCACAATCAATATCTGAACTAGAATAAATTAACCATTAAAATTTTTCAAAATATAATATTTATAATTTTTTTTTAGAATTCATAAATATAATATCTTTTTCAGGGTGCTCTTTAAAAAAATTAATGAAAAAGCAAGATTAATGATTAAATTTCAAGGATAAATTTTAAATAAAGTCTCAGGTAAAATGTTAAAAAATGAGTGAAAGTAGACAATATTTTTGAAATTTAAAATCAAGGAAAATGTTGAGAATAAAGTTGAAAGGTCGAAGATAAAATACTACATCAAGAATAAAATCAAAATGTATTACTTAGATTCATCATGAAGTACAATTTTGGGCACAAAATCACCCATTGTATATCAATTTCATTCTCAACATTATGACTTCTTTTGGATTATCTTAACATTATTCTTGACATTTCTTTTTTTTTCTTTTTTTTTCAATATGACACAAACAATCTGACCCTCTGACAGTGAGGGTTAAATCAATGTGGCTATCACGGTTTCCAAAGTTGCCCATCCCTGATATCTACGAACTCTTCAACTCTCAGGAATAAAGCCTGTTTTCAGAAAGGAGTAACCTAGAGAAGCGACGTTTATGGCCTTGTCACATTTTTAGCCAACCTGACCCTATCTGTGCTTATTTTATGATGCTCTTTTTAAAGATCTCTGTTTCTGTGTTTAAAGGTGAAACTCAGCCAGGTGTGTCATTATGAATATCTCCTTCAGAGCATAAACAGAGTCATTGTTGCTTAAGGGCAAAGCAATCATATCCAAATTACATCGTTTCATGACTCACTTGATGAAATGGCTTTAATCTAATCTGTATGATTAATATGCATGGTGTCATTTAATTAAAGTGCTTGAAGAGTAGTTAGTTGGTAGAGTTTAAGAATCATAGAAGTGTGCTGTGTTGGCTTCCACGGTCAGTCAATGCACTCTCTCCAATACCGAGATTTTTTTTGACTGTCATATGTGATCAGAGCGGCCATGGTGGGCCTATTTGTGATTGTCTAACACTATCTGTGTGACTGTCCTATACTCCACAACTTTGTCACATTTCATTTATGCCTCGCAGACAGTGTTTTTACTCATCCATCCAGCTCTCAGAGGGTTCAGATGTCAACACAACACACAAAGACTGGTTTTGGGTAGGGTGAATTAGGCATATTGGGACAGGTTTTGAATTTTTGTCTTCCATTAGCTTTCTAATTGGCATGAAGTTAAAGAAAAAGGTCAACACGTTGTATTTTTGCAGTACTAAAATGTAAGCTATCCATTTCAGAAGAAGAGCATGCTCCTTATATTCCAGAGGAAAGTGGATTTGACTTTAACGTAAAATGGTCTATCTGTTGTTCCAGTAATGTTTTGGTGATTGAGCCAGATCCTTGGGTTGACTGGGATGGGACACTAAATCACTGATGAAGGCTGCTGTGAGCATTCCTTTATTCACATAACATGTTTCTATGAGTTCAAAAACCATGTAAAATTTAAATTTCATTGGACATATTTTACCTCCATTACGTCATAGTACTGTATTATCTTTAAAAAAAAAACACACACAAACAGGGTTTTACACAAAGGACACTTTAGCACTGTCCAAATCTAATCCAAATTTTGCTCTCCCATCCAAAACAGGTTTGAGTTGATAGGATGTGTCCATAACTTTCAATTTTTCATAAGCATTTTGAGCAATTTCCTAGCTATTCGATTTTTTTTTCCTGCCTTATAAATAGAAGTAAGAGCTAATATGTAATTTTCCTCACATCACAAGCTTCAGGATTAGCCTCCTAATAGACGTCATGCCTACCTCAACAGTGTTGGGCAGTAACTTTGTTACTCGTAATATATAACTGTAATATTACATTTTTTAGAAGCTTGTCAAGTAAGGGATTACAATTTCTAAAATGTAATTACAGTTATTGGGTAAAGTAACTAAGTTATTTTTTACCCTCAACAGGCTTTTATTTTGACTGCAAGTACATGCAGTGATGAGCTTAAAGTGCGGAGCAGCATAGAGTATGAGAGTAGAGAGAGTGAGATGGACTTTCAACATTAAGTGTCTTTGCTTTTTTGTGTTCATGTGAGATGTAAAAAAAAAATAAAAATAAAAAAACATTGTTGTCTGCTGTAAACTTTATTTTGAACCTGGTGTAGATCAGTTTTCTAAAATAGTAAGGATAATTAGGAACTCAAAAGTAAAATCGTTAGTTGCCTTTTATACAAAGTAGCAAGTAAAGTACTTTTATTACATTTTAAGAAGTAATGAGTAATCAGATATATAATAAAATTGTGGAGTGACACTTGCCCTACACCATCCCTCATTAATGTCTTATAAATGAACATATGACACATATTTAATATTTGGTGTTTCAGCGAGGGCTCTGAAATTTTTTTTTTTATTTTTTACATGCATTAATTAAAAAAAACATTTTATGTTTGTGTGTTTAACTGTCCCATTCAACCTTGTGTCCCAACCACCTGAATTGACCTAAAACACCACATTCACACACTGATGGTTGGGGTTATGTGTTCACCATTATTACAAGCTAATGTTATCTGTGTGCTCTCATACACCACTTGAAACAATCACTTTTCCAAAGGTAGTTATCGTATTTGTGCACCTTAGCTTTAGAGAGAGAGAGAGAGGAAAGAGAGGGAGGTCCTTATTGATACATGAGGTTGTCAACATGAACTTTAAACAAATCACCTGAGAATAACATTTAAAATATCATCTCATCGCTTGGAAAATACAAAAACATGCAAGAAATTCCCCTGACACTGTCTAATTGTCTTGATAAGATGGCTATTTTAGGACAAGTGGATAAAGCTGTTTGGCTCACTTGTTCTAACATGGCCAAAACATTGTGTAATTAAGACAGTGGGTAGCACATGTAAAATACAAGTTTTAATTGTAAAAATAAATTTACTACAACATATTTGGTGTTCACGCTATATTATCCTTTATAATACATCATATTGACTCTATGATAGCCTATCTCTTAAAGCACGAGGGCCTTGGTGATTTCTCAACTTTCCAAATTGTTAGGCCTTACAGCCTGTAAAATGGGTGAAAACTGGTAAACATGGGACGTAGATATCTGGACCACCACTGCGTCTCCCTCTTCAAACAAGCTGATAAAAGCCTGAAGAGAAGCGCGCATGACGGCAATATTTCTGTGTTACACGCTAGAACGCACCCAATAGACCTTTGGTGCCATTAAAACCACTGTGCCTCATGCCCCTTATCGTTTACAGTGAACATGTGGCCGCTCTGGAAAATGTTACTGGTATTTGCAGATGCTGCTCCTGCGTTTTGAGTGGGCGGACTGGTTTGCGCTTCTTACCCATCTGACACAGTCTATCCAAAGACGCATAACGCATCAGCACCGAAAACCCACGCGTCCCGCCTCCCGGTAAAAAAGCGCTTCATTTCAGTTAACCCTTCAGGCACACTGCGTTATTACGCACTCATTAAAATGCATCCCCTCCCCCCCCCCCCCCCCCGTTTACGCATATGCCTTGTGGGCCGTCATGGGCTATTATTGGGATGTTTGGATTGCATACGGCTCTCTCGCCTACCGTTTATTCCCGACACAATTTCCAATGGATGTGTTTGTGGTCCCGTGAAAGGAGGATGGCCAAGACATCCGAGACTTTTTCAGCCCTGGTCTGTCGGTCGTATCCACGGCGTCGGAGCGCTCCATGTGCCGGTGGTGATGCCGGTCGGTGTCGGAGTAGCCCCGGTGTTTGATTTTGATCGGGGTCCGGGGCTGCCTCCACAGATGCTGCGGAGGCTTCAGAGTCGCCTGTCCTTCCCGGGGAACCGGGAGCGACAGGGACAGGCTCTTCTTCGAACATGGTGGTGGTTCCATCATAGTGCAAAAATAATAAAATAAAGATCCCTCTTTGAGCTTATTGATTAAATGTTATGGCTGTTTTAGTTTATTTCAAGCACAAAGCGTCTCATGTCCCTCTCTGCCACTTCATCTCCGAGCGAACAAATCAAAGTGACAAAGTCCAGCACGGCGCAGATCTGACTCCTGTTCTTTGAAGAACATCAAAACTGTCACAGTGATCATCTAATAAGTTATCCACAAATGGTCAATCTCATTGTTTTCATATCAGATTTAGTTTAGCCCAGAATCTCCCCTCTGATCCTCAGCAGTCCTGGCTCTTGGTGATAAAACACCGGTCCTGCTGCCGGGGCTGAAGTTTGACGCCTCGTCGCCCATAGCGCACCGCCGGATGGCTCTGTTTATTTTACAGAATTTATTGCTTTTATCAGCCACTTATTGCAGAGACACACAGATCGCCGGCGATGGCTTCAATGTGTGTGTGGAGCGGTGGGATTATTGCTGCACGGATTTCTTTCAGCTGAGCTGAAATTTCCAAGCAATTTCCATAAAAGTACTCCAATCTCTCCCGGCTCATGTGGAGCTAGGGCTTCCCTGCGCGCGCGCACACAGCAGAAGTCTCTTGTAATTCCTCCATGAAGGGGTCTGATCCTCTCATTAAGGAAAATAATTGAGAATAGGCTCAATAACCATTTCTTCTCAATAAGTCAGAATAATGTGAGAATAGACATGTCCAAAAAAAACATGCGATCCTTTGTTCTGCGCTGTCCAGGGTCTCCTCCTCGGGTATTATTTTCCCAGAATGCATCATAAAATAACACAAAATTCATCAATCAGTCATCCAGTTCAGGGTAGACCATTATGTTTCCATCCTCATATTTGCTAGAGTTCGACGACAAACACTGGCTTCTCCACAGCTCCCTCTCTCCCTCTCTCTCTCTCTCTCTCTCTCTCTCTCTCTCTCTCTCTCTCTCCGAAGTCCACTCAGTGGTGGTTGGTTGGTTGTTGTTGTCCTTCGTGATTTGTCAGCACTGGAGGGTTTTTGAACCTTTATGCACTCATCCATTATGTTTTGCCCCACGCCCGAATTCACAGCAGCGTTTCTTAGACAGAGAGCAAACAAGAGAAATTGCTTAAATGATGTCACCTTGGGGGAGCCTAAGGAAACCAGGCATGACATCTTAAACACTGCTGTTTTTTATTTACTTATTTGAAAATTGTCACTTTGATCTTAAGTGGCCCAGACTTGAAGAGATGTTCATATGCCAGAGACAAGTAGGGGTCTTCAGTCCTCCCCCAAGTGTTCCTGCTGCCTATATTTTTAGACGAGGTGCAGAAGTAAAAACTATCTGGTTACTTTGGAAGAAAAAACATGGCAAGTTGAAAGGATTTATTCTAACCAGGACCACCACAGCTAATGGTACAGTCAAACATACTGAATGAAAGCACCTGACAAGTGACTTATGAGGCAAAACACTGCCCTCTGCAAATCTTTCAGTCAAGGTGAAAACATTTGTATTTTAATCAATACATAAGTAGATTTCACCATCAATCATTTCAGATAATAAAGCTGGGATCAATATGTGATTATCATTAGCACATTTCAAAGAACACATGCCATCTTCTGGCATATCTCATTTACTGTAATTATTGTACATTAAATTAGTTTCAGCCATCTCAGTGCCTCTGGGGGTGGCCATTTTTTATGTTTATGTACGTCATCACAAATTACATTAATCTTGTAGTGACTGATACGCACAGCAGCACTGTGACTGACAAAAGTTATGTGATATTCACACTATTGCATATGCCTGTGGTATTGAAGAACCAATAAAGAAGGGGTGTACTTAAGAGGTGACCGCCATTCTCAAGGTCCTAAGCTGTAATAGAATAGAATAGAACAGAAAACAGCTTTATAACCTATAACTGATCATTAGCACGGTCAGAGGTGGGACTTGAGTTAAAATCAATGATGTAAGAATGATATAACTTTCTTTTTGAACAATAATTTTTTTTAAATCTCCAGGGTCATGTCCACAGAGTTTTAAGGGGTGGTCCCCCTCACCCACTCTACCACTACCACCCTGCCACCTGAGTATGGCACGATCCCCAAAATGTCAAATAAGCCAAACCTGTGCTTTGGTTGCAGTCCAACTATGTCTGAAATGTGACAGTATGTTTTGAATCTGGTGAGCAACGACAATAATACTCATCCCTTCCCCAAAGATTTCCACCCAAAACCTTAGAGGCAAATAGTTATGTTAGCCTCACCATGGTAAGAGGGGAGTGGGTTGAGATTAAGCTCATTTGATACAATACAGTGTTTTGTGAAAGGCTGTTTAGTGCTGGCATATCAAGAGTCTAAAACATCCTTGAGTGATTAATAATAATTTTATTTTGTCCAAAGCACAGCACAGACATTTAATTTAGACCCCAAAAAAACTATGTAAAACGGCGAAAAGGGGTATTACATATCTCCTTTAACTTTTAAGAAATTACATGTATTTAAAAAAAATAACTTGCCTGTGTTATTGTTATTATAACCTATGATAGACTATGTTCCTGAGGAGAGGCAGTTCTTCAGCTGTTCTGCAAACATGAGATTATCATGTGGCCTGAAGACATTTAACTCCAAAAACTTACCATTTCAGCCTTATGCTAAGTTGTATTTTTCTGCAGAATCTGAAGATCCTTCCAAGCATTTTTGAAATGTTACATTTACAAATAGGGGAAGTATGTCCTATGACCTATGAACTCCAATGTCTTACAGTTTTATCTTTGTATTAAAGAAGATGGATGTACAAAGTTTGATAATAATCTCAGTTGTTGTTATTTCCAATAACATTATTATTTACAATTATTAAAGAATGATCATTAAAGTCAATAACCTCCATCATTGATTAACAACCTTATAAATCATTCAGGTCATTAGGTAAAAGTGGACATAAGTGCATAGCCTGAAAAAAAAAAATCCTTTATAGTGTTGTGAAATTTAGCATTCTTAAAGCAAAGGATGGTTGTCAGACTCCTAGACCTTTGCACTATGATATCCAAAATCTAAAAACTATTTTTGCACTGAAGTGCACTTTTGTGAATAGTCTGATGAAAAAATATCTGACCTCAAAAATGTAATGAATCAGTTTGTGAGTCACAGTAGATATCTGTGCAAAGTCTAAGAAAAATTGAAAACATAATTTTTGAGCAATTGTGTTTGCAAGGTTATCGTTTACTTTTGATTTACAAGAAGTGGATGAACAAAAGTTGTTGTGACCTTGACATTGTGACCTTTGACCTCTTAAATGGTGGGCATTCATGCCTGAAGAAAATCTCCTTTGGCATTTCACATTCACAAAACATGGCACTGACATTGACCTACTCTTTTGTTAAGTGTCTTGAGGTAACGTTTGATTTGCGCTATACAAATAAAGACTGAGTGATTAAAAATAAGACTATGACACTGATCTTTGACCACAATAGTCTATCTTCTATTTACAAGACAAACTGGACATTTGGGAAAAGTTCGGTGAAAATCAGTTGAAGCATTCTTGAGCTACTGTATTTACAAGCATTTGGTGACCAGGAGACATTCACCAGCTGGCACACGGATCGCTTTGTCCATTCAAAACTGGACAAAGTCATCTATGTGCCATGGTGAATATATGTGCAGAGTTTGAAGAAAATCTTTTAAAGCATTTGCTTCTCCAAGTGACTGGTAAACATGGGGATCTGTGACTTTGACCTTTGACCTAGGACCTGCAGTTAAGTTGGTTCTTGATTTTGAACAGTCAATTGTGCTAAGCTGGTGAAGATCCCTTCATGTGTTCCAGAGATATAGTGTTCACAAGCTGATGAGGACCACAACACTCCATGACCTTGACCTATGACTTACAACCTCAAAATGGAATAAGTTCACCCTTGAATCTAGGTGGACATTTAGTTTCAGCTGAAAGAAAAACTCTTAAAGACAATTTGAGATACCAAGACATGACATACAGATGGACAGACAGACAGACAACCAAACAACACAATGCCATCAGCCCAGTCTGTTGCCAGAAGAGAAGGTATGTGAATTCTATTTTTATGTGTTTTGACATAAAATCTTCTGTCCAGCCCTGCATGAGTCAGTGCTCCTGTATGGCTGAGGTATACTTGCTGTAATGCGTGTGGACACAGACAAATTATGGCGGCCACCCATTTCCTGGGTTGGTTTATTGGTCTGTTGTACACATCCTCCCAAATCAACATGATGCAGATGCGAGATGTAGTATACCATGACTGGAGGGATCAGAGTGGAGGCAGAAGAGATAAGTCCACACAGCAGCAGGAATAACTGTCAAAAACCGTCAATCTCTAAAGACAAACCAATAATACAAGTGCACAGTTATCCCCATCCACACGAACTGTCACAGCACAGAGACAGGGTCTGTTAAATAAGCTGGCAAAAAATCTGTTATGGAAGTAGATGTTAAAATCAGTAATACTTATAATGAGTTAGGTGTTATGGTTCAACTAATTACTGTAAACTGGTGGCATGTGTGTTTGTAATAATTTTGTTTTTGACTACATACATATGTGATGGGTCTAAATTTGTTCATTATAATGAAAAACAAAGAGGCATTCAAAAAGACGTGCTCCATTTTCTGTTGGCACTGTAACCACAACATCTGTTTGCACAGTGGGCTCAAAGTCACCTGTTGACACTGTCATTCAGTTAAATGTAACACTGAGACAGTTACATTTGTGCACAAAGGAAAATGTCTGAACGGAGTGTAGATGGTGTTGATAATGTGTCTGTCCATTGGTCATCAGATGCTTACTCTTATCTAACGATGACACTATCTTTTGTATTTTGTTATGTTAGATTCCTCTCTATAACAATGGTAACTCTAATAAATACTGATGAAGATAATGGCGGTAATAATGATAACTGTTGTTGCTATTATTTTTATTTATAGTTAAATTGTTGTTTTTCATACAGGTGTCTCCACTGCCAATTAATGAAATTGTCATTTTTTTCCTGTCTTCTGCTTAGTTAAACATTGCTGTAACTTGTTAGTTAGTGTTTATTATTGTTTATATGTCATCATACCCTGTCCCATCCAGTGTTCCCATACAGAGCCTTGTCACAATTAAAAATGGTAAAAGTAATAATAAAAAAATTGCGGAATGTGATTATGTTAATTCTTAACAACCTGAGTTTTCTGACATGCCCTCTAGTGATATTTTCCACATACATGCATGTCCATTACATTATATTACAACAGTCCTCATGATGAAATAAAGATTCATAGATCACTACCATATTTTAGTATTAGAGTTGCTTTTGTATTCTGCAGCTGAGATCTGCCTACCTCTTCCTGTAGATGTCAAACACTTGAATCAAATTGTGATCTGCCGGCAGCTGAGGTCCAGACATTTAGCTCTGTGACATTATGGCACATGAATATTAGGGCTTTGTAGTTGAATACAAGCTTGTGATGATATGAGTGATCTTTCCCAGACTCATTGGCCTAATTTAGGATGGAAAGTGCCAGCTTTTCAAGAAGGGGAATATTTTTTTTTCTTTCAAAAATCAAGACACTGCTGCAAGGGTTATCTGAGGCTGTGAGAAAAGATTCCTATCAGACATGTCCTATTAGCATAGCCCACCAGGAAGCAGCGCGCTGCCTGGACTCATTATGGCCTGTGCCTCAGCTGACTTCAAGCACTCTTAGATTTCCTGGGAAAAGACATCTGGGCTGCTCTGCCCGTTGCTTGTGGTGACCCTGACACAGATAAGGAGCTAAAAAAAAGTAGACAGAGGCATGTTTGGATGTAAACTGCAGGAAGAAAAAATGCTGCTGCTTTTTTGTCTGCCAACTCAGTCTGAATGTTCTCAGGAGGGAAGCTCTGAATAGTTTGAGTGGTCGGTCTGACAGCTAAAAATTGTTGAATAGGAGATCTTGGAACCAGGGTGATGTTAACAAACAGTCTGAGGACACATACAATTTAAGTGTTGTATCTCCGGGACCAAAAACTGTATGACAAAGGAGCATGCCATATTATGTAAGATGAATTGATAAATATGTCATCACAGACAATGATGTTAGGGCCTGTGGAGATCCCTGACGGATGTGTGCCAGGATCCCCCCTCCATCACACGCTGACTATGTCACAGGCTGCCAACCTCAGGCAGGTCAAGCCTTTTAGCTTCAGGCCACAAGAGATGCACAGCTGAACGCTCTGTGTGTGCAGCACATAACAGAAGAAGTAAAACTGTGCTGGTGAAGCAATGGTGCCACTAAGAATTAACTAAAAGTCCACCGTTTCCTCAGGGTACTCTTAAAGCTTTTTCTCATTTCTCCCCAGTGGTAGTTTCCCTGCTCTGATAGATTGCAACAGAAAACTGGAGGGACGTGACCAGAAAGCAATGCAGGGCATATCAGGAGGCTTCGTATGAGTGGTAAAACATCTAAATAAAAGCTGTGGTCAGGTTACAAATCCTCTGTCTTATTTATCAAGTCCACTCTCACATGTCATATATTTTATAGATAAACAAATGCCGACACACTTTGATTAGTTGAAGAGTTTTGTTTTTCTCTTTGCAATGAGCATCCGAGCCTCATGGAGCTGCTTTCTATCTCTGCTGTAATTACTGGCTGGAGGTATCGACTGACATTCTGCAGAGTTGTTTCCTGTTGTGCCCTTGCTTTTTTCAGTTCTTTCTTTGTTGATTCAAATTAGATCAAATAATTATTGTTTTCTCTGATCATGGCCAGGTCTGTATTTCAGAGCAGGAACAAGATCACTTGTTTGGTGCTTTTTCTGTTTGTTATATTTGAGGTGAGCTCTGATTTTAGACTGTTGAGTAAAACAGAACAATAAAGAGGTGACTATAGAACAAGAAAGTGAGTCAACACAGTTATTTAAATGCTGTGTGCATAGACTATAAGCAACTTCGGATTATTTGAATAAAGAGACTGCAATGTTTTATGCTTTATGAAAAGATACAACAGTGTGTGAGTAGATTTTAAACTTTTCAGCCTGTGAGTAACAGTGTAAATATCTAAATCTCTTTGTCACAATAATGCAATTTTTGCCTATCTCAGAGCAGTGCTGAAAAACGAGCCCATGCTTTTGCTGCCTCTAAGTTGGATTATTGTAATTCTCTTTTATCAGGCTGCCCTAGCAGGTCTCTTAAGACCCTTCAGCTGGTTCAAAATGCTGCAGCTTGTATTCTGACAAGAAGAAGAAGAGATAATATTACACTAGTACTAACATCTTTTTTTTTTTTTTTTTTGGCAGCCCAAAAAATCTAGAAAACAGTGCAAGATTATTCTTCTTACCTACTGAGCTCTTAATGTTCAGGCACAAACATATCTTTAAAGAGCATCCAGTGCAGTAACCTCTACAGGATGTCACCAAAATGCAGGCCTGCTTGTGGTACTCTTAGTCCTTAACAGTTTAGGAGGTAGAGCCAGTTACCAGGTTTATATTCTTTGGAATGATTTACTTAACACAGTTTGAGAAACAGATGCCCTCTCTTCCTTCAAGAGTAGACTCAAAATTTTCCTTTTTCAGAAAGCTTTCAGTGAAGGGCTGGCTCAGGCTTTGACTAGCCCATTAGCAGCAATAGGCTTGAGCTGTATTTCCACTAATTGGTGGTTTGGATCAGTATAGTTCAGTATGGTTTGGAGTGGTATGCCCCAATCCTGATTGAATTTTCAACCCCAGCTGTACTCTCACTGAGGGGCGGAGGTGTCAGCCCAAAGATGTAGGTTGCAGCAGCTATGTCCCACCCCCTCTATACTAATAATGTATTATTATTGTGTAATAAATTGAAATAATCTATAGAGCATTGCTCCATATGGACATAATTTATAGCACAAGTAATTGAAAAGTCACTCCCTCAGGTCCACCAGTGATTCAAACATGGCACAGTATGTTTTTTTTATTTTAGCTGCTGTTGCATTATTCCTGCTACCAATCAACAGACTGAAGCTTTTTTGCCATTTGAATTGAATCAGACTGCTTGGCAGAAAACCAGCCTTGGCATCACCGTAGACAGTGATTTTAAATTTGATAAACAGATTAACAGCGTTTTAAAATCATGTTTTTATCATCTTCGTCTGTTATCAAAAGTTAAACCGTTTTTATCTTTTACCCTGTTTGAACAGATCGTGCATGCTTTTATTTCAAGTCGACTGGACAACTGCAACGCACTTTACTCAGGTGTCAGCCACAGAGCCCTCTCTCGTCTGCAGTTAGTCCAGAACGCTGCGTCACGGCTTTTAACAGGGGCCAAAAAGCAGGAACACATTACCCCTATTCTAACGTCGTTGCACTGGCTCCCTGTTAATCTTCGTATTGATTTTAAGATTTTATTGTTTGTTTTTAAAGCTTTGAATGGACCGGCCCCACAGTATATCACGGACCTCATCTAAATGTATGCTCCAGCGCGCGATTTGAGGTCCGAGGGCCAGCTCCAGCTTGTGGTGCCTCGGGTGAGACTTAAAACCAGGGGGGGCAGGGCTTTCTCTGTGGTCGGCCCCAGACTTTGGAACACCCTCCCCCTCCATGTCCAAACAGCCCCGAAGGCGGAGTGTTTTAAGGCTCGTCTCAAGACCCATTTTTATTCCCTGGCGTTTTAATTTATTTGTTTTACTACATCTTTTATTTGTTTTATGATGTTTATCTGCTTGATTTTATTATTTTATTTACGACATCATTTTAGATTTATGCATTTATTTGATTATTTATTGCTTATTGTCATATGGAAATGTTTGTTTTATTGATTCTATGTACAGCACTTTGGAGACGTTTTTGTTGTTTAAATGTGCTATACAAATAAAGTGGATTGGATTGGATAATACATGTATGCATGCGTGTTAGGGGTGGACTGAAGCTGCTTGGCGGAGGTCTGCGCTCTCTGAGTGCTTTTCTAGTTTCTTATAAATGTGGAGGCAGCTCCTCTTCCCCACCAAAGAGAAATAACATGGCATAGAGCCATAACGCATGGAGTGAGCCATAAAGCACAGAACAGGTGAACAGACACAAAAAAAAATTGTTTTATCATCTGTTCGGATGTTGCTTAGTTTACCTGAGAGTAGATCAGACAGGAGTACACTGTTCACTGACTGACGCTGTCTCATAAAAACATATGGGAATGCACAAATGCGCTCGGATGAGATGGACAGCAGTGGATTATCAGTGATCTGTTAATTATAAAAAGCTCAGGAACACGTCTGTATGAACCTTCGCTGTGAATTTTTTGTCTGTTTTTTATAGAGAGCCGTTAAAAGCAGCACAGCATAACTTTTCCAAAATATTCCAATAAATTTATTTAAAAATATGACTTTCCGGCCCTGAAAACTGTTATTTCTGCCAGATAAATCCTATTGGAGATGTTGCTACAGTGTTAATAAACTAAGTTTATCAGATATCATAATACAAACAATGTAAAGACATAAGATTCATGCTTTTTGGCTCTTGCTCAATGGAGATACCAAGTGTTGATCACCCTGCCATCTCTCATTCTTGTCACTCTCACTCTCATCCTCTCCACTTTACTCATTATTTAATGTTTGTAGAGGCAAAATCAACTAAAACTCTTTATTTTAGGAAAACAAGGGCAGCATTTTTCTAAATCATTTTCTCCATTAACCTCTGATCATGTTCTGGCCCAACATATAAAGTGATTCTGAAAAATTTGGCCCACGGAAAAAGTTGTTTGTCGACCCCTGCCACTGAGCATGAGAGGAGTACTCAGTCCAGCATGGTTCAATGGATGAGCATACATGCAAGAAAGGATCAATCTCCAATGAGTGGCATGGGTACATTAGTCTGACTTCAAAAAATAAATACAGAGCAATATGATAAGGAACTCGTGTTTACATGCTCTGTAAAAATCCAGTTTTAGTAGACTTACAAAAAATTAACTTTTTCTGGCTGCATGTAAGTATACTGTTATTTCATGTCTAACTGTTGTATACATTACTCCTCTGAAAATCTAATGGGACTCACAATAGAAAGACAAATTGTTCATCTTGAGAAGAAAGACTAAGGGAAAAATGAGAGGAGGAAGGGCCAAAAGGAAGACAGCCTATTGAATTGTTAGTTAAGTTAACTGGTAAAAGAAATAAACAGTTAAAAGGTTCAAATAGACTCAATCATGAGTTATGTTTAAATGTTTCTGCAGCTAGCACTAAAAACTTCAAAAAAAATGTAAAAGTAATTGATTGTGTGTGACCATATATATCGTAATAATATTAATAGTAAGCAGGGCTGTGACAGTATACTAGTTTCACTTTTAAAATAAAAAAAACATGATATGTTAATTTTCAAGAAAAACAGCGTTTTAAAGTGTTATAGTAAAATCAATGGAAAGTGGAAAGTTTGGATGAATCGGTCGGGATCGGGGGGGACCTCACCAGATATTTGAATCACCCATGGGACTGAATCTCTCTAAATATTTCAGTCAAGTATATGGATTATTAATTGACCAATGTTATTTTGCCAGATAATACTCCAAGAACTTTTTTTGACCTCCTGACCCTGAAATATTCATGTCCTTTTCTTGGCTTGAGGGCAAAATTCCCTCCACAAACCTCATATTTAGACAGTAGCCTTCAGAGAAAAGCATTAAAACTTGAGCCGAGTTACAAAGGTTTGGCGGCAGCACGTACAGAAGCATAGCAGTAGTCCAGGCATAACAGAAAAGCAATAATTATGTTGTCTGCTTCTTTGAAAGCCAGAGCTGGCTTCATGTAAGTGTTTTCACAGCTGGATAAAATAAAACACCATTTCTTGTTTGTTGCATTAAGAACTGATGAAGTATGTTGACAGGAAATGTTATGTGGATTAGTGTCTGGGAACTACTTTCTACTTATTTATTGTTAGAGCTAGAGAGTGTTTAAGTTGATATGCATGACACATAACCCTGGCTCTCTTAAAAGCTAAGGGACATATCAGAGTGATATTGGTTGAATATTAACAGAGACCTAAAAAGACAATTTACAAAATAAAGTTAAAATGTCAGATTGAAAGTTCACTTTAGCAACCACATCATCAGCGGGATGAAATTTGACAAAATTTTTCAAGGATACTGGGAGAATGACACTTAATTATGTGACATTAAACATCTTCCAGTCATCAATACGGGAAAGCTTTTTAAGGGATCTGCCATAGTTATGAGCATGATAACCCTTTTAAGACCCGACAGGACTGAGGAGAAGTGAGAAGGCTGACTGTGTCTCTTTGTCAGTCATATGATTGGCTGGTGGCCAGTCCAGGGTGTACCCTGCCTCTCACCTCATGTCAGGTGGGATAGGCTCCAGCTACCCTCAACTCAGAAAGGAGTGAGCAGTATATATAATAGATGGATTTATGGATAATCCAGTGCTACCAGTAGTGTTTGAGTGTTGAGTAGTATTGCAGTATCAAGTATTGTAATACTTAACAAGGTAGCATTATCAAAGTAAATATTTTGGTATTGTGAAAACATCACTGATCAGATAGTTGATCAGTGAGTAATGCAGCATAGCTTTTCATGCTGAATTAGATTTCATCTCTTAGATCGTATGAAAAATGTAACCAAGTACAAAACTTCCCATAGTAATTACCAGTGTTGAGCAGTAACATAATTAACTGTAACAAATCGCTGTGATGATTCTGCTTCTTTGAGTTACTAAATAGGAGATAACACTTGTATAATATTTTTACTCATCATTAAAGCAAGTAAGTTACTTTTTCCCTCAGTGGGCTGTTTTTATAATGATGTGTAAGCACAGCAACAAGGTAAAAATTTAATCATAGCATGAAGGATGAGAGGAAAAGAATACTAGTTAATAATAATAATAATAATAATAATAATAATAATACTTAAAATACTACAAGATTTCATTGTTGGTGGTAAACTTTTTTTAAAACTTGTTGTGTAGTATAATTTTAAGAGGGCAAAGTAACATGTAACTTAAGAGTAAAATAATTAGTCACTTTGATACAAAGTAATAAGTAAAATAATTTAATTAATTTTTAAGGATTGAGTAGTAATAAGTAACATATTACATTTTTTGAGTTACCTGTCCAACACTGATTATTGTTTGAGTGAAAGAAAAAGCATTAATTTAAAAACTACCAAAAAAGGTACACAAAATGATATTCAGATACATTGATATAGGTAAATGTTATCAGTTCTGTTTCTCCCCTGGTTAAAGGCTTCTTTAAGAAGGATTTTTTTTCCCATAACATTGATGCATTCCTGCAAGAGGCTCGCTTTCACATGCTGCATAGGCCCCAGTGCATCCACACAACCTGCACAACCTGAAGTTCACCCCTGTGTCAAACAATCCCAGCAAATGAAATGTAACTGGCAAATGTACTTGAGCTTGTCAAACTATTTTCTAGTCTTTCTGACCACTCAAAGCACTTTCACACCACAGGTGTGGAATTTGGAATTTCCCCCTGTGGGACTAATAAAGGATATCTTATCTTAGGTCACACCAACCAATTCACAGCCATTCACTGTCACATTCACTTGCTGATGGCTGAGGTTTCATTGTTAGTTTCATCAGCATCAGCTAACACATCTATGTTAGCCTTCATACCCTTTACCCATACACATTTACACTCAAGTGATGCAGCAGTGGGAACAATTTGGAGATGGGTGTCCTGCCTAAGGAAGCATCAACATGTCTCAGCTGGAGCCTGGCTTGAATCCTTGACATTTTAATTGATTATGAGGCTGTCTACCAGACAGAGTCACCACAATTAATTAAGCAAACTCAATGTAAGTGAGATCTGAGGTTAAAACCAGACCATGCTACTGGTCTAACCTGGAGGTAAACTGTGCTCGGTGTCATCTCTTTCATGTCTTATCTGATTTTACTCATTAAAATTTACATTACATTACATTACATTTATACAATTAATATATATGTTGACAGTTTTGTCTAAAACACCCTAAAAGTATCACTACCTCCGCCAAGGCGGTTATGTTTTTACCGGCGTTTTTCTCTGTTTGTTTGTCTGTTTGTTTGTCTGTGTTCAAAATAACTTGAAAAGTTCTGAACGGATTTGGATGAAATTTTCAGGAATCTTCGGAAATGGGATATGGAAGAACTGATTAAATTTTGGGGGTGATCCAGATCACCGTCTGGATCCAGGAATTATTTAAAGGATTCTTTAACATTGCCAGATAGGACCATTTTAGCCAAAGTGGACCGAAACTGCTTGGCGGAGGTCTGCGCTCTCTGAGTGCTTTTCTAGTTTGTTAATATTTTTACCACTATTTTCTTCATAAATCTTTAAATCCACTTCATCCCTGATCATACCAAGATTTCAATTAGTTTCACACTTTTAACCCTTTAAATGCCACTGTGTGTGATGACATCACCAATTTTCAATTAAAAAAACAAATAATAAAATTGAAATGATTGAAATTTATTGAAAGTGAAATTTTCTGAGGAGGATTATCACAGTCTACAATAAGTAAATGATTAGTAACAGCATTGTTTTTATGGATTTTGTAGTGGTTCTGTGAGGTCAGATTAAAGAAACAGCTCCCATTGTAATAAATAGAGCAACAGGCAATGGGAGATCAACGCACACATGTACACACACAGAAAGCTATAGTCCAAGTCATTTGTGGAATGGAATACACACACACACACACACACACACACACACACACCTATACACACACACACACACACACACACATATATATATACATATACATATATATACACACACACACACATATATATATATACACACACATATATATATATATATACACACACACACACACACACACACATATATATATATATATATATATAGATAGATAGATAGATAGATAGATAGATAGATAGATAGATAGATAGATAATGAATAGTCAGCCTGCTCTTTTGTAAAGTGCCTTGAGATAGCACTTGTTATGAATTGGCACTATACAAATAAAGATTGATTAATTGATAGTTATGATCAGGACCGAAGTGAATTAAAAGGTTTATGAAAAATAACATAATATTTTAAGGCATTTTAGAAGGGGACAAAATGTCCCCTTTAAGGCTCTGTGTTACAATTATTTAATACACAGTAAAGAAAGGTGTGACAGAGGATTTGTGTTTGAAACTTGAAAATTATTGAAAAAAATGCACACCTATGCCAAATATGATGAAGGAAAGCATATACACTGCAAAATTATTTGAGAAAGTACACAATCAAGGGGACAAAATTGTCCTGTTTATGAGCAAATATGCCTGGGCTTCATCTATAGTTAAAACCTAATCTTTGTATGAGTTCTGATGTCCTTCTTATTTCTTTACTTGTCTGCTACCACACACAAGAAATCTGCCATTGAATTTCAACTTGAAATGATGATTTTCTCTCAGGGCAGCTGGACTAAAGTACATTCAGTGCTCTCTCTCCTTGAAAGAAAATTGTCAGTTGTAGTACCTGGCCTCAGAAAATGAAAAGGATAAAAATGAAGAATCTGTCTGATACTGGATGTAGAAAAATATGTGGAAATGACTGTATTTTTCTATCTGAAGCCAATGAAACAATGGGGTTATATTAAAAAAGCTATTTTGGGTCCAGAGTACATCCAGAAACACACCACAACAGTAACTGAGCACTGTTTATGAGTATCCCAGATTAGAGTATTGTTTCTCAGGCAAACAGAAAGATTCTTATAAACAAAATATGACTCTTCAGCTGAGTTCAATCATCCTGTATGGATTTCCTTTTAAAAATAATTTCAGCACAATCAAACATTTGATGGAAAAGCTTCAGTCAAAAGTGAGTCCAGACACAAAGACTGCAGCAGCAGATACGTTCTTAGTTCTGGCACACCAACAAAAGAATCTTTGCTTTAGTTTCATCTCACGAAAACCTTGACCAAATTCAAAGGAAAGTATGCCCACACACACTTTTATTAAACACCTCAACTTTTGGCGATACAGCCTTTATCTGCCAGCAACCTTGACCAAATAACAATAAATTAGACTTTAAATGTGTCTTGGTTACTATTTTTCTGCAGGAGCAGATTTTTATCTCATTCCTTATGCAGAGCTTTTTTCATTTTTCTAACATCCAAGTAATTTATAGCAGTACCAATAATTTCGTACAACATGACACTGGGGGGGAAATGAATGCTAATATCTTCTTTTTATGTCTAAAATAGCCCTTAATGACAATTTGATGCTGACAAATCCTCATGCATTTATGATTTATGTACTATGTATTTAAATTTATTTTAATGTTCCATCAATAGAAAAAATAATGGAAGGAGAGAAAGTGGTGAGTGATGAAATGAACACTGCCCAGAGAGCCGACCAGAGTGTTCCTCTGTGGTGTGGAAGAAAAAAATATTCCTCACTCTTCAGTCAGCTGCACACTTCATTTCATGAGCATCCGATTTATTTTGACCAACCTCTACAAATGGCTCTATGTGTTTTATATTCATATTGGGAGGAATAATTGAAATGCCATGCAGTTGTACTAACTCAGAATGTGTGGCTCAGAGAACTGTGCCAGCTGTGGAAAATGAAAATATGTGCTGCTCCCTGGCCGTTTCGATTTGAGGGTTGGTTTGATGGAGTGCGTAGAGGCCTAAGATATGCATGGTTTTAAAATGAGCTAAATTACAGCTAACAGCCAATCACTGAAGGCATCAAAGACTGCACGCCAAGCAGAAAGAGCAACAGAGGGCAGACAGGCTGCCTCTGGCCCACACTGAGGCTACACATTGGGCATCAGGGATGCTGGGAAAAGGATCCACTCTCTGCCATGAAATAGTAATCCACCACTTTTTCCTGACAGTGAGCAATAGTCTGGCAGCCAACAGGCCTGTCTGTGTCTGCATGAGTGTGTCCAAGCTCGCATGTGCACCCAAAAGACAATGAGAATTTAATAGGATCCCAGAATGTGGGGGTGTGGAGATGCAGTTTCATCATTAGCCTGAGGAGGATTTAAGTATTTTCCAATGGGCCTGAAAAGTCATTGTAGATGAGCACAAAATATGAGGTATATGTAAAAAAAAAAAAAAAAAAAAGAAAAAGCCAAGTATTTCAAATGTACTGCACACTGTTTGAAATATACTAATAGTGTATGTAGGCAGTGTCTGGAAATGAGGGTGAAAATGGCAGAATAAAAACTTAGCTCTTTGTCAGTTTCATTAACTTGTTCAAGTATTGAACATGCATTTGTGCCAGGAGGACAGTATCTGAGATCCATTTGCTGTTAACACCCTGGAGCAGAATACAGACTTAGAAACAGATTATGGGTGTAAATGTTCATTTCCAAACACCAATGAAAAGCAGGACAGGTGAGTTTTCAGGAAATACAGGCTGAGTCCTTGATCCAAACAATGGGACTTGATCCAGATCCAGATCCAGTGTTTCAGAGTGAGATTCGGTCCAAATCCAGAGAGGCAGGGATGAAACAAGAAGATGTAGGAGTGGAGTTGAGTTAGGAACTTGGCTGGGGTAGAGCTGTAGAAAGAGGAAAGGGGTGTCATTGAAAATGCAAAACAAAAGAGATTCAAATAAGTAGCTTGAACAAGACTGACTGTAGTGACAGAGTCTACAATCTGGCAGCAACATGTCGTTGAAGTTTTTCAAAAGTTAAGGGTACCATGAAGCTCTGCATCCTTGACCTTTGACATATGACCTTCAAATTCTCATCATTCATGCCAGGGCCACAGTGTAAATTTGGGCAGAATGAAAAATAAGCCCTAAAAGCTTTCTTGCACTCACATGCAAAGATGATAACATGACTTTTTGGCCGTGACCTTTGACCTATGACTTCCACAAGCTTATCAATTCATCTTTAAAGCTGGATTTTTGTCAAAACCTAAGGAGAAGGATTTCTGAGATATTAAAATCGCATGACTTAACCCTGGTGTGACAGTTTGTATTTTGATGTGGAAGGCATAAAAGTAAAAATACTCATGAATGCTAGCTTCACCTAGTAGTCCAAGAATTTCCAAAGATAGCCATCATATACTTTTTGTGAGATCTTCACATTGAAATCATAATGTTCAATATGCATTCAGATCAGTCTTTGTGCCTCCATGCAGATGATAGCTATGTCCAAAAATTCATGTTTATGGTATTATTATTATATCAATAATCTGATGGGCCAGTTAGACAAACCAATTTATAAGATGTACTTTCATCTGGGCAACAACCCAAAGACATACCTAAAAAGTGTTGAGTGATAATTCGGCATATACATATACGCAGATACATATAAATATATAATATAAATATACATAAATATACATACACATACATCCAGAGATGTATCCATCTAGGCAGAGACAAAGGGACTAAAAATAAGAATTCATGATAGCAAAAAATCTACTGACACCCAGATCAAATCTGTCCTCATCATATTTGCCTCTGCTGAATATAAATTTATTCTAGGTTAGCCCCTTGAGATGTGGCATCTTGTTTACAAAAGGGTCCTCAATATCTATATGGTTGTAAAGATATTTATTTTGGAGGTTAAATCAATAACAACCATGGATACAGAGGTAATTCTAATATTAACATTTACATCTATAATGATTATAAACTGGAGATGACTAATGTTGATTAATACAGCAGCATCTAGTTGAACTGCCATTAAATTGTGTTTAAGGCCTAAAAGTATGAATTTATGTTTTAATGATGTCATTTCTGCTGATGGTTGATGCAGGGTAGAGAACATGAAGTCAGGCAGGTCTACAGCAGCAGGTCATTCATGATTGCTTGTCAAGGCCATAGGAATATGTGAGCAGTTTTCAAGAACTACCATTTATTCATTTTATCTATCTCTCTGAAGTTAATGTCAGAAACTGTAATGTTATTGGAATGGGGCTAAAAGGAAGGCCAAATATTTGTAATTGTAGTAATTAAAGCATTGTAGGTCCACAGCAGCAGGCTGTCCACACCAACGATCCCAGGCTGCCTACATGACAAGAACCTGAGATGAGTACAAGAGCAAATAAAAAGAGGCAAAGAGATATAGAGAGAGGACGGAGAGAGAGTGTTTGAGTGTTAGAGAGATAGAGGGGAGCTCACAGTGTGCGAAATCCTCCAGCAGTCTAAGCCTATTGCAGCTTAACTATGAGCTGGTGCAGGCCTGAGCCAGTCCTAAATGAAAGCTTTATCAAAAAGGAATGTTTTAAGTTTAACCTTAAAGGTAGAGAGGGTGTCTGCATCCCGAACTGTGGTCGGTAAATGATTTCAAAGAAGAGGAGCCTGAAAATTGAAGGCTTTACCTTCCAAACTACTTTTAGAGCCTGATGGTACCATGAGCAGGCCAGCATTTTGGGAGCATACTACGTTCTAGAGAGGTTGTACGGCACTACAAGCTCTTTAAGATAAATTGGTGCCTGTCCACTGAGAGCTTTATAAGTGAGAAGAAGAATCTTGAGTTCTATTCTAGATTTCATGGGAAGCCAAGAGAGCCAAGAGCCAAGCAGAGAAGGTAATACAGGAGTAATGTGATCTCTTCTCCTAGTTCTACTGCAGCATTTTGAAACAGCTGAAAAGTCTTAAGCAACTTGCTGGGACAGCCTGATAAAAGAGAATTACAATAATCCAAACTAGAGGTAAAAAAAAAAAAAAAAGCATGGACTAGCTTTCCAGCATCACTCTTAGAGACAATAAGCCTGATTTTTGTAGTATTACAAAGCTGAAAAAAAGGCTGTTCCTGAAATGTGTTTTATTTGGGAATTCAATCCAATCCAATCCACTTTATTTGTATAGCACATTTAAACAACAAAAACGTCTCCAAAGTGCTGTACATAAAATCAATAAAACAAATGACAATAAGCAATAAATAATCAAATAAATGCATAAATCTAAAACGATGCTGTAAATAAAATAAAAGAATTGAAGGACAAATCCTGATCAAAAAGTACCCCAAGATATCCAACTGTTGTGCTTGTTGCCAGGCTGATGCCATCTAGGGCAATTAGCACAGTACCTTGAGGAACTCTGTGACTGACTTTGGTGTGTGTACAAACTGATATCAATCAGATAAGTAGGACTTAAACCAATCTAAAGCATTCCCTGTAATCCTGAGTAATTCCTCAAATTTCTGTAGAACAATGTATGATGTCAAAAGATGAAAGTAAATTACTTGTTGCTTTAGCTAGAGTAGTCTTTGTGCTATGGTGAGCTCTAAATCCTTACTGAAAATCCTCGAACAAGCTGTTGTTTTGAAGGAAGTCACAAGCTGATTAGCCACTGCTTTCTCAAGGATCTTTTTTATTGAATGGAAGGCTTGATATAGGCCTGTAGTTAGCTAGCTTATGTGCCTGAATCAAGGGTAGGTTTTCATGCTCATAGCTTCTGCCTCTTTCCCTTCAAACTATGACAGATTTTCCTTACACTTTGCACAAATGTTCGTTCTGACTTGGGGAAAAGTGATCATGTATTGAGAGTCATAAGTCAAAGGTCAAGGATAAAGGGCAAGACGGCCTCTAGGGCAAGTTTCTGTAAAACTTTGAACAAATGTACCGGCTGACTGAAGCATATGATGACTGTATTCTAGAGGTCCTAGGTCAAGGTACTTTTGTATCACAGTCACTAATCACAGTCTTATGAATGTGATATCTCCAGAATGGCCAGCAGCATTCCTGTCAAACTCTGAACAAATGTTGTCCCTGGTGTGAAGTAATTAGATTTTGGAACTCCCAGTCAAAGTCTTTGTCTAATATGTTCATCTTTTGCTTATAAGAATTCTGTCATTCAGACATCACAAAATCACCTCAGACCCTCAGCTGACCCAGCACTGTACTTTCACTGTCTGACATTTTATACCTTGCTGAGGCATTAGACAGATGATAGGTCTGCTTGGATATTGAGCATAAAAGTTTTGATATTCTAACTAAACAAAAGAAACTTGTAGAACGTTTGCTTTCAAGATTTAAAAAAGCACAAATGCATTAAACTTTCAAAAATGGCCAAAAAATATTCATAAATTGCCAAGTTATGAAAAAAAATATTTTCACATTTTAATGGTTCCAAGACAATGGACTTAGACAGTACTCTGTCTCCTTCAGTTCAGATTTTACAGAAGATCAAAAAATGTTTGACCTTCAAAAAAAGCCCACCCAGAAGCCTAAAGAATATGCACATGCTATGACTGCCTTGAAGTAAATGGGGAGGGGTCATGTAGTGAGCTTTGCCTGGGGCCTGAAGATGACTGAATCCATACAGTACATGTGAAATGCATGCATGATCACACATGTCTAAGTTAACATGTGAAATAGTGTTTCTTAGGTTTTAAACATGAAGACTTCCTGAAATAACTTCTGATTGTCTTTTTTTTCTGTGTGTGGAGGTGCAGCTGTGGGGGTGGACTGTCCTTCTGTCCATGCTGTGTGTTGCATCAGCGTAAAAACACTCACACTCTGTGATTAATGCTCGAGTCTGGAGCAGCAGAAATCCTCCTCTCACTGAACAACACGATCATTCAGGAGCAACTCAGGGAATGTGCTCACAAGCAGGCAGTGGAGCGAGCAAACACTTTTCACCTCATTTTCACCAAAGTGTTTTTTGCTCCAGACCAATCAGAGCTTGCTGACATGTGTGTGTGTGCCAGGAGGCAGAGGAGGAGTTTGATGGGAAAGGATGTTATGCTGCATCAGAAAGGCGAGGTTTCACTATAGGGACAGGCTGAGGACCAGTGAAACCTCAAATGATGAGATAAGTACATTTTAGAGTCTGAAAAAAATTCTGCTAATGATGTTTGCCAGCTCTAATGGTTACTGGAGATGGGGATCAAGTGTCAGAGTGACCGCAAGGCTCTTCCCTATTCTGCTGCAGTGCACTGGATTTGCTGCGGACTGAAACAGTAATGAAATGAGATGCATCATTAAGGTTCAATACCAGGAAAATGGATTGTGTCGAAGAATGTAGAAAGTTCTGGAAAAGGTCTGAGTGACATCAGCTATTTTGTTACTGGTTGGGGGGGCTTTCACAGCTGAGCCAATGTTAAAAATGTTGTCTCAAGTTACCTTTAGTCAACCAAACAGACAGAGGTGGAACTGAGGCAGGTCTTAAGTCACTACTGCAGTCATGTCAGCCACGCCCCAACTTTTGCATAAGTTATAACCCTCTTAAACATTCAGTATGCAAAAATCTACCACCAGGGGGGCTCTTAACCAAAATAAAAACTAAAAATGAGTGTGCTGACCCAGAGTCACCTCCCCAGCCATCGGTGTTTACCTCTTGTTTTTACATTGAGGACTATTCAATAACAACAGCACTATATTAGATATGCATTATAAACGGCAAACCAACATTTCTATTTTGTGGATGAATTTTACACAGTGAGTGAGAAAAGCTCTTAAAGTTGGACTTCATGGTTTGTTTTGCTAACAGCCCCTGAATGCTTTGTGAGTATATCAAACTGTAAAGAGTGTTACAAGAAATATACAATGCAGGATGGCAAAGGTCTCCAGTGGACTTGGAAGTCTAGATTGGCAATTCTATTGCGTGAGTTTGGGGATGGAAAAAACATGGACCAGATAGACCTCTGTAGATACTGAGTAACACAGCTTTGTCAGTGTAAGCATTATAGATAATCAAACATAACATAACACATGATTGAACTTACTCTTTGAAAGAACGCAAGACGTGGCTTTGTATGTATACTTTAGGCAATGTGTTGACATTAACACTTTGTGTGACAATTCATCTCAACAGTTGAGGCTCAAAACTTCCTGTTCCACTGAAAAAATAAATAGTTTGTCATTACGCCCATGTTTTGTCCATGACTTTAAAAAGAATACTTAGTTCAGTATTTGCCAGAAATATGAACATGTTCAATGACTGCTGCGGCTTTAGTGCAGTCAGGTACAACACTGTTAACTGATCAAGATATTCAACTTCTTATGTTTAAATCTGAAACTAACAGGTTACATGTTTAAAACAAGCCCCCCTAATGCAGTGTGTGTCCATGAAGACATAAGTTGTTCCAAGCAAAGATATTTTTTGAAGCTGGCTGTAAACACAGTTTTGAATATGGATCCAATGCTTCGAGAGACATCCTCAAGTGGACACTCGAGAAACTGCAGTTTTTTTAAACCTCTGCTTGACAATTTTTAACAGCATGAAGGATTTTTTTGTTTTTAAGATATAACCGTCCAATTTTCGAAAAAAACCAAAAGTATTTCATTTGGATTGTTTTTGTGTACATGTGACCAAAGTCAGGATTTCAACGACAATCAAAAATGACATGTTGGGAAAAGAGGAGTAAAGTGAAATGAATGGATGCATGTCCACAAAAGGTATCTGTACCATTGTATTACACTGGAATACTTTATTTATAATTTGAAACCCTCAGCCTAATAGGACTTAAAGAAATGTTAAGCTCTCTACAACAGTCCATGTCTTGGTCTCACCTGCTGATAAAAGATTTTTATTAAAAATGTAAGACTCTTAGACTCTCTAATGCCGAAATAAGATTTACCATCAGTACAAAGCTTGTCATTTCAGAGATCAGGTGTGTTGCTTCAGATCAGTACAATAAGACAACACAGAGATCCACTGCTTTTATGTCCATTATCTCAGAGATATACAGTTACACAGAGAACTGTCGGGGTGGGAGATGAAAATAAAGAGCGTAACAATACCTGAGCTTATACCATGGGGATAAGGGTTCATGTCAGTGCTTGGCATTCTAATCCCTGCAGTAATATAATCTTGTTTGGCTACTTGAGCAGGAGCAGTGTTCAGGCTGAACAGCTTTCTCTTCTCTCCTGAAGCAAAAGGCAGACCAGCATCTTTCTCCTGGGCTATCGAGATGTTCTCCTCTTTTATAGACTGTTTGTCACTGTGGGGAGTGGGCTGCTGTCTATGACTAATCCTGCTATAAACAGCTCTTGTGACATCCTCTATTTGGTTCCATTTTCTTGCTGGTGTACTGAAATAAAAAGGCGTGATAAATCATGGCACCTGTGAATTTAGTATGTGTTTTATATGTTGCAGTGACACTGTCCTTTGAAATCCCCCCATTCCTTTTCCACACGCATGTACTTAAAGGAGAGGCAGTTGCATTTTCAGTTTTACAGCACTCATAGAAACGCGGGTTTGAATACGAGTTTCTTTTTTTTTTTTAGTGCTTCTGACTTGTTATAAATGATGCTGCAGTTATCTGCATCTGAGCCAGTCCTCCTTCCTCTGTGTATTTGGGAGAAATCGCAGGTTTCAGCAGCATTCACTACTGTGCGGGATGACTGTGTGGGTGGAAATATGAAAGGCAGAAATCTAAATGTGTCTGACACAGCGTCAACCGAGCCTCTGTGGATCTCTCCAAGAACTCTGGGTAGACTGGCTGCAGGTATATGAACATAATTCCAGGGTGCATGAAGCATTACAGACAAATGTGGCTGAGTTAAATGCAGTGACTTGGACACATTATAATACCAGGAGGTTGGTATATACTGATAATATACAAGGATGGTCCTAGAAATTTGGAGCCTCATGAAAAGAGTCCTATTCCAATCCGGAACTGCTCAATTTCTTGGCGTAATTATCTTTAAATAAATATCACAGTACATACAGGTTTTGAATTCATTCATTTTTCATTCAAACCTTTATTTATTCTTGAAAAAACATTGAGGTTTCCCTCATTTTCAATGTTGTCGAGGTCACAGACATTACATGAACAATAAACAAACACAATCAATCACAACAGCAAAGGAATCAATTAGACAGTTACAGATGAACAGTGGTCAGTAATCAAAGTCTTAAACACTGTAAGAGGGTGAAAGGCTATTATCCTTAAAATTTGTTGGAGGAAATTCCATGAGTAAGGGGCATCAAAGGAAAATGCTAATTTACCAAGTTCAGTGTGGACTCGAGGAACTTTCAGAGAGAGTAAACCGGAAGAACGAGTCATGTAGGAGCAATCATAAAACTTAAACAGGTTTGTGAGGCAGGGTGGTAGCTTGTTAGTAAGGGCTTTGAAAATACACAAAAACAATGTTTGTTCCTTCTCTGATCAAGAGATGGCCAACCAGCCTTCTCATAGAGGATGCGATGATGAGTGTTGTACCTGTCACCAGTTATGAATCGGAGAGCAGAGTGGTATACCGAGTCCAGGGGCTTGAGAGTTGAAATTGCAGCATGTCTATATATTATATCCCCATAATCCAAGACAGATAAGAACATGGCTTCCGCGATTCTTTTACGACATGACATTGGAAAACAAGATTTATTTCTGTAAAGGAAGCCAACTCTCTGTGACAAGAGTGTTGATATGTTTGAATGTAAATTCCTCATCAAGCCATATCCCAAGGTATTTAAACTCCGTGACTCTCTCAATTCTTGATCCACTGGAAGTAGATATTCCTACGTTTTCAAATGTAATATTCTTAGCCCTGGAGAATTGCATGAATTTTGTTGTGCTTTGATTAAGTACAAATACACCACTTATAATTATCACAGTTCATTTATCTTATCTAAAGACACAAATAAGTTGCAAATATTGGGGGAAACACTCTTCAGATGAAATTTCAGGATAAATGGTGAATGAAACTATATACTAAACAGAACTTTATGGCATTTGGACCACTTTAGGCATTTAAAATGTATTAATGTATCCTAAAGTCAGTCCTTAAAAATTGAAAACTTTTAAAGAATACACATTTGTCTTACTGTTTAGCCATATTTTCCTAAATTCCAGAATATTTTAACATGCTGTTTGGTAAAACAAAAACGTAAATTAAACTAACATCCTCTAATAAATTTGCTTTGCTCTGCTTCAAAAGGGTCTTTTTGTTTTAAGACAACTGTTATTTTCAGAGTGTTAACAGAAGCAAAAGATGCCTGAATTTTCCTTTATTTTTCTTTTTTGTATGTGAGAAAGAGACCCAGAACTATGGCAAAATTAAAAGAATTGCTATGTAATAGATAAAAATAACATAATATAAATTTAAAACCATCATGTTTTTTAGATATGATGAAATATGAACACAAGGCATTGTTCTGCTTTTTATTTTGGTGTCGGGTTCATTTTTTGTAATCTTTTTTGTCTTTTAAAGTGTGAATTAAATCTCAGTTTTTTAAGAGAGGGAAGTGGGGGCTTCTTTACCCTGCAGCTTCTTTATTTATGGTTTTGTATTTTATAATGTACCTTTTTAATTAATATTAGCAGGGGTAGAGCTTTTTCTTTTGCTCCTCTTCATTTAAGATTTGACTTTTTTTTTTCTTTAATTGCTTTCTTTGACCAATGAATGAAATAAACAGTGCAAATGAACAAGCAATGATAAAAATATTTTTAGGAGCCCCTGCCAGTTATTGGTTCCCAGAATATTGGCTTGGAGTGGGAAGCCCAGTGCAAAGCAGAGATTGCAAAATTAATGCAGATTCATTGACAACATGGCACCATGCAGTGATTAACTGACTAATAAACACAATCTAGACCAACCAACCAGAGCTGACAGAGTTGCCCACTTAGGGAAGAGGTTTTATGAACATTAGTGATTGTGAACATACTCTAGCAGTCATCAAATCTGGATATATGAACCTGAGTTAAGGCCAAATATGGGCTCTTAAAGCTCCCCTTCTCCACATGGACCCAGTCTGTTCTGATTGGTTGACAAGTCTACTCTCTTGTAATTGGAAGATCAGCACAGTTCAGACCCATGTCTCCAGTGGTCCTGCATTCTTTATACAGTCTTTGTTCTGCACTAGGCCAACTAACCTTAGCCAGTGGGCTCAAACTGATGCAATGATGGCAGGACATCACACTGGTAGGAATATGTGTCCTGTGAATACTGGCACTGTTCACAGGAGGAGAGGCAGAACTCCTGAACTTTGTCTTGCACAAAGAAGTTCAGAAATATTTAATACACTTAAGGGTGAAGAAAACTGTTAATTATAAGTCCCGTAACATTTTTAAGATATCATATTCAAGACCAAGAGGTGAACATTGAATGTGACCTTGACCTTGTGACCTGAAGTCCTTGATCTCCAAAAAGTAATCAGATCATCCTTCACTCAAAGTGGACTGTTACGACCTTTGACTAAGATGCTAGGGGATTAAGGAAAAGGAGTAGCATAAAGGTTTCTAGTAATATCTAAAGAAAAATGGTCCAGGACTAATATGCGCAATTAAAGAGTTTATTTACAATAGCCAAATCAACCAGAAAGAAAACAGTCCTTGTAACACAAACAAAAAACCCTTTAACAAAATAAACAAAAAATGGGAAAACAACTTCGGGGTGCTCCTAGGCCAAAACAACAAACAAAAACCCCAACTACCCAAAACCAAAATAAGATCTTACCTCTAAACAAAAGTTACAAAAGCCCAGCTCCCTGGCTGACCAAAAACAGGAGAAAAGGTGGTAAGAAAAGAAAATGGCGGAGCACCCCTACAGATCCCACTACACAGCATAGAGGAAGAGTCTGTGTTCACAGGTTGGAGGCTGAGGTCTGAAGAAGAGAAAGAGCTGTCCACACTCTGCTCTTTATTCCCCTGCTCCTGATGAGGGGAATCTGCTTCAGGTGTTGCTGCATGGAGAAGCAGGCAGTCAAGGGAAGGGTCACAGCAGCAGATGAGCCCTGCAGCAGATCACAGCTCTGCAGCAGAGAACAATTGAAGGCCACAGAATAGACAGCCCACTAGAAGCTGTAACATGGACACACACTCAAAGTTTGATGAAACTCCTGTAAAGCAGTCTTGAGATGAAAGGGATAAACAACCAGAGATACACACATATAAAACAAAAACAAAACCAAAACCTACACACATTTTTGGAGGTTCTTTTCTTTCCTTTTTTTTTGGTAATATCTTTTAACACTGATACACAGTATATTTGATTACAAGCTATATTTATCTTAATATGATTATTACATTTACAACTATGATATTACTAATTTATATCATCATTATTTCTTATTGTGTTTTCTTTTAAATTATTTTTTTGTATTTTTCATGAAGTGTTTTATCAATACTGTTATACAGCATTCATACCAATGAGGCTTTTTTTGAATTAAGTTACATTGAACTGAATTGAGTTGAACTAGAGAACATAGGCTGATGGACAATGACCTTGACTTTTGATCTTAATCATTTCATAAGTTCATAATTTGTCCGAGAGGACATTCGTTGCAGTGTTTAAAGAAAGTGCTTCTCAGATACCACATTCACAAAAATGGCCTGAATGGCAAACAGTACGCAAAAATGTTATGCTTCAGTCCTTGGCTATCAATGGCATGAAGGCACAACAATACTGGTGTAAGTGGTGAGATACAGTTGTGTTTTCTCCATCAGCAGCAGGGCTCCTTGGTGCTCACAGGTACCACAAAAATAACATTCAATCAAATCCTTTTGTCCCGATGGCGGCTGAGAAGGATGAGGAGCTCTCTTCACTGCCTCACTCCTCCTAGCACCTCAGTCTGAAGGATGTCGGGCAGTAATGCAAAGGGCTTTAACCGCTATACAGGCAATCTCCTGGGTAGACAGCTAAAAGCACCATTTCTGCCTGATAATAGCTCCATTGACCTGCTGTTACCCTCAGGGTCTTTGAACACAGTTCAAGAGTTTGAAATTGTAGCTGACATTCAAGTTATTCTTTTTAATCTAGTCTAAATGTCATCATGTCAGCCTTTATACCCAAATGCATCAAAGTGAAATGGAATTTTATTTATCTCTCAGCAAGACATACTCCTGCTGTTGTTTTTCACGTCTTAAGGAGTCTGTTATCAGCCTCAAAAGCAGATAACCCAGTTTGCTGTTAAATAATCACTCAGCAATAAAAACAAATCTTCCTCTCAGCTATTTCCTGCTTCACATTCTTACAGGTCAAATTCACAGCAATGTTAGACAGAGCTTACACCCTCAGCCTCCACCTGATAACATGCTGAAGCTAAGGAGAACTGGTAAGTTTGCAAAGTGTGCAAAGTGTCTGCAGAGGCAGCCTCATAAACACCCATTAGCATTATCAAATCATTTATCAAAAATACTGCCATTGTTTGAGAGTATTTACTCCTAGTTTTGCTCCCATTAAAAAAGAGTCTCTTTATACTTATCTTTGATAAAAGAATTTATAAGAAGCTTATTCAGTTGAATCTTACAGTCCAGTTCACTGCAGGAGCTAATACTTAAATTATAATTAAAAATCATAAGAGATTAGATAAAAATACAATAGGGAAAGGAAGGTAAATAAATAAATGAACTAACATAATAAAATTTAAATAAATAATATGGTAAAATGAAATAACCTAAAAACATATGTGTAATAAAATCAGCTAAAGTAGGATGGTAAAAAGAAAAGCAGTTAACAGAGAATAAAATTCCAGATAATAAATCTGAACTGAAATATGGAAATAAAACAGATTAAGAGGATTAAAAAAAAATAAAAAGGTAATAAGAAATAATAATAACTATAATCATCTAAAAGCTAGAGTAAAAAGGTAGGTCTTGAGTTTGCCTTTAAAAATATGAACAGTAGGTGCTGTTCTCAGGTCGTCAGGTAGGCTGTTCCACAGGCAGGGGCCGTAATAACAAAACGAGGCTTCACCGTATGTTTTAGTTCTGACTTTGGGTACAGTTAAAAGACCAGTACCTGAAGACCTGAGGGCTCTACTGGGCTCATATGATAAAAGCAAATCTGATAAATATGAAGGACCAAGACCATTAAGAGATTTATAAACTAATAAAAGAACCTTAAAATCAATTCTAAAAGATACAGGAAGCCAATGCAGAGACTTTAAAATCGGGTGATGTGGGCTCTCTTTCTGGTCTTAGTCAGCATGCGTGCAGCTGAATTTTGAAGCAGCTGAAGTTGTGAAATGTTCTTTTTGGGAAGACCAGAAAGAAGCATTACAATAATCAATCCTACAGGTAATAAAAGCATGGATAAGAGTCTCTGCATTGGCCTGAGAGAGAAACTGGCACACTCTGGAAATGTTCTTTAAATGATAAAATGACTTTTTTGTTACATACCTTTTGTGCAGGTCAAAGCTGAGGTCTGAATCAAATACAACACCAAGAGTTTTGGCCTACTGACATGGACTAAAAGACAGTGCTCGGAGTTTGCTCTCCAGTTTTTCTCTCTGAGGACCTGTACCAATAACTAAAACCTGAGTTTTGTCCTGGTTGAGCTGAAAGAAGTTGTCTGCCATCCAGGACTTGACATCTAAAATACAAAAAAAAAAAGGGCATCAATGGGCCCTGTGTCATCAGGAGACACGGCGATGTAGAGCTGAGTGTCATCAGCATAGCTGTGAAAGTTGATGCCGTGTCTCCTGACGACGTCGCCTAAAGGCAACATATAAATATTAAAAAGTGTAGGACCTAAAATTGAACCCTGGGGGACGCCACAGTTAACACTGTAGAGTCCTGACTGGCATTCCCCCATGTTCACATAAAACTTTCTTTCTATCAGGTATGAATTAAACCAATTAAAAACAGTGCCAGAAAGTCCAATCAAACCATTGAGTCTATTTAAAAGAATCTGGTGATCTACAGTATCAAATGCTGCACTCAGGTCGAGCAGCACAAGCACAGAAAGCATTTTTCGATCCATATTTGACCTGAGATCATTCACTATTTTAACTAATGCCGTCTCTGTGCTGTGGCTGGCCCTAAAGCCAGACTGATACATTTCACCAATGTTTAAAGTTTTCATAAAATCATTTAATTGGTTAAAAACAAGTTTTTCTAAAATTTTACTTAAAAATGGCAGATTGGAAACTGGCCTGTAATTATCTAAAATCGATGGGTCCAAATTATTTCTCTTCAGAAGGGGCTTGACCACTGCTGTTTTAAAAGCAGTAGGAAAAACGCTCGTCTGAAGAGAATAATTAAAAATATTAAGAATATCAGATTTAAAAAATGTATAAGTTTGTTTAAAAAAGGATGTGGGGATAGGATCTAAAAGACATGTTGCCGGTCTTAGCTGGGAGACAACTTTGTCAAGCATTTCAGCATCAACCAGGACAAACTTCTCCAGTGTTTCCTCATTAGAGAATAAAATTTGGGGCGTGTTAAAAGTTTCACTCTTGGTGTTTGATAAACTCGATCTAATTAACTCAGTTTTACTGCTGAAGTGGGCTGCAAAATCCTCACATGCTGAGTCTGTGGTTAGATGTTGGGGGTGATTAAAAACTGGATTTATTAAACGGTCAATGGTTGAGAATAAAATTTTAGGGTTGTTGTAATTGTCAAAGATTAATTTTGAAAAATGGTTTCTTCTTGCATTGTTGATGGCATTGTTATACTTTTTCATTTGTTCTTGGAAAATTTGGTAGTTTATTGTTATTTTGTTCTTTCTCCATCTCCTCTCTGCAACACGACAGTTTCTTTTTAGTTGCTTGATTTCATTATTATTATTATTATTATATTATTTATTATTATTTGGAGGTATTGGATTGTTTGTAATCCTTTTCAATTTAAAAGGAGCCACTTCATCAAGGGCTGATTTAAATCTAAGATTAATACTGTCTAAAATGCAGTAACAGGAGGAGGGTAAAATAGCTGCAGGACTATTTCTTAAAATGTCAATAAAATTTGCAGCCACTTCAGCAGTAAGATAGCGTTTCCGCACAGTCCTCTCAGAAGTGTCCCTCCGGGTAAAATAATTCACATTAAAAAAGACACAGAAATGATCAGTAAAACCAACGTCTTCAGTGACGTGTACTGACAGTCCATATGTTAAAAGAAAATCTAAAACATGTCCTTTTTTATGGGTTGGATGAGTGACATGTTGAGTAAAATTCATGGAATTAATTAATTTTAAAAATTCACAGGTAAAAGAGTTTGATTGTCTACATGTATATTAAAATCCCCTAAAATAATAGCTGTGTTGTATTTTGAATGTATTATTGATAATAATTCGGCAAATTCTGATAGAAAAGAGGTGCAGTATTTGGGGGGGTCTGTATAGGGTGAGACACAATGTAGGTGGACTGTTAAAAACAAAACAATGATATTCAAATGAGTTAAAATCACCAAATAAAATCTCCTTAAAACCAAGCGATGTTAAAAGAATGGTTGCTGTGCCACCACCTCTTCTATCTTTTCTAAATGAATTTAAAAAAAACATAATTAAGTGGTGAGGCCTCTAAAAATGTAACAGGTCCATCCGTGCTGAGCCATGTTTCAGTTAAAAACATGCAATCAGTGCTATTTTCTAAAATCAGGTCGTTGATTAAAAAAGAGGTGAGTTTTGTGTGTGAATGTGTATGAGATTATTTTTAAGTGAGCCTGTAGGTCTATTTGAGTTATGGTCTCTAGTTTGTCCTCTGTCAGTGATAATGGTGGGAATGTGTGACATTATGGTGAGATCAGGGGGTCCGAGTCCAGTAAAAGATGTCGTACTGCTAAAAGTGGAACCATGTCCATAGTGACAGGGACCGGGGGGACATCAATCAGTGGTGGGCCGACCAGCTGATGCAGGAGGGTTATGGCGAGAGGTGGAGGGTAATTGGACGTGTTGCCTACCGTAGTCCAGGTTAGCAGAGAGCAGACGGCTTCCAGCTCTGTTCAGGTGCAGCCCGTCTGCCCCAAACAAGTGCCTCCTGTCCCAAAAGGTGTTAAAATTGTCAATGAAGCCCACGCCGTGGGGTCCACAGACAGAGGACAGCCAGGTGTTGAGGCTCAGCAGCCTGCTGAACCTCCCCATTCCTCTGCCACAGGTGGGGGTGGGGCCAGAGATGAGGGCCTGGATGTGGAGCTGTTTTATTGTGGTGAAGAGCTGGAGGAAGTCCTGTTTCAGAAGTTCAGACTGCTGTTTGGGGATGTCGTTGGTACCGACGTGGATGAGTTTATCAGCATCGGGGTAGGACTCCAGGATTCCTGGGATTTTATCCGCGATGTCCAGGACGGTGGCACCGGGGAACGACAGGGTGAGAGCTGCCTTCATCCGCGCGTTCCTCACAATGGAGTCCCCAATGATGAGGGTCGTCGGAGGAGCCGTCTGCTGCAGGTGCGGGGGAGGCGTGGATGAGCAGCGTAGTGGTGGCTATGGAGACCACGGTAACGGCACCTCCCGGTGGTATGCGGTGCTTCTCCTCTTCACGGCTTCCCTAAGCAGCCTGCGGCGGGCCGTGGATGAAGACCTGGCGGCCTCAGTTGGGAGCCGAGATAACAGCTTTAAAGATAATTGTAGTTACAGCAGGTATGAACATTTTTGTAGATAGAGAATTGCATGGCTGATGTATCAATGGCTCATACCGGCAGAATGCATAAATGTACCATAATGCTTCGTAAAACTGTAGAAGTTAAAGGAGGACCAACAGACCAGCCTGAGCCTTTTTTTCTTGTTTCTTCCCAATGCTTAAACCAGCCTCTCTAAACTTGGGTATATATCATGGCCCAATTTGCAACCCCATAATTAAAAGGGACCCATCAAATTTGTCATAACCTTCACAGAAATCAAAAGATTTTCCCTCCTTTTTCATGAACTGCAAATTTCAATGCAACTACTCTTGTACCCTAAATATCGTATGAATCTACACTATATTGCCAAAAGTATTCACTCATCATCCAAATCATTGAATTCAGGTGTTCCAGTCATTTCAGAGGGGGAAACTCCTGCATGCTCAGGATGTTGAACCTGTTGGCCAGCGGTATCTCCGGAGATGACGACAATGTTGTCTCGAGCACGGATGAAGGAGTGGTACCAGGCCTCTGCTGGCGTGCCAAAGCCGGCCTGGCACCCTGCACAGCCGGGCGGGGGGTAAACTGTAGGCGCCCGGGTTGGGAGGCCCACTGCCGTCCCTGCTGGAGTGGTTTGGGTGGACTCGCCTTCTTTTTGCTGCCACCTACGACGGTCCATGGCCCTCCGTTTGATGGAGTTGAACTCACTGGGGCCTTTGGTTTAACCCCCAGTCGCAGCCACCGATCGTCCGGAGCTGAGCCTGGGGCAGTGCCAGGGGCCTCGGTGGTTATGTTGGCGGGAGGTGGAGACGCCGAGGCCAGGGAAGCAGCGGCATAGGGAGCCGTGTCTTCATACTCCTCCGCACAAGTGGTGGCTGGTTCAGGACCGAAAATAATAGTGTCCAGGTGTTTCTCGGCAACCTGGATCATGTATAATGTGGATATTCTTCTCTCCAACACTTGCACCTTCATAACAAGGCTGGCGCAGCTCAGGCAGCTGGATGGTGAGGTAAGTGGAGCCATGTTTACCGGTCTTGTCTCTCAAATACCTCGAGATCGAGGTAGCAGACCGTTAAAAAGCACAAACAGGCTTAAAGTAAGAAGTGAAACAACTATAGTCCAAGATGTGCACGGTAGAAAAGCACCCTTGAAACATACAAAAACGTAGTATAATTGCAGCTTGTGTACCGGCAATTTGGCGGGTTGCTACGACGCCGACGCATGCGCAGTCTGAATTCTCAATTGTCAGATGTGCCACGGCCGAGCAAAGATGATGAGAATGGCTGAGCAAAAATCCTGTGGGACTTCCAGATACAGACCGACAAAATGGTAATGGCCAACCAACCGGACATTGTAATCGTGGATAAGCAGCAGAGGAAAGCCATTGTGATTGATGTAGCCATCCCAAGTGATAGCAACATCAGGAAAAAGGAACACGAGAAAATAGATAAATACCAAGGGCTCAAAGAAGAGCTAGAGACAGCCTGGAAGGTGAAGGCAACAGTAGTGCCTGTGGTCATCGGGGCACTCGGGGCAGTGACCCCCACACTGGAGAAGTGGCTCCAACAGATCCCTGGAGAAACATCAGACATCTCACTCCAGAAGAGTGCAGTCCTAGGAACAGCTAAGATACTGCGCAGAACCCTCAAGCTCCCGGGCCTCTGGTAGAGGACCCGAGCTATAAGCACCTTTCTAGTCTTTTGACAACTCAAAGCTGCTTTACATCGCAGGTCACACTTACCCATTCACACCCATTCGCTCTCACATTCACTCACTGATGGTTCAGAGTTTCTATGGTAGTTATCCATCAGTATCAGCTAACACGTTCACGCCCTTTCATTTCAGGGAGCAACTTGGGGTTAAGTGTCTTGCCCAAGGACACATCGCCATGTGTCGCCCAGAGCTGGGCTTGAACCTGCAACCTCCCAATCACTGACCAAGTGCACTATCCAGCTGCGCCACCGACGCCCGTAAAAGGCCTGGCTCGCAGTCTCGACTCTAATTCATCCCAAAGGTGATCTATCAGGTGTATGTGGACTCTGTGCAAGCCAGTCAAGTTCCTCCACACCAAACTTGCTCATCTGTGTCTTTATAGACCTTGCCTTGAGCACTGGTGAGCAGTCATGTTGAAACAGCAAGGGGCCCATTCCCAAACTGTTCCCACATAGTTGGGAGCATGACAGCTGCTTGGCAATGCAAACCATTACATGAAGCTCTCTATGCACTGTTCTTGAGCTAATCTAAAGACCACATGAAGTTTGGAGGTCTGTAGCTGTTGACTACAGAACGTTGGTGACCTCTGTGCACTGTGCCCCTCAGCATCCGCTGACCCCAATCTGTGAATTTATATGGCCTATCACTTTGTGGCTGAGTTGCTGTCATTCCCAATCACTTCCATTTGGTTAATAATACCACTAACACTTTACTGTGGAATAATTAAGTAGCAAGGAAATTTCACAAAATGACTTATTGCACAGGTGGTATCCTATCATGGTACCACGCTGGAATTCACTGAGCTCATGAGAGCGACCCATTCTTTCACAAATGTTTGTAGGAGCAGTCTGCATGCCTAGGTGCATGATTTTATACACATTTGGCCATGGAAATGACTGGAACACCTGAATTCAATGATTTGGATGATGAGTGAATACTTTTGGCAATATAGTGTAGATTACATACGATATTTAGGGTACAAGAGTAGTTGCATTGAAATTTGCAGTTCATGAAAAAGGAGGGAAAATCTTTTGATTTCTGTGAAGGTTATGACAAATTTGATGGGTCCCTTTTAATTATGGGGTTGCAAATTGGGCCATGATATATACCCAAGTTTAGAGAGGCTGGTTTAAGCATTGGGAAGAAACAAGAAAAAAAGGCTCAGGCTGGTCTGTTGGTCCTCCTTTAACTTCTACAGTTTTACAAAGCATTATGGTACATTTATGCATTCTGCCGGTATGAGCCATTGATACATCAGCCATGCAATTCTCTATCTACAAAAATGTTCATACCTGCTGTAACTACAATTATCTTTAAAGCTGTTATCTGCCAGATCTAAGAAGATTGTGTGCGAATCACAAGTTAATTTCAAATGATGACTTTACACCAGCATGGGTTTAAATAACATTTACTTGCTCGCATCACACACATACAGAGACAACCATGGCTATACAGATGAGAAGATAGCAGTTTAAGTCAAGTCTGTTGAATGGATGACTGTGGTACAACACGGCTGCATCTCTTGGTCCAAACACAACATTAGCAGTCTGCTGTGGCACCACTCTTTCAAACTAACAGGCAAAATGAACAACAAAAACAAGAGAAGCAGCAAATTCATTCAAAAACACCAGACCAGAGGCAGGTATGATTATGAGAACAAAAAAAAAAAACTGGACTCAAGGTAATGATCAAGCTTAATATTTACACAGCAAATAACACAGAAATGGTAAATGTAGATGGAAGCCAAACAGTTAAGGCTCAAGTCTAGCTGCATTTCTGAGCAGAAGTCAGAGGTAATGGGTTTTCACAATCAAACTGTCAACCGGATAATTATATATTTAAAAAGGAAAAAATAAGGAAGGAACAGAAAAAGGACAGTCACGCCACTGACCAATCACCCGCCACCATGTATACCTTGACTCCCACATGCACTGAAACCTTTGAACACGGGCTGTGTGAATCCACCCAGCTGCCATTTATTGAAGAAGCTAACTCAACAAAGACTCAAAGCCTCTCTGGCTGAGCAGAGACAGTTCATGTTCCTGTATCTACCAGCTGCTGGCAGCTTGAGAGATGGCACACAGCAAGTGCCCAGCACCACAACCAACTAACTTAATTCTGGTGTGATGCTTGGACTCTCCAAAGACATTTAAACTTCATTTTGAAAAACTGAACTCAAACACAGAAAATATTCAAGACATGGACAAATGAGTGAGACAAGACTTGAAACAGCACCTTACAGCAGTGAGAATGGATGAGGATTGTGATCTGTGCCCTCCAAGTGCATCACTCAACAACCAGAGTAGAGAACAGACTGTAAACATGTTGGAGGGTGTGGCTCGCCAAACAAATGGTAGATATGCCTGAATTATTGAAACAGCTTCATGTCATGACATACAGGCAGGCACATACAGCTATCATTGGTGGATGGAAAGCTGTATGTTGACCAATGAGAAGAGGTCTGAATCCAGAAAGAGTCAAACAGTAAAATATACAGCCCTGTGGATGGAGGGGGAAAAAACACCACAACACAGAAACATCATCATAACACAAACTAATGAACTTTTTACAAGAATTAAGAAGGTCATTAAAAAAAGAAAAAAGAAAAAAGATAACCTTCAAAGTAAAGCTTTCTCACTATTCAAGTCCCTTTGCTTGAAATTGCAGACATATTCACCGAAGAAAGTCATTACACAGAGCGCAGCCTTCAGCTGCTGAAAACTGGCCAAACTATTTGTAGCTCTGCTGATACACTACACCACACACACACACACACACACACACACACACACAAACACTGGAGTTAAAAAACGCTGAAGAGATAAGACTTCATGAACTAATTAACCATTTCTTCTCACTGTACAAGTCTTTAAACAAGAAATTAAAAGTCAAATAAAAAAGGGAAAAAGTAAAAACTTAATTTACCAACACACTAAAAATCATATATATATACACACAGAAAAAACAACCACCAAAACAATTCCCATGGAGAGACACAACTGTCCAGAGAGCAACACGCTGTGCTCCCCAGCACCCTCCAGGGGTCACTCACAGAAGTACACAAACGACAAATCCAAAGACCACCAAGCTCAAAGTTCATTGGAGGAGGCCACAGGAAATGCTGTTGTGTCCTGGCTGTTAAACGGCTACTTGTACAAAAGGCAGCAGTCATTAGAATATGCGTTTTCTCTTCAGGTAGGAGTCTGCATAGTGGCCGCCAAGGCCCTGAGAGTGCTGGCCCACATAGCTGCCCTCAGGGCTCGGCTCTGGAGATGGGATCAGTCGGGAGAAGACACGCTTGTGGTTACCAATGGGAGTCTGTTGTTAAAAGTATGAGATACAAAATTACTGAACAGCCAAAGAGATAAAAACAAAAAGCGTGCATTTGAAAAGTTGAAACCCAGACAAGCACAAAGAAGAAAGTGTGAATTACCTTCACAGCATTCCCCAGACCTGGGAGGTAGTTCACACTGTGGCTCACAGGTGGCATTCCCACAGCCTGAGGAAAAACAAGCAACTCTGAGTGACCCAGACCTCTTCTACACAGCCTCATGCACTCTCTGCTCTACATCAATTATTGAACATGGGGTTATTCTTGGTATCTGACCCTCCACTTTTTAGCTCTCCCAGTGCTGCTTTGATGTCTGTGCACTGACAAGTAATCAATATTTTGAAACCAAAAGAGAAGTTAATTGCAGGAAAAAGGGCTTACCCTGTTAAGCTGGGTGGCAGGAAGGCTACTGCTGCTGCTGCAGGCCTCAGGTCCTGAGCTGAAGTAAGACATGGGTGGGCTGGGAGGATAACCGTAGTGTGGAAATTGTTCACTGAATTCAGATTGACGAGAAAGCTGAAGACAAAACCAAACAGTCATACATGTGTTACTTTTTTTTAATTTTTTTTTTCATCCTGTGATTCAATAGATTCCCAAAATATTCATTCAAGAGGAAGCCAAACATCAATGCCCATGCTGAGTCTTGGACAGGAACTCCTGACAGCAGTTCACACCTATGTATTAGCTGCTATATCATAACTTAACTCTATCTATCTATCTATCTATCTATACAATAACATGCATAGATAGACAAAAAGGTCTATATGATGTCATTCACTCTTAAGAACTATGATGAGCTTCAGTGGAAACAAACTGCATAATTATTTACCGCAACACTATCTGAAAGTTTCCCACCAAACCTGAAGTATTTTTGTGAAGATCAGGTGACAAAATGGAAGACTACAGCAGGTAATATTTGCCAATATTTCCCACAGGCAGTTAAACGTGTAATCTTTCAAGGTTGACATGCAGTCTTGCAGCAATGGACTCACTTACCTGATGGCCGAATCCTGCCAAGGATCCAGTGTCAATGTTCTCCTGCTGTTCATACAAATGTGCCAAAGGATCCTGGGAGGAAAGAGGCTGTCATTAGATCAGTATAGCTAGCTACAACTTCTGTTGTCCCAAGACTAAAATTAAAAAAAGTTGGAAACTTTTTAGGTCTTATGGTTGCTTGCTTGAGCAAGTAGATTTCTACCTCCTTAGTCCTGTTTGGTCTCATTTAATTTAACTTTAACATTTTCTTTTAAAAAGCAGTTTTACAAAGAATACATGAAAACAATGCAATGGAACCCTCTCCTGACATTAGTAACACCACCAAACCTGGAAATTGTTGGCCCAACAGGACGAGTTGAGCACCATTTAAAAAGTAAAACAGTTTTTCAAAAGAGCAAGGATTACACACTTTTTTTGTGCCATGCGCAACACATTTTGAGCAGATTTTGCTGAGACATGAGCAATCTTACTCTACTTGCCGTCATTCCTGGGGGCAGCATAGGCTAACAGTGGTGACATCCTTAGACTTCTGTTCTCAGAGTGTATCTCAACATCAACTTTAAATCAGAGTCAAATGTCCCGCTACGACCACCCCAAATCATGATCAGAATGCAGCTAACTTAGGGGCTAATGGTCCTAATCCCATCACAAACTACTTGGCTGCGAGGAGTGAGCAGCAAGCACACACACACACACACACACACACACACACACACACACACACACACACACACACACACACAGGAGCCCGACTTGAGTCTTGAGGAGCAAAGGGCATTAAAATCGCTCAAACAGCTTGAACTTAACATTCATCCTGCCGTTTCTTGAAGATAAAGATCAGCTTCTTCAGAGTCTTGTTCTTAACAATGCAACTCAAACACAAACTAAAAAACTTTGCATCCCTGATGCAAAACACTATGAACAAAGTAACAAACAGCTGATGTTGAGGGTGTTTCAGTGTTCAGGTTGCAGGATGCTGAAAACGACTGATTACACCAGTTTTGAAAAGAACCAGCACTGCAAAAAGAAAAAAAAACATTCTGTCTTTGGACACATGCCCATAATAATAAAAGCAGTGGATGGATGGAGGTTACCTGGTGGAGAGGAGGATACTCTGGGCTGTAGGAGTCCTGATAGCGCAGGCTGTAGTTTGGCTGGATGCTCTCGTGTGTATGCTGGTTGGAAACATTGCTAAGAGTTGGCCTCTTCCTGTATGGGTGGGGTCTGCAGCTTCCTCCTGAGTTGTGAAGAGCAGTCAAAGATTCAACTTATTAACCTGAGACCTGACTGGATGTCGTAAACAAAAACAAATTCCAAATGAGAATATCAGAAGCGTATTGTTACAAGAAAGCAGCTCACCTGAGGAAAAACCATTGTTGACACTGAGAAAGGCACTCTGGGGATGATTCACATCTTTGGGAGGATCTCCAAGAATGGAGACCTTGCAGAAGGGAGAGAGGTGGTTCAATTTTTCCAGACGGAAAAAAAAATACAAACTAGTACAGAACTGTGCAAAATTTAAGATGCAGAGAGTGTGTTGTGTAAAGTATGGAAGGACTCACCCCTTGTGCTGTGAGGCCATCTGCCCCCATCATACCACCAATCAGAGGGATGGAGATGCCCTGCAGGGTGGGAGAGGAAGTCTGTGGGAAGGTGCAAGCTGCTGTTGGAGACTCCTGCTCCCTTGTCAGAGCTCTGCCAAGCGGCATCGGCTTTAGAGGGTTCAGAGGATCTCCCTGAAGACCAAGACCTGAAACTACACCACCTGCAGAATGCATAATAAGACAACTGAAATCATAAATAATACAATCTAGGTTGACTGTTTACTTGCTTTTTGAATAATATCTGAAAAAAACATTGATGCAGAAACATGCAGATAACTAAAAAGTTGTATCTAATGGCTAAAATTTATATTAACATACATTATTATTGTTTAGTTTTAGAGTTTTAAATACATATATCATCAGTGTCAGGAACAAACCTCCTAGCTCCAAAACCGCTACTGTACTTTCATGGGTACCATTCACTTCTTTTACTTTAATTTGGTTGAGTTTATAAAAGCCCCTCACAAACATGGCATTTTGTTATGAAAAAATGAAAAAAGTAGATAGGAGGTTTGTGCTAGACAACATTGATATTCAAAATAGCGAGGGGGAACTGCAACTTTAAGGTAATGAGGGCTACAGATGTTAGGCATTGACAGCAAAGTAAAAACATGGCTCCTGATGTCATGGCTAAACTCTGTGGATGCCAAACCTTGAGGCAGGTCTCCGAGCAGATGGACTCCCTGCTGGACGGGCAGAGCGGCCAGAGGATTCTCCCCGATGAGGCCTGCCTGCTAGCCAAAAGAGAAAGAGGAGAGTTGAGTGTCACACAACCTGGCGACAAAACTGCCTAACTAATCTAATGTACTTAATTAAAATCACCCCTACTCACCACACGTTCAATTATGTCCTAATAGAATTTGGATTTACACTTTTTATGCATAAAAGAAAAAGTGTAAAAATCACACCACTCGACAGCACTCAGGAGAAATACTCATCAAAAACATAATAAAATAAGCTTCACACTTCTCCAGCCAGAGCTCACCTACCCAGGCATTGATTTATTTTTTAACCAAGATAAAAAGACGAAAACTCACACTTTTTAACCACCTCACACACTGAGAGCCAAACAAAAAACACCATTATCACTCAAAGGAGTTTTCTTTATTATGCAGCACCTGAGCCCACAGAAGATGGTTTCCCAGAAAGGCTTGCTAATGGTCAAGAAGGAAGGAGTGGGAGAGTGTGAATCAAAGGGAGCTCAGTGGTAAGGGTGCACACATGTCAGAGGAGGACCATAAAGAGGTGACAGTACCTGCTGGGCCTTGGCCTGGTTCTGAATGAGCAGCTGGAGCAGCGCAGCAGAGAGGGCGGGGTTGGCCAGCAGGGGCATTGTGGGGGCTGCACCAAGGAGGCCTGGAGATTTTAAGAATTTTTGAACAACATTTGCACAACACCAGATAATAAAGTGACATTATGAATAAAATTTTAAAAAAATTAAAAAAAAATCACTGTATAATGCACTGTTATTTCCCCTGTGTACAGGATTTATTGATTTAAGACTTGGGTTCTCTTTTGTGATTAGAAAACAAATTTGCTTAAACTTTTAGCACACTGGCCCTTATTTACCCAACATGCATAAATCTGCAATAAAACAGGTCTAGTCATTTTCACCCACAGATCAAGGGGGTAGGATACCCTCGAATTCCATGCCAGGTCTGAGCTTGTGTACACAAGTTTTCATTTAGAGGACTTGCACCGCAGCACATGAAGTATGTCAGTAAAGAAGTTTGACATCATATTCCCTGTGCCCTTAAGGCTGGCAGGTTCACAGATCTAAACATTGAAAATGTAATTTATGTTGCAATGCACCTCAAAAAAAAAATGTGAATATATATATATATATATATATATATATATATATATATAAATAAAAACTTTTTTAAAACTTTGAGTAACACAAGCTTCCAGCAGAATTTTTTTAATGGTTAGTGACTTATTTATCAATTCATTTAAACACTAGAAAGGCTGCTTTCAGCATTTTTAAGTGTCTATACAGTATACCATAAAATCATTGAGGGTTCCAAAGAGAATTTAGTACAAAAACTATAGTAATTTCACAGGAAAATTTTAAAGGATACTAAATATTCAGAGCGGTGCGTTAAACCAAGGAGTTCATGAAAACCTGCAATGCATTTAGTTAATTTATTGAACATTAGTCTTTTCTTTTACTGAATGATTTTGACATAATGGGAGACAAAGCTTGAATGAAATGGAACTGTAGTCCCTGAGTCTGTGCTACTAGGAGATGGAGACAAGCCACGGAGAGGGAGCACAAAATCATGCATGGATGTGGAGGGAAAAGTAGCAAAAACTTAGTCTATCACGTAATGTTGTGATTTAGTTACTGAATTAATTTTTTGAACAAGACTGAAGTTTGATTTTCTGTTAGTTAACAGCTCAAACACATTGGATGTGTGTATGGTTTGTGACTTTGACTTTCATGTTTTGCCTGTATCTCTCTGCTGTCACAGCCCTGTCTCTCCATGAATTTAAATAAAGAGCATCATTAGAAAGTTTGGGAGAACCAGTAAAAATCCCCACAGAAAGTTTCTCCACAGATGGTAAACTATGCTTATACTTTGAAAGGCACACAGGAAGTGTAATTACACTTGGGGTAAAAACAGACAAGGCTCCTAGCCACAAAATTTTATGCATGGGAGACTTCACACGGCACTATGAAAGCTCTAACATAACATGCTTACCAAAATGAAAATACACCTGCACAACAGCAGCCATGCAGGGAAATAGGAGTGTAAAAATGCTATAACAGATAAATCCTCTCTAAACAGCTCCAAAGTGCATTCAGTGCACACTGATATCTGTGCATCCTCCTCACTGCCGTTTATAAACTATAAACTTCTTATAGAAACCATGTCTTTTGTTGTGAGGGTTTGTTTTCGGTTAAGTTGTAAATCAGTCATAAAACAGTTGCCTACAAGCATCTTATTTAAGTCTTACCAGTGATATAATTTCACCATAAACTGTTTCCCAGTGTCCCATTCTAGATAGATTTACAACTTTCCTTTAATCCCATCTTTCAGGCTGCCAAACAACAATATCCTATCATTGTTATCTCTAGTGAAGGTGTCAGTTTCCAGTTCAGACAGGCTTTCTCTTTAACTGTGGTAGCCCCATGTTGTTAACTTTGGCCTGAACAATGAATATACAGGGGCATATTATTTAATTGACATTATCAGCTGCCACATTAATAAAAGCCTGGTTGTGTCCACACTTGAATTGGCCCAATATGCATGTTCCAATCACAGAGCCTGGTCTGAGATGAACACTGCACCCAAATCTGTGTAGGTTTCTACACCAGACTTATAAATATGGGCCATTGTGTCCAGCTCTCCAACTGTGGCTTTGAAAGGCACAGATAAGAGTGATACGTTATCAGTGCAATAACTAAAAGCTTTACAAAAAGATGTTTTATTAGTTGTAATGGGCAAACAGACCAAATATAATTTTAATACTCTAAATTGAATAGCAGTAGACCACATAAATCTATATAATGTCAGTTCTAAGTACAATCTACACGGACTAAAAGTCAAACAGAGATGTATGTTGGCTTCATGTGGCCTGCAGATAACAAACATGCCTAATATAAAAGAACCTACTGCTTTGTGAAAAAGATCATATCAGCTGTGTAGACGTTCATACAATTGTTAACAGTATTAAAATTCCCTTCAAACATTTCAATAAACCATCATATGGTAAGTGAGGATATTATGCAAGTGGCTAATACTGTTATTTTGTTTTCTGGGCATTAACCCTGGAATCTGTAGCACCCCAAAAATCGTCCATTTTTACACTGCACTGCCAGCAGCCACATTAAGTCAACCCAACACACCAGATAGACCATTCAGTATAAACTACACAGAATATATCTCACTAGTCCATATTGGAAAAAGCCAACGGGAATCGGCAGAACTTTTCAAAAGCATATCTTGCAGCCAACTAGATCATCGTTCCATCAATCACATTCATTACGGGCCTATCAGATGTTGCATTTGGTGGGCCCTGCTGCTCGAGATGTAAAGAAAAAAAATGTGGGTCACTTTGTTGAACAAACTCTCACCAAAACATGTCAGAAGTGGAGCAGAAATATCTTTGCCACTGATAAATACTTTCAGTGTTATTTTCCATTTAATCAAGAAGTACAGTCCAGATCTGCCAAAATTGCTACTGAAGCTGTTAGCATCTATGCTTATCTCCATACAAGCAGTCACTTCCTGCTGTCGTCATACCTGGTGCTCCAACCTCATCCTGCTTTAAAGGATGCTGATTGGGTAATGCGACTGCAGAATGAACACTGAGAGCCAAACAATGTTTATGATCTGACTGATCATAAACAATGAATCAGGTGGATCCAGCTGCACTGCAAGGTTAAAATTAAATCAGAAGAAACAAACATTATTTTCATTATTATTTTCAAAATTAACAATATTAATATGAATAACGCTGTCTTGCTTCATCTTTTTTCAAATATAATAATGATATATGTTAAAAATGTCAGACCAGTGAATTCCCAACCTTTTTGTCTTGTGTACCCCTGAGTCTTTTTGTCATACCATGAGTACCCCGTTGCTCATACGTGCTGATGATTCTTTGAAAGTAGAACATAATCAACCTGGTTTATATGGATTCACTTCTACGTCTGCAGACCAACCGCAGCCTCAGTGCTTCTTTTGCGGTAAAGGTCTGGCAAATAACTATGAAGCCAGCCCATTTACAGCAAGGCCAGAGCACCAAACACTTGGGAAGTGTCTATTGTATAGATTATTGTCTCCCCGGAAAATGTAGTTGTAGCGCACATTTACCATTTTATTGACAGGCTTATTAAAGTACTTCCAAGTTGGAAATAAATTATTAAATGTTTCCACATACTCCCCACAATGTGCTCACTTATCTCTAGAGGTACGCATACCCTTGTAGGGAATCACTAGCATAGACCACCAAGCACTAGTTACTTAGATAAAAAGTATTTTTAACATTTAAATACATATTTTCATGCATGCATGTCCAAACCGTTGACAGAGACTTTTGGAGACAAAAGTTCAGTATCTTGTAACACATTACTACACTGAGAATGCACTCCAGGCACAGCCTCTTAAAACACAAGCAGCATGCTCATCCTGTCAGCAGCCCCACTTTTGAGGCCACAGCATTAATCAGCACTGGAAGGAGATGGTGCTAATAACAGGAACACAAGCGCTGCAACGCCGCCTTGTCTAATCAAGTATCTGTCTTGAGCCAATGATGTGATAATAGAAGTGATGTATTGTGGGTTAACCATGGATGGCAAGAAACTAACTGGAGAGCTTTTTTATTTCCTAACTAAATACATAATAATCAACAGCATGATAAGTTTAGGTCATAGTATGTGCATGACTTAAAGTAAAAAAATATACATCCAAATTTCCTTCTTTCTTTAGTCTTCCTTCTTTCCTTTTTTGCTTCACCTCCTTAAAACTTGCAAAAGAGATCTGTCCCTTGCAAAAGAGATCTGTTGATCTCAATGGGACAAACCTGGTTAAAAAGAGGTTGAATAAAAAAAATAAAAATAAAAATAAAAAAAAAGGTATTTACTTTGCACAGTTTACTTAAAAGATCTTCAGTCAGTCAGTCAAATACAATCATCCCATCTCAAGTATACCTATAAACCTCAGTCATTTCAGGTAGCTACTGACATCTCACAGGAGGAAAGGGACAAGTCCTGATGACGAGGACCATCACACAGGGGTGACATGTAAAACCCACCAAATGGCATTTAAAACATAAAAAACATTACATGACTTTAACAGGCATCTCCTCTTTTGCACTCTTGGTTTAAGTGATGTTAAAATGCAATAATTAAACAATTTAACAAATTAACCATGCCACTAAGGTTCAAACTTGTTGTCAATAAGTTTTTTAAGCAATCTCATTATTTATTCCCATGCATTTAGGACGATTTTCATGCAAGAAGCTGAGATTGAGCTCTAGCTGCAGTTTTCTTCTCCTTCAAAATCTAGCAGACAGGTGTGAGTCTGCTCCTAACATCATAAGGTCTCAAGCCTATATGAACATAGATTACGATAAAACTAGAGATGGACACAATTAATTGCTCTTGTCAGAGAAGAAAAAAACAAAGCATCTGAGCTCAGCAGCCACGGGACTTTGTCATCACTCAAACTGCAGTAAAACCACTTCTGGATTTATTGCAGAGCCCGTTTCAAGAAAACTTTGCTAACCAATAGCACCATGAAGACCGCAAAACTCTGTTTCCAAACAATAAATGTGATTGAGGACGAGCAGCATCACGGATGAAGGACAACAGGTATCTGCTTAGCCAGATTAAATCATTTATTGCACTGGACTAAAGATAAGCAAGTTTGTTCAAAGGAAGGAACAGCCCCACTTCCTTTCTTTTGTGGTGACCCTTTGCTCTGCTGAGTAAAGGCATACTTAATTTTCTGGCCATGGCTTGCAACTTATTTATTCTGCTGGACTGATGGATACGCAGTACATAGTGACCAGTTGTGTGAGATCGTCATAGAAAGGGTCTGTATCTCTTTAGATGTTTGTGTGGTTCGTTGTGGCCTTTATCAGTTTTGGGTTCTGCTGCTGCTGTTGTTGATAAAATAGTGCATTTCTAATTTAGACGTGACAGTACAAACAGAGGGCAAACTCTCTCTTCCCCCCTCTCTTTCCACCTGTGTATGAGTTTGCAATGTGCTTAAGTAAGCCACCGTGTGAAGTACTTTGTGAAGCAGAGACTGACCTCTCTGAATATTAAAAAAAAGTCAGTAGTCAAAGTGCTGCATCTTCTTTGGTACACAACATGACTTGATGGCATCAAACAGTTTGTTGCCCCATGATTATTTTTGTAACATTTAGTAACGTTGCTGAGTTAACTCATTGATAAAGGCAACCATAAGAAAAATAGCATGTGAACCCATCCAAAATCCTGGAGGTCTTAAAGCCAAGAGTCCTGTGAAGATGATCATATATTTACGATTATAGCAAAGTGTGTTACAATTTTTCTGTCTCTTCCTCTGCCCCTGTGATCATATGCTAAAGATGCTCCGTGTGTGAGTCAAAGTTACAGCAGTTTTTGACTGCAAGTGTGCTTTTAACCCATACATTTAAAACATAACCAGCTTTAAACTGGAAAGCATCCCAGAGAAAATATACCAAATGAACCCTAACAAATTTAAAAAACAGAGAAAAAACAGTTTTACGTTTGTTCAGAAAATGCACAAACTGGTACTTTAAAATTAATCAGGGTTAGGGAGCATGTCCTGACCTTCAGACCCCAGTTATCAGTTGGTTACAACTAGGACATAGCAAATACAACAGTCAAAACAGTTTTTAGACACTGCATGCACTTATGATATATTGCATTACTGGTGCGTTCCATTTACATCGAAACTGGGAAGAGGGGAGTGGGAATTGCGTCATCTCCAAATTATCAGCATTCCGGTTACAAAGTCGGAAAAAACTTGCCGATCTATCAGACTATCAGGAAGAATGTAAATAACACTATAGCAGTATTTCTATATGTATACGTCAAGCAATACTATGTATATGGCTGATTTAGACAAGCACTAGACAGAAGTGCTAATAAACAAAATATTTCAGTAGCTTAATAACTGTTTACACTGGGGGAAGCCATCTTCGATTGTCAACTCGGGGGTGGTGAGGATCCCCCAATTTCCCAGTAGGAAATTCCAACCTCGGGGGCGTTCCAATTGAAATTTCTCACTCGATCTCAGAAACTCCGACTTTCCAGTACAACTAGAACGCAGACTAAGAATCTTAAGTCTCCAAGAGCAATTTCTTTTGAGTACAGTCACAGCCAAAACACTAAAAGAATTTTTTTTAAAAAGTAAAAATTGAAATTGATAGGTTCCATAGAGATACATGTTAAAATTCAAATTCTTTACACTCTGTTGTTGAGACATGCTATACACACATAGACTGAAATACACATATACATGCACAATAGGTCCTATGATCACGCACTAATAGAGAGATGTCAGAGTGATGGCTTGTTGCGCCTGAAGAAGCGCTTCGGAGCAGTTTTGGGGTCCAGTGCCTTGCTCAAGGGAACTTCTACAGAGGATCTCTGCTTTTGCACTCTGGGTTCAAGTGATGTTAAAATGCAATAATCGGTTGTGATTCGAACCGGCCACCCTTCGGTCCCCAGACCAAGTCTTTACAGACTGAGCTACTGTTGCCCCAACAAAACGCAACAGAGCAAAGTTTGGTTAATTAGACTTTTATTTATATAAATATTTATTCATCTTAAATACAGGCAAAGTAAGAGATGCTCTCCTTGCCACAACATAGCTAGTCTGCCATTTTTTATGCAGAAGTAAAATCAAAATGTACAAAAAAATGCTTGGACTAGTGTTTAAATCAATAAAATTCATGTAAAATACTTTAATTATTCACCAACACGTTTCATTGGCGTCTTACTAGTGATAGTGAAGTCAGGGTAGCTGAAGATTCCAGTAGAAGATTCCAACCAAAGGGGGCTTTCTCAATAGCATATTTAAAGGTTAAGTTCATTTTTTTGACACCTGGACCTTATTTTTACGATTAAATACACTCGTAGACCAGACAATTTTGCCGGAGCTGGGAGCCGTTTTCGAGCAATTTAGATCCATCCAACTGCGTTTTTTCTCTTGCCATAGCAGCGGACGGGGCCAGAAATCGAAGCCCCTAACTTAGACATTATCTGCTGCAAAACTCGCTCATTTCAGCTACATTTTATAAATGAATGGCCAGTGTTATCACCATGTCAGCTCAACTTCGTTGTTACGGTCATCCGGGGCTTTACAAGGATGGGTAACTTTTGGTGACGTCATAGACATGCACGAGCGCAGCTGAGTAAAGCCGCTGTTGTTGCTAGGCTACACGGCTATTTTTGTGCAACATGGCGGAATATCTATCCAATGTAGAAGTGTCTGACGACGACTGAGTATAATGGATGCCCGTATCGTTTTGAGCCAGAATATACCGACGAGGAGCTATTTGAAAGGATGATGCAGAGGGAAAGAGCCAAACAGCTGGCCAGGGAACAAGCAACCACTGCACGTCCATGAATGGGGGCTAACTGGTGTTGTTGTGGACATCGCACGGCAATGGCAACAGAGGAGGAGTGAGTTTCACAGCAGATAATGTCTAATTTAGGGGCTTCGATTTCTGGCCCCGTCCACTGCTATGGCATGAGAGAAAACGCCGTCGGATGGATCTAAATTGCTCGAAAACGGCTCCGAGCTCCACCAAAATTGTCTGGGTGAGTCTACGAGTGTATTTAATCCTAAAAATAAGGTCCAGGTGTCAAAAAAAACGAACTTAACCTTTAAATTTGCAACACAGACCATCTGACTTTCGAGATCAAATGGATCAAACACACCAAAATTTCTAACTTATTTACATTTTCATGTACCCATTTTTGTCCCAACAGCAGCAAATCACAGAGCCAGCAGAGTGCCAGAGAGCTAGAAGTCCTGCATGTTGACAGCAAACATTATGCACTCTGAGTATTACATTAGCATACACCACGGAGGCAAACATGAAACAACATATTGTGCTGTTCAACTACTATCCCTATCAGAGTGAACCCAAGAAAAAAATTAGCTTAATTGATCCCATTATTGGTGTTGTGACCGCTCACCTTGTTTGTGTCCCTGTGACAGTGGGTTGAGCAGCATCTTGAGTGTAGCAGGGTTATTGAGGCCTGAAAGTATCTGCATTGCTGTAGGGTCAGGGAGGAGACCTTTACCCCTATTCACAGCCTGGAAGGGACAGGATATAAGAAAGGTTACAAGACCAAAAAGACATACTGGATGTTGTATCACTTCAACTCGAATACCATGGTTTGAGCAGCGATCAGAGCAGCCAACATGCTTCTTCCAGGAGGGCCAGGGGCACAGAAGGACACCCTAATGTGCGTTCCGCCCAGCAACCTGCCATCCGTAAGTCTCTGTGCCTCCTCTGCCATTTCAGCTGTTGCAAACTCCAAAACCGCAAACCGCCGAAAGCTTCCATCTTGTCCCTGAGCCAACTGTGAGGAGGAAAGAAAAAATTAATACTGGTAGAAGCAGAATTGTCTTTTTAGGGACACTGAGGAGATGTGCAGTACATCTTTCATGTCTTTCATTTCTGTTGGACCCACTTAGCAAAAACACTAAATAACACCAGAATAAGTGATAAAAGTTTTTTTTGGGTTTTTTTTTAAAAGAGACGCTACTGAAATTTAACAGTTCCCTGAAAGAGTAAAAAGAATGCATTATTGTGAAAGGATGTAAATCAAAAGCAAATTCCAGTTGAGAAATGAAAGACAGCTCAAGCCTTCCACTTAGTTCTGGGTGCACTGCAAATCAATGTAATCATACCCTCATCGGAGGCAGTTAGCACCAACTACAACAAAGAAATCAAAGCTGTAATCATTGCAGACAGAAGCAGACTCAAGTGTGGCTTAGTTTTACATCCTTCATACAGAAAATAGAGTCTGTGATTTCAAACAAGGGTGGAAACACCAGAAACTTGTCTAAGAGAGCAGAATTGAATAACAAGAATGCTGGATGTTTGATGTTGTTGACCCTGAACACCTTTGAAGGCCTATTTTTGTTCATGCAGAAAATCCACAGGTTAAGGGAACTCAAAGAGTTGGACTGACAGGCAAAATCAATAATGAAACTGAGATCATTAAAACTCTATCAGTACCTATTCCTATTGTTACAGCTGAGATGGTTTGTCTTTTGTAAGCTTTTAAAAGGTGCAGTGTGTAGAATTTTGCAGCGTTCATAACAATCCGCCATGTTGTCTACGGGTGGACTTTAGGGACAAAAAGAACGAAACGCGAATCTGTTCGCCGGTTCTGAAATCTACCTGGAATGCTTTCACAAGCTTTCACTGTAAATAAACACAATTTAAATCCCTAGTGCAGAGCAACAACTGTCTCGACATCCACTGCCGTCCTCTCTCCTCTTCTCCGCCTGCATTCCAGGTAGATTTCAGAACCGGCGGACAGATTCGCGTTTCGTTCTTTTTGTCCCTAAAATCCACCTGTAGACAACATGGCGGATCGTTGTGTCGGCCTACATGAACGCGGCCCGCGGTAATGTAAATTTTTTAAAGCTTTTTCTTTCTAAATAAAAATAAAACAAACGTTTTATGAGGATGATTGTACTCCTATTTTGACAGACTTTACATACAAATAGAAACATTATATCCTATATTCACCCTTTCTGTTCGGCGAGATGCTGCCAAATTCTACACTCTGCACCTTTAAGCTATGATTGCATTATTTACCATTATGGAATTGTTTGTTTTTACTCAAATATCACAATTAATTAATTTTATATATATATCTATATATATCTATATCTATATATATCTATATCTATATCTATATCTATATATATATTTATATTACAAGTCATTTTTTCACAACAGTATAAAAACAAAAATATTAAACAAACCTTTTCAAAATCAGTGTTATTTATCAAAAGCAATGTCCCTGCAAAATACAATGCAAATATTACACTGTAAATTATCAATACAGTACAGCACCACAAAATTTCTCAATACATTGGTTTATCCATATTTTCTTGCACTCCTTTCAAAATAAAATGAGAAATATTTAAACTCTAAGATCAAGCAAGAAATGTAATAACAAAAGTGGATTACAAAGTATTTCAGTATAAATATTTTAAATTAGGAACACTTGGGTCCAATAATTTGGAATAGTTTCTGATAAATAGTTAAAATTTTTTACTGTTCTTTAAGACAACTGGCCATTCGTCTGATAATATAGCCTTTCAATTATTATTCAGTTCCCTCTACTGATAAGTTCTCAGAATAGTCATTCTGGCAAAGGTAGGCATGTTTCTTGTTGAAACTTGTCCTGACAGCCAAAGTGTTTCCTGTAAAACACTAACAATACTGCAATTCGGAAAAACCCTGAAACCAGCAGAAAAGTGTCACTGTCATGTGCTCAAAGGACAGTCCTCTCTCTCATTCCAGAAACAGCAGCTGAATGACACCACCTGGGGGAGTCAGGTGGTCATCACCATAGAAACCAGCAATGCTCACTACTATAGAAATTTTGAGCCCATAGAATCCGGGGTAAAGGTGAGAGCTCAAATATGAACTACAATTAGACAAACTGATTCTTGCCTTTGCTATAAAGTGTGAACTTTCATTTATACCAAACACAAAAATGTTACTTCCATCAACACCAGAAAGCTGGCAGCAAGAATCAAACACAGCAGTCCAAAGAAACCACACCAAAGGTAAAGAGAGGAAGTGTGCCAACAGCAAGTTTGCTGTTTAGTGAGAGGTAGCCTTGTGCTTGCCAATCTATGTTTAAAGAAAAGCATTACATTATTATTCCATAACAAACTAAAAAAAGATGTTCAGCTTTTTTTTTTTTTAATTAAATGTATTATAGAGCAGAAAAATTAAATAGAATATAATGGACTGTGAATCACTGGAAATTTTAGCTAGGCAAATGATGGGTTCATCAAATATCTGACTTCAGAATGAGTGTAACTGCTAAAACAATCAAAGGTTTCCATGTTAAATGGGCCATTACTCTTCTGTTGACCAACTTCTCCATTAAATCTTTACGTTCACTGAGGGTTGTTTATTACATTTTGTGGAGAAACACCACCTAAGTACTGGATTATTATAAAATTTTCCATCTGTTTTCATGAGGTGATATTGACCTGGCAGAAGACTGGTGCATGGGTGTCAGCCAGGGTGTTGCGGAGGTCTTGGGCTGTCAGCAGGCTTGGGGGCAGGCGGTCCACACACAGGCATTTGGAGTGCAGCAGAGGGTAAGTGAGGGAGCCCACCTCAGTCCAGTGGACATACAGCATGCGGGAGCCCAGCTGTTTTCCTAGAAGCTCGGACTTGGCCCTGGCAGCAGAGTCTTTCTTCATGTACTCCACAAACCCATAGCCTTTGGAGTGACCTGTAGAAGCACTATACACCAGAAAGCAGCGCTCAAGATTACCAAAGGGTCGCACCAGCTCCTCAAACTGCTGCTGGGTGAACGCACAAGGCAAGTTGGCAATACACAGCAGTGCATCTGTTGGCTGCAACTGCACAGAGATTTCTCTGTCCCGCAGCACATGCTGATGGAACTCTTTGATGGCACACTGAGCCTGTTCCCCATTGAGCAGTGTCACAAATGCTGAGGGTGCAAAGGGAGAGAGAGAGAGAGACATTAAAAGTCAATTTGTTGTAAAGTGAGGAAGTCAATCTGTCAGTTTGAGTAAACTGTGACACCGTGTCTGCTTTAGCAGGACTGGTTGAAGACAATGCTAGCACAATGTCATGTCACAACAGCTTTAAACAATCTCTTTGATTGGGTGAAACGCCTGTCACTGAGGCTGACAAAAAATAAAGGTATTTGTCTGAGCTTCATGTTCATAGCTAAAAATGCCCCACCTAGAACTGCTGAAATTTCAATCTTATTTAGCGTCTGCCAACACAACAGACTGAAACAGATATATGAAAGTCCTCTGCCCAGCTTTCTATCAAGCAAACATCATTCAGTCCATCTCTAAAACTAGAGAGGGCAAGTCTGAAACACTAAAAAAACCCACACATTTATACAAAAGTAAATCTGAGAATGAATGTTATATGCCACTACAGATTAGTGGATAGATATCAGGCATGGTTTACCGGATGGCTTACGCAGAATATTAGCCCCAATTAGCTCAGTTCAAAATCCATGATTTTAAACCGAGATTTTTATTTGAGTTTTCTAAATGTCTGCTCTTCTTCAACAGATCCTTTCTAAAAGGACTTTTACTGGCAAGATGAATTATAATGCACTTAAGATTATGAATGGGTAATTGTTGCCCTCAGTTAAGAAACATCTAACACTGTGGGTTGCCTCACAGCAAGAGGGTAGCCGATTTGATCCCCAGGTCAGTGTGGAGTTTGCATGTTCTCCCCAATAAGGTGCTTCCTTTAATTTTCTTTTTCTTTCTTTTTTTTTTTTTTTTTTGAAAGGTGGAGTAGAAGAAAAGCATGCGTTTTGTAAAAGACATCTACCCTGCCTGCCATCTGTCCATGATCTATGGACATGCAAGTGTGTTGTCATGTTTAAAAAAAGAACAGCTTTAGAGCAGATTTTTGGGTGAAAATCTTCAGTTTCAATTTTCTTACTTAACAGTTTTACAAAGAGTAGTTGGTGGTGCATTTTAAAATCCATTTCCATGTTGCAGTGTTGTTCTCGGAATTGTGTTGACAGGGATACAAAACTTTAATGCCCACCAGTATCAATGGCCTGTAAACACAAAGCACCTTCGATTTCTACACATTTAAATTAAAAATGATTAAATCAATAAGTAAACAGAAAAACACATGGCAGATAATTAAATATTAACAAGCGCATAGTGGAAATAATGAACATACCTTGAGGACACATTGTAAAAACATAAAAATCTACAGTTTCAGGGATAATGTAATTGTTTAGGACAACCTAGTACTTAGAATAGAGACGGTTCTTAGTAGCCAAGTTTTGATTATATCAAACCCTTTTTTGGAAATCAAGGGCTAAACAAAATGTTACTTGCTGATTTATCCTTTGGCAAGACAGTCAGCCTACATCAGCTTCCACTGCTGTGTCAGAGGCATGTAAATGGCTATGACAGAGTGAATGATTAGCCATACTGATGGTAAACAAACAAACTTCAACCAACATTTGGTTAGTGGCTATGGCTGTGTCAACTGCATGTTCGACATCAATTCTACAGAAAATCAAAAATTATGATCATGTCCCAGTTTAGCTCTGGAGGCGTGATAACACTTACAAATTCACTGGTGGGGAATTTCATGTCAAGGAAAATAATGCTTTTATATACAGTGCCATGAAAAAGTATTTGCTCCCTTCCTGATCTTGTTTTTTTTTGGCATATTTTTCACACTGAAATGTTTTAGATCATCACACAAATTTTAATTTTAGACAAAGGTCAGTGTTCATGACTCAACAATAAGAAAGAGACTGAGCAAAAATGGCATCCATGGGAAAGTTCCAAGGTGAAAACCACTACTGACCAAAAAGAACACAAAGGCTCATTTCACATTTGCCAAAAAAACATCTTGATGATCCCCAAGACTTTTGGAAAAATATTCTGTGGACTGATGAGACAAAACCTGAACTTTTTGGGAGGTGTGCGTCCCGTAACATCTGGCATAAAAACAACACAGTATTTGATAAAAAGAACATCACAGCGACAGTCAAACATGGTGGTGATAGTGTGATGGTCTGGGGCTGCTTTGCTGCTTCAGGACCTGGATGACTTGCTGTGATTGATGGAACCATGAATTCTGCTGTCTACCAGAAAATCCTGAAGGAGAACGTTCGGCCATCAGTTCATGACCTCAGGCTCAAGTGCACTTGGGTTATGCAACAGGACAACGACCCGAAACGCACTAGCAAGTCCACCTCTGAATGGCTTAAATTAAATAAAATTAACGTTTTGGAGTGGCCGAGTCAAAGTCCGGACTTAAATCCAATTGAGATGCTGTGGTGTGACCATAAACGGGCAGTTCATGCTCAATGACCATATAATGTGGCCGAGTTAAACCAATTCTGCGCAGAAGAGAGGGCTAAAATTACTCCACAACAATGGGAAAGACTCATTGCCAGTTATTGAAAATGTCTGATTGCAGTTATTGCCGTAAAGGGTGGCACAACCAGTTATTAGGTTCAGGGGGCAATAACTCTTTCACATAGGGTCATGTAGGTTTGGAGCACTTTATCCCTTAATAAATAAAACCAACATTTAAAAACTGCATTTTTTATTTACTCAGGTTATCTTTGTCTAATATTAAAATTTGGGTGACGATCTGACACATTTAAGTGTGACAAATATGCAAACAAATAAGAAATCAGGAAGGGGGGAAATACTTATTCATGGCACTGTACTAAGATTGTGTTTGCCATGGGCCTTGTTTCAAACAAACAACTATTCCCAAAAAAACTTGCAAGTAAACTTGTGCATTATTTCACCCATACACATTTGATCTGCTGACCATAAGATGTTTAAAAGGTCACGCTTTAAAAATGTCTATAACCACTTGGATTAACTTTAAATGAACATTATTTAAAAATGAACATCTAATGATTGATATGATGGACACTCCGTAAGACAAACCTGTGCCCTTGTACTTGTCGACAAAGCAGTACTTCAGATCATAGTTGCCAAGCAGTTCATGCACCTCCTGTGGAAATAAAAGGCTTAAATTATACACAGACATTGAAATTAATTATTGTATTGTACATCACAGTGTATATCATTACTTTTTAAGTGAGTAGGGCTGGGAAATACTAAACAAAATCCATCTTTTTTAATGAACTGTAATGCAAGAGACTATATTTTTATGAAAGGAGCTTTTTTTTTTTTTTTTAACCAAAGCTCTTTGGTATCAAGACTCCTGTATGAATGTCTTTCTATCTAATGGATGGACATCAAATTTCATACAAATGTAGTGCCACAACCAACACATTCAGTACCCGCCAAACTGAATCCCAACACAGATTTGGTGATTAAATTTTAGTACTCTTCACTAAACATCAGTACCAAACATGCTGAACCCTCTGTCCTCTCTGCTCAGTGAACATGAACTTTAATTACTGTCCAACTGCTAAAGAACTAGGCTTAAACAGGTAAAAGAAATCATAGTTAAAGTTACTTCTAAGTCAAAGTATAACTTCAAGGGCCATACAAGCACCAGACAAGCACCAGAGCCCTTTGAGAAAAAGTGTTTATTAAATTTTAAATGAACAATTTCCAAATTAAACAAAACATTTTAAATAAACTGTCCTTAGGTCAATATCCACATAAGAATACAGAAAATACATAGCCATATCTTAAAACCGTGATACATTCATTGTCCAGCCCTTGTACGGAATAAGGCATAATCTAATTACTGATAGCTTAATTGTACATTTTGCTAATCAGACAATTAACTAATTCACTTCCACTGAGAAACTAGCAACAAGTGCACCTGTGGGGGTTGGGGCTTGGATAACTGACTCATTGTTGTAGGAGAAATTGTTCTGCGCTGCTTTTAACCAGTCACGAACGAATGGCGATGCTGTCTAGCATTTTCTGAAACGTTTTGTCCCAACACCTTCCACCTTTTGTTGTATTGCAACTCACATCTCGAATCCCCCCACACCCCCGTGGAACAATGGTACCGCCCGCAGGCCCAGCGCTCCCCACGAGTCAGGCACGTTCCAAAAACGATGTGGTATCTATCGTGCGTAAATCACTGAAACCCTGACACATCCGTACAGCAGGATTGAAAACAAACTTCCTAGGAATAAAATAAAGCTGCAACTATAATTCCTGTTACCAAGCATGGTCTCTAGTTTGCTTCAGTATGTTCTCAGGGATATTAATACTATAGAAAGTTGCCTACATGGCCGAACTCACAGGTCATGCAGGCCACAATGACCATTGTTGACAGTTATCCGACCACCTGGCAGTGAAACATGGCCGTGTTTGTCAGTGCTTACAAAAACATTAGAGAACTATCAATGTATTTAAACTGTCTGACAATGACCTTGACGTTGGCCCCGGATCACTGAAGTTAGTAAATAGTTAAATCAATTTGTTAAAGAACTAACAGCTTTCCAATGTAATGTCTGGCATGCTAACATAGATAGCATTGCAGGCATACTTAAGCTAGGCTATTAGCGTGGCGATCCCGTAAATCAATCATCCAACATTTCAACAGTCTAATTAAATATTAAAGTCTCACCTGATTACTGACGTCGGAAGGTAGATTTTTTATAATGATTTTTCTGCGGTTGTAAAACTCCCGGCGAGTTCGCTCTAAGCGGCTCTCTATCTCTTCGGGGCTCACTGATGTCAAGTCCTCGTCGACCCTCCGCTGACACTCGCGTTCCGAATTTGAGTCTTCATCTCCGGCTTCGAGTTCAGAATGCCGCTGGCCTCCTGGCATCCAGTTTTCGTGGTCAGCAACGGGGTCGTGGTTTTCGTGAGGCGGGCGAGAGGCAAAAGTGAGCCCAGTGTCTGCGTTTTCATCTCTGGCAGCGGTGCTAACAGACACGACGGCCGCCATCACTCGGTTTGGTAGCAGTTTTCTCAGTCTGAAAACAAGAGTAGGATTTGAGCAGTTTAAACAATACACACATGGCACCAGCGCCGCTTCTCATTGGTTGAGAGGAGGACGCAGTCCCCATGACCACGACGCAACGGAAGCCGAGGGCGGAGCCCCGGGTGTTCAATTTGGTAATCGAAAAGCGAGCTTTAGGCCAATGATTGAAACTGATTTCAGGTCTCTTTAGATACTTAGAGTGAATCAATAGGCCGCAAATATTCCTGCAACACAACACAGGGTATGGCATTCAGATTTGGACAATAAAAATATCCATACTTATTGTAAAGAATCTGGACAATAAAAATATATACTTATTGTAAAGACAAGGGGCAAGCACTTTTTATGAGCAAATTTTAAAACTCATTACCAAACGACAACATCAACTAAATGCTATAACAATAAGAAGAATGGTGCAATGCATCTATCTGTTACCATAACAGTTCATTTCTTTCTGTGCTGCTTTCTCATAATAGTATTCTTAATAGTACGCCACCTTGAGGTGAGGCGTGAGTGCAAAGTTAAGCTTTTCAGACTTTAACTATCTTGCCTGTGAGCCAAGAAGTACAGCTCCAACTTAAATATTATTTCTCTAAAGGTATACTAAACAGCAGTGGTCACCACCCTGTAGATCTTGATCTGTTTGCTGATCTAGAGGGATTTCTTGTAGACCTTTATTACTAAATGTGCATTAGTCTGACACACCAGATGGATTGTTTTAATTAACCATGGCATATATTGATCTGGTGACCCAGCTTCTTTCCAAGGTTAATTAGGTCTAACTGATTTCCTTTTACACCACTGGTGTCAGTACAATCACACTTTTCAGATCATTTAAATTTGGGTTTTACTTAAAATTTTCCCAGGGTTTAACTCTTCATGTAATCAGTTCTGTGTTATATATTTTTTTTTCCACTCAAATTTTTATTTGGTGCATGACAATTAACACAATACTACATAACTATATTAGGCAGGGCTTTCATACATAAGTGAAAAAGAGAAAGAAAAAAAAAAAAAACGAAAAAGTCAATAGTATAAAATTACATGATATTACATGGAGGTATGAAGGTGTGGAAACGTTTACAGGTAGGGAAAGGTTAGTAAATAAGTTTATGAATGAAGAATAATAATAGTAAATAACTAGGTCATATAAGTAAGTGAAATAGTTCTGTGTTATATTAAACCAAGTGGTTAAATGCAGATATGACATCAAATCCATTATATTTCATTCCTTCCCATTTATCACTTTTATGGGTTGAAGATTATATCTGCTGGCTTAATAATGAATTAAGTTTAACAATACTCATTTAATAGTAACTGTCAGAGAATTTGGGCAAGTAGATTTAGCTTTCCTTTATATCATCATAGGGGATCTTCAGTTATAAAAGGTTGGTGACCACTGCTAATGACTATCAAATAAAAAAGTACATCAAATTTTGTGTTATATAATGAAAATATTGCTCAGTTGAGCGTTAAGATGGCATTTTTGATGGTATCACATTTATTATGGACAAACTGTTGTAGCCTGTCAGTTGAATGTAGTATACCACTATGATGAAGGATAAGTAGACAGTTTTGTGGTAATCCATGACAATTTTTATGAAATATTGAGGCGTAGAGCATATACTGTAGAATATGAAGTATATTAACATCAGTAGTTATAGTATTGTTTTTATATGGTACAAAAGTAACACAGATCTAATGAGCCCATTCTGTAAGTGTACATTATTCTTAATAAATCCATAGGCTTCTTGTAATAATCAACATTATAACAGAGGGAAATAAAAAAACTGAAATAGTATGTTATAATGTTCTTATGGTTTATATGCAATAAACCCCACATTAAACACATGATCAAAACATATTTTACAAAGATAAAACAACAACAAAAAACATTCTTAGAATTTTTAAAAGACAAAAAGCTGACTCTCAACTTTTAAATCTCTGGTAAATCTATGAGCCAATAAAAACTGACATGAACAAAGAAAGTGTCAATCTCTAAAGAACCAAACCAACAGTTAAAGGTAACTATTCAAAGGGAGACAGCAGGCAAACACATAAATAGCTCCCTGTGTTTTGTAAATGGTTATGATGTTGAAGAGCGACGAAAAGAGTACATCTCAAGAGTCCTGATTAGGAAATCTGAGCCAAAGAAAAGTCTATATTTGACTGCCAGTCATATTTTTGGTGCAAAGCCTCAAACTTTTGGATGAGGGATCCAAAGGATGGTCGTTGTCCAGGTTCTGCAGCCCAACACTGCTCCATTAACATCTTCACCTGTTGATCATGATTTAAAATGAGAAAAAGTCCAAATATACATAATGTCAACGCCATTACCTAACTGGCATGTTATGTTACCTCATTTGGGCACTCTTTGGGACAAGGCAATCGCCGCGGTTTTTCCAGCAGTTTTACAAGCACCATCACCGTCATGTTTCCCTGCGTTGCCTCCATCATCTCAAAGAATTTCTATAATAAAAATTAAAGAAAAGAAGGCAGGTCATTCAGACTGCTAATCATAAACTACTGTGTCTCAGACAACTAAATGTGCATTATTATTTACTGTTGGGGGGCTTTGGCGATGATCACAGCGGGTCAGGATCTCATACAGTGTAACACCAAAAGACCAGATGTCGGAGGAAAAAGAAAATTTGCTCTCCTTTAGGCACTCAATGGCATACCTGCACAGGAAAGAAAATATACAGTTTACTTGTCAAGTTAAGAGGCGATGCACTGCATAACACTGTCTAATGCTGTATAAGCTTACCAGAACACTGGACTGTCCCCATCCTCACGAACTCGATAGTAAATCTCACCTTCAGGGATATATTTAGTCAAACCAAAGTCTCCAATCTTTACCAAGCTGTCATTTTCAACCAGGACATTTCTGGCAGCAAGGTCTCGATGAATGTATCGCTTCAAGTGCAAATACTCCATTCCCTTTGGAGGACATAAAAGAAGCCTGGTTAATCAGTGACATTATAGACTTTAGGAGTTTCAGTACAGCCTCAACAAGCTGCTAAGCATGGCTGTAGGCTCCCTGTTGACACAAATCTTAAAGAAATAACATAATACTGTAAACTTAATATATGGTTATATATAAAGTTAGCATAGTGCAAAACTTGAAATATAAATTCAACTAAGAAATGCAGTAGAAACATATAGACTGCCAAAGAGATGAGAATGCTGCTCATGTGGAAGAAAACAGCACACTAATTTTTATGCTTTTATCTTTCAAGTCTATTATTTTTATCCACGATGAAACAAATTACACATTAACCAAGGGGATTTTCTACCTGAAGCAGAATCATGCAGGAATACCATACATGAAGCGTTATAAAATGTGGATATATAAGGTAAAGTTAAGGTAAGGTAACTATTTGTATCTGTAGGTAAATATGGTTTACAGTGGGTGAGTCATCATCCTTTTGCACACACAATAAACATCCAAGGACAAGACAAGACAAAAGATGATAACGCAACAAAAGTACTCAGTGCAAATAAAGGAACTCTTGGTTGCCAAGATGAAAAATAACCCATCAGTAAAAACAAGGAAAATAAAAGCAAGATAAAAAAGTATATATAAATATACCACAAACCAATAAAAATTTGGTAATTAAAAACAAAAATAAAAACAACTATTAGCAATCAATAAAAACAAGGCAGGCAAAAGCAAGAATACAAAAGTGCCATCAGTCAAACTAGTAATGTGCAGATGTCATTAAAAAGTCAATAAATAATGGTTCAGTACAGTTCGGTACGGTTTGGTACATTTAACCCTAACTTATATAAAATAATGACCACGATTAAACCAATTTGCTCACCTGACAGATCTGCTGAGCAAACATGAGGCACTGAGACACACCCAGTTTTCGTTTGGGAAGATAATCTCGCAAGCTCCCCAGAGGAAGGTACTCCATTATCAGCTGCACCACTTGTCCTCCTGTAGACAGAGAGTGCAGAGGTGTTACAATTCTCCAATTTCAGTCACTTTAAATGCAACGGTGGGCTGTAGTCTGTCCTGGTGCTGAACAGGCTGTGGGGCACAGCATGCTGTGTGTTAAAACCCTGAAGTATTGACGTACATGGGTAGCAGAGGTGCACTTTGAATAGATTTTCAGTATCTACTGAGGAACAGCAAGGAACAAAAATTCATTCCCTGAATCAGTCCCAGGTATCGAGTTAGCACTACTTTGCACATGTACGCACTGTAAGTCAATAAACATATCTGAAGCAAATAGATGTTAGCTGAGGACTCACCCATTTCAGTACAACAACCCTTGTACTTGACAATGTTGCTGTGATAAAGAGACTTTAGGATCTCAATCTCTTTCATCCAGCCGTCAGGCACCTGGCCGTTGTCCTGTTTCAAAGCCTTCACTGCCACACGCTCTCCTGTCCCATCATTGGAGGGGTCGTATAGGTAAAGAGTCACCTTCCCAAAGTGACCCTGGATAAAACAATAGAGCTAAGATTACACTTCCGCAGGCCTAGTTCAAAAAAGAAAATGACTTGGGGCACATTAAAGTGTTTCAAGCCATAGTATTTACATCCAGTGACATTTGCCTTCACTGTGAACATTGTGGAGACCTCATGGGGGCTAGGGCTGACCCCAATTCATTTCCATGTATGAGGTAGTATCAGAGGTGAAACATATGGGAGGGAAGGGAGCAGGTAGACTCAGTGGGGGACTGCAGTGCAGAAATTGTGTGTGTCTACATTTATAATTATGAAAAACATGCATCATGTTGTACTTTCTCCTGAACTCCCATAGCTGCATTGCTCTGTGAATTGACACATAACATGACATTATTGTCTGATTAATATGAGTGTCCCAGGAGGCAGTGACAGCAGAGCCTAGATGCTGTTTTTTGCATCTATGCAAACACCTAGACTATTTTTTACATGCAAATGACATGCAGGGCAGGTCACAAGCAACTGTTATGTCCAATATAAGACACAATACAATACAATCAATCTCGCTTGTGTCATTTAAAAGCCCCTGACTGACTTATTCTAAGCAATATAATAAAAATGAGCTATTATTGCATCAGGTGAACCAGACACAGCACCAGGATAACAGTTTTGGATTGGTTTTTATAATCATTGCTGTGTCTGTTAGTATTCAAAGTAAAAACAATTAACTCCTGGAGATGTTTGACAGAGACATTTATGATAAAGAGGCACACTTTTGTTCATTGTGAAGAAACTACCTTATGAACCAACACAAGTTAAACATGCTGCTCTTTTTGCCAGTGTGAAAGTATTGTCATGCTTATGTTTTATTATTAATGATTGCGACGCATGCATTGATTTTCCAAAACACTCTTGGGACTATTTTATCTTGGTTAAAGAAAATCCCCTCTCTGAGATGACAGCAATAAACCATTTAATGTTTAAATGATTAGTAGGGAGAGAGTGAGAAAATGTCAATAGTAAATCTACACTGACTTTTAATAGGAAAGAGAGCTACTTTTTGTAAGCTATTGTGGGTGGTATAGCAATATTAAAAAGTGTGTAATACATGTATTTGCACCCTTATATGACTGGGGCAGCTCTCCAGCATGCATCAAAAAGAATGCTATCTTTAATGAGTTATTATATGTCACCTCTCCCAGGACCCTCATTTCCTTTAGGTATCGTTTATGGAATATGCTTGGGTCTGCGTCAGGAAGTGTTTCACTTGAAGAAATATCTGGATCTGTGTGCAAAGGGAAAAAACACAATACATTATTACATGTAATGAGACTGGTCAAAAAGTAAAACTGTATGCCAAACAAGACCCACTTCTGATCATGATTTCTGTGATCTTTCTGAGCACAGTGAGGAACGAAGGCCTCTCCACAGGCGCGTAAGTCAAACACATGCTGATGAAGCTGGCCAGCTCCTGGGAGGACGGTTCAGCTAGTCGGCCCTTTTGCTGATAAAAGCGCTCTTTCTGTTTGAGGGACAAAGGTTTCAGTTACCCAATTCAAAGTTAGAAGAACAAAATGTGTGGGTGTAAATTTTAGCTTGTGGAGGAGAAAAAAATGCCTACCTCAGACAATGTGCTGCCACTCATGGGAAGATCGCCGTTGTTGCAGATTTCAAGCAGCGTGACACCAAAACTCCACTGGTCCGAGGCATTGCCAATGGGTGCACCACTGTCAACACACTCAGGGGCAATCCATGGGATACGCTCCAGACGCTCTGCCGAGCAAGAAAAGCCAAAATAATCAGAGGTTGGTTCACATCCAATCAATATATACACCCTGACGGTCTGATGCTGCAATGCTACAGTTTGACTTTTTTGTTATATCTCAAAAGCATAATTCAAATTGTTCATAATGTGTTTACACTGTACAAATTTAAGTGCTTTATATTCAAATTTTAGCACTTTGTTTTCAAAGCACTGGTGCATAAACAGAACAAATTTATGAGATACATGAGAGCAAACAAAATGTGTCAGTTATGCTGTCCTAGAGTCTGTTACCCTACACAAATGTATGCTGAACATGGACACAAAACATTTTTAACAGTCTTTAAGGATATAATGTGATTCATATAATCCCAGGCAAAGAAAAATATTGGTATTTATGAAACTTAAGACTTTTCAAACCAAATGCAAGACTTACAAGGTTTTTCTTTTTTTATAGAAAATTTGTGACTTTTTAAAGACTTGTAGATTTTTTTAGTTCATTTAGTTCATTCTATGAAACTCTTTTTTTTAATTTAGAGCAAATACTTAACTTCTAAGAATGGTTGAAGAAAACATCTTCTAAGAAGAAAGCTGTTTTTTACCAGTTTGAACAATGACACAGTTTGAGTGGAAACTGTCAGATAACAGGAAATATGTCACCAGAAGTGGTCTGCTGGAAGTTTCCTGTTTAGTGTATCTGATTAAAATGAGGCAGAACAGCATACAAATTTAAGAAAACCAAAAGTCGATTGATTTTATTAGCTACTGACCTTCCCGAGATAGGACACTCAGTGCGATTCCTGGGTCACTCAGCTTGACAAAGGGAGTGGTGCCTTCCTCCAGACCAGGCCTTGCTACTAGAATGTTCTTGGCACAGACATTTCCATGAACCAGATGTTTGGTCTCCTGCAGTGATAAAAATGTTACTTGTGTCAATTTGGCTGATTAAATAATCTAAACACAAAATAAGTATGATTGTTTGCATCAAGGTAAAGAATAACTTTTAATTTGAAAATATAACTGATAGATAGTCTACCAACAACTCCAATTAAAACTCCAGTGGGGCAAATGAAGGAAATTAAAAATGTTTATGAGTCTCGTAAAATAATTCAAAATATAGTGATGTCATCTGACGTTGGCTGTTCACGTCAACGCAATGCTTTATTATTTTTACTAAATATGCATAAGTGTTCCTAATTCTAAATATTGTTAGTATTATTTTTTTCTCTTAATTTTGAGTGTAATTAAGTTTTCTTTGTAATTTTCAAAGTTTAAGTAAAACATTTATGATGACAGTTTCACCACAATGCATTTAAAGAAACTCTGCCAACACAGAACTTGTCTGACTGGGGTAACCCATTAATGGCTGCTGTAAGATGGGGCTATCTGATTCTGATTGGTTGGTGGTTGGTCAGTGAACCAATCAGAGAGCCAAAAAGGATCAGGTTCTAACATTCTTTACTGTAAATTTGCAGACACTTGACCAACATGACGTCACTTGGTTCTGAGGACCTCGGGTGTATTAATGTTGCCTATAGACAACATTTGAGCCGATAACTACAGTGGAGATGCATTTTTGAGCAACTAAAGTAACAGAGTATTACAAAATCAAAATGTCATCAAATCTGTCAAATGAGTTTTTTCACCTTAAGAAAAGGAAAAATGAGCGTAGACTGGACTGAAACAGCCACTTTTCAGTGCACAGACAGCATCATCTCTTACAATTAGGCTCTGCATGCTTCAAAAAGAGGAAAAACAACCACTATCCAACAAGATAAATCTGCAATTTTTGCAGGGTTTATTTTGGATATACAAGGAGACTTGTATGCACCAGAACACCCACGGCAAAAAGGCCTGCTCATGGAGGCTTAGCAGGTTTGAATGGTACCAGTAAATGGCAAAAACCTCAATGGGAACTGGAGAACATAAGAAATTCAAGTTATCTGTTGATGTAGGTGTATAAACTATGAGTTTAGGTCTTCAAATTTGGTGAAATACCAGTGTGACTTGATCATGTGTATAATTCTGCAGCCTGCAGCTCTTGCCATGCAGATCCACTGCTGTTGTGAACATTTATACTTGTATGGACCCAACTTAAAGTTTTTCAAACTTAAAAGACAGACCAGAAAAGCTCAATAATAGGTCATTTTAAAATGACGTATTCAACTTACACTGATTGTTTGTTGAATAAGGACGTGATAATTTTACTTTTTGAAAACGCACTATATGTTCACTATTGTGGAGGTAAACTAAGCTAGAATAACACTTCAACAGCAGTACGAAGCTTGGTCAGCTTGTCCACATTTGAATATTTGCTATTTTATGAATATTTACTTTGGATGAGGTTTTAAGTTTACCCTGCAAAATAAAACAGAGGACATGTGTTGACATGCTGCTAGCAGAGGTACACCAAGGGTCCGTCCCAATTCTACCCCTTAGCCCTTGTCTTACCCCTTACCCCTTGGTTTTGCGCGTTCACGTTGAGTGCAGGGGTGTCCCAATTCTCTGTAGGGCTAAGGGGAAGGGCTAAGACGAAGGGCTACACAGCCCTTGAGACGAAGACAGACCGGGACCTCACTTGAAAGGAAGGGGTATGAGAAAGTCCCATAATACACCGCGCCCGCTGACACAAAGGCAGAGCGGAGACCGAATGAAGCACATAATTATAAGTAATTATTAAATCATCAGGTAAATATTAATCACGTTTTGAATTGTTGGTTGTATTTTTAAATTTCTCGTTATAACAGCCTCGCTTTCTCATCTGCCTACGACACAGCCTGCGAACCGCTCTGGGTGATGACGTAACGGGAATCGAGTGGTGTCTCGTTACGTAGGGGCATGTTCTCACCCCTTCCCCTTGGCCCTCAAAACAGAGGGCCAAGGGGAAGGGGTAAGAAGAAGGGGAACAGCTAAGGGGTACAATTTGGGTTCACCCTAAGTCTGTGCTGTGTGCCAAAGTAGTACCAAAACACTTAATGGGGAAAAAAATTGCTCTAACAGTGTTGAACACAGCTTGCAATCATCCTACACTGTTTTGAGGCCTGTATTACCTGAAAGTCTTTCCACAAAGAGGAGTTGCCAACCCCATCTGCAGGATTACAAAGCCCAAATTTCTGTTATTTCTTTTTGCAACCCCTCATACAATCCCTCTTCAAAAAAATCATTCATATACAGCATTCACAAGTCCTCTCCCTGTTTATCAAAGCTTGTTTGATTAAAATGGTCTCACTGAAGATTACCAGCATTAGTGTTATTCCATGAAGTGCTTCCATGCAAATAAGCTTCATAAAATGGCTTGTAGATAAAACTGTCATTTAAAACTTGGTGAGAATAGTCCACCATACAGCAGTAGATAATCACGGTTGAATATGTAGCCTAAAGTTCACCATGGGGAAATTTAAACTTATTTGGAGTAGACATCGATTAAGTGACATGCTGGGCAGCATTATTTTTGATGTCCAGCTGGCAGAATGGAACAGGGTGTTATGCCTCGTGCAAATGGTCAATTTGTTGCTTTCATTGTAGTTTACTGTTGAGGGTACAACTAACTAAACAACCATTGGACTGGGGTTGCTCAATTTTGACAAAAACATACCTGTGATTATTTCAACTGAAACAAATGTAAGAGATTCTGTAAGTAAATCTGCACTGTTCCAGGTCTAACTCTTAAAATTATAAGTGTCATTCACCTCATACCTTTGCTGTGATGACCTTAAGATAATAACTTTCCAGCCTAATAAAGTAATATTTGAACTCACAAGATAGTTAAGGGCAGTGGCAAGTTGTTTTGCAACAATGAATTTCCACTGAGGAGTCACCGATGCCTTTTCTCTACGTAGAAAAACATCCAATGGCCCATACTCCACAAATTCTTCCACCATGATGTCTGAAATTCAAACATAAAAAATATGATATTTACAGTCTGGTGTTGTTTAAGCTAGATGTAGACATGCAGCATGCTCTTTGAAGCAGAAGTGGGTAAGTAAGGCTTTGTGTTTGCTTTGTGGTTCCTTTAGTACCAGACATTTAAATCTCACAACAAATGCTGTTTATGTGAGTGATGGAGAAGTAGCAAATGAGGAAGGCAAAGCGCTTACTTTCAGATCCTTTGACTGAAACCCCATGTACAAACACCAGGTGACTGTGGGACACCTGGCTCATGAGACTTGCAGTTTCAAAAAATGCCTACAAAAGAAGGAAATAAGTAATACGAGTTAGCAGAGATCAGATACATACATGAAGAGCAAGACGTTAAGAGAGAAAAAAATGGACAATTCTGAGGGCTTGTGACTGTAAGGGATCCTAAAAATATTAAAGAATTAGTGATATTATTATATTTTATTAATTGCTTAGCCTAATGCCTTAAAAGATAACTGTGTCCACTCTTCACTGAAAACTTAAAGTTGCAAATTATTTTATATATCAACAATATATACAAAGTGTCTGACCTACTGAAATATATTGTGTTTGCTGATGACACCAATATTTTATGTACTGGAGATAACCCAGAGCAGCTGTAAAACATGGTCCAGAATAATTGTGTAAACTTAAATGCAGGTTTGACAAAAACAAACTATCACTAAACATAAGTAAATCAAAGTTTATGGTCTTTGGAAATAGAAAAATTGATAATATAATTGAGTTGGCAATTGATGTATGTATTGAAAAAGTCTATGAAAGTAAGTTCTTGGGTATTCTGATTGACCATAAGCTCTGCTGGAAACCATACATAAAATATCTGTCCTCAAAAATATCAAGGAGTATTGTAATAATCAGCAAAACAAAATATTTATTGCCACAAAAATCATTACGCACACTCTACTGTTCCATGATCCTACCATACCTCTCTTACTGTGTTGAAGTCTGGCGAAACACATACAAGATCAATCTACAAAAGATCTGCACATTACAAAAAAGAGTTATCCAGAGCATAAATCACACTGGATACAGAGATCACACCAACCCTCTGTTTTTAAAATCAAAACTGCTAAAATTTTATGACGTAGTTAATCTGAAAACAGCTCTAGTGCTTTATAAAGCACTGCATAATGAGTTACCTGGTAATTTACAAAATAATTTCAGAACCAGAGGGGGGGGCTATAATCTAAGGGGTGAAAAAAATTTCATTGGTCCCATCATTCACTCAACTCTTAAAAGTAGGTGCATTTCTGTTTGTGGAGTCAAACTCTGGAACAGCCTGGATGTCACTTTAAAAATGTGCAATAACATGCAAATATTTAAATTACACTATAGACAAATATAATTAAATTCATACAAGTAATTTAGCAATAACATGGCCTTAGACCAAAACAGTTTGTTAGCATATAAGTAATTTTAGGTATGTATATTAATACTGATTACTATTAACATATGTAAGTAATAACAGTAAATAACATAAAATGTAGTTTAGAACAGATATACTATAGGGAAGATTTTGTATGTATATAGTATTATGAGATGGATGATTATGAATACTGTGGACATTGAAATAGTCTGATTATGTATATACTGTATTTGTAATATGTAGCTATGTATGATATGGATAAATAATGTATATATTGATTTTTCTGAAGTACTTACTTATTATTAGGATGTTTTTGTTTGTTCTCTTGGTGATTCATATGAAGAATGGGGTTACTTTTATCCATGAATTTACACTGTTTCCATAAATAATGACAGCGGGTATTGATTTATAATTCAGTATTGTATCTGATTTGTAAGGAAGGGGCAGGACTAGATAAGCTCTGTGCTTCTTTCTGTTCCTTCTCAAACTGGTTGCTGTGCATGTGTATGTACTCAAATGCTTAATTTGTTTGATGAACATGTACAGTTTGGTGTACATATTACTTTGCATTGATTTGGTTGTTGTTTGTTTGTTTTTAAATTTTGAGATAAATAAAGAAAATAAAACAAAATAAATAAAATAAAAAATATCAGTGTCTATATTCTAAGAAAAAGTCAGCCTGCATATAGTTTCACGTTCATGCTTTTGGTCTGTGGGCGGCACATGCACCAACCTGCTGTGTCACCATGCCATCCAACTAATAACATTGGGATTGAAACAGATCTCCTTTTGCACATTTCTTAGAGGACATTTCAGGGTCAGATTCAGACAACTTCAAGGTGCATAGGGCAGTTCACCTGGACCATACATACATTTACAAACAAACACTAAGTAACAGAATGTCCGGGGCAGTATATTGATGCGTAGTCAGTAAACTGACAGAGGTGCTCACTGGCATGTGAACTGTTTAACGTTAAATACATCCAAACTTACTAGTGCAATATCTCTATGGCTTTGGTCTAGAATTTTCAGCACCACTTGAATCCCTTTTCGATCAGCAGAGTTGTTGTTGAATTCATCATCCTCATCATCCTCTCCCCCACCTCGCACCAGCAAACGTCCAGAGTAAATGTTAGTTCTGGTCCCACGGCCCAAATGCTGTTGCTGTTCACAGATAGAAAGCCCAAAAGTCAGTCACAGGGCTGCGAACACAAAGCTGATCAAATGAAGTAGATGGTGGTGGAAGATGTGTCTCATTACCTGCACAAAGTCTCCATCCTTAATCTGATGGAAGCGCAGCTGGGTCAGGTTTAAGGACAAGGAGTCAGAGGGACCACGGTGATCGGCACCTTCTCTTATCACCAAGAGGTTGGATCGCTCTACATCACAAGGAGAGACACCTTCAGTGACACTGAAATATTACACAATACAGAGCAAGTGTGTTTGACTGAAAAGTTCAACTAATAAACCTGCTTGTCTCGGAAAACAGCATTTCTTGACTCTAAAGCTGTCAGATCCAGACTTAAGTACAAAGGTCTTCAGACTCTCTGTGAGCTCTTTCAAACTGGAGAATTCTTTTTCCCAGCCCTCTAGACAGAACATGGAACCCTTGAGCTGAATACGAAACTGCTTGTGGCTTGGCGTGGACCCATTCTGCGATAAATATAAAATAAAAACAAACACAGTCTCAAAAATTTTGAACATCACTGCACTGCAACGATTTCAGGAAAGTTGCGTGGGTGTTATTTACCTCGCTTTTGTTCAGGACAGCTAGGATGATGCGCTGATAGTCGAGAGAACTCCAACGTACCAGGAAAGCTCCCTCCTCTGCAGCCTCCTTTTTCAGCTTCAGTAGAACAAAATCATCACTGGAAACACACCAGAGTAGTAATATAACAGTACAATGAGTTTCTTGATAGCCTGTTTATGTCTGTATGAGCATGTGTAAGAAGAAAACACTCACTGCAGAGGTCCATGCAGTCCATTTGCTTCACTCAGCACTACCCTTGGGGGAGCCACTTCATGACAAAGATAGTGGTGGGCGTCTGCAGTCAGTCGGTAGTATCCATCTAGGAGGGAGATGAAGGAACGAGCCTCCTGGCTGGAGTTCATCTGAACCTCCTACATACACAAACAGAAACACCACTAGCTTACAATCAGAGCTCCCACCTACAGATGCATACAAATTCAAAACATAAAAAATGCCAGAAGCATACCTAAACCTAGAGCCTATATAATAGACATACACAAACATGTAGCATGGAAGAATATGAAAATCTAGGCATACATGCATCTTTTACTGAGCAGGCAAGTGCTTCAAAGATGGTGGAATGGCTGATGTACAGTATATCAATTGTCCTAATCCATCTGAAGCACATATACCAATTAAATTAATGTACTGTGGCTTTTACTGAAGTGATAAACAAGCACTCTCACCAAGCAGTGGTTGTCCTGAGTACTAATGCACACATTAGCTCCAGCAATGGCGATGTGGGTTATTTCTGGGAAATCACAAAATGTTGTCAATTTATCGGGTGTGTTTGCATTCTGTTGGCTGGACTGTTGCTTTGTTTTCCTCATGTAGTTTGCACAGTCATTCCTGAGGTAAGAGTTCGCTTGTGCCTAGGCAAAGAGACAAAAATGATCTCACAAGGATGATAGACCACATGTCACAAAATCTGACCAACCGAAGATCATATCAGCTGCATGACAAACCTTCAGACCATACACCTTCCTCCACTGAATCCCTTTGATGCCAGAAACTTTTATTTCATGTGTAATAGGAGCTGTGAAGTTGTCTTTTGTGACACCTTGTGCATGGGTGGCGCTGGAGTAAGAGCTGCTTCCATCCCCATCTTCTCTCAGTTCAAGGTTGCACACAGGAAATGTTTCTGTACCGTACTGTGGTGCCAAGTGTTCCAGGGTAGAAATGTACTTATACATGACCTCCTGAGCGCCCAGTCTACCCTTCTCAACTGTATGATGCTGGAAAGTCTGCACAAACTCTGCAAACACTCGTCGAATCCTGATTTTTGTCAAGAAGTTGTCTTTTGATATGTGTTTGGCAAAGGACCTTGGAATGCAACGCAGAAAGCTGAAAAAATACAAACATTTCAACGTAAATAAGGATGAAGTAATTAGGTTAAAGTATGAGGCTTTCATGATCAAGGGAAGAAACTTGAGTAAGGTGATGCCAGGAAAAGGATAAAACAACCTAATATTAAGAATATATAATATACATACACATGTATCATTAGGAAATTAGACAATCAATCTGGAAAATGGAACCTCTTTGTAAACACATGTTAAAGTGCAATTATAAACAGTTACTTCAAATGAAAAATAGAAAAAGCACCAAAGCACATGCTCTTTGTAAAGTATTCATCCCTTAAAACACTCACCTGGTTTTCTTAGTGACTTCTTGTAAGCTGCAGCCTGTTTGCATTGCCTGGTGAGAGAGGTGAAGAACAGCCATCCCCAAACTCTCATTTTTGAAGCGACTCAGCTCCTCCTCTGACTGAACCTCTTCCATCGGCACCACCTCATTTACAAATTCATATTTAGCCTTTTGGAGGAACACAAAACAGGAAGCTTTGGTTATTTAACTTGGGTGCAGTGATAAAGACACATTCAATTGTATGCTCAGAACTATGAACACAACCTGGGAGAATAAGTACTCCAATGATGTGAATTCGAGCAGTAGAGAACCCCCACGGTCTGTTCCTGATTTGAGGGCAAAACGTGAAACAGTTGGCTCCCTTTCATTCAGTCCATGCCAGTTCCGAAAGTAAAACCTAAGAACGAGGAAAACAGACAGTTATGAGAAGATGCTTGGTGCTCAATCGGCCTTAGAAACGCACCGACAGAGTTACATAACTCAATACAAAATTCAAAACTAAACCATAAATATATGTGTCTGCCCCGAGTAAAGGCTGAGTAACTTAGATTACAACATTTTTAATATAATTTTAACCCAACTGACCCCATTTAGAACTGATGCACAATCTGTGTGCTTTTATCTTTAAAACCTCAAGTAATGTCTGCAAGGCATGGAGGAGGATGTTGATGGTTTGAGGGACTGATGATGATTTCAAAACTGTTAGTACATTTCAAGGCTGAAGCAATAATTTTCAGTTGTTTTTTTCATTTCTCTATCTGCTGCAGAGTCTGAGAAATAAAGATCTAAGTGAACTCTAAAATTTTAAGCAGTCTTTTTCAGATAACCATTCTTAGGTTCAAGCATTTCCAAGGTGGAGGGAAAAAGAGCTTCATACAGTTTTCATTTTTCAAATCCTTGCTTCATAGAAACCTGAGACATGATGTAAACAGTCAGACACACTAGGACATGGGACCATAAGCATGACATCAAAGGTCATCACTTGCTGAATGTTTGATCATCTCATATGTACCAATCACTTTACATTGTAAACATGGGTAATGGTCATATTTCCTTATCTGTTTGGTTTGTTAATTTGTAGATTCAGTAGGTGTAATATTGACAGTTAGTTTAGTTCTTTGTTAACTGGGGTGGAGAAATCACCACAGGACACAGTGTTATAAAAGCACAGACTGACCTCATACAATAATGAAGCACTAGGTTGGAGTTATCCTCTGGACGGAAAACATGGTTTGGACTGTACCAGCACCGTGATTGGGGATTGTACAGAGCAAACAAAACATGGCACAGGGGAGTTATTCCTGGGGAATATACAGCGAGGTTAGACATACATATTACAGGCAGACTGAAACACCACATTAAAAGGACTTCAAACTTTGCCTATCTGTTCAAGGAAGTCAGTCTCACCTACAACCTCTGCAGCTGAGATACACAGCTGCTCTGCTGTGACTTCTCCACTAGTATGGGACAGGTATTTTTCACCTTCCTTCGTCCAGAAAAGAAACACATGGATGCCAGGTCCTGGGGGAGGTTCACCCAGGGGCAGATGTGCCCCTGATCTTGAACGCTTGGACCACCCACTCCTCGACATTGTGTGAGCAGCTAAAAAAAAAGACAAAGACACATACAGGGAGAACAACAATTAAATCACTGTATGTCAGTGGTTCTCAAAAGGTGTTGCAGGGCACACAGGTGTGCCTCAGGAATCTATATTAGTTATTATTAAAGCTATGCAACAGCATACTAACGAATTTTTGATTTTTTCTATCAATATCTAAGGTGCATTAATGTCCATAAACAGATTAAATTTCTGCCACTTTAAAAACAGCTTTTTATCTTTCCCAATTTCCTCCCTTCTTCCAAAAAAACTTTTATTTCAAGCTTAAATGTGTGTTTCTGATTTTATGAAATTTAACTTGAATAAAAAAAAGTTTAGAATAATTTTTTTTGTTAGTAAATATTTAAGGACTAAATGAGCTGTTTGTCAAATTTTATGTTTATGTAGATTAAAGACCTGCACCGACTGATTAGGTATATTACTATACAGAACAGAAGTGTTTGTCAGCATGGGGGTCGCCACATGCTTTCCAAAAAGATGATAATATTAAAGGAAAATGCCATATTTTAGCCATTATAATCGGAAAAAATAGATAAAACGACTTTTATATATAATGAAACCACTGACATTAGGTGAGTTTTTCGAGGTGATTTGTCCAAAGATCCTTAAAATACAAGTTTGCACTTGACACCCATGTATGGCTATTTTGGGGTCTCTGGCAGAATAGATTGAGAACCCCTGTATTAGAGGATATTTGAGGGCATTTTACACGAGATTTTTTGCTTGAGTTTGGGCCTCAAGCAAAAATTGTTTGAAAACCATTGCTGTATACAGTTATAGATCAGCTGTGACACTTCGGCTGTAATTTAAAAAAAAGACACTTAGTGTCTTGGATTGTGACAAAAGGAACACAGCAATCGCTTCGTGGTATGACGTCAAGTTATCTAATCACATTGTAGAGAGCGCTTCCGGGGTTTACACCTTGCCTAATCAATTGTTTACGAGCTGCATTCAGTATCCTTAAAAACAGACCATAATTATTCAGAGACAAACATATATTAAAGGCACCATTACGTCAGCGAGTGACCCAGAAACATGGTACGTTTCTGTAAACCGGATGCCACGAAAGGAAACAGATAAACAAAATTAAAGGCATCTCAGCGAGTGGTGAAGTTCAATAAAATGTGGTCTACCTTATTCTTCGGCGGTGAGCCCTTCGACTTATCACACAGAGACCGAGAAAACACGAAGAATTTAACAGACAGTTGCTTTCCGTTTCATTATGTCAAGAGCGTATTTCCCCTTTCGCCGCGGCGAAGACAGACAGACCAACACCAACATGGTTACTCCCTCCTGCAGCCGAGCGTGCACGTACGCACAGTCACGCGCTCATGACTGACCTTTCAAAATAAGAGTAAATTGTGATCTGAATTTGAGTCAAAGTGGCATGAAAATAGTTTTTCACTTTTGTACATGTAACAGTGTTAACACTTCTAAGGAACAGTTTAATCCCTTTATTTGATGTTGATAAGGACAGATGTTTGCGCTAAACTCCCTGTGTTGAGTTATTCCATTAAATTAGAATATTATTTTACTTCAATTATTTTGAGGTAACAGTCATTACAATTTCATTGTAACTCTTTATTATATCCATATCTATTATGATTATAACCATTATAATAACTTTTAAGGCACAGGTGGGGGGAGGAAGGTGTTCCGTTTGGAGACCTCAGAATTTTGTTTCTGCTCTTTGCAGATGATGTTCTGTTGGCTTCTTCTGCTGGAGACCTTTAGCAGGCACTGGAGTGTTTTGCGGCTGAGTGCCAAGCAGCTAGGATGAGGGTCATCGCCTCCAAGTCTGAGGCTGTGGTTCTCCCCCAGAAAAAGGTGGCTTGCCCCCTCTAGATGGGGAAAAAGTCCTTTCCCCAAGTGAATGAGTTCAAGTACCTCTGAGTCTTGTTCATGAGTGAGAGCAAAATGGACCGAGAGATGGATAAGTGGATTGGTGCAGCATCTGCAGTGTTGCAGACTCTGTACCGAACTGTTGTGGTGAAGAGGGAGTTAAGCCGTGAGGCAAAGCTCTCAGTTTACCGCTCCATCTTCATTTCAACCCTGGTCATGAGCTCTGGGTAATGACTGAAAGAATGAGATCTTGGATACTAGCTGTTGGATACCCTCAGGAGAGTGGCTGGGCTCAGCCTTAGAGATAGGGAGCTTAGACATCCAGAGAGAACCCAAAGTAGATCTGCTGCTCCTTTGCATTGAAAGGTGACGCTTGAGGTGGTTCAGGCATCTAATTAGGATGCCACCTGGTCGCCTTCCTGTGGAGGTTTTCCAGGCACGCCCAACTGGGAGGAAACCCGGAGCAGACCCAGAACCCTCTGGAGGGATTGTATATCCCATCTGGCCTGGGAACACCTTGGAATCCCCCAGGAGGAACTGAAAAATGTGGCAGGGGAGAGGGAAGTCTGGGCTGACCTGCTTGGCCTGCTGTCCTTGCCACCTGGCCCTGGATAAGCAGTGAAAGATGGATAGATGACCTTTCTGCAATTACGTATATTTATTAAATTTAGGAAAGGTCTCATTAAAAAAAGATATAATACAAATCAATGCCAAGACTCCCATCAAGTTTGTCAGTTTTTTACAGTTTGCTCTAGTATTGAGTCTGAAAGTGGTAGATGACCTGTTAACATCCATTCTACGCTGCATGGAGGGGCCAATCCTGTGTGGTCAGGGTTCCCTGAAATGGGATTGGACACTTCAAACCTTCTACAATGACTGACTGCCTTGTCAAGTCATAAATGGAAAGCTGTGATGTGGGCTGTTTTTGTCTTTAAGTGTTTCAACTTACCTTACATCTGATCTGCTTCACCAACTCCAATCCACTAAAAGTTGACATTTTATTTCAGTAGTCCATGAATGTACGTAAGTAGAATAAAAACTGTTGCAAAAGTCATATGTTGTTTAAAGTCCAAGACAAAGATTGTTTTACTCCTGTGAGAAATCATAAATTCAAGATGCTTTCTAATTTTTTATCACATTTTGTTTGCATTTCAAACTTTCCAGTTATATGTGCTGATTCCTAAAAAATCACAGGGAAACATCCAGAAACAACTTTTGTATTGATGTGCTTTTAAACTTGTTTGACATTTCTCAGCCTGTCAGTATTGTTGCTGAGGTCAAAACAGATTTCTTTTTATAAAGAACATTTCAGTGACTTTTTTTAAATGTGGGAATTCTCACTCAGGATGTAGTGGTGGGTCCTGAGACTTGATCAGTCGAGGACTGCTAGTTTAACTAGCCCTGGTGATACTTGTGTCGTTTTTTCTGAGTGGATGAAATATTCTTTATCTTCATCATTTAGACTTACATTTATAGCACAGATAAACATATGACTCATCTCTATCAGTGCACTTGATTGGAGATGCTGGTCATCTCGATAAACTAGATAGTCCAGTTTCCATGACGTGGTTTGGATAAACTACACATCACACTGACATTTAGATAAGGACATGGGGGTAACTTTTTACACAGATTCAAATTTGTGATATGTATTATAATTTTCACTGTTGCTTTGTAAAAGGAAAAAAACACGATTGAGCTATCATAAGTTTAATTAAACTGCATCAACTGCTACTGACAAATCACACAGGAGCAGAATTTCATTAAATGTTGGCAAAAGTCTTTACAGAGACCCCTTGCAATGTATTGTGCAGGGGCTGTATTCCAAATTGGGAAACCCTCCAATTATTGTGTAACTTTGAATGTGTTGTCCTGGATCAAGTCTGACCCTCTTATGTCATGATTTGTCAGTCAGCAAGCAAAAGAGGAAGTTATGGCTGAAACATCTGTAATCTGAATTTTACACCATAGTACACACTACACTGCAGGTCTATCCTAGTCCTCTCTCTACTCACAGAAGCATTTTTTAATCTCAGATGAGTGGGGTCAGTTGTCTCCAATTGCCAAGTGAAGGGCACAACCTACCAACAGACAAGCCTGAAGTCTAGTTGCCATTTTGCTTTGGAAAACAACCGATAAGACAAGTATATTTCTGACACCTGTGATTGCTGCATCCTAAATGACTTCAGGGAAATGATATTAAACGGTCTTAAAAAATGCAAAAGAAGTGGTTTCTCTTAATACAATTGTATTAGACGCATTCATTTTGAATGCCAACCAATTTGATTTCATTTACTGGGAGAAAACCGTCTGGCTTGTTTTCCAATTTTTCGGACCAAGCACAACACCCTTTGGAAGATGTTAAACTCATGTGGCAGCACAGATATACTTGCTTACTTGTTAAGGTATGAATCATGTTTTGGTTAAAAGAGAAAAAGGGGAAGCATCTTGATACTTTAAAATATGAAAATGAGTTTTATCTTAACATTCCTCTGAACTAGGAAGCAAGAATGAAGCTAACTTTCTCTGAGGAAGCATTTTGAATTCACATTATAACATATTAATCTGCAGTTTTTCTGAACTGATAACATTTCCGTATTCAAAGGTACCATGCAGTGAACAGTAAATACACTTCTGTTCCTTTTTTTAAAGAATGAATCACCTTGAAATCCCAACAGGAGTGTTCATGCAGGTCTTTCAAAGAAGTAAAGGTCCAACTGTTCAGTATAATCCACTTTGAGTCTAGGGGATTTGTGACATCGAGTCTGTAAGGAAAGGCTTTTTTGTAATATCGGAAATGGATTTGCGCTTATGTACTGCTTTTATTGTCTTTCTGACTCCTCAATGCAGCTTTACATCGCGGGTCACATCTACCCATTCACTCTCACATTCCCTCATTAATAATTTTTAGAGTTTCAATGTAAGTCATCCATCTGTATTAACTAACAATTTCATGCCCACTGATGCAGCAGTGGGAGCAACTTGGCATTAAGTGTCTTCCAACCCTCCTTTTACTGACAGAGCGCCATATCAGACTAAGCCACTAATGCTCCAATACTAACATCTCCAAATCATGAATTATCTTAATTTTATTAATGTCCTCTTTTATTAATCCCTTATATTCTTTTCTTCTTACTGTCTTTTACTTTTTGATACAAATGTCCTTCCACACTGGCAAAACCCTCATTTTTTCATTTCACTTTCACATATTGTACACCCCCACCATCCCACCTCCATTACATTATCCCTCCAAAATTTATTTTAACCAAAATTGAAAAAAAATACATTGTTTAAGTTGGTCTTTGAAGAGTTTACAGCTTTTCACACACAAAACAGCATTTTTTCTAAATTATCAAAGGACTCCGAGCTAGTTATCTTCTGAATTCAAGACACTTACATACTTCCATGAATGCATTCTTATAACGAAGAAATTGTACATTTTGCTGCTTCATTAATGTGAAGCAGCATGGAGGGGAAAGTCTACATCAGTGGTTCTCAATTTAGTGGTTCGGAGCCCAATAGTTGGTTACAGTGTTGCAGGTCACTAACGTGTGCCTTGAAACAAAAACATGTACAGGAGCCCAAAATAACATACTGTAAATGATTGATTTATATTTCTTATTATTGCTGTTGTAACTTACAAAACTTAGTTGTGTTCCTGGGATCTCAACTTATTTCTCTTGTAATTATGGAATGACAAATCAAAGTTTTCCCATCACTAGTTTTTCAATATGCCTGGAAAACAGTAAGTATTTGCATTTTCACCAGAAACTGAACAAAATAAAATGTATATAGCTATATAAGCCAAAGGCTTCTGTAGCTGCTCTTCAGACATGTTCGTTTTGTCCAAACTATGAAGAATACTGTATTTCATTGCATTAAGATGCAAAACTTTAAGAAGAAAACTTAAGTGGGTTAAAATTCTTAGACTGTGAATTAAAGTTGTGGGTCCTGAGGCCATAGCACTTGACAACCACTGCTTTAAACCACTGGTAGAAGGAATCAAGCAGGTCTGTTTTCCTTAATTCCCTAGGTTTACAAGTCTCCATGGCCTGTTACTTTTCCAAGTCATAGAGAACACATTTACATTGACAGAGCAACAGATGTACAGTCAACATATTCTGAGTCACACCTTTATCAACCAAATGCTTCATTACAGAACCCATGCACAGATGCAACTGCTCCTTCATGGAACCTTCTCTTGTGATCTACTCTAAACTCACATAGTTTACCTTTAAACCCCATGATCTATGTGGCATGACATCCACGCCATAAATTAAAGACAACCACAGAAGCTTGATCTTCAGTATTTGAATATTATTCAACCTTTAGTTAAGCAAATTTGTAGAAAATGTCATCTTTACGTTAATAACACATTATTCCATTGAGCCCTAATAGTCCAACAAACAGCTTAAATTTGAAAATAAAAAAGCACGATCTGAAAATGTTTAGAATGTTTCCAACTCTACAAAAGCACAAAAGAAGCCTGCAGGTATGAGTGCACATGAAGTCCCAAAAAATCAACAGGTGTGTACAATTAAATGTAGCAATACAGCTTTAGTGATGTCCAACAAATAAAACACCTAAATACAAACAGCTATTTCATCCAAATTGTGGTAATTGGTGGAACGTTTCTGTGCAGTTAGGTGAATACTAAACCCTTAAGCTTCAGCTAAATACTTCAGAGAAGTTATTTCATTGTTCCTTGATTGGCAAACTAGTCACACAGGGGGGGAGTTGCAATACAGAGGGTGGGTATATTTGCAGACAACATTTCATTGGATCAATTCAGGTCATTCCTTCTTGGTTTCTTCCTGCTCCTGTTTCACCTCCTCATAGGTAGCATCATCCTCTTTTTCATCGCCATCGTCGACCCTGGAGTTAGGTACCCAGAGACCTGAGTCTATGCACCTCTTCATGTGAATCTTTGCCTCCTGGTGGGAGAAAAAGAATCCTATTCATTAATAATTAGCACAATTTCTTGTAAATGTTCCCTGTTCATTCCATGTACAGTTATGTTCATAATAATAGCAGTGTGTTTAAAAAGGTGAGTAAACCTCAAAATTCTTCAAATAAATTTTATTTTAATGCACACAAATGCATTGGGGACACTGCACATTCTATTTCAAAGCAAGAAAATTGGAAAAAGTAATTGAATTTGATAATATTTTACAGAAAGTCAAGAAATATAATGTTCAAAAAAATAGCAGTGTTGACATCTTTATTTACAAACTCAAAAATGTAGTGTATAAACTAAGAATTGCTTGATGATTCAACTTTCCTGAGAATCATAAACTAATATTTAGTTGCATAACTACGGTTTCTGATGACTGCTTCACATCTGTGGTGCATGGAGCCTACCAACTTCTGGCACTGGTCAACAGGTATTGAAGCCCAGGACAATTGTACTACGTTCCACAATTGCTCTGAATTTCTTGGTTTTGCCTCATGAACAGCATTTTTTATGTCAGCCCCCAAGTCTTCTATGGGATTAAGGTCCGGGGATGTGCTGGCCACTCCATTACTTGAATTTTGTTTGTCTGGAACCATGATTGTGCTCGCTTGCTGGTGTGTTTGGGGTTGGTGTTGTTGTCTTGTTGAAACACCCATTTCAAGGGCATTTCCTCTTCAGCATACGGCAACATGACTTCTTCCAGTATTCTGATGTACTCAAACTGATCCATGATCCCTGGTATGCGATAAATAGGACCAACACCGTAGTACAAGAAACATCCCCATATCATGATGCTTGCACCACCATGCTTCACTGTCTTCACTGTGTACTGTGGCTTGAATTCAGTGTTTTCAGGTGGTCTGACAAACTGTCTGTGGCTCTTCGACCCAAAAAGAACAATCTTACTCTCATCAGTCCACAAAATATTGCGCCATGTCTTTTTAGGCCAGTCAATGTGTTCTTTGGGAAATTGTAGCAGCTTCAGCACATGTCTTTTTTTTAACAATGGGACTTCTTGCTGGTAGCTTGGCTTCACATAGACGTCGTCTGATTGTTACAGTACTCACAGGCAACCTTAGATCTTCTTTCATCCTCCAGGAGCTGACCATTGGCTGAGCCTTTGCCATTTTGGTTATTCTCTGATCCATCTAAATAGTCGTTTTTCTTTGTCTTCCTCGCCTTTCTGGTTTTGGCTGCCACTTTAAAGCATTTGATATCATTTTAGCTGAACAGCCTATCATTTTCTGAACTTCTTTATAGGTTTTCCCCTCTTTTATTAACTTCTTAGTCAAAGAACGCTCTTCTTCTGAACAATGTATTGAACAACCCATTTTACTCTGTTTTTCAAGAACAAATGCACAGCCAGCATATGCAGCGTCAGTTGCCTTGATCCTTAAATCAGGGCCACCTGTTTAACACTTATTTTTTTCACACAATCAATTACCTCACTAATTGAACTCAGCACTGCTATTTTTTTGAACACACCCTTTTCAGTTAATGATTCAGTTTCACAGAATCAGCAGCATGCACATCATGCCTGTTGGGTCTGTTGGTTTTCTATACCTTTACTAAACCTTCTAGAAACTTACTTGCAGTGTAGAAGTTGAAATTCTAACAAAAAGTGATTTATCTTGCTAGTGATGTGGGACTGCTATTACTTTGAACACAACTGTATGTGTAAAAACGGTCTTGAGGTGATTTACAAAGAAACATACCGTGGGGTCCATTTTACTAATAACATCTTGCAACATTCCTATGTCCTTCTCATCAAAGCATTTCTGCATCTCCTGTAATGAGTACACAATGTGAGATATTTAAACCAACAAATGCAGACAAAGAAATGAGGCAAAAAGCCTTTTTAAATGTAAGGACTTACCGCTGGCAGAGTCTCATACACTTCTACAGGGTCTAGTCCTCCAGGTCCCAAGCGTTTCTGTCGCTCCTCTTCTTCATATTCCTTCATGGCCTTTTCTATACGGATCTTTGCTCTGCCCCGAACTCGCTCTTTAAATGACTCTAGCTCATCATTGAAGGCATCCTGGTACTGCTGATCTGCTGTCTGTGAGGAGACACATCATGTGGTGTGTTGGTAACTATACGAACTGAACTTTTCATTGGTATTAGTAATTACCACAGTATTTCCCTGACAGAAACATTTGAAGTGTTTTCATATTGCTAAAACAGAGCTTAGGTGGGGATAGAGCATTTCTAAATCTTATATTGGACTTTTTAGTACAGCATCCATAGCTCCATACCCACTCACAAACTGAATTTTGGTGTTGGTTATATCTGGTTTCCATTATTATATTTCTAACCACACTGAATCTGCTAAGAATGTGGCAGTAACACTTGGTTTACACCGGATGCATGTGCTGCCAGCCCCGGCTTGAGGGCGCTACAGCTTCAATACCACGCACATGTGTTTTCTATGTTGTTGCTGCATCCTCCTGTTGTCACAGCTCTCTGTCTCTATTTCTCTCTCTCTCTCTCTCTCTCTATCTGTGTGTATCTATATCTATATTTATAATCAACAAAAATATAAACACACGAACTCAAAAGGTTAAGGTAAAATGACCTTTCCCTTAACATGCCCAAAAATGTTATTTATCTGTGTACGGATTGCTTTGCTTTGCTTAAATCAAGTTCCCTAAAGCCACCTATTCTTTGGATTTTTGGCCCAGGGGATGTCCGACTCGAGCTGTCAATCTGAAAGCTATGCTTTGATAACATGCTCACTGAAATGAAAACACACACACACACATTGCCTTCACATAAGTAAAATACATCCAGTGAGAAATGGGACCAAGTCCATATCCAACATAGTTATCCAATCAACTCTGCAATGATTAGAGCTTATTCATACTGCTAAACAGTCTTGTGACATATTGTGACACATTTTATCATACACTGAAGCATAAACATTCATTCATGCCAGGCAGGTGAACATTCGCTTTAAAAACATCAGCAATGTGCATCAAACTAATCCAAACTGCCACATGTTTGAGTATTGGCATAAAAAACAATGACTCTTCTAACCCTGGCTGTAACAGAAAGTTGCATGCGAACTTATATCACTGCAAGAAAGCGATTCCTCTCATATTCTCAAACTGACCAAAGAATATCTGAGAATGTTTCTTTTTATTTATTTATAAGCCCTATGAATTTAGGCTTTTTCCAGTCTTTCTTGGATACTGAGGATAGTGAATAGACTCCAGACAGTGAGGACAGAGAGTGGGGAATGACACACTGAGAAAAGGTCCCTGAACTGATTTGAACAAAGACCACCTGCAATGACGACAACGGCCTCCGCACATGTGGTGTAGAAAATTATGACAAGGCTATCTGGACCCCTCGAAAAGCATTAATTTAATGGCTTCATCTTCTTAATAACCACTTGCTGTTCCTGTAAAAAAAAAATGACTGGAAGACTACAAAAAAAATCAATCCACTGGTCCAGTCTGCCAGAGCCAAACAAAACTTTAACAAAAACTGTACCCTGAAAACCAGAGACTGTTTCGAGCTGTGGGTTATCTATGTTGTTTCATCCAAAGACCAAACGCATATCAGAAAACTTTTTTGTCAACATCATTTGGTTTGACTCCATACATACAGTAGTTACAGAGATGTATAAGTGTGCTTAAGTTCTTTTCAAAATCCAAGCTGAGTGCAGTTTAAATTACAGCCATTATTTTGAACAGAGCAGTTACAGGTACAACAGAAAGGAAAGACATGCTCCTCCTTTCTGTAAAATGTTCTCTTTCTTGGGTATAAGAAGTTCCTTAAAGGCAAAAAGGAGGAGGAAATGATCAAAGGCACAGACTAGATAACCAGGCAAGTCTGCAAAACTTGGCAAATTTGTTCAAAAAGAAAAAATAATAATGGATACCACCTGTTTAGTGCAAGGACCTTGTGTCTGGCCCTCAATGCATAAGTTCAATCGTATATTATCAACTTACTGAAATCAAACATCAAAAACAACAATCAAAATTACCAGAGTGAAGGTGTAATTTGGTCCAACTGAAATAATTTGTTTTAAATTATTTCTTTTATAAGAAAGGGAAACTTGCTTATGTCTCCCCTACTTCCTAAAGCTACAAGGTTAATATGTGAAACTGTTTGGCCAAACAGTGCTTAAAGTAACTGTAAGAGATTTCATGGCATTAAAACAATGAGAATCACCTTAATCTTTGCAAAAAATTGACGGAAGCAGCCCCGAGGATCCACCTTTAGACTTTTTGCCAGCTCCAGAATGAACTGCATGACGATGGTCTGATGAGCCACCTGCTCCATCAGTGCATGTTTCTACAAATAAAAACAGAAGAGTTCTTAGAATCTTGTGAATCTTTAAAAGAACAAGAAGGTTTAGGCAAATGATGAGGATTCTCATGTTAGTTCCCATGACAGTGACCTGCTTTAAATTATTTACATTTCTTATTCTTTATGTTCAATGTATGGAATGTGTGCAAAGAAATGAATGCTGTTCTGCTCTGTCTGTGTTTACCTCCTCAACTTCAAGGTCAATGCACATAATGACCAGGTAGTTTGCAGTTTCTTCACACACTAGATGAGGGTTTTCTGATAGATACTTCTGACTGTCATCCCAGCGTCTCAACATTCCTGCAGCACAGGCAGCAGTTAAGGACAAACACAAACGATCAAACACCATTACTACATGGTCTAAGGAAAAAAAAGACATTATTAGTAACTGTCAATAAGCCTTACCAAAGTGTTTGATTTGCTTTTCATATTTCTCCACAAAGGTTTTATGCTTCTGTTCCTTCTGTTCTTCAGTCTCTTCAGAAGTTTCAGGGCATTTGTTGACAATACTCTGCAGAGGATAGAGAGAGGCAAGAAATAATCATTATATATTTGACATGAAAAACTAGATGTGTTCAGAGAGCACAAACCTCTGCTGAGGTGACACTGGGTTTTAAAACCTTTCAAAAGGTTTTTAATCACGACAGAATCTTAATGCAAATCCAAACTTGCCCACATGACGTACATCTGCATGAATTTTTTCATAGCATTATTGACATTATTAGCAGAGTTATTAGCAAAAATGTTTAATACAAAGGATCTTGCAATGTTAGCAAATTTTTAAAAACAACTTCTTAGATCAGCATCCAGATTTGAATGACCACCAAAATCTAATCTCTTCTACCTTGTGCCATGACCAACATTCCTTGAACATTTCATCAAAATCTGTTGATAACTTTTAAGTTATATTGTACACGGAGAGACAGGAAAAACAAACACATAACAAAAACCATACCTCCTTAGCAAAGGTAACACAACATTTTCCTTTGTGTTATTATTTTCTGTTTTTCTTGCCTGTATTGTAATTGTTTCTATCATTATACATGTATGTTGCAGTGTTAATTTTCACATGAAGAGGTCACGAGGAAATTTCCCTCCGAAAGTTGTTGTTTTTCTGACTTCAAAACTAGAACTTAATGCAACGAATTTGTTTCTTGTCTTATTCTATTTATGTTTTGTCTATGCTCACATGGCCTGAACAAAGCCATCTCTTATACAGAGAATCGTCCTCAAATGGACTCCATAAACACCTGACCCTGCTGGCCATCATGCCTCTCTCACCTTGCTGAAACCATCCTTGCTGAGAGTGTCCACATTCCATGGCATTTTCTTCTCTTCCCTGTTGTGGTCATCCATTTTCTTCTCCCATTCCCTTTCCTCCTTTTTCATTTTTTTCTCCTCTGCCTGGGCTTTGCTTAGCTCTGCTTTGGCATCCTCTGACGTCGAGATGCTCAACTCCTTCACTCTCTTCTGAGCTTCTGCCAGTTTACGCCGGGTGTCAGTCAGGGACTTGTTTATATCTTCACCCTTTTTCTGAAATTCCTCCATCCGCTCCACACGTGCCTGGAGCACAGATACAAAAGCATCAGCCACAAGTACATGCACAATGTGTTTATGTCAACCACAGTCTTCCAATTACACATTAAACCTACTCTTTCAGCTTCAAATTGAGAATGAGAATACGAATAAAAGGAGGTAACTCTTCTGGAAATACAGTTTTTATTTATCTTGAAGAGACTTCTTCAGATCAGCTGCGAGTTAAAAATCTTCCTTGAACATCATTTGCTATTATATACAGCACCATGAGGCAACATTAGCCGGACAGGATAAGTGTGCACCAACAACACAACAGGATTGCATTCTGTACCTGGTGTCTCCATCGGAAGAGGCTGGGTGTGTCGATGTTTGGGTGAGTATCATCTTCATCGTCAGACACCTCAATATGGTCCCAAACACTGTAGTCTATCCTGGACATTATGCCAACAAGAACACAACTACGCAAGTAGCGTTAGCTTGGAATATGACTCGGCTAAGTTAGTAGGACAGACGCGGCTAACCGGTTCTTCAGTATAAAAAAATATGTACCATAAGAACTATGTACTTTTTTGTTTTTTACCAATGTGTGCTTGCGTTTAATTCAGCTGCTCCAGGTTTCTGATTGAGAAAAACTGAGACGAAAACACACCCAACGAGGTCTAGCAGGGAACTGCCATAGAATTCTAGAAAGAATTGCTGCTGCAGATTTCCGTTTGACGTCATTACGTCACTGCGTCATCAGACGTACGACGGCAGTGGATGAGGGAAACGGGGTTTTTAAAAATGTATTTTTACATCGCCAACATTACTGACCTTAACCACAAAGTGCAACAATAATACGTATCTCTGTACATACGTATATACACAGGGGTATCTAAGTCAAAAAGTTCACTGTTTCTAAAATGCTCAATGTATTTTCTTTATTTTTTTCCTTCACTGAAAATTGTGTTAATTAGATTCCACACAATGTAATTTTTGTTAATTTAATTTTCTATTATACTCATATCTTATTTCAGTGTCTATATCTGATATTTATACAGCTCTACTGTTAGAAAACAGCTGATTTCCCCTTGGAGATTAATAAAGTATTCCTGATCCTGACTATGATTCTCCAAGCCTTTGATTTGTCCTTTAGTCCATTGTACGTAGTGCTTAATTCTATGGTTAATTGTATTTTGTTTGTTTTCCCCTGCCATTTACATCTGTGAATAATTTTTCCCCAAGCAAAGTAAAGAAATTCAGTATGAATACTTTTTCACTCTTTGTTCCTTCCCTATTGTACAAAAAAAACCCACCCCTTTTTTTAACTGGATCTTCAAACCAGGAAATGCTAAGAAAAAAGTGCTCAACATCCAACCAGAGAGTACGCCACATGAGCAATTCCAAACATAATTGAGATATTTTCTGTTCCTGTCACAAATGTGACAAATGAGATAAGTGTCACTTAATCTAGTTTAACCTCACCAGCTTATTCGTACAAATAAAGCCTACCAATAAAGATGTTACTGTGGTTTGCTAAGTTTGTTGTCTCCAGAGGATTCCAATCAATTTTATGTACACATCCTTACTTTGTTTTTTTGCAAGAGAATAATGCAGTGTGTACTGTCAATTACCTGACATTGACCTCTCTCTGAGGTCACCAACATTTTAAAACCCCTGAGCTATCCAATAGATGAGGAGTATTATGTTGCTTGATTTCATGTTTCTAAGTAATATACATTTTATAGTTTATCTTAAACAAATGATGGACATGATACATAAGACACTATGTTTACTTTTTATGATTACTGACAATAATAATTAATTATGATTAATAAAAACATATGAGAACATACAGTTACATGCATCTTTAAAAGTTTATCTGTTAAACTGACTGATATGAACAACCGTCACACTTTTGAGGGTTTTTTGTAAGAGACACTGTGAGGCCTCTAGGCACCAGTGGTGATAGAGGTGTTGCATCAGCTTTAACTTTGACAATCACAATTTTAGAGGAAAAAAGGTATATGGCATGTTACATTTATTGTTTCTCATGTAAGTATGATTTATCTGCAAAACATTCCATTTAAAACAAAAATGGTTGTTTTTTTTCAAGCTCTGTGGTGGTAGCCTATGCTACTTTAGAACGTCCAGGGGGCACCTCAAAAGCTCCCTATGGGCTACCAGGTGCTCGCTGGCACCCTGTTGGATACCCCTGCTCTACATGATTAGGGCTGGATGATACTGAGCAAAAAACACATCTCGATACTCTATAGTTGAATGTTGATTCACACTAAATCTATATCAAACTTTATTGAACCAGATAACGAAATCTCATTTGCAAGAGTGTCCTGGCCAAGACAGGCAGCAGCACAAATACCTATGTTTGTTAAGATAACAAAAAACACACATGCAATATGACGTTTAAAAAAGTATGTATTAAAAAAAGATCATCCAATAGTGTAAACTATGTTTGATGTCCATCAAATGCACAAATCAGATTAGCTTGTTTGGATGGTGCTGTACAAAATGTGCTGGCAGCTTACTTTTTTAAGTTGCTGAATTTATCAAACTCCCTGGACTGATTGGTTCAGTTGAAATGATTGCCCTGGCAAAATCCCTGGATACAGTTTGTTAAATGCTAAAACTGAGAAATATCAACACTGATCACAGTTTCTATGTCTGCTGGACACAGGAAAAAAAGAGAAAAGGAAATGTTTAAGAATAATTGTGTATAACAGTATGGGGCGTTCCTTTGGACTTTATGTGATTTTAGATCACAGGCAGAAGTGATGGTTGCTTAACCTGTAAACGTCAAGTAAACAAATCACAAATCTATTGAGGAACTTCATAGAGCTTTGAACGGTTTTATGTTTTTGTTTTTTGTCTTTGTTGTTGTTATCATACAGTTATCATACATCCTTTACATCTGTGAGGAGCAATGTAAATCATCAATCTCCATTTTATTTTTTTAAAGCTTGAGCATCTCATCTGTCAAAATTAATCAAAAATGCTGGATGAGTTCAGTATGAATGTGCAGACTAGGGCTCTTTCAATCATAGAAAAACAACCATTTCAGTCACTCACTGCCAACGTGCACACACATGCCCCATACTTCATGACAAGGTGTGAACTCAGTTATATCAAAATACTTGAGAAAATCCAAAGTTCAAAGAATATCTTGTAATACTATATTAAAAAACCTAAATCAAGTATTCATTATTTCATTGTCTTCTAACTTTGTGCTAATGCTCAACAAGAGTGTTAACTGTAGAACCACTAACGGTGAAATGCTTGACCACCAGATCATTTCTTTAAAGTGTTTAGGCAACATGGGGATTTAATGATTTCTATCGTCTGTCCATCTTCATTATCTTTGGTGTCATATAAACAGTGTTTTTTTTCCTCCACAAATGCATACTGTTTTTGTTTGGGTTTTTTTTTGTCAGTTTTATGTTCATGAGAACATCGTGAGCCTGGCTGTCAAAAGACATGTCTGTCTGACATCTGTCATTTGATCCACGTGCATATGAGTAAAAGCCCACCTTGATCCTCTTAAACTTTGACAGATAATTTTGATTTACATGACATAGCCATATTCAGATTATGCCCAGCTCTATTTCAAATACTGTGGGTGCAACAGCTTCAGAGCCCATGGGTAGTGTAATGTCTCTCTTCAAAGGCATGCAACACCTTGAGCCTTCTTCACACATGCAACCGTGATATTATCAGGATAATATCCAGGCAGCCTGCCTGGGCCATGCACTGACATGGGCGTTCACACTTGGTCCTCTCAGCAGGGAGTAGTCCCTGCTGGATGGGGGTAGGGGGGTCACCGACAGGCAGCACACTACGTCAAATATACAGAACCTGGCGGAAGTCAGTGTTCCTAATATGACAGGGCGAGTATCCTTACTTTAGTGTTACATGTTAAAAAGCGTACCATCAACACTGATACAAAAGTTGAGAGGAGCACTGAAGGACACATAAGTGAATATGAAGCAGCATCACTACATACACAAGATTACACCAGAGAAATATAGCTGCAGAGCTTCATCTTCATATCCAACAGCAGCGCGAGACAGCTCTTTGGATGCGCGAGAGACCCACCCCTGATTGTTTTAGAGCAGATGTACAACAGAACTTTGATGATGTGCAGCAGAAACAAGAACTTCAATGTCCAGACACACATTTGAATTTGTGTTTTTCCCTAAAAATCAGATAAACTTCTCTAGCTGCAGCTGTTGTTTTTATCCGTCCTGTCGAGTCTCTGTTTTCTGGGTTTGCGCTGGAGGATGTCATCAGCCCTCTCCACTCGTCTCTGTAAATTACCCTGACAAATTGCTGCAGTGTTCAGACATGAGCCTATACAGATTTAAATACTTGGGGGGCACCAGGAAATTACTTGGGAAAGTCGGCTGTTTGTGTCCACACATACGACTCGTCCGGGTAATCCCCAGATGATTTTCGGGTTTTATTAAGCAAGTGTGAATGGGGTTTTGGAGAAAGTTAAATTCAACTTTAATACATATTTGGATTGAAAATATTCAGTTTACAGCACTGTTTCATAGCTGCTTTACAGCCAATAATACATTGACACAATGTTTCTGTCATGATTCCCAGTGAGCTACTCTTTACTCTTGTTCTCTGAGGGGTTTGTGTCCTTAAACCCTGAGCAGCAGATGGAGTTTCCAGCATGTTTCTCACAACATCGCCGCATCTCCCTGATAACATCCAGGCACACACTCTCCACATATTTGTTAGCTGCAAGAAAAAGGAATAAAAGGAATACGTTGGATAAATGCCTGTGTCAAATCCCCTTTCACAAAATAAAGCAATAAGATGAGTTTTGAGGGTCAGTGTATCTTTAGGTCTTTGGATATAAGTTCTGAATCAGATATAAAAATACAATATAAGTGGACATTTGATTAAAAAAAAAAACATTATTTACATCACCTAAAAGAAAATGTAATGAACAGAAACTATAAAGAAAATGTTTGTGTAGCATATTTTGTGACTAGATGTTGTCATTCAGAAAGTAAAATAGATTGGTGTGTGTCATTTTCCTCCGACGAAACCTTTTGTAGTCAAATATACATAACATTGAGATTTTCCCTGAATATAGCCTTCTTATTAGAGCTTAGGTTTGAACAGCTTTCCTATGTTAAGCATCAGACTGATAAATGTAAATCTGTAAAACATGAGGAAGAATGATTAGAAAGTTTTGTTTTGAAAGAATAAGCGGCCTGACATGTGTAAATAATTAATAGACCACACAAGCTTCTGCCTTATGAAACAGAACAGTTATACTTTATAAGGTCACGCACTGCATTTGGGTCCCCTGCTTTGTATGACGACGTACTTAAAACAAGACTTCTTCCAGCTAGGTCCTCCATTTTTTCATTGCTACCACAATTATTATTATTATGATTTTAAACAATTTACACTTTTTATCGTTTTTGACAAAAAAAAATATAACTACTTTGTTTTTTTTTTAAGAAAACAAATAATCAACCGTTTAATTATTTAATAATCGTTTCAGAACCAACAATCCTAAACACAAAGCTATATTGATCTTTTATTTACCTTGTAAACACTTCTGAATTTCACATGCTTGCTTTTGGCATGGGTCTTTCTGTGGCATGCCTGGAAGAGAACACAAGAGCGTCACTTGTAAAGATTTTCACTGGTAGACTGAAAACCACGAATCAGAAGCTGAACCACAGAGTACCTGAAAGTGACCAAATCCCTGGTTTGTATGCCAGAGGACCTTGTAGGGTCCAACAGGGTCTAAGAGAGGTCGTTAGCTTTCGTTAGCTAATAACTACTTCCTTACTGAGGGAAATGTTGTGATCACGTGACGTTTAAACAGCGTATCAAACAAGCTCAGTAAAAGAGCAACAGCGACATCTGATGGTCAAAGGGGGACCACAACATGGATGAGCCCTCAAAATGTATTCTTTGCTCCACAGCTGCCAAATTTTCACAAAGTGGAGGATGGATGATTGTAATAATTGTAATTGATGATTACTGTAATTGCTTGTACTCCGAAAAAGGAACACACACACAGATCTAAGCATAATCTATTGTTCTCAAATGTATCCTGTTGATTTCATATGCAAAGTAGTTATGTTTAATTTCATGACCTTATCTCATTATTAAGTCTAAGTTATGCAGTGATGGACAAAGCTTACAACTTCAATACTGGGGTAAATGTATGGATCCTCCTTGTCAAATAATACTCCAGTACAAATGAAGTCAATTAATTAATTGAGTCAAAGTATCAAAATACTTAAAAAAAAAATATCCAAAGTCTTTTTACTCACAATGCATGTGGACTGTAAAGAAAACACAACTGTGCATTCTGCTACATTATACTGATTAAAAGATATATATATATATATATATATATATATATATATATATATATATATATATATATATATATATATATATATATATATATATATATATATATACTTTTTTAAGTCATATGATACAGATTTATGACTTTAGGCTCCCAAATAATAACAGAAGTAGATGATTACCATGAAATTGTCATCAAGACTTTACATAAAGAAAATCACTCCCATTTTCAAGCAGCCGTTTCAGTGGACCATGGCTTTTTGAACTATGCATTTGTGTAGCATATCGTTCTTCCTGGTACCTTTTCACCTCCCTGAACCTGCTGGCACCCATATTATGCTAAAGATATAAAGAAAAGGGCTTCTGTGACAGCTCTCTAATCATTCTTATATTTAATTAATTGTGTAAACTACTTGACAACCTGCTGTATGTAACTATTATGTGTAATTTGATCAATTATTTTTCTGTTGATACTAATACTGAACGTCTCAGAGTGAGACTGGCCATTACCAATGCATTATAGTGTCACCAGTGATAAAGTTATGCAAACAAAGAAAACATTCAAAATGAAATGAATCATTTTTCAATTCAAAATCACAAAAATAAGCTTAAAAATGGGTGCTCAGATGGTAAACCGGCATCCTTCTATGCTGTGTCCAACATTACTACAGAAAATGAGGCTTGACCTGAGTCATGTGGACATCTCATCTTCTGCGCTACCATGGAGACAGTATCATCAATCACTCAATCTTTATTCGCAACGCGCCAATTCATAACAACTGTTATCTCAAGACACTTTACAATAATAGACTGGAACCAGACTCTTTATTTTACACATACACATACCTGCATGTACACATACATACATAAATACACATATATTCACATATATCCAGACCCAACATGAATCCACCATGACTGCAGCACTGGGCCAGCCAACAGGAAGGTGCATCTATAGGAGGCTTACAGTAACAGTGGCAAGAAAAAACCTCTGTTTAGCAGTTGGAAATCTTGAGTGGAGCCAGTCTTATGTTTAACAGCCACCACCAAAGCTGTGTTTGGGGGTCTGGGCGAAGGAAGGGAGCTGGGCATACAAGGGACTAAACCAAGAGTTGAAGGTAGTGAAAGATCCATGGGGTAATCATAAATCTGTTACCATCATATAATGATAAAAAGGTAGAGAAGACTGATGTTTAATACAACAGCATATAGCTGAACTGCAATTAAATTTGGTCAAATTGATTTAAAAACACAATTTATGATAAATAATGTCTTTTTTGTTAATAATGGGGTGGGGGGTGTCGAGACAAAGAGACTAAAACTAAAAATTTATGATGGAAATTAACTTATGGATGCCTAGACCATAAATCTGTCCTCATTATAATGAATTTATTTGAGGTTGACCCCTTGAGATGTGGTATCTGGTTTTTAAGAGAGTCCTCATCTCTATATGGTTTTAAAGGTATTTATTATGTTGGCATAATCAATAACAACCACGGATATCATTCTAATATTAACATTAAATATCTATAATGAATATAATCTGGAGAGGACTGATGCTGATTAATATAGAGGCATCTAGCTGAGGTGTTATTAAATTGGATTTACCTGGTTCAAAAATATGTTGTGGAGTCGAGCAGGTAAATGGCAGCAGGTCATCCATGATTGTTTGTCAAGACCATAATAATATATTAGTGCTGTTTGTATGTATTTGTATGTATTATGTTAATATCAGGAATTGTAATTACAATGGAATGAAGCTAAAGGAATGGTCACATTATTGTAATTATGGTTATTGAAACTTTGTAGGTCCACAGCAGCAGACTGTCAACAACAACAATAACAAGCAGCCTACAAGACAAAAACCAGAGATGAGTACATGGGCAAACAAAAAGGGGCAAAGAGATACATAGAGAGAGGACGAAGAGAGAGAGTGTTAGAGAGAGATAGAGAGAGAGAGAGGGAGGAGCTCAGTGTGCCAATTCCCCCAACAGTCCAAACCAATTGCAGCTTAACTATGAGCTAAGGGCTGGTCCAGGCCTGAGCCAACAATATCAAAAAGGAATGTTTCAAGTCTAACCTTAAAGGTAGAGAGGGTGTTATTATTATTATTATTATTATTATTATTCAATTATTCCAAAGAATAATTGGCACTTTATAATCTTGGGCAATAGGGTAATCTGCAATGCAGCACGCACTTTATAATTCTGTGCAATAATGGGCAATGTGCAATACAACAAGGACCTGAGCGCCCAGGCAGCTAGCATTCTGCACTTTAGCATTTGGCACTTCAGCGCTATGGCACTTTAATTAGCACTACAGCACTATAATTCATTGTGTATAATTCCCATGGTTACTGAACTCCTGGCCAGTCATATTTTTGACTGTATGTTGATTAGGTTATTCACGGTGTATGTTGCTTGTCTTTTAATATGCTCCGTGTTTATTCCTATTATTGATGTTTGTTTTTTTGTGTTGACACCAACCTGCTAATGGGACTGGGGATGGAAATTAGCCACCTTGCTATAATCCCATGTATTTACATGCAAATGTCCATTAATTCATACCGTCCAATTTTTTAAAAAAATGAGTAAATCTCAAATCTCAAGCGGAGCCTGATACTAATTTCTGAGATTGATGGTACAACGAGCAGGCCAGGTTTTTGGGAGTGTAACATTCTAGAGCGGGTTGCACAGCACTAGAAGCTCTTTAAGATAAACTGGTGCCTGTCCACTGAGAGCTTTATAAGTGAGAAGAAGAATTTTGAATTCTATTCTATATTTTATGGGAAGCCAATGCAGAGAAGCTAATACAGGAGTAATGTGATCTCTTCTCCTACTTTTAGTCAGTACACGTGAACATTTTGAAACAGATGAAGAGTCTATAGCAACTTGCTGAGACAGCCTGATAAAACAGAATTACAATAATCCAAACTAGAGGAAGCATGAGGTAGCTTTTCAGCACCCCTCTGAGACAAGATAGGCCTGATTTTTGCAATGTTACGAAGCTGAAAAAAGGCTGTTCTTCAAATGTAGTGAAGGTAAACTTAAAGTTTTACCCAAAAAAGATTCTAAAGTAGTTACTCATGAGTTGTAACCAAGGCATAGTACTTAAGTAAATATACTGTGTTATCATCCACAAATGGCTAATCCTTCAAAGCAATGACTTTGAAAACATACACATTTCATTTGAACTTTATTCATAAAGATAGGCCAAATTTTAATATTTACAGTAATTGCTTGCTGAACTTTAACATTGTGCATCAAAGATGCAGCTTAAAATCAATATGTTAATATAGACATGACTGCAGTGTCAGAATAGATTCACATTTTAAAGTAACAAGATCACTTTTGTTAGTACACAAGTTAAGCTAGCAAAATATAAATTAGATACAAGATGTCACATAAAAAGCATAAAAAGTGAACATCCTCCAAAGCTGATTGTTCTCATAAAAAACATACAAAATGACTGTTATTACACATAATATCAGGATCTTTTCTTTTGAAGGGATGTACTTCTGCCTGGTGCTCTCTTAAATATGCTTTTCCCCTTATAAATATCTGTTGAGTCATGAATGCATTGTCATTTCAGTATCCTAGGCTGCTGCAGTCACGTCCCCATGGTTTAACTGTATATCCAATGTGATCCCCATTTACTGTCTCACCCTCCTGTTTCAAACACCTGAGAGGAGAAACAGAAGATGCTGGTTAGTATATAAGTAAACAGAAAACTGGGACATTTGCACCTACATGTCCTGCTTACCTTTGGTTGTGGCCTTGATAACGAATTGCTTGCTCCTTTTTTCCAGAGTGTTGGAGGCAGTGCAGGTGTAGGTCCCTGGGATCAGAGAGGATGATGTGAGAACTGCCTCATCCTCCATCCTCTCTTGTGTTGGATGTGAGGACTGCCAGCTGTACAAAGGTGTAGGGTTTCCTGTGGCAGTGCAGTTTAAGATCATCTCAGCACCTTCTATATAGTCCAGAATTTCTGGTTCAGAGTTGAGAAAAGTTGGGGGAACTAGAGAGGAAACCGCAATGATGAGTTTTACCATCAGAAACATAGTACATATACAATTATTTTAGCTTGATCTACATAACTTACAATATACCGAGGCGTTTAAAGGCTCTGATGTCACAGTAGGAGGTGGTTTTGGTCCTTCTGGTCCGAGCTCCAGCTCTGCCACACACCTGTACTGCACTCCATTCTCAGTTTTGGTTGGTGTGATCAAGAGGATAGAGGACACTTGGACAGGTGAGGATGATGTGAGGTCAGAGAAGGAGTGGTTGTAAACCTCAGTCTGCCCTCGGTACCACCTCAAGGTCAGGTACTGAACAGGAGCAATGTTCTGGACCTCACAGAGCAGCTGATATTCTTTTCCCTCCATCATGGGACCAGTGTGGTTCACAGGTCTGATGGTGACACTGTCTGGGGTCTCTGAAAAAACCCCCCACAAAGCTCATGTCATTTAAAAAGCTTAATTTTTAATAATCTATTGTCATCATACAGCCACCAACAAATTTTTATCAGTCTTTATTTGCATGGTTTTGCAATTATAAGAAATGTTTTCTTAAGACACTTTACAAAAGCGAAGGTCAGTGCCGTACTCTTCTTTGTATGAGTATTTTTATTGAATTCTATTTTAATATCCTTTTTTTTTTTTTTAAATTTCCAAACCAAACATGAATCCACCATGTGTCCTGCACTTTGCCACAACTGGTAACAGTTGCAGTGGCAAGAAAAAAACCTCTGGTTGGCAACAAGAAATCTTGAGCTGAACCAGACTGAACAGCCATTTACCAAAAATATGTTGGGGGTGTCAATGGGCTGAATGGAGAGGTGAAAAAGGACCAAGGGACTAAAATGACATTCATAATATCACAAATTCATGGATGCCTGGACCACAAAATTGTCCTCATCATGTTTGTCTGTGTTGAACTGAAATTTTACAGAAGCTTGCCCCTTGAGAAGTGGCATGTTGTTTTTAAGAGGGTCCTCCTCTCTATATGACTTTGAAGGTAGTTACTACGAAGGTATTAGCAATAACAACCACTGATAGAGAGATTGCTCTGAAATTAACATTAACAACTATAACGTTTATAAAGTGGATAGGACTGATGGTGATTAATATAGCAGCATTTAGTTGATCTGCAATTTAATTTGTTTTAATTGATTCAGAATTGAGAGTTTATGTCAAATGTTTTTTTTCTGTTGATGGATGTAAGATAAAGCAGATGGAGTCAAGCAGGTCCACAGCAGCAGATCGTCCATGTTGGTAGTCATGGCTACAGTATTATATGTGACATTTGCATGAACTACAATGTATTTTACATGGTTGATCCCACTGAGGGTAATATTGAGAACTGTGATGATAACGGAATGGCACTAAAAATGGCCAAATATCAGCAATTGTAGTAGGTGTAGTAGGTGGCCCACAGCAGCAGGCCATCCGCACCAATGATCTGGAGCAGCCTACAATACACAAAAAACAGAAACAAAACAAGTACAGGGGCAAAATGAAGAGGGACATCAGGACTCACTGTAGAGGACAAGGTTCAGTTTCTCCTCACACTGTCTTGGAGCTGTGAAGAACACCCCATAACAGATGGGCTCCTCTATCCAATCGATGAGACTGTCTACCTTCCACTGGACAGACAGGTCCTGCTGAGTGTGCGAAGCACTGATGGCAGATTCCCAGCCCAGGACACGGACTGGGCGAGTGGCTTCACAGGTGACTGACACCGACTCTCCAAAGCCCACTACCACTCTGGAGGGCTTCAGGACTAGGGAGCAACCTTCACCTGACACTAAGAAACACAACCAAACCCTTCTTCAGAGTAATGTCAACACCACCACCTTCTGTCCAGTTGGAGCAACTTAATGCATGTATTCAAGCTGTGTGTGCCTGTTATGTAACACTCTTACAACACACAATACAATCTTGGCCTACATCAGGCAAAGTTGAAACTTTAGGATGTTGTACATTTTGGTGAGCCTGATTCTAATGCATTTTAATGTTAAAGCAATAAAATGTCAATACTGTTAAAGCTGGCTACAATGCAGCAGAAAAATACAAAGTTTAACTTGAGGTCTGTTACATATTTCGTTAGCTTAAGGCATGTTTCCAGTCCAACAGAATACTTAATAAGCACCATTCTAATAAGATTATTTTTCTGCAAAGACTGCCTTTGCTAAAATGTATTTCTTGAGGGGCATACGCTATTAAAATGCCATTTATTGTAAGTAGTAAATAGCTTTCAAATCTAGGCTCCATAAGGATACTCGAGTACAAATACAGACTATGTGCGCTCGTGAATTTTCCCCGACTAGAGATCACACACTTTAACGCATTCCTTTATTTCTACACAATTACACCTCTCTAAGGAAGAGTGCATGAAATATCCTCTACAACCGCACGAAAAATATGTCGCCTACGAAGTCTTACCTGAATAAAACATGCAAAACAGGACAATCCACGTGAGAAACTTGGTCTCCATGTTACTTTCTGCACTGGTCCGTCGATAGAGCAGCGAGGGAAAAGAAAAATCCAACTTGGACAAACTTGGCAACTCTTCAGGGAACTGTTGGAACAAAAGGGCCCCCTTCAATCCCAGCTGACTTTGGGGGGTGGAGGAGAGAGGGGAAAGAGGGAAGTGTAACAGGTGGCAGGCCTGTGAAAAACATAGTCCATTCCTTTGCACTGCATTAATCTTGAACCGATTTGAGCAGGGAATCAAAGGCCTCCAAATGTCCCACAAACAAACACTGAGCATGAAGAATAATGGCAGGAAAGAGTAGGAGAAACAATGTGGCCTGAATATAACAAAAATATCAACTTCATACGCCCTGTGTATGGTTTAAAATAACAAATTTATCATGTTGAATATCACATTTCAAAGTTTGCCAGTAGGCCTTTTATCCCAGTACAGACCCAATTCCAGTGAGAGAAAATCAAAACAGAAATACAATGATGTGCAAATACTTTTTGACCTTAATTCAATTCAATGCTCTAAGAATACAAAATGTCGTTCAAACTAATTCACTTTGGGTGTTTTTGTTTGTTTTTCTTATGCAAATATTCACCCATTTTGAATTTGATACCCACAATAATTCCAAAAAAAAGCAGGGACAGGGGCAACAAAAGACTGGCCAAGTTGAGTAGTGCTCAAAAGCAGGTGAACAGGTTAACTGGAAACAGGTCAGTGTTATGATTGTGTGTTAAAAGAGCATCCCCAAAAGGCTCAGTCGTTCAGGATAGGGCAAGGTTCACATAGTGAACAACTGAGTGAGCAAACAGTCCAACAATTTAAAAACAATGTTTCTCAACACATAATTGCAAGGAATTTGGGGATTTAAACATCTACATTCTATAATAAAATCAAAAGATTTAGAGAATCCAGAGAAACCTTTGCACATTAAGAGGCAAGGCTGAAAACAAACACTGAATGCTTGTGACCTTTGATCCCCCAGGCAGCACTGCATTAAAGACCAACTTCATTCTTTAAAGGATATTACCATGTGGGCTCAGGAATGCTTCAGAAAACCACTGCCAGTTAACACAGCCACTTATTAAAACCCTCGAAAAGTCACTTCTCTGCAGTTATTTGATGTTAGCGTTATTCTGTACTCCTGCACTATGATGACGCTTGCAGCAAAATACCCTACTCAAAAAATGCCTTCAAGCACACAGTTCATCTGTTCTGATCATGATATATTAGAAGGTATGCAAGGTAGTTTTAGACTCTTCTGGTGATTAATATAGTCAAAGCAGAGACACACCTAGACAAATATTGATCTGCAAATTAGGTCAGGCAGGACAACCACAGTATTATTCTCTGAGAGAATGAAACAATACATGAACATAACCCGCTTGTTCCTTCACGCTCTGTTTACAAATTCAAGTATTAAACAATATTCAGCTGAAATGATATTCAAAGACAATTATTTCCAGCCAGCTGTAACAACTGAGTTAAAGAGCACAATGAAAGAAGAAAAGTAAGCCAAACAACTGACATTGTAACCTCTGACCCCTGTTAACTGTCTTGCATATCAAACAAAATAACAATAACGTACACGTTTGTTGTAAAAGACCATGTTTTAATCTCTTTGCATTCTAGCTTGAAGGTGTGGTTATGTTGTAGTTTTAAAACAACACTGTCATCCCATCTGGTTGTCAAACCAGACTGACTGGGAACAAAAGACAGTTTTCCACTTTCTTTTTTCACTTTTAGTTTATTTTCTCTCGCTTGCTTGACTCCTATTACTGTTCAATTCTGTGCTCTAGTGAATCCCAGCAGGAACAAGTGTTGTTGTTTTACAGCGTGTAGCTCTTTAGACTCACACTGTGACAAGAATGCTACACAGCATATCTGCTCTGATCACATCTGCAGTACAAGCCAACATGTAATCAGATACTTCAGGAGGATTTTTGTGGAGCATAGATGGGGATCTTTACAAATTATAAAGTTATAAATGCTCACTTCACTTTAATATCACACTTCGTGTGGGCTCTCTGAAGGAATATGTTAAGCTTTTGTGCCTCTGTTGAGCATATTTTCTTATACTTTAGGACAAATTAGGCAGTATCAGCTCTGCCAGGTTGTTATAGTAACACATTCAGATTGTACACAAACAGTGAATTCTGGCAGAAACAGGAACGAGAGACTGAACATAAAGAACATGCTTCAGAAATAAAAGGTTCATATTGGCAGCAAAACAAATGCCCTCCTTTACATTGAGCTAGTTCAGCACTAATTAGTATGGCAGTCTTTGTGCCGTTTCATGTATGCCACATTGAAAACAGGAAGAAGAAAGAGAAAAAAGGGGCTAGGAGGTAAAAAAAAAAAAAAAAAAAATTGGCTGTGAGATAAAATAGCCATGAAGGACGCTGGTTTGACTTTGCCTCCATCAGTATTCTGCCCAAGGATGATGAAGGATCTGGTTTGAGTCAACAATTCATGTACGTTAACATGCAACTCAAACAGAAACCACAGAATATTTTCTTTCATATCAATTTTCAATCCATTTAATAAAAAAGCTTTACAACCACAGGTCAGCGTTTTTAACATTTCTAACTCATAAAGACAACAAATTGCATTTCTAACACATCATGGCTCGTTTTCACATCATTTCACCCCAACAGTTGATGTCTCGTGAAACTTGGTAAACATCATCACTGACAACATGAGCATTTCAGTGCAATAATATTTTAACAGTCAAGAACTGTACCTTTGCATATCAATATATACATAAAAAAAGGATAAAATCAACGAATACAGTTCAATGCATACACCAAAACTGAAAACAGACACAAAAAAGGGTAACTAATGTGCACATCATTCCACCCGATTTAAAACAGTTGTTCTTGATTGGTTGGTCAGGACCAAAAAGCTATATAAAGTGGACTGCAAATGTATGCCTGGAAAATATTGTTGCAAAGTCTTCAATGGATGAAAGCCCAAGGTCAATATACAAGTCAATATATTCAATCCCACATAACTGCAGTGATAACAGGGATTTTTGTTGTTTTATTTAAGTCTTAACTCATTCACCTTATAGGTATGCACAATATCCAGTTTTCATCCATGTTTGATATTTGAATGTTTGCTTTATCTGATACTTATTCTGATTTATACACTTCTTTCTATCATGTGGTATTCTCCATACCAACACTGACCTGTTCCTCTTATTGTGTGTCTTTACTCCAGAAACAGACAGAAAACAATGAAAAAAACTTTTGTTTTGTGCTGTAATGGCAGATATTCTGTGATGAATATTAAAGAAATAATTATTTCATATAATGAGTTCATTTAAGGAAAGATGTATCTTTAAAAGTAACCTTAAAAGGTGAAGCATTATTGAATACACAAATGATTTACTGATATTGCAGTTAAATATGCAATATACAGTGTAAGGTCAATATGTCCTGGCAAAAATATCCCTTTTGAGTATTGCTAGAAGATTTCCTACCTGCCAAGACCAACACTTCATGCTTTCTCTTTACATTTCATGTTATTCCCTTCAATACTGACATGCTGACAATATAGTGAATACCTACAACTTTGTTATTTTGGGACAACAAAGCTGATTTTATTTGAGATCTCTTAACAACCTAAACTTACATTTAATGATTAGAAACAGATCATAACAAAATGTTTGTATGCATGTCCTCTCAGGGTTTCAACACATAATGACTTTCAAATCATTGTTGTTTGTTCTGTGTCTTTGTTCAATCATGATTCGTACCATTTTAGACCAAAACTGTAACATTTTTCCTGAAACACATTTGAGTGGACTGTAAGACACTTAGGAAGCAATTTCTCATGGTGAGGGTGGTGGGTCCTGAGGATAGACCAGTTGAGAGCTACGGCTCCTGAGACTTAACTAGCTGTTCTGCTAGAAAGATATTATAAACAAAAGACATTGGCAGGTATATTAGCTCTATGTTTAAGGAAAAGTAGTACCTTAAGGAGAACCATTAGATAGTACCTATAAATACATAGCTCATGACAGCACCCACCTTTCAAAAACAGACTATTTCCCCCAGTCAGGGTGATGCACCGACCGATATAACATGTTGTAACATTTAAGTCACCAGGAGGCATATTTTAAATAAGGTAACAAACCCATTGTAACAAAGCTATTTTGGCCTTTTCACTGATGACACAGTATATGAAATATTTTTCTTACATTAGACTCTAACACATATTTTGATAAACACCAATGTTGTTAAGTTCAAAATGTTATCACATATGACTGGCTTTGATTTGGACAGCGGAGCCCATACTCACAAACAAATCCTCACAGAAAGCTCCTAACCTAGCCTCAAAAATTAAGCAAGGAGTCCTGGCCTTGAAGTGATTTAGAGACTCATAAAGCACCTGTGGGTGAGGATATGGCAGCAACTGTTATCTTGATGAGGAGGCATGACTGATCCTGTTGCTTGGTATGGCACATCATAATAAAAGCTGTGCTTAGTTAATCCAAAACTGCTTTTAAAAAAGAAGAAAAAATTTTGATATTGCCATGAAAGGGCAGTGAAAACACTCTGTTTAATCATATAAGCCAGTCAGACATTAAATAATTATAAAAACTTCTTGATGAAGTTGTCATCTATGTTGGACAAACATCTAGCCATACTTTTTCAGTTTAAAACTAACCCACGAAAGAATCTTCTCTTCTCATGAAAGACTCTCTTAGACTCCAAAGTCCAAACTGAGCTGAAATGTGTGCAAAAAGTTTATAAATCTGTTCAGCTTACTACCATTCATTATGAAAAATAATGTCTGATACAAATGACTCAGTTTCCCACAGCAAGAGAAACTCTTACTACTTCTTGCATTATTAGGAGCTCTTTCAAAGGCTCCAATGTTTTGTAAATAGCTTTTATTTGATCTTTTTTACCTAATCCTAACATTAAGGACAAATTGTTTCAAAATGTTATATATCTTAACATCTGCTATCATTAGGTCACTAAGAGCAACTCTTTTTCATTAGAAAGCTTTGTGAATACAGGCCCAGGATATGTGGGCTTTCTGTTATGGACACATGCGTCCAACTGCAAGTGGAAACAAGTTTGACTAAGGCTGCTAAAACTAACACATTGTGTTGTAAATGCAAGGCAGGAAACATCATGAAAAGTTGATCACAAAGGTCAGTTTGCCCCAAGACTTTTAAATTACTGGGTTTGGTAGTATGCAATGCAGTTAGTGTGCATACATTCATCTTAGTAACCCAGTTATAACCACAGAGATGAACTCCAGATGGGAAGAAGACAGATCCCAGAGTGCTTGTAAATTAATGTTTTGTTAAAATTAGAAAGTTATTTAGTTGAGCACTTAAAAAGCTTAAAGGTTATGAAGTCTAAAAGCAGTTGAATGTCAGACATCCAAGCCCATCAACTGAGCAAGCAGAAAGACCATGCCCCTGAGCATGAATATGTCATAAATCTGATAGGTTTCTCCAAGCACAAATAACATTAAAATATGACACTGCCAATGCATAAGCCATGCAAGGTCCAGTTAAAAAAAACAGTCAGGCTCATACAGGTTTGGATGAGGTAGGTTGTCCTTTTCCGAAAGCAAATGTGCCTTCAGGTGTCATGAAAAAAAGACCGCCGACAAAGAGCAGGGCTCCCAGGGTGACAAATCCTCCAACCAAGGCTGCAAAGGTTGTGCGTTCCCCTGTGGGAGGAGGGAGTTTTTGTTAAATTCTTGCTCTCAGCTCATCTGCTCTGATCTTGCAACAGAAGAGTTTCTCTGCTTGTGATAAACGCAAAATATCAAAATAAAGACTACAACAAAAAAAACAGCCAACAAAATCCCAGCAGTGGTCCCAGGGTGGCTACCTGATGGAAAAGAACCGCATAAAGAAATCACAGAATGATTCACACAGTCAGATATCAAAATGAGTGTAAACTGATGAGAGATGTTCTGAGTTTAGTAATCTTACTTTTAGCCTGGGTGACTGTGAAATATTTCCTCGCAGTGCCCTGTGTATTAGACACAGTGCATTCATAGGTCCCTGGAGCAGATGCAATCAGGATGGGTTGTCTCTCTGTCTGAATCATATTTGCCTCTTGTGTGTAGTTAAGGAGTTGCCATCTGTATCCTGGTGAAGGGTTTCCTGTGGCAGTACAATTTAAACTTGTTATGCCACCAGCTCGTATTTCAAGAGTCTCATTCCCAGGTTCTGCAAAATCTGGTGAGTCTTTGGATTTAGATGAAATTTAAATATGGACAGACAGAGAAAACAACAGATGAGAAAATAAGAATACAAACAAGACCGGTTCAAACACAATATTATCATGGCAATCCAACAATTATGAGAAAGTTAGTATTAAAACTTACACAGGACAATCACTTCATGTGCCACTGATCGAATTCTTGGAAGATCTGGTACTCTTGGCTCAAGGTCCAGTTCTACCTCACACCAGATCTGAGTCCCATTATCAACGTTACGTGCATCCAATTGTAAGACAACTGACTTGCTGACTGGTGCTGCATCTTGTAATGCAAAATTTTTCACAGTTGAGATCAAATTATTTCCACGGTACCAATGCACAACAACGTTTGCAAGTGGTGCAACATTTACAATGTCACACCGCATCTCATAACCTTGGCCTGATTTTATTGGGGTTTGTGGTCCATTCTGAGAAACAGACACACTGTCTGGTGTTTCTGTGAAAAGAAAAAAGGAAAAATTTTGTTTAAAAAAAAAACCAAAGATAAGTTCCAAAAGATGTTGTATTTAATGATTAAAAAGAACGAGGGATGACTGAATAAGGATGGTTATTGACAAAGGAATATTAAAAAACAGCAAACAAAAGATAAACCCTTAAATTTAGTGCCAAACAAAGTTCATTCAGCTAAATGTTTTTGAAATGTTGTAACAAAAATATCCAAAAAAGAGAAAGCAAACAGAGTAAGCACCTGACCCATATTGTTGTTTTGACTCTTTAAGAACAGTAAGCTCTTCTCCACACATTGCACTGAAATGTTGAGGGCTTTTTTTAATGTGAAGGAAGTTAGTAATACTGTTATATAACTACAATGGACCTGTACATGAGGAGTAGAGTTTCCAGAGGGGCCCCGATGTGCATCTTTGAATGAGTTTCTCACCTTTCTCTGACTGACAACAAACACATGACCTGGCTGGCAGGAAGATTAGAAAACAGCGGTGGGGACCTCTGCATGGTATTTAGCAACAGTGTTGGGGGAAAAAAACACATATTTGTAAAATGTTACTATCCTAATATTACAATTTCTTGTGGTGCTGGTATGATGTAAAGCAACTGTGCACATTTCATATATTGAGGATACTGCCTTGTGCACGCGGCCTCGGTTCAAATCCAGCCTGGGGCTAAATTGCCAGGTGTCTCCCCCACCTCTCTCTACCCCCTTTTTCCGAGTATATCCTCTGTCTCTCCAATACCAATACAAGGCAAAAATTACCAAGAAATTATATTAAAAAATATATTAGTTACTTATCAAGTTATTTGGTCTGTGTGGGCTGCTATTAAAATGATGTTTACGCTGAGAGTAGGACAAAATATTGATATTGTGATATGCGGTTGCAGAGTATTTTAAAACAAAATAAAAACTGGTGCTCCATTGTTATAAACAGTGAGAAGACACTGGACCAAGCGCAAAGCTAGCTCTTTCTCTGCTCGTGTTAGGCAAACAATGGATTACATGTGTCCCTCCAAACTAGATTTTAGGTAACATGCTCTCATCTATTTTGATGTCTCTTATCTATTTTAATGTCTTTATTTGATATTCCGTGCTAAACTGTATATAAGAGCAACTGAAACAACCAAATTTTCCCTTGGGGATTAATATAGTATTTCTGCTTCTGATTCTGAGAAACAAACAGGATATTGACCTATTTTAAAACATGTCTAATGGTGTTTAATAAAATGTGAAATGACTGCTAAGACTCATAAAACAAACACTAATGTGCACTGAACCAAGCTGAATACAAAGAAGGTGGGCACTTTTTCCTCAATATTTGTCCCCATTTCTTTTGGAAGCATTTTTAAAGGAAGAAATAACTAATCTAACAGCCATCTGCAGACAAGGTTTTGTAAAAATATAAGAAAAAACTGCAAGGTGTTGCTTGATAATAAGCTTTCTTGGCTGTTAATGCTCAATATTGTAATGTAAAGGAAAAAGATGGTTTACTTTTATATTTTCCCCCTTTCCATTTATCTTTTATTTTTCATTTCATTTTATTTTACTTTAACGTTTTTGAGACTCGAGTCAGTGTCACAACAAGAGCCCAAAGAATTACCATGATGCTCTTGGCTGAGCGTCTGCCTGTGCAGGGTGGAGGATTTGATGTTACCTCTGACCTTTTACCACTGGTTGAATTTTAGTTCATTTGTGATGATTTTATAGTACATTAGAAAAGAAGTAACAAAAGAAGTTCTTTAACCACACCATGTAAAAAACCAACCAGGCTGTGGCACTGAGTTAGTTTGTGGGCTTATCTTTCTTTTCCTGTTGAAAGTTAACGTGGAAAGCGCAGCAACTTCAAAGGGTGCATCTGTAGGACAGAGATACTCACTATAAACTTTGAATGGCAGGCTTTTTAAACATTGGTCACCATCCAGCTGGTTTAAGTAGCACTTTGCAGTCACAGTCCACTTCAAGACAGAGTCAATATTTAAGGGGATAAAAGTGATCCCATGTGTAAGTGGTGTGCCCGCTAATGAAGACTCCCAGCCCATTCCTTCAGTCTGGTTGGATAATGAGCTGCAGTTGGCTGAGAAAGGGTCCCCATATCTCACCACAGCTATGGTTGGACTTATCTCTACCGGACAGAAAGAACTCACAGGCTGTCCTGTAAGAGAAAAACAGAATTTATATCAATAAGAACAACACTGAATAATTGAATAAATTCTCTACCTGCCTAATTGTATGAGAGGTGCATCAGAGGATAGTAACACCTCAAACTCTGAGAAAAGCTCCTGCACACTGTCTTTCTTAATGCTGATGAATTCATTGAGTCACACCTCATTTCAGTCTAACTCACCAGTGTGGTCTGTTTGTCAAATTTAAAGTACAAAGGCAATTCACAAAACTGTCCTGGCATGTCATTTACATCATCTTATGAATAACAAAAATTGCATCTGCACAAACAATTAGGTCTTCCATTAATTCAGTGATTCTTAACTGTTCCATTTTCAAGACCCACTACCCACTTAATGTGTAACAACATCTGAAAAATTTGTAACCACTCAAATATAATTAATGAAAAATGTTTGGACCTTTAATAGGTCAAGAGGATGGCACAAAAACAAAACTTTCAGAGCAAAACTTACAGAAACCTCTGGAAGATGTAAGAGGTGTGTTTTATGTTACTCCATTTTCTATGAGTAATTTTTTGTTGTTATCCAAAACTCTTGAGAAATTAACACATTTCAACAGGAAAAACAGCTTTATTGTCCTGCAGAGGTGAACCATGTCTTGTTTTGCGAGTCTGAAGTAAGTCTCAAGTCTTAAGTCAAGTTTAGTTTAGTCAAAAGAGAAATGGGTCAAGTCGAGTAACCAAAAGCAGGCAAGTTGAGTCAAGTTCAAAGTCTTTAGCTTCATTACAAGCCATAAGCAATGTTCATCCACTGAAATGCCATTTCGGTAAAATGATATTCAATTATGTTATTTATATTAACTTTTTAAATGAGAAAAAAATATACTTGATCTTTGGCATTTAAATAAATATAATCTCTGAAGCAGCTGTTCTCCCCTGTACTGGGACCAATCACCATCTTAATGGTAATCATGACCCAAATCCCAAATAAATTTAGCCATTTAAAAATGCAGGTTAGACCTTGGAAGAAACACACATATTTTTGAAGAAATGAGAAAAAAGTACAAATATTCTGGCCAGCAGGCAACAATGGTCACACATCTGAATGGACTGTAATCAGAAAAGCTGACCAGAGTATGGATTCAACACACAATTAAAGTTCAAGTGTTTTCAAGTCTTTAGGCACAAGTCCATGTCAAGTCTCGAGTCAATGGTGTTTAAACCTAAGACAAGTCAAATTTGTGATGTGGTCAAATTGAGTCCAAAGTCATTTGACTGGAACCTAGACCTCTGCTGTCCTGTGATAATTAAAACTAGGGTTGGTAATTTGATTTAGATACACTTTTGTTTAATACTGGTTAAAATGATCATTATGTCCCGATGGCAATCAATGCATGATGTGTTCTTAAAAGAGAGCGAAAAATAGCCGCTGTCTACAGCAGGAGTAAAACAGGGAAAACACCAACCAATCACAGCGATTCGGACCGAATTTATTAGGCCAATCAAATCCCATACTGCCGTTCTGCCCACCTTCTGCGTGTACATTGTGCCGGCGTGCACAGACCCTGATTCCATGTGCATAGCCGAGCTGAGAGGGATCCAAGTACGCTGGAGAATGCTTACCTGTCAAGTTTTGGCTTTGAAAATAAGGGAAGCCTGCTGCAAGCCGTCCCACAACCCCAACCAAGCTCCAGTATCCCTTACATTTAAGACAAGTCAAGAAATCTAAAATAAACACTTTGTTTTTCTTGGTTTGTTGCCGCTGTGGGCTCTAATCTCGTGACAACTGCCACCCAGGCTACTGAAGGTGGCAGTTCTCGCGAGGCTTTTTCTTCTTCTTCGGTTTTGCGCTTGTGCATGTGAGCGGGGGGCGTGGTTTTGGAAGAGCTCCAGGGAGGAGGGGGAGGGGCTCGCGAAGTCCTGAGGAGATGCTACATTCAAATTCATGCTAGTTTTCCAAAATTACCGACCCTAGCTTAAAGTCAAGCTTTCATTCATTATCAGGGCAAAGTGGAGTAAAACAAAATGCATGGATTTAAGTGCTCTCCAGGCGTCCCTCCAAGTACATTTGATATTTCCACAGCTTTTCTCTAAGGCATACCTACGACCTACTAAAAGTAGATGATGACCATCTTTGGATCCTGACCCACCAGTTGAGAACCACTGCTCTTATTGATAGACAACATAAAAGTACTCCAACAGCATTAAGGAGGGAAACTCTGGTGAAAAGGAAACAATAAGGTCTTTAGTAATAAACATACGGGGTGAAAATATGATTCCCTTTGATTAAAAAAAATGGATAATAGGGTTGAAGCAGAGACGTAAATCGAAAAATGGGCGTGGGTCGGCCAGAAGCTTAGAATTCGTTCACGCTTTGAAAACACTTTATGAAACTAACTTGCAATGCAGCACATTTTTACAGTAAGCATAAAGTATCTCGATGATGTCAACATTGAAAGTTAAGTAAGTTACCTGAGCAAACCAGCACGCCAATGAGCATGACGAACAGCACTGTGACCATTGTTCCAGAGACAAGCCCTTTTACTGAATTAAAAAAAATATTTTAAAAAGTTATTTCCCTAATTGTGTCCTTCGTGGGAACGTCCCCACCCTTCACTTCCTTTCCTTCCACCTCATGAAAGAGAAAGTCCCAAATGTAAACCTATCCATCTGCTGCGTTTGAGTGCTCCTCGTAAAATCCTGCTGTGGAGCTCGTGAGTGCGGTGGTTGGTTTGACGCCTTTTTTGGAGAAACAAAGGATGAGCCAGGCTCGAGTCTGTGAGGCTTCAGAGTTACATTCGCGACAGACCGATGAACCATTTGACCCATTTTTCGGTTAAGCGGCTGAACTTTGAGAATTGGTAGCCTGTCAGCAAAATTGATGAAGCAAACAATGATTATACGGCTTTATATCGTAATTTCCTTCACAAAATACACAAATATCACTGCCACAAGCATGTAAGCCCCATATCCACACTCACAGCACCCAAAAATCTCAGTGTGGATGAAGATTTAGAAATACTCTTATCTTTCAAGGCGAAAAATAGCCTATGGAATACATTTTTCCGATGGGCCCACAAGGTAACGTACTATGGGCAGTACACTTACTCTCCTTTAGGTGGCGGTCTTCAGTGACTTCCACGCAAATAATGAGAAAGAGGAAATACAAAGCTGAAAGAAAAATAGTATACCAACATTTATTTATTATAACTCAAACATTAATAATGATTGATAGTTAATTGAGCCTAACAGAGTTAAAGCCAAGTAAGTCAGCTTACATAGAACTGGATCAAATTCTATTTCCTTTTAAATGTAACTCAACAGTGGATTTACCATATTTAGGTTCTAATATTCTACCTTTGCTATTTAATTTTATTCTAAAGAAACCAATTGCTGATGTTTAATATTGTATTCAAATGCTTCAAAAAATGACTGAGAGAAACAATTTTAGCAAAATAAGTTACTTAACTACTTTCAAAAATGCATATATCCTAATGTGTGCATGGAGTTGTATTTGTGTCTTGGGTTGAATCACATTTGGCGGACTCTGTCATGTTTATCCGCATGTTTATAATTTGACGATTTTTGAAAATAACTTATTTAATGGGACGAATGCCTGCCTGCAGTGATGAGCAAGCTACTTGTAAAATATAGTAAGCTTAGTAACCACTTACTCATGGTTCATCTTTTTCCTGTCTCTTTTATCATTATAGATAACATTGAAGATGGTAAACTTGATACGTTTGTATTGAGATTACTATTGATGCTTCCTCAAAGCTACTGGAAAATGTAATTAAGCTACAAACATCACAATTAATAGTGACCTTAATGCCCTTCACTGGCTGCAGGTTTCTTCATGTTTCTCATGTTTCTCATAAGGTGGACTTGATAAGCTGTTTAAAAAATGCACAATGCTGATATATTCAGTCCTGAAAGGTTTCAATAATGATACAATCGGTGTGAAAAGCCACATTTTTATTATCAAAATACAGTTCAACACCAGTAACAAATATTTACAGCTTTATTTACATATGTTAGAATGACTTCATGTGCCCACTGTGGGTAAAACTTTATTGAATTAAGTCTTCTTAAAGGGTTTATGCAGTCCTCTTTTCATATGTTCTCTCTCATTTAAAACAGTTTTTCACAAATAAATATATTTTGCATTTACACATAATATAAACCTAAATATACAGTCCTGATAGGCACAATGCCTGCAGTCAGCCATGCAAAACCACTACATTTTGGTACAAGGCAGTGCCTCCCATGAGGCCAGAACCTGGCACTGTGTGGCTCTGCAAAGGGCCAGGCACTAGAAGGCTTCAAAATAACAAACAAGTGCAAATTATATTTTAAAAACCTGTGATGAGAGAGGGCTCAATGAAAAGATGTCCAAAAAAAAGTATCAATACAATATGGCAAAACTGGTCTCATTTTGACAGATTGAATATCACACACTGTAAGTCAATAAATGATGACCAAAAGAGAAGTGCACTTCCTGTTAGTGTGACTGTTAAAACACAGCAGCCTCAGGTTTATCATTACATGGTTTGGTTTTTAAAAGAGCAAACTACAATATAAAATAGAAACATATGAGTTTAAGCACTTCTTAAAGGGGACACAAAATATCATCAACTAATTCCCTTTGAAGTTTAAAATAATAATAAAAAAAAAACATGAACAATTGCCAGCTCTTATAGATCACTCAGGGCCTGGTTTGGAGTCAGAGCTCCTCTTCTCTTCATCCAGTGACAACAGTTGAAATACAGTAGTAAATATAAAACTGTACATCTCAAGCCAAAGTTGCTGATTTTTTGTGATTACATTCTTCCATAGAAGTACAGAAAAATATATACTATGTGGTAAAACAGAGTGAGATGTTCAGGAAGATTAAATATATTTCCAAAAGGCTGAAGTGAGCCAGCTGCCTGCATGGTCTTCAGGTTTTTTGTAACACCTGTATTTTCCTTTGGCAGAGATGCAGCTCATCCACAGTGGTCAGCTGCCTGTTCTGTGTTGGCACAGATGTGCTGCTAAGACAGTTTAGTCATTGGAAGCTGCAGGTCCCAGCCGTTACGAGCTACGTTGCCATTGTGGGTGTTCAGTCTGGGGTTTTTAAGACTGTAGCGCCGCATCTTAGTGTTCTTGTAGTAGATGGAGTAGATGAAGAGAAAAATGATGGAGATGACAACTACTGTGACAGCCACAAATCCAGCTATGAGGGGAAGGTAGTCCTCTGTGATGAAATGAGAAACATTAATGTTGAGACAATGTAAGTTTTAACAGCTACAAAAACAAGAAATCTAAATCTAATCGGGCTTTATTTGATCAACAACAGATCTAAACGTTTTTTGTTCCTTACTGTTAAAGATGCACTTTTGTATTAAAATGGTTTTTTAAAGTTAATTAGTGTGAAGGATGTAAAGACATACAAAAGTTGAAATACAATGACCTTTAATGTAGCAATACAATAAACTAAAATATAACTAACTATAATCATAAAGTTACTGGGTTTTAAACATGGCTTTATCAGTTCAAACACATTAGAATACTGCATTATTTTCATGTTGTACTCTTTTTTTTCCCTGTCATTGTACTCTGATGTATTGTGTGAAGCACTTTGCTTTGTTGTTGAAAGGTCCAATACAAATTAACCTTGCATAATCACAATTCATATTTTAAGTTTTCTGATTTTATAACATCAGATCAAAGTCAATTTAAGTTAATATAATTATTTTACTTAAAGTGTCTGATGATACTTGGCTTAAACTTCTCCTGCTTCTGTACTCCCACTTTGAAACAACACACAAAACTTCCATCTAATATTCTAAAACTAAAAACTCCAAGAGCATAAACCTCCACCAAGGCATTTGTCGTTGTCGGGCGGGTTATTGTCAAAACTGTGGAAAACTGCCCTATCTCCCGCTGCTAAGAAATACTTGAAAAACTCCTGGATCCACATCTAAGATTCTGGTCATCACCAATATATAATGACTTATCCTGTGTGTGGATAAACAACACTCCCTAAAAATGTCATTAAAACTGGTTAAGAAGTCATCGAGTTATTAGGCAATTTGTGGAAAACTGCTCTTTCTTAAAATGTTAACAAATCAAAAAAACAATCCTGTATACAGATTCCCCCAATATCATGTCAGTTGGTCATTGGCACATTTCTGACCTATCCTGAAAATGTCATCAAATTCCATTTGGAACTTTTTGAGTTATCCTGCAGACAAATAAAAAAAAACAGCACCAGCAAACAAACTTACTACAAAGTAACAAACGACAGCAAAAACATAGCCTCCTTGGCAGAGGTAAAAATAAGGTCCCAAATCCTTTACTATTTACTTTTCCACTATCAATGAAAAACATCACAGGGTCAGGTTGGGAGGTAGAAAGAACTGTGAGGAATAAAGAATCTGACTTTATTTACACTTGGTGGACGGCATGAATGTGACGTGTATCTACTGTGTTAAAAAAATGAAGTTTATCGCTGACAGACCACAAAATGGTGTGTCAGTGTGTGTGTATGTGTGTGTGTGGGGGGGGGCAAATTGAACCCCCCCATTGTGTAATATTAGTGAGAGGGGAGCATGCAAACTTAACAAGGGACCATAGAGCTATGTGTGTTTTTTTTTTATGTGTCTATATGTAAAACGTGCTGTTACACCCTCACGCTCCTTAAAAGCTGTGTCATACTGAGAGCTGACACCAACATCACACCCAATTAATGTAAATGTCTGAAGGTGTAATGAAAACAGAGCTTTTTTGTGGCTCTATGTTTAAATTTCACAATGAAAATGGCTTCTTAAATCTGAAAAAAAAATATTGTCACTCAGTTAGGAACCTACTGAACCAAAAAGGACACTGACCTACTTTAAAACTTCTTGATCTACCAGTGTCATCAAAAGACAGTAGGTCATAAACATCAAACTAGACTGAGCTGCCTGAGCTTTCTGCACAAATCCATCAGACACAAACCAGTTATGTTGGGTTTGATGGAGAGCAGTGTAAATTTAGACAGCACTTTTTAATTTAGTTTTAGTTAAAGTCTTTTGCCTAACATATCTTTTAGTTTTAGTTATAATTTAGTCATCTAAATTGTTTTAATTTTAGTCTAGTTTTAGTTGATAAAATTTCACAACATTTTAGTCAACAGAATCTACTGTAAACTAAAAATGAAGAGTAAAGTGTAAGGCGTTTATTTATGTTTCCTTTTCCTTGAATTTCTGAAGTCCTGTTTTACACTTGGATAAATGAAACATCTAATAACCCTTTATTGAATGCTACTAAAGTTTGAATGTATAAATTAACAGAAACAAATTGAATTTTTGTGTGAAATGCAGTTACCTTTATTTAGGCTACCTGGCAGAGCATCTCAGTTACAATACCAGAATTGACAACAAACCGTGAACCTGCTCTACATGAATATATCAATTCATAAAGAGAGCAGCTCTGATTGGATTGCTCCCTAATTTATCCCACCACCATGAAGCTAAGGCAGTTGTGACTGGATGTCTCTCTTAACTCATCCAACCTTTCCACACAACCAAAGTAGCTGTGATTGGATATATTCCTAACTTGTCCCTACTTTCTACATGACGAAATTAGGTCTGATTAGATTAAGTCTGTCAAACATTTTCATGTAGTTCTTATTGCTGACGAAAATATCAGTAAATTTAGTTTTAGTTTTGTCCATGTGCACTTGTTTTTATTTAGTTACTGTCTAGTTTTTGTCAGGGTAAAAAGGGTTGTTGACGAAAACCATGATGAAAATAATTAGTCAACAAAATTAACACTGATGGAGAGAGCTTGCCAAGTCATTTAAAATCTGCAGTTTAAAATTTGGGGTTATTCTACCAAACACTGATTTCTTCAGTGGGACTTCCGTCTTTTAAAACTTTCAATCTATTTTGCCAAATTATACTTGATCATAAAAATCTTGGAACTTCTGCCATTTGATCCCTTAACAAGTTATTTCTGTGAATAGCATTCCTACATGAGTATGTTCTGACCCATGGTAGAGAAATAGATGCACTGAAAAGAGTTTTATTTTCTAAAACACTAATCTGTAATTAGAAGGAGCGAGAAAAACATTTTGCAGTGGTCTCCTGATTTTTTTTTAATCATGTATTTGTGCATTATATATCTACCTTCATATTTAGGAAAGACATCTATTATAGGTTTTATAAAAAAAGAAGAATATCATATTATGAAGAAGTTTAACTGAAAATGTCATTACCTTTTAAAATCACTGAAACCTCATAGGAGATGGAGTCCACTTCATTAGTGGCAGTGCAGTTATAAACGCCCGCTTCGGACACAGTTAACATTTCTCCAGATACACGGGGCTGATTGTTGGGGCTGTAGAGCCACACTATCTTTGGAGGTGGATGACCATCAGCTTCGCAAATAAGCTCCTCCGGATAACCTCTGAACACCGGGACCCTCTTCGCAAGTTTTGTTGTATTGATGATTGGCTTATCTGTTGAATTGAATGACAGACAGGGCAGTGTAAGATTAAAGGATTATAGCACGGTGTTCCTATTAACAGAATATTTTCAACCTGCTCTCACTGAAGGTAATGACAGTGGTGGTTGGCATTGTTGTTTCAAAGTGTTGTGATAGTTAAAGCAAATATAAATGTGATCTCACAGTAGACGCTGATGTTGAGGGGACTAGACATCATGTTTGGGGGAGGCTGAGGTCCTTCAGGTCCAAGGTCCAACCTCGCCTCACATCTGAACTGAGCTCCATTTTGTGTTCTGTTCAGAGTGATGCTGATAACAGATGACACATTTAGCGGGGACCGGGTTACACTGATATCACAGTTTGTGCTATCAAGCAGGCAGCCAGTCACCTGCATTGAGCCTGAAGGAGAAACAACAAAAGAACAGAATATAGTCTGTTTTTCATACCTTCTGTAAATGTATATTGGAAACATAATTCATTCAAACAGAAAGTGCAACCGATGGTGACAGTTGGGCAGCCTTTACATTTTGCTGGGATCTGTCGGTCTTGTAACAGTGTTTGACAATGAAGAAAAGCATCTCATAATTTTGTGACTACAAAAGTGTGTCATCAATCTTCTCAATTTCTGTCTTCATAATAAAGGATTTCTTTTCAGTAAACTCACTAGTAAAGACTCATTTATTACGACCATGAAAAATAACAGCCTTTGCTGATCAGCATAATAAGAAGACTTGAAGCCATGTACATAATTACTATGACAAGGAGAAGCAAGGTTTGTTTTCTCCATGTATAAAGACTGTACTGTATTAATTTATCAGGTCACTGAAAAAAACCTCTTCACAACAGAAGGCTTCCCTTACAGTATTTATAGAGATTGATCTTAACTAATTAAAGAATTTTGCATATGAAGGGTATATTTTCACAAACATCTTTCACAACACTATTGCAAAAGTATTAAAAGAACCACATCTTATCTCTAAAGGATTTATGGAAGATGTATACTCCTCAAAAAAGATGTAAATGTTATTACATCAATTATTCCTCCCCTTTAATAACACCAATTAGTATCTTATTTCATATCGTTGGAAAGCCTGATTAGTCACATTTACAACACGGTACAACTTGTAAAGATTGTGCATTTGTGGAATGAGCAGCACACCTAAACTTGTGGGTAGCTCCAAAAATAATTTGCCTAAATCCCCTGCAACCGAAAGCTGGTGTTCTGGTAAACAGAGTGGCAGCGTTGTTTGGTGTCAGCCGTGGTACCACTTCCAAATTTAGGACCAAGTACTGTAAGACTGGAGAGGTCAACGACAGACTGCAAAGTGGGCGTCCCAGCAGGACATCACCCCAAAGAGATCAGCTCCTCACCCTTGATTCACTGACTGTAGGCTTTCTTTCAGGGGAAGACACAATTTTGGCACTTTTCTCTGAGAGCTACCAAAACATTTACCTGTGTTGCTCTTTCCACAAATGCACAATCCTTACAAACTGTACCTAACTTTAAAGGTGACTAATAAGGTTTCCCAGTGGTATAAAACACAATACTCATTAGAATTATTAAAGGGGAGAACTAATTAACTGAATAATATTTCCAAACTTTTTTTGAAAAAAACAGACACCTGCAAAAACTACATGGATAAATAACATGCATTAAATGTAAATACTTGAAACTGCACAACCCAAAGCCCATCTGAGGAGTTTTTAACTGCTTTTGAAACAGCCTGTAAATAATAATGAAGTGACCTGAAGGTCTAAAAAAGGATACATGATCATAAAAGACAAGAATGACTATTTTTGATTTTTGATGCCTGTAACTTCCACAGGGGGAAGGTGCTAAGCAAGTCAATTTACAGCATACTGCATGCAGAGATCACTTTTGTTTGTATTTTCTCAAGTTGGTGAAACATTTGACTGTTAAAATACAGCAAGATGTGAATACTGCTTATAAAAAAGATGTTTACCACAAGTTTATCACAGGATCTTTAATTTCATGGATCATCTTCATGAATCATTCAGGGATTTGGTAGCATATCTGGAAATTTCATAGGTGATTACAACTTGTCTTACATAATTACTATGATTTGGCTGAGCTTTTGCACAACATGACTTGCTCTACTCTGAAGAGCAATTCACCCACTACAGATTAAACAACATACCGTAAAATACCAAATAATAGCCGGGGCGTTTATTTGTTTCAATCACTGAGCAGGCCAGGCGTTTATTTGGGACCAGGCATCTATTTGGAAGAGGCGTTTAATTCCTTTCTCACAAAAATCTTGCTTAGCAAAAAATGAAAAAATATGGTAAATGTAATCATATTATTTATTTACACTAGTATGAATATCACCTTTCCGTTTTCAAGGCAAGATTACAGTACCATAGTTATACTTTTGTCTTCTTCTTTCAACTCAGCACTCTCTAAACACTCTTAATACTGGTAAGAAACTAGTTAAGTTAAGGTCTTACTTTTTTTCACTGTACCGGGGCCATGGCGATCAGCAGCAATGTACCGTTAACTGATGTGACTGGCCTCCTGACGTTAGTTAAAGGCAAACGACTACAGCAGCAGTGACAACGTCTCCTTTGAATTTTAAAAGCCCTAGTATGTAAGATTCCAGCTTTCTGCTCTCTAGTGCCCGAGACGTAGTGGTTGTTTAAGTGTAACTGCACTGCCGTAAAACAGAGCGCCTCACACCAACGTGCATTTGTTGACATACAAAGGGAGGCGAAGCGAGCCAACAGGACGTCCTCAGAGAAAAATAAACCATGCGGACTGATTAGGTACAGTCTGGTCATGTTTCTTTTTGAGTAAATCACTTTTCAAGCGTCAGCTGTCAGTTGGTAGCTCAGCGTTGGCAGGTGTGTAGCCTACTGTAACTTTGACCGTAGCTCGTAGGCTGTACATAATAAATTGGACTTGGCGTTTATTTGGAACAGGCGTTTATTTGTCAAAATGTGCTGCTACATCCTGCGTTTATTTGGGACTCAGCGATTAATTGGAACTCGGCGTTTTTTTGGTATTTTACAGTACAACAAAGTATTGGTTACAAATAAGAAGCATTCAGTGAGACATCAGAATTTTAATATTCTTGAAATTATAATAAACAATGTTCTTGAATTGTTTTTTTGGAAATGTTGACTATAGGCTCATGTGTTGGGCATGTCGGGGCCCGGCCGGGCCCAGCCCGAAGAAGAGACGTGGGACCCCCCACATATGGACCCACCACCCACAGGAGGGGCCGTAGTGGTCGGGTGCAATGTGAGCTTGGTGGCAGCCAAAGGTGGGGACCTTGGCGGTCCGATACCCGGCTGCAACAGCTAGCTGTAGGGACGTGGAACATCAGCTCTAGGGACGTGGAACATCACCTCTCTGGTTGGGAAGGAGCCAGAGCTGGTGTGCGAGGTTGAGCGGTTCCGACTAGATATAGTTGGACTCACCTCGACGCATAGCTTGGGCTCTGGAACCAGTCCTCTTGAAAGGGGCTGGACTCTCTTCCACTCTGGAGTTGCCAATGGTGAGAGGCATCAGGCGGGGGTGGCAGTACTTGTCTCTCCTTGGCTCGAGGCCTGTACGTTGGGGTTCACCTCAGTGGACGAGAGGGTAGCCTCCCTCTGCCTTAGGGTGGGGGGACAGAACCTGACTGTCGTTTGTGCTAATGCACCAAATGGCAGTTCAGAGTATCCACTTTTTTTAGACTCCCTAGAGGGGGTGCTGGAGAGTGCCCCTTCTAGGGACTCCCTCGTTCTACTGGGGGACTTCAACGCTCACATCGGCAATGACAGTATGGCCTGGCGGGGCATGATTGGAGGAATAGCCCCCCTGATCTGAACCTGAGTGGTGTTTTGTTACTGGACTTCTGTGCTCATCACAGATTGTCCATAACAAACACCATGTTCAAGCATAAGGGTATCCATATGTGCACTTGGCACCAGGACACCCTAGGCCGCAGTTCGATGATCGACTTTGCAGTCATATCATCGGACTTGCGGCCTCATGTTTTGGACACTCGGGTGAAGAGAGGGGTGGAGCTGTCAACTGATCACCACCTGGTGGTGAGTTGGCTCCGATGGTGGGGGAGGATGCCTGTCAGACCTGGCAGGCCCAAGCGTGTTGTGCGGGTCTGCTGGGAATGTCTGGCAGAGTCTCCTGTCAGAAAGAGTTTCAACTCCCACCTCCAGGCGAAGTTCGACCATGTGGCCGGGGAGGCAGGGGACATTGAGTCCGAGTGGGCCTTGTTCCGGGCCTCTATTGTTGAGGCAGCTGATTGGAGCTGTGGCCGTAAGGTGGTCAGTGCCTGTCGTGGCAACACCCAAACCTGCCGGTGGACACCGGCTGTGAGGGATGCCGTCAAGCTAAAGAAGGAGTCCTATCGGGCCTTTTTGGCCAGTGGGACTCTGGAGGCAGCTGACAGGTACTGGCAGGCCAAGCGGAATGCGGCTTCGGTGGTTGCCAAGGCAAAAACCCGGGCATGGGAGGAGTTCGGTGAGGCCATGGAGAACGACTTTTGGATGGCTTCGAAGAGATTCTGGACCACCATCTGACGTGTCAGGAGGGGGAAGCAGTGTGCTGTCAACACTGTCTATGGTGGGGATGGTGCACTGTTGACCTCGACTCGGGACGTCCTGGATCAGTGGGAAGAATACTTTGAAGACCTCCTAAATCCCACCAGCACATCTTCCAGCGCGGAAGCAGACCTGGGGGACTCTGTGGTGGGCTCTTCTATCTCTGGAGCTGAGGTTGCCGAGGTGGTCAAAAAGCTCCTTGTTGGCAGGGCTCTGGGGGTGGATGAGATCCGCCCGGAGTTCCTCAAGGCCCTGGATGTTGTGGGACTGTCATAGCTGACACAACTCTGCAACATCGCGTGGATATCAGGGACAGTACCACTGGATTGGCAGACTGGGGTGGTGGTCCCCCTTTTCAAGAAGGGGGACTGGAGGGTGTGCTCCAACTACAGGGGGATCACACTCCTCAGGCTTCCCGGTAAGGTCTATTCAGGGGTACTGGAGAGGAGGGTCTGCCGGATTGTCGAACCTCGGATTCAGGAGGAGCAATGTGGTTTTCGTCCTTGTCGTGGAACTGTGGACCAGCTCTACACCCTCCATAGGGTGCTTGAGGGTGCATGGGAGTTTGCCGAAAGGCATTCGACTGTGTCCCTTGTGGGGTCCTGTGGGGGGTGCTCCGGGAGTATGGGGTAGAGGACCCCCTGGTACGGGCGTTCCATTCCCTGTATGAGCGGTGCCAGAGCCTGGTTCACATTGCCGGCAGAACATCTGAGTCGTTTTCAGTGGGTGTTAGACTCCGCCCGGGCTGCCCTTTGTCACCGATTCTGTTCATTACTTTTATGGACAGAATTTCTAGGCGCAGCCAGGTTCAGTGATCTTAGGATCGGGTCACTGCTTTTTGCAGATGATGTGGACCTGTTGGCCTTATCGGGCCGTGACCTGCAGCTCTCACTGGATCGGTTTGCAGCCAAGTGTGAAGCGGCTGGGATGAGAATCAGCACCTCCAAATCCAAGCCCATGGTTCTCGGCCAGAGGAGGGGGGAGTGCCCTCTCCGGGTCGGGGATGAGATTCTACCCCAAGTGAAGGAGTTGCTTTGTTGACTACAAAGCAGGGTTGCATGCCAAAAGTGTCATTTGTTTCTAAATACATGCCTGCATTTTTTTCAATGTTAGTTTAATTAGAGTTGTCATCTTTTTCAGGGGGCTGCCTCAACTATAAAGCTCAACGAGGAAACACTATTCTCTCTCCCAAGTCTGCTGCTGGCCTGCTCAGAACAGAGTAAAACAGGAAACTTGTCAATAACTTCACTGACTTTGTTGCTTGTTTTGGTTCATTATTACACTCTAACTCTCTCGCAATGCTCAAAACGGTTAAGGAGAGCAGTTGCATTAAACATTTTTTGCACTAAAATTGTGCACCCCTGCTCATATTGAAAAACTCTTCTTCTAATATCCTTTACAGAATGATGTTTTTTAATTCACTGCTGCCTCAGAGATATCACGCATTACAGGCATTCAATTTTGATTTTCAGCCTTGCAGTTTATGTGCAGAGACTTCTCTGGATTCTCTGAATCTGTCGAGGATATTATGAGCTGTAGATGATTAAATCCTGAAATTTCTTTTAATTGTATTCTGAGAAACATTGTTCTTACGCCTGTGTATTTGCTCACTCAGTTGTTCATGTGGTGGACTTCACCCCATCCCAGCTTGTAAAGGACTGAGCCTTTTAGGGATGCTCCTTTTAAACCCAATCATGAAACTCACCAATTTCCTATTAGCCTTTCACCGGTGGAATGTTCCAAACAGGTGCCTTTTTTTTTTTTTTTAGCATTATTTATTTTTCCCAGTCTTTCATTGCTCCGGTCCCAGCTTTTTGAAACATGGTAGGCATAAAATTCAAAATGAGTGAATATTTGCAAAAAACAATGAAATGAATTGAAATATAGGTTGAAAAGGATTTGCAAATCATTGTATTCTGTTTTTTTTGTTGTTGTTTTACTAAAATATCCCAACTTCATTGGAATTCAGGTTTGTAAGACTAAGACTAAGGGCCTGATCTACTAAGATCCAAAATAACGGGTGCTAAATTGCGTGTGCAAACTAAAAAATTGCACGTGCTATTAGTGGCCGTGTTGCGGGTGATCTACTATCACTGCATGCGCAATTGATAACAGACACAAAAGTGGTGTGGACCGCCCCCTTCAAAAGAGGATTTTGAGTGTGTTGTCACCATGGAGAGTTTGGGAGAGCAGAGGGGCTGCAAATGAAAAATGAAGTTTGAAGCCATGGAGTTTGAGGCAAATGAACACACTTGCGGTATTTTTTATTTTTTATTTCTTTGCTGTCTATCATTTTTGATGGACAAGATCGTCACTTTTCCCTCATGCCTTATTTCTATCCGTCATTTTTAATTTTCCTTTTCTGATTGCAATTAAACATAATCTAAATGACAGCATTCACATAGTTACACAGCTCCATCACCAATCACCTCTCATGTGAAGAGCAGTCTTAAATTTACGCACACACTACTGAGCGGATACTCTTGCCTTTTACGCACTGACTGCGTCACACTCTCCACACGCTGACAGCTCCTAAACTCGCTGTCAGTGCATGGCAAGTGTGATACAGTCAGCTCTGAGTGACAAACAGAGTGATTATGGCTATGAAGATTTTTTTTTAATTTTACACAGGTTAAATTACCTCCTCCACTATGTATTAAGACCACAAAACAGAGAGGGTTTACTTTACATGTGTGTCTGCATGACGGCACACTGCATTGTCCCTGTTTTTCCAGTCCTTCATAATGACAGCCTCCAAGTCTTTAAGTTTTTCAGCAAAAAATTCGGTCAGTGATGGAAAATATTCAGTTTATGCGACCCCTGTTTCTCGCCACAATGACCGCAGCCCTCTGTTCGTAACGCTGTGCCTTTTTTGTACTGCTTTTCAAACGTGCTAAATTTAGACGCAAAAACAATGTGCGCAATCAGCTGTGGGTTTGATAAATCACATTCTGGGTGCTAAATGATCATTTTTGCATCTCCTCCTCCCAGTATTTTGCGCGTTCTGATCATCTACATGTATTCTGCATATTCATGAAGGCAAACACGCTAAATGGACTGTGTGTGCTCATTTGCTCATTTGACAGACGCAATCCTCAGTGCACCCTGTTAGTAGATCAGCTTTGCGTGAACTATCAAGTTTGCTCGTGTTTTTATACACGCAAACCTTTAGTAGATCGTGCCCTAAGTGTATACAATGTATGTTTTCAGTGATACCTCAATATCTAATTTTATAAATTTTAGGGAAAATTGCTGGTTACATCCCATTATTTGGATCAATTGTTACTTTATTGTATTATAAACTGAAACACATAACTGGTGGACTAATAACACTCCAAGCTGTTGTCCTATTTGACAACCTAAAAATGTACTTAAAATACTAATTTCTTTGAGTAGATTTTGAATTTTTCTTTTACTTTAGTAAATTCCTACAGTGCTTCTTTAACTTGTATCTTAGTAAAAATTTAACAAGCCATTTTACTTATACTTGGATAAATAGTTGTAATTGCCGTCCATTGAATAAATGTTGGAGAGCCCCAAAAAAAGTAAAAAATGAAAAGTTTAAAGATGTGAAAATTCCTCTTACTTTCTAGAGGTTCAATAGTTTCATTCCCTCTGTACCATCGCACTTCTAGGTTTCTTGCAGGAGCAACATTTGTGACATCACATCGCAGCTGGAATGTTCTATTCTCCACCACCCAGCTTCTGTTACCAACGGCAAGGATGGAGACACTGTCTGGGGTTTCTATGAACATTATTAGAAATGGTAAATTAGATGAGTTTCATAAGTAGGAAACACGTTCAAAGATAATGGAAGTGCAAATGTTAAAGAGGTTACAGATACGTACTGTAAAGAGTAAAGTTTAAATGCTTTTGGCATGTCCCTATGCCCTTGACATTGGCAGTACAAAAAGGCTGAGGGTCCCAGTCCTCCTGAGTGTTGGCAGACCAATTCGTGGATGTCTTGAGGCCTTGTCGATCCTCCCAGTATATTTCTCTGACGTTGATGATCTGGTCAGATATTGGCTTGCACAACGCATTCCTGGTTGTCCCTTGGTATTGAATCACCATCCTGTCTGGAGTTATTTCAACAGGGCATTCCTGCTTGGCACCTGCAGAACATAAGAGCAGGGGTAAGATTGTTATTTCAGTCTAAGTCTACACATATCCATTATCTTAACACAACATTCCCACCTACTGGGAAGTGGTGAAATAGTGTTGAACAAAAGCAGGGCAGGCAAGAGGAAAGGGCTCAGGAAGGATACCCCTCCCTTAAAACAGTCTGCATTTGCTGTCCACCATTCTTTGTGCTTTACTTTACCCAGTATAACCACATTTCACCAACAAATGATTGTATTAATTTAGAGCTATTTACAACTGAAACAATAATACTTAAAATATTTGTTTTACCAATAATCTATAGCAGTGGTCACCAGCCTTTTCCACTGAAGATCCTGACTATGAGGGGAAAGAAAAGAAACGATCTACCTGCGCAAATTTAGGGGGAACCACATACAAGAAGTTAATTTAAATAACCATGGTTTAATTCTACCCACATTCAAGCCACAAGATACAATCTATAATCAATTAATGTGATAAATAAAAGGAATAAAAATACAGAATCATTACATTTTAAGTCACATTTTCATTTATGACTTATGCAGCCTACTGCAACCACTACTACATACTGCATAACAAAACTCATGACATAGACCTAATAAATCCTGGAAAGCAGTGGATCCATATATGTCATGGATAAGTACAAGCCCCATCCCAAGTCAGATAAAGACCAAACCAACTAGTCTTTAAGATCTACTACACAAGTCTAAGAGATCCACCAGTAGATCAAAATCCACAGGTTGTGACCCCTGATCTATAACATCCACTGCTCTCGGAAGCATCCACTGTTCAGAAAAACCTCAAAGTCAAGGTGGGATATTTCTTTTTCAACTTTTAATTCACGAAACTTTACCTATTCTAATCACAAATGACCTCGCCATGAACAGTTCACCCTCATAACCATTTAACATTCACACTGGGATTCTTTAGGTTATCTCGTCATCGTCACTCAGCAGTCTACACAAATAAATCAGTCTGGCTTTTCCTACCTCATAAGTCTTCAGGAGACATTTTGAACTTAACAAGAAATAAAGCATGAGCTCAACTCGCTCTGCGCGAAACAACTTACCCGGTCCTGTCCCGTTAGAGACAGACAGCAGTTCCAAAGTTATAAACAATGACAGAAAACGACGGGGGTTTATTTCATCCATTAGAAATAAAGACTGAGGATTTTCCAACAGCTGCCGACCCTCCTCTTTAACACTGAGCACCTCTGACTGATCTTCCTGCTTTCCCTCGGCTGAATGTGACAGTCCACCGGCGTAATTGGTGAAGATTTTCGGGAGATAGCTAAGCTAAGCTACAGCTGCATGAACCGAGCAGCTCCCTGCTGTACAGAGGCGAGGAGAAAGGAGGGGAAGCCTGCCCCCTCACTCAGCGCGCATACAAGGCACACATACACGCGAGGAAGGCATTCGCACCCACTGTGTCTATAAATGTCTCCAACTTGCTGCGCAGGCTAGCAACTAGTATGGAAGCCATGACTTGTTGTTGCATTAAGAGAGTAATGTGTCAGCCTGACATTAACAATTAAAGACATAATATAGAATGGCGTGTTACCTAAAAGCTCTCCGAAGAGCAAACATTCAGAGCCTGTAGATGGTGTAATAAAGAAACATAGTCGCCAGAAACAACCGACATTGGACAGTAACTCAATAAATTGCTGTCATAATGTATTTTTTCTATAACTAATACGAGTGTAATGTATCACAATTTCTAAAACACCAACAAATCAAGTCACTAATAGACTTGAGACAGTCAGGGCCACTGAAAAAATAGAGGTTGATTATTTTTAAGTTTGCGGAAAAAGTCAGTACTCAAAGAAAAAAGTCTGAATTGGGAGAAAAAGACTCAATTCTGAGATTGATGTTGATTTCAGAATTCAGACTTTAATCCTGGAATGCTGATATAAAAAACCAAAAACTCAGAATTCTGAGAATCAAGTCAGAATTCTGATGTTTTTTTTTGTCAGACTTCTCATGTTAATTACAGAGTTGACATTTATAACAGAACTCAGACTCTAAAGTTATTTCAGAATTCTGAATTTTATCTCAGTATTCTGACTTTTAGAACTCAGGAAAAGAGTTCAAATAGGGTTTTTTTTTTCAGAATTCTGATTTTGATTTTGATTTCAGACTTTAATCTCAGAACTCATACTTTTTGGAATTAAGAAAAAAGTAAGAATTCTGAGATTAAGTTAGAATTCAGATGTTTGTATCTCAGAATTCTGATGTTAATTTCAAAATTCTGAAATCTGAAAAAAGCTAATAAAGCGGAAAAACGAGTCAGAATTCTCAGATTTGAGTTAGAATACTTACTTCTCTATAATACCCAACTTTAACCTTATAATTCTGACTTTTTAGAATTTTAAATTCCAACTTTTATCTCAGAATTTTATACTTCTAAAAAGAAGGTTAGAAATATAACTTTTTAGAATTCTGACTTTTTCACTGAAGTGTCAACTTCTACCTTTTTTCAATGGCCCAGATTCTCTTCTGTACTAATAAAAACAATGCCCACTAAATTGCTTTTTGTTGTTGCGGGGTTGCAGATGGATAAAGAGTAAGCTGAGCAGTACTCTCAACACCTATTGGAATTATTTATATTTGTTTATTTATCATTTAATTTTTATGTTTTGTACATTGAAGATGAAAAGAACATCACTGTCCATTGTAAACTATAAACCTGGTGTAGGTCATTTAAGAAGGGAGGGTATTACGTTAGCTTACTAATTAGTAAAAGGCCAGCTATCCTGTATAATGAGTTAACTAATCTTAGGGCATTTTAAAAGACATGTGGGTTAATTTAAGCCTGGGATGAGCAACTTCAGCAGCTTTAAGGGCCACAATGATGTTATCCACATGGTTGGAGGGCCACGCTACAAACTGCTAGGTAATTGATATTACTTTAATAAATGGGTGGAAAAAGTTAAATTAAAGTCAATCCAAACTACTTTTTTAGTGCAATAAAAGTAATTTTCACTGTTTTCCAATATATTTTCCTCAGGTGTCTTCTTTTATTTATACAAATATATTTAGTGTTGCATTTACAAACTTTGAAAAAACAAAACAAAACAGGACTTCAGTTATACTTTTATATTTTAATAAGTGAAGATTTTTAAGGGAATATTTGATTTTTTAGAATTTTCCTGTTAGTATTCCCTTACTGAAATTAACTTGTGGGTCACAATGAGCTATAGAGGGCGGCTCACATGTTGCACCCAGGCCGCACCTCGTCCATTCCTGATTTAACCTATTCAAATTCCTTGATAACAAGGAAAATAATCATGGCTTCCAACAAGCCTTAACATTTAGAAAAATAATAGAGTGGTACAGTAAGGAAGTATTTTGAAGGCCAGCCTTAGAGTTAACATCATGCTGTTCTGCGAACAAAGCCAAGGGGCTTTTTTCAAAGGCCCTTTTGGATTATTGCTGAAATAAACCTCTGTGGCAAACAAAGATCGAGTAGAAGTTACACACTTTGTTCATCATGACAAACATTACAATTGAACACAATTTTTGACATTTTTTAAGCATGAACATGGTCAGCCAAGGTTAACACTAATGTCAGGTTATAATAGAACTTAAACATAGCAAACTGACTTCAAAGTCTCCTTTGCAAAGTTTTCAACTTTTAGTTCACACTAATACTTCTTACAAAAAAATTCTTTGTAGTGTGACCAGATCAGGTTAGTGGTTATGTCTGTGTTAGCTGTCATTATACTTAAAAGATGATGCAGCATGATGATACTTAATGTCCATTACACACTTTGTAGGCCTAGTTAGCAACTCCATAGAAACTGTCCTTTTCAGAAAAAATAACACTTTGAAGGGCCCATATTAGGCTTTTTCAAATTTGCATTCGTGGTTTTTACATGTCTCCTTAATGTGATGGAGATGCACAAGGCAAAAAGTCTGCAGCATCTGGATTTCTTCCTCTCCTGCTCTTTACAGTGCCAGTTGCTGCCTAAAACTGCTTGTTATCTCTGCCCCCCTGTATAGACCTACCAGTATGATGTCATACCATTGTTTCATTTGTTCAGCTGTTCCAGCCCATTGGCTTGCATTCCAGAGCACAATGAATAAATTAATGCAGATTTTTTGAAAACATGGCACCAAGCAGCACTGAACTGAAAAATCACAACATAGAAACTGGTCAACCAATCAGAGCACACTGGGCCAACACATGGAAGCAGGTCTTAAAGCAACAGGAGATCTAACAGAGCTTCTCAGATAGAGGGAGAATGTTGCTGGATCAGGGTTACTCAGCATATAAAATGATGAAAGCTTTTAGTTTGAGCTTTAGTGATCATAAACATACTGTAGTACTACAGTCATCAAAAGAGTTTAGGCAAAATACTTTTTAATATAAGATCCCCAAAAGGAGTGGTTCCAGATGCATTTTATTTTGTGGGAGAAACAAATATTTCTCTAGCTTGTGTCATCCTTGGACCATATTTTAGACATTTAAGAAGGAAAACATTCAAAAATCCAGTAGACTTTGATAAAGTGGATCCAAAAGTGGATGTCTCCTATCTTTGTTTCAGTGTAAAAATCGAAGTTTAAGCAGATGCTGCTCATTGTAAAGCAGCTCCAACTCTAACATTATACACTGGATTTCAATTGCCATGGTTGCCCATGCACAAACAAGCAAAGAACTTAGCAAGACCAGAATAAAAAATCTCACAGCAGAGTAGCATTTTAGCCCTGTACAGCAGAGCTATGGAGACAACAATGCTGACTACCCAGATGGCGTAGGGCATTACAACAAAACTAGACTGAAGATTGAAAATAGGCCCTGTGGTGAAAAAAAGTTCAAGATCCTTATATGTATGTGTAGATTACCGTCACCAATGAACACTACTTTTATGATTTTGAAAAATAAATCTGTTCAGGGGTAGTAAATAACTATTTAAAGGCTCTTACTGAATGACTGCACAGTCAGATCTTTTACTTTCAACTTTTCCTCACTCTTACAGCTTCTGTATAATACTTTCTCCTTAATGTGTCCTGATCAAGTAAGTACTTAAGGCTGTGTCAACTGTGTTGACATTTAACATCAGTTTTTGAAAGACAATGAAAAATTACGATTTTTAAAGTTTCTGACAAACTCAAATTGTTTGTTGGCATCTTATTAGTAACCCTTGTAAGACATGTTAAAGCTTTTAATTCACAGTTGTGGCATTTCCAGATATATTTTGTATTATTGGAAAAAAATGTTTAAATCTCTTTAACCTATATTGACCACAGACCTTATTGCAGACATCTATCCAAAACTTGTTTAAAAATCCCATAGACGTTGAGACGAGGAAACTGAAAATGCTAAAAATCTAAATCATTTCCATGTCTTAGGGGTCATTACTGCACCATTCCATATCATGCTTTGTAGGTATATTTAATGTTGTCAGATGAGGCATGGTTTTCAGTTTTCAGAGGAGTCATCTTTGGGTTGTATATAAAGAACATTTTCACTTTGGCTCTACAAAATGTCAATACCCACCTCAAAAATGTAGTACACAATGCCTTAAGTTAGTCCAAACAATGACGACTAGATCCAATCGGAGTGGCTCCTATCACTTAGCACGAATGCTGTTGTGCATACATTACCACAGTTACAATGCTAACAAGCTAATGTTTTCCAGGTATATTATACTTCATCTTAGAAGAGGACGTGTTACCTTTAACTGTGACTCTGGCTGTTTTTGAGACATTTCCAATTTCATTCCAGGCTCGGCATGTGTACATGCCCCGGTTGTATGCAGTTGAGTTGAGGATTAGCAGACGGGACACTCCATCCTCAGATGTACTCTTCACGTTGTCAGTATAGTAATAATCCCAAGAATACTGTGGTCTTGGGTTTCCCATTGAAGAGCACTTCAACCACACAGAAGAACCAACGTCAACCTCAGTGTCCTCAAGCTCCACTATTGGTGACGGTGGGTCTGGAGGCAAAAATGTAAGCAATATACTGTAAGTCATAGAAAAGTCATAAGTGTGCTAAAAGAGGGTATTTAAAATTTTCCTCTAATTTACTCACATAGAACTGATATATCCAAAGAGATGTTGACACTTGCAAGTTTGTTTGAGGCTGTGACAACATACTGTCCTGCATCACTCCTTGTTAGGTTCTCCTGAAGTTCCACCTCCTCACTATCTTTGTACCAGATGATGTCAGGTTCAGGATAGCCTTCAACAATGCAGGTGAGGGTGTTGGGAGAATATTCAAGAGTAGTGTGATTGGTTGGACATGTCAGCTCTGGTCCATCTGAAAGCAGAAGCGAAGCAAAATATAACTTCAATTTAAAGCTATTCATCAATGGTTTAAAAAAAATATTGTACAATGTACAATTTTTAGAAAGCTGGATCATATGATTGTTTCTTCATAATATTACTTTTTACTTATAATTTATTTTAGAGGCAAACTATGAGCTTTCACTGGATAAATGGCTGTGAATTGTAGCCTGGCAAATAAGTTCTACTTTAATTAACCACACTTTTAAACAATACTGACAAAATAATTTATACCTAAATGAACTATTATTATGGAACAGCACTTTGGCCAATCTACATTTTAAGTTAAGGTGTATATCCTGTATATCCTGTTTGATAATATATATATAAGCTTGGATAACTTATATGCTGTTTGAACTGTTATCGACATATGGTAGACCATGTAAAAAAAAAATACATAGATAGATCGATAAATTGATCAGTAAATAAAAGATCTGCCCATGTGTATGGTGGGTGGTAAAACTTTTATGAAAGGGAGGCTTTGGGAAGCGAGAGTTCACTGTCCAGCCTTCCACAAATGCATGGTAGGTTGGACAATGTGGACTACAAATTAAAATCTTTTTTTCCATCTCAAACCCTTATCACCATTTCAGCTGATTTGATTTCCTCTTCAATAAATAAATACATAAATAAAACTTCAAATAATGACACTAAAATCTCAAAATGAATACAAAAGTAAATGATATTGCCCTTGTGGAGATTAAATGTAAGCTGTAAATTAATGGTAATGGTTTATATAAAGCAAACATGACAAACAGAAGACTATTGTTTATTTCTGTGTTTGTATTTGATTGCTTGTCATCTGATCCACTGAATGTTTTATTATAATTTCTATCGAAAATATTCAGGGTGAGTAATATGTATGATTATTGAAAGTTAGCAGGATGAGTTGTTGGGGACAATAATTAATGTATGACTGGGTTCTGGGATTTGTATACTGGTCCCCTATTCTTGTAAAGGGACATAAGTTCTTTCATTTTGTAGAATTAAAAGTACAAAATTTTGAGTATTCTTGTCCACTGTATCAGGAATAGGGAGGCTTTATTTGTGCTTTGCTATCTCTGTTATCTTAAAAACTACATTAAAGATAAACAAATCTTAAGATGTCTGAGTGTTTAAAACATGCACAAAAAATAGAAACATCATTCCCCCTCCCCCCTTGCTTCCCAAAACAGAATTAGACACTCACACAGAAGAAGAACTTGGAGTTCCTGTTTAACATAGCTGGCACCTTCTGCTTTGACTATGTATTGCCCTGATTCATTTCGGCTCAAAGGGAGCGTGGAGTCTACTGGCCTTCCGCCTTTCAGCCATTGGACATAGGGGTTGGGATTTCCTGTGACTGGGCATTTCTCCTCTAAAGTTTCCCCTTCCAAGAACTCATATGTAGAACATTGCACCTCTGGCCCATCTATTAACAAAAATACAAGAAAAAAAACAAAAGAAACCCAAAAAATTAAGAGCAGCAACAACCAAAACCAAAAATCAAGATTGTTGTTCTCTTTAAAGTGAGAATGATGTTAGACCGACATTTCACAGTCAAGCTGTTTAAAAACTATTGCAAAGTTACTGAATTTAACATTTTGAGCCACAGTTAGCTAATTAACCTGAAATTTAATCATCTTAGACAAGATTACACAGATAATATTGTGAATTATTAGAGAAAAAAATCTTTTTGAACAATTAACTGTCTGTTATATAGAGGCATATATGGGCCACTTACAATAGACTTTGATGTTATACTCTGGTGAAGACACATTAAGCTGTAACTCTCCCAAGTCCAAATGCGCCTCACATCTGAAAGCAACATTGTTGTCTTGTCTTTTTGCTGTAAACCAGAGAAGGGATGACTGACTGACTGGTTTATTACTGGTATTGTTAAAAGTCTCTGTATGAAAGAGGTCGTCTCCTTTGTACCACCGTAGAGTCAGGTTTTGAATAGGTGCTATGTTGGGGATGTCACATGTGAAGCTACAGTTTCCATTTTCCATTACTGCACCCTCCAAGTTGCTGTTGAAGTCGATACTGATGGTGTCTGGGAATGCTGAAATAAAGAGTAAATAGACTGATTATATAATTGATAGACACCTGTGGCTTTACATATTAAACACAACATTTGAAACACAAAACCAAATATTGAGATTGTTGAATAAATCTTTCTTGTTCTTTAACTTGAATAGAATATTTGTGTATTCTTTCCACCCCTGGCACCTAATCAAAAAAATGTAATGAAATGCTAAACCAACTGACACTTTAAATGAATTAGTGTTGTCAGGATACAAACTTTTAAATTTTCATACTGCTACTAAGTTTACTGATACTAAGTTTAGCATTACAAAACAAAGATGAACAATACTTGAAACTTAGAGGATAGTTCAGTCTGAAATGGTACTGGATTTATACTCACTATCTAATAGAACAGACACAGAAACTCTGCATGGTCACATTTTTGGAATGAGGTCAAAACAAACAATTTTGTCTTTCAGGTCAAAGTATAGTGATGGCACACGTAGATTTCACATGCAACTTAATTTTATGCTTAATGCAGGTAAAATGCAGGTACAGCCAGATGTAACCCTTCAAATGTAAAGATAATGTTTTACATTAAAAAATAATGTCTAGTTCATCAAGACATTTATGCCTGAATTTTAAAACTGTAATTTTAAACAATGCAAGTTATCACTCTACACTTGGTTGTAAATCAGTGTAATTATGTCAAAGGCATAATATGTTTCATTGATTTTATAAATATCATTAATATCTTATTTCATTTTAATTATGTCTGATTGCTCTTCTTTGTATCTTTGGGTCAGTAATGAAATACTTTACTATTATGAACTGAATAAATAAGAGGCCAATGAATGAATGACACAGAACAGCTGTTTTCCAATTTGTATGGCACAGAAAGAATACCCAAGGTACTTAGTAATTTAAATACATTTTGAATGAAGTTTTTTACTTTTAATTTTTTTTACTTTGCTGGGTAGTACCATCAAGTGCTAACTTAACTTCTACCTGAGTGTTTTTTATGTAACAGTATATTTATTTGAGAACAATGCTTTTTTGTTTTTTCTGTCCCTGAAATTTAAAGATAAGTGAGATAGTATGGCGGCATCCCAGCCTCAGAAAAAAACTTAAATGTATACAAAACAAAAGTAGAAGATATGGTCCTAAGAGGCATAGCTGTTGCATTAAGAGGTGATCGGATCGGTAGGGGAGGCTCGTCACTTAAAAAGAGCATCTTTTAAGGATCAGTCATGTGGAGTGTTTATTTCTGATGACATATTTGGACTTTCTGTGGTAAAAACACATGCAAATATATTCATTCAGTCATTCATTAAAACTTTATCTAACCAGGAACACTTCAGTGGGATTAAAAATCTAATTAGTGGCTGTGGAGACACACAGAGCATATTTAAATATTACAGACATAAAACAAATACTAACACAGATGAACAGAAGAAAACAATCATGTTATCAAATTTCTTTGTCTGTTATCAAACTTTTCATACACAATGCACAGTCACAAAAAATGGAAAAAATACTTACTGTAAACAATTATTTTGGGGGCAATGAAGCACTGTCCAGTGGAATTATCCTCATTTAGTGGGTTGAAGTAGCATAAGGGAGAAATGGACCAATCTGTCACCCTTTCCAAAGTCCAGATGAGATGATCGACTTTTTGTAGATTTTTAAATCCTTTTGTAGCCTCCCAGCCTATTCCTTCAAACTGGGACTCTGATGTGCTACAGTTTATCGAGACTGGGTCTCCATACCGTACCACAGTGCTGGGTGGGCTCAACTCAATGGGACAAGAAGCATGTGCACCTACAGCAAGGAGAATGCAGTTGTAGGTTTAATTTAGTATTTCTGCTTTGATAGACAAATCAGTAACCCCTCAGTTTAGGGATGTTCATCATTATCTGGCTGTTTATTAGCGTGCTTATTAGTGGCATTTATTGACTATAATCTTCATTAGCTTTGCATAGTATGGCTCCTCCAGGGTAGTAGTATCTTAAGAGTGCTTATTTTCCCCTAATTACTCTTAATTAAAATGATCTATTCTCATGAAAAGAAATCACAAAACTCTAGTCTCAGTTATGTCTGAACAACTTGTTGTTAAGTCCTTGTAACTTAGGATATGTTACCTATTCAAAAGTTGTGTCTTGCTTGTGACTAATTCCAATTGTTCTGACTTTGGTTTCTTTTACTGTAATGAAAAAGCCTCTTATGTGTAACAGACCTCCATTTTGTTTTTGTTGTTTGATCTATTCCCTCAAAATGTGCTCCATTAATTACTGTGCGCTAAATGGAACTTGTATAGTGTAAAGGGAAGCTAACTCCAGAATTAGGAACAAATCTCATATAGTAGGTGTGAGACAAGTAAATTAGTTATGACCATGACCTCACTTTAGAGTAGGTGATACAGTATTTTTTAAATTAAAATACCTAATCATAAGCCATGGAAATATTACAAAGGGCGGAAGCTTTGTGATTAGTGTCAAAAGAACAGATCATTTTCATCGAAACTTGTTGCAGGAGTAACTATTCTTCAAGTATTACTGTATTTTAAGGGCCATACTCAGCAAAACAAATTCTTATAATGAATATACAACTATGCCTTGACCTATTATCAAATCAGCAGTATGTAACTTTTGCTTATAACTCCACTTACCTTGAACATAATCAACTATCCTTTACAGTCTAGCTGATTTAGCCAAGAAATACAAAACATTTAGGCAAAAGTTACATTAACTGGCATATACAACATGCAAACAATGGGCTGTCGACACTAGTAAAGTGATATTTTTATAAGATCTGGTGATGTTACAGTAGTTTATCAGTCAGCATTGCTCTCTGAGTTTTTACAATATCATGCCAGCTTTGCCAGCATTATCTTGGGGGGATAGGGTAACAGCACTAACCATGATGTGGTGTCAGCTCAACTTTGCTCCCCTTTACTTGGTTGCTTTGCTATTCCTCAAGGGATTGTGCTTTGTACCTGGCACAGTTTTTCATAACACCTCCTCTTGTACAAAATTCATCTCTTCACAGTGACAAAAATAGATCTAATGGCTGGTACCTCTATTGCCTCTGTTTCCTCCTTTGTTGTTTTGAGGATACTTTGATTTGCACAAGCATAATATCCACCTACCTTAAAGAGGTACTGACATGTTCAGTAGTGTAATGGAAAGCAAAGCATGTAATAATCAAACTGTACAAGGTTGAGCTGAGCAGAGGGGAGAAGACACGTCAAATAGAGATGGCAGCACCTCATGTGTGGTACATCAGTGCAGTTGGGGACCTTTAGTGGGTGCCAAAGTGCTAAATGGAATTTCTACATGCTGTTGCTTTAATAAGCAGTGATTAACAGGGTATAAGGGGAAAACTCTACAAATTATTTTTTAGTCATAAAATATGGTCATAAGCACCCAATAATGACTAATAAATAGCTGGTTAGTCATGAATAAATGAACTCTAAACTAAAGGGTTTCTTAAGTATCTTATTATAAGTGCAACATCAGGTGTTTAACTGTTAACTGTTAACTGGAGAAATTTCCTCCAGAACCATCTCTGGTAGTTTGTAGAAGCAGTCTGCCCACACCTCATAAACATCAATTTATGTTAAGGCAATAGCAAACTGTGTAGTGTTAATACAAATAAACTGCCTCATTATGACATCAATGTGTTCACAAGAAGCCAAGGCTTATCAGTAAAGAGTAAAAAGACATGCAATTCATCACTTTAAAGAGAAACATGATCCAACAGAAGTCTGCACTTTACTAGAAGGCTTTACTTTCACAAAGACAGGAAAAGTAAAGGGCAAATAAATGTGCGTTTGGATGTGTTTTAAAAATTCTTTCAGACCTCAAAAGATCAAAATCTGGTTGTATTATGAGTACTTCAGAAATATAGAAACTAAAGAATCTGAAAAAAATAGATGGTTAAACTTCATAGCGACGTTATCTGATGGATCATATTATTAAGAATAATACATTATCTGTAAAGGTAAAACAGATTGCTCATGTTAGCTCACCTACAACACTCTTAAACCTTTTTTAAAATCCCCCTGTGGATATGTCAAGAGGAATATTTTAAGTAAAAGGTTTTTAAGTCCCATTAAGGTTGACTGACCATTTTTTTTTGTATCTTTCAGTTTCTTTTTATTGCAAAAATCATCAGCATGTCCCTTGTCTCTTCATGCTGTACTGCTCTCTTCTGGTAAAAACACAGTTTTGCACCTTTGAAAGTCTTCTAATAGTTTTACCTGTCACTTTTGAAATGTTGATGAGCACCACATGTCTGACTGAATGCTGTCTCTCAGATAGTCTTTTCAACCCTCCGTGTATTTTACAGAGTTTACATAATAAGCAATAATAATTAAATAATTAATTTTTTAATTAATTTAATAATTAACAAAAAGTTGGAAATTTCAATATAATGTGGACAAAATATTCAAAATAAAACATCATGAACAAGATGCAAAAAAGTGAAAAGCACCCACCTGTCATACTGAAGAGCAACACCACAAAGACCAGAACAATGGAAGTCCTCTCACTCATTTCATTTGTTTACTCATCTGATCCAGACAATGTTTCTTCTGTCTCTTAATCCAGCTCTGCTCAGCTTTTCTTCTGCACTGTCCTGACCCGTAGAAAGTCAGTGAAATGTATTCAGAGGAGGGAGGGAGAAGTACAGCCAACACACTGGTACACATGCTCTCTCTCTCTCTCTCTCTCTCTTTCTCTCTTTCTCTCTCTCTCTCTCTCTCTATTTGTCTATTTTTCTCTTTCTTCACATGTCCTTTTGTGTGTGGGACACTTCTGTTATTCATTGGTCACACTTTTACGTATATAACACAGACAGACTTGGTCACAGAAGATCTGATTTTTTTCCCCTAGACTACCTCTATTTTCAGTGTTTTCTTGTTGTAGAGTGTAAAACAATGTCATAAAAGCTTTGTAAAATATCATTACACATCTATGTGGTAATTCTATGGATTTAACCATCAAATACTTAATAAGGGTTTGCTTTATTAATGTACTTGTAAATAAATACAAATGTATCTGGATAGTTGTTTAAAAACCACCTATTACTCTACCAAATACTCATGATGTATATAGGACCAAAATCATATCTCTCTATATGGAAATTCAGATTATATGTTACTGGGGAGAAAATTTTAAGAAGTGCGAAAAGTACTGATTGTACTCCTACATGTTATCCACTGTTACATTATAACAAACTGATTCTTTCCCAAAATGGACAACAACATAACACCATAAACTTTGGTCCAAACTTAATGCATAATACCCAAATAATTTTAACTTATAAATACTTTAAAAAGTATGTGCACTAGGACCAAACAATATACCATCACAAGGCAAGGCAAGGCAAGTTTATTTGAGGAGCACAGTTCATACACAAGGTAATTAATTCAAAGTGCTTTTCAGAACAAGAAAAATTCCCTAAAACCACAATACAAAATAAAAACAGAAATAATCGTTATAAAATGAACTTTAAGAGAGAAGAGTGCAGATAAGATCCTTTCAGTCATATGAACAGTTAAATAGAGCTGTTTTGAGCCTATATTTGTACATTGTCAGTGTAGAGGTCTGTCTCACATCTTCAGAAAGACTGTTCCAGAATTTATCTGCATAAAACTGGAACCCTGATTCCCCATGTTTAGTCCTGACTCTGGGCACCAACAGGAGAACGGTCCCTGAGGTCCTCAGAGTCCGAGATGGTTCATATGGCACTAACATGTCAGAGATGTACTTTGGTGCTAGGCTGTGGAGAGACTTGTACACAAGCAGAGCTGCTTTAAAGTCTATTCTCTGAGCCACAGGAAGCCAGTGTAGGGACCTGACACCAGGACTAATGTGCTCATACTTCCTGGTTCTGGTCATGACCCGAGCAGCAGCATTCTGGATGTACTGCAGCTGTCTTACAGCTCGTTTGGAGAGGCCAGTGAGCAGGCCGCTACTGTAGTCTAACTTACTGGAGACAAATGCATGGATAAGTCTCTCCAGGTCAGGTTTAGACACAATACCTTTGGTTTTGGCTATATTTTTTAGATGGTAAAAGGCTGCTGATGTTATTGATTTAATGTGGCTGTTAAAGTTCAAGTCTGAGTCCATTATTATCCCAAGATTTCTAACCTGATTTGTCGGTTTTAGAGAGAGAGACTGGAGGTGACTGCTGACACTTTCTCTTTGTTTCTGTGGACCAAATACGATAACTTAAGTCTTGTCTGAATTTAGCTAGAGAAAGTTGTTTTGCATCCACACACTGACCCGTTGGATGTAGTGACAGAGTGAATCCACTGATCCATATTCACCTGCTGACAGTGAGACATAGATCTGAGTGTTGTCTGCATAATTGTGGTAGGACACATTATTACTCAGGCAAGGTCATGTGGTCTGAGACACACTTACCAATTTCAACAAAGTACTTCCTGTCTTCTAGATAGGACTTCAACCAATTTAGGGCAGTGCCAGAGATGCCCACTGAGTCCTCTAGTCTCTGTAAGAGGATCTCATGATCAACAGTGTCAAAAGCAGCAATCAGATCTAGCAGGACTAAAACTGAGACTTTGCCTGCATCAGTGTTCATGCAGATGTCATTTGTCACCTTGATAAGAGTGGTCTCAGTGCTGGGGTCTAAAACCTGACTGGAAAATATCAAAGCAGTTGTTCATTAGGAGAAAGTCAGTAAGCTGTTGGTAAACAACTTTTCAAGGACTTTGCCTAAAAACCGCAGATTTGAGATGGGCCGGTAGTTGTTCAGTACTGTGGCATCAAGACTGCTCTTCTTTAGGAGAGGCTTTATGACTGCAGTTTTCAAGGCCTTTGGGAATGTTCCAGGTTGTAGTGACATGTTACCTATGTGAGCGAGTGGTGGTAACGAACTGCTCAGCACAGACTTTAGAAATCTAGTGGGTAACACATTGAGGCAGCATGTAGATGAACTCAGACTGGTGATGATCTCTTGGACAGTTTTGTCAGTTACAGGTGCAAAATGAGTCAGCTCTAAGTGTCTAGATGGCTGCAGGGTTTTTATTGGTGTTGTGGAATAAATAGCATCTTTAATGGTCTAAACCTTGTCGCAAAAGAATACTGCAAACTCATTACACTTAGATTTGGAGATTAGTTCCAATGGCAGTTGAGCTGGAGGATTTGTTAATCTGTTCACTGTCGCAAATAAGACACGCAAGTTGTTACTGCAGTTTCCAATAATTTCAGAAAAGTATCTCTCCCTTGATCTACGTAAGATCTCATTAAACATGTACAACTTTTCTTTATAAATTTCATAATGAAAATGAAGCTTGGACTTGGGCCATTTCTGCTCAGCCCTCCGGCATTCCCTTTTCTGTGCCCCAACCGAGTCATCATTCCTCCATGGTGCCTTCTGCTTATTTTTAACCATTTTAGCCTTCACAGGGGCAATGGTGTCCAGAACATTAAAAACACTTGAAAGTAAGTCATGCTGACATTTGTCTATGGTCTAATGAAAACCAAAACTTCCCATTTTCCCGGTTCCTTAACCATCTACAGCAGAGGATTTCAAAATTTTTTTGCTGAAAGCACACTTAAAATCAAAACACAATCTCACTAGCACACCTTATTTATCCATTAACCTTATTATCCATGCAACAATGGCCTCTAATGGACAAATGTGCAACAAGATATGCTGAATAAGTTTAATGAAGTATTTATCAAAGTCATCCAACATTTATATCCACAGTCAATTTAAAATTCATCCATTAGTTGTTGTTTAGTCATATTAATGACTTTTGGTTGAGCTAAGTCCCAACTCACACCTAGACTTTACTCAAGGCATACCAGTGTGCCCTGCCAAAACATTTGTGAACCACTGATCTACAGTAAATGTCTATTTGATGATCACCATCTTATTTGAATGTTTTTTAGACACATTAGCAAAGGGAGTTTCAATATGACAGTTTCTATCTTCAAAAATGTTCTGAGTCAAACGCAAATGCTCAGCAGAGCCGCACTGAGAGACTATAGAGGTTGAGAGCAGACTGCTTATCTTCATCAGGACTTTTATTTTTTTTTGCCATGTTGCTGTAGGAAAACATCTGCCTCTCCAGTAGTTCTCAATTTTTTAGCTCTTTTTTTTTAGATTTGTAAAAATTTTTCTCTAGTTCTGGGCTATTTCTTTTATCCAGTTTTTAGCTTTTTCCCATCTTTTCGGCCTCTCTGCCCTTCTTGTGAAGACATTTCTTTTGCTTTTTATACATATCCCATGGATATTTTTTAACTATCAGTCGGAACCAGGAGGCAGTTTCTCATACCTTCTACAAACCATGCTACGAACCATCAATTCCCTCAGTGATCATGAGGAATGTGAACTTGCTTCTGAACAAGATCCATGAGCTCTCCGCACCGGACAACCAGGGGATTTACCCTGAGAACAGCTTGTTTATCTTTAGACATGGCTAACCCACCTTGTACCGGATGCTAACGTGGACCTGCTTGGATTCACTGCTGTGAGAGTCGACAGGGACACTAAAGCGTGCGGGAAAAGCAAAGGTGGGGGACTCATCATGAATGTATGTAACAACCGCTGGTGTAATCCAGGACATGTCTTCATAAAGACTTGAGCTGCCAAGACCTCAAGCTACTAGCCGATAGCATGCGGCCATATTATCTGCCAAGGGAGCTCAGTCACGTGATCGCAGTCTGTGTTTACATCCCTCCGAGAGCAGACGCAGCCACTGCATGTGAGAAGATTCACTCCGTCACAGCAAGGCTGCAGACATAGCACCCTGAGGCACTGATGATAATTTCTGGGAACTTTAATCATGCTACTTTGGACTCTACTTTGGCTGCTCTCTATCAGGTTGTGGACCTTCTGACAAGAAACAACAGGACAATCAACTTGCTGTATGTTAATGTGAGGGATACATACAGAGTCACACCCCGCCCCCCTCATGGGAAGTCTGACCACGACGTCGTCCACCTACCTGGTAACCACTCATTCCATCAGGAGATGGTCCCTTGAAATGGAAAGTGCCTTGAGAGACTGCTTCAGCATCATGGCCTGGGATGAGCTGATCAACCCCTGGGGTGAGGACATAGAGAGGCTGACACACTGTCTGACAGACCCCCTTAACTTCTGTGCAGACATGGTCTCCCCTGCCAAGACTGTCCACTGTTACCCTAATAACAAACGGTGGGTAATGCTGTCAAAGCTGTCCTCAACAGGAAGGCCGCCTTCAGGAACAGAAACAAGGAGGCAATGAAAGCAGCACAGAAGGAGGTTTAACACTGCGTGAGGGAAGCGAAGGACAGCTACAGGAGAAAGGTGGAGCAGAAGCTGAAAGAGAACAACATGAGGAAGGTCTAGGAAGGGGTGACAATAGACTAACAAACTTACCAACTTCTTTAACCGGTTCAACTACCTCACTGACAGGGCACAGTACGTTAGGCTGAAAGACACCACGTCTGACACTGTGACCAGCAGTGCTGGAGCACCCCAGGGCACGGTACTGGCCCCTCTTCTATTCACCCTGTACACCGTGGACTTCTGCTACAACTCTGAGCTGTGTCCATCCAGAATTTGCTGATGAAACAGCCATCGTTGGATACATCAGGGATGACAGAGAAGAGGAGTACAGGAGCCTAATGAGGGACTTTGCTGTCTGGTGCCACACAAACCACCTACAGCTCAACACCTCGAAGACATAGGAGCTGGTCATCGACTTTAGGAAGTCCAGACCAAGTCTGCTACCAGTTCTGATCAAGGGAGTTGAGGTGGAGACTGTGAACTCCTACAAGTACCTTGGGCTGTGGCTGGACAGCACATTGGACTGGACGATCCACACCAACCACCTGTACAGGAAGGAACAGAGCAGGCTGTACTTCCTGAGGAGGCTGCGCTCCTTGAACATCTGTGGAAAACTCCTGTGGATGTTTTACCAGTCTGTGGTAGCCTGTGTCCTCTTTTACTCTGTGGTGTGCTGGGGGGGTACAGCACATCCAAGAAGGACACATCCAGGCTGGAGAAGAGGGAACCTGACAAACTGCTGGACATTTTGGATGATGCCAGTCACCCTCTGCACACCGTCATCAGCCGCCAGAGGAGCATGTTCAGCCCAAGACTGCTCCTTCCCAGGGGCAGGACCAACAGACTGAGAAACTCCTTTGTCCCTCAGGCCATCAGACTGTACAACTCCTCCCGAGGGGGGATGAGGAGTAACATGAAGACAGAGGACAGGAAGGAGCAGTAGCCAGCCAGTTGCCATATATTTTGAATTTTATTTTATTTATATTTTTGTTTAGATCTATCTTTTTTTTATATATCTTTTCATCTGCAATACTTAACTGCTACTGGAATTCCAATTTCCCTGAGGGAGTTTTTCCAAGGGGATTAATACAGTTCATTGTAACCTAATCTAATCTAACTTCAGACATCATCAGAAATGGTTAACAATGAAGGCTAAAAAGTAACACCTTAGCAAACCATGAGTTTTTTTGTGAAGTTTACCTAGGATTTTGGAATTTGCATTGAAGAACAGAAGGGTTTGGTAAATGGTACATGGACTTGAGCCTGTATAGCGTTTTTCTTGTCTCTTTGGCTACACAATGCAGCTTTTAGACCACAGGTCACATCTACCCATTCACACCCATTCATTCTCACATTCACTCACTGATGATCTGCTGCCGCTCTGTGCTTCACTGAGACCTGGCTCAGTGATGACGTCCCCGGCTGCGCGCTATGGCTACTGGGCTTCCAGCTCTACCGAGCGGACGTGTCACGGAGCTCACCGGGAAGACGCAGGATGGCGGTACGTGTTTTTACGTGAATGAAAGCTGGTGTACAGATGTCACAGTGTTGAAGAAATCATGCAGCCCTCATTTGGAGTCACTTTTCATAAACTGCAAACCATTTATTCTCCACGGGAGTTCTCCTCATTTGTCCTGGTCAGTTTTTACATCCCACCTCAAGCTGCTGTAGTGGAGGCGTTACAGCAGCTGGCTGACCAGGTAACAGACGTGGAGGAAAAACATCCTGACTCCTTGCTCATCATTCTGGGGGATTTTAACCGAGCAAATCTCACCCGTGAACTCCCAAAATACAGACAGCACATCAAGTGCCCCACCAGGGACTCTAACATTTTGGATCACTGCTATACAGTTTTAAAGGACGCTTATCGCTCTGTCCCCCATGCAGCTTTAGGACTTTCTGATCACTGCATGATCCACCTCATCTCGACCTACAGGCAAAAACTTAAAGCTGCTAAGCCTGTAGTTAAGACTGTGAAGAGATGGACAGAGGAGGCAAAGCTGGAACTGCAGGCCTGCTTTGACTGAACTGACTGGACTGTTTTTGAGGCTGCAGGCACAAACCTGGATGAACTGACTGACACTGTGACATCTTCAGTTTTTGTGAGGATATGTGTGTGCAAACCAGGACACACTGAACATACAACAACAACAAACCCTGGTTCACCTCACACCTAAGGAAGCTACGTCAGGCCAAGGAGGAAGCCTACAGAACTGGGGATAGGAACCTTTACAGGCAGGCCCGGAACCAGCTGACTAAGAAAATAAAAGTGGCTAAAAAGACTACACCAAGAAGTTGGAAAACAGCTTTTCAGCCACCGATCCCTGGTCAGTTTGGAGGGGCCTGAAAACCATCATTGACTACAGGAGCCCATCCCCCCACACTATAGGCGACCAACGACTCGCTGAGGACCTGAATGGCTTCTACAGCAGGTTTTCACAGCCATCACCCACTCCCACCACTCCACCCAGCCGCCTGCACAATGGATTACCTGAACCGTCCATCTCCTCCCCCCTGCCCCCCCACCAGCTCGACAGGTTTGTTAAGAGGATGTGTGTCAGCTGTTTCAAAAGCATAAAAATCTGACAAAAAATCTGTCGGGACAACAAATCTGTCTGGATAGTTTTGCCTGGATAACAAACTGAGCATGGTAAGCAGCACACATGTTACTCGGTAGACGGCTGAAGCTGTTGTTGTTACTGGTGTGCGCGCGCAGCCTTCATGTGAAAGAGTACTGCGCATGCGTAGACGTCAGCGTTTCCCCCTGAAACGATGAATTCTGTGTACATGAGACCGGGTAGCGATGGGTTTTGAAAACTCTCCGCCTTGGACCCTGGTTTCAAAAGTTTGCAGATTCAAGCACTCCGGGCACTGGTCTCATGTAAACGGGAGGCTAAAACGGAATCAAAACTCTTCGGCTGAAAACGGAGTCGTGTAAACAGGGCCTGAGAGTCTGCGCTGACCAGCTGGCCCCCATCTTCACACAGACCTTCAACCGATCCCTGGAGCTCTGTGAAGTCCCCTCTCGCTTCAAACGCTCCTCCATCATCCCGGTCCCCAAAAAACCCTGCATCACTGGACTAAATGACTACAGACCTGCCCCCCTGACATCTGTGGTCATGAAATCGTTTGAGAGACTGGTGTTGAGTCATCTGAAGAACATTACAGGACTCCTGCTGGACCCCCTGCAGTTTGCTTACAAGAAACAGGTCAGTGGATGATGCAGTCAACATGGGACTGCACTACATCCTGCACCACCTCGACTCTCCAGGGACCTATGCCAGGATTCTGTTTGTGGACTTCAGCTCAGCCTTCAGCACTTTCATCCCGGAAATCCTTCACCAGAAGCTGTCCCAGCTCGCCTTGCCAGTCTCCACCTGTCAGTGGATTACCAACTTCCTGACTGACAGGAGACAGCAGGTGAGTCTGGGTAACACTACATCCAGCATCCGGACCATCAGCATTGGCGCCCCCCAGGGGTGTGTCCTCTCCCCAGTGCTCTTCTTCCTCTACACAAATGACTGCACCTCAGGGGACCCCTCTGTGAAACTCCTGGAGTTTACGGACGACACAATTGTCATCGGACTGATCCGGGACGGGGACGAGTCTGCATACAGACAGGATGTAGAACAGCTGGTCCTCTGTTGTGGTCAGAACCATCTGGAGCTAAACCCGCTCACGACTTTAGAGATGACAGTGGACTTCAGGAGGGCCCCCCCCCCCCCACTCTCCCCCCACTTATCATCAAGGACATTATTGTGTCTACTGTGGACTCATTCAGGTTTCTGGGATCCACAATCTCACAGGACCTGAAGTGGACCCCCCACATAGACACCGTCCGTAAAAAGGCGCTGTGGCTGTACTTCCTGCGACAGCTCAGGAAGTTCGGCCTGCCCCAGGAGCTGCTGGTCAACTTCTATACGGCCATCGTCCAGTCTGTCCTCTGCACGTCCATCACGGTCTGGTTTGGATCTGCAACCAGGCAGGACAGACAAAGACTGCAAAGGACAATCAGGTCTGCAGAGAAAATCATCGGGACCAAACTGCCCTCCATCCAGGACTTGTTCCGGTCCAGAATCAGAAGACGGGCAGGTAACATCTCTGCAGACCCCTCACATCCTGGACACAAACTGTTTAGACTCCTCCCCTCCGGTAAGCGATACAGAGCACTGTACGCTAAAACCACCAGGCATAAGAACAGTTTCTTCCCCCAGGCTGTTGCCATACTGAACTCCTAACTGCAAATGTCCGTCTATCTACCCTATATGATCATTCATTGCACATATCATCCTCCCACTTATATGCACCTGTGCACCTTGTTTTTTGTTGTTTATCTTGCACATTGTACATATTGTACATACTCTATTCTATTTCTATTCTCACCTTAACTTAATTTTTCAATTTTTCACTTAAAATGTTAATTATTAGCTATAATCAGTATTGGCTAACACATTCTTGCTGTTTAATACCCATTAACATGCCACTGACGCAGCAGTGGTAGCAACTTGTGGTTATATCATATAATATCACATCAATTTGTATTGTATTTTGTAGTACCGTGAAACTGAACCGTATTATCTTAAATTGCATCATATTTTAAACCTTCATTGGGTGTAATATTTTTTGCACGTCATTGCCAGTTTTGTTTTTAATCACACCTTATTTTATAACATCTTGTGGTATTATTTTTTTCATGTCATACTATATCATATTCAAGTGGCAGACTCTGGTGTTGACAAATGAAGCCAATGCCAAAGAATAGTTCCTTAAGTGTCCACTTGAGGTTTTGTGTAAAAATCCTTTAAGTCATTCTAGCATGACCAGGGAAAGAGACCTTACGGCTAAAATAAGCATATTCACAGTTTGATTAAAACAAACAAACAAACAAACAAACAAACAAAAAAAAAACACTTTGGTCAGAGTAGTTAATGAATTTTAGTCCTCTCACTGTAGGGGGGCTGATTTTTTTTTTAATCACCTGTTTTGATTTTATTAGAGATTTTCAATAATGCACAGCTGGAGACACAATTGTTAAGTCCCACCTCAATTGGGCTTTTTTTTCCATCAAAAGGTTGATCCAAATTTAGGGTTATAAATATATAGTCTGGTGGCATCCACAGACATCCAACAGGCATCTGAAATTGCTAAATCCCTCTTTAATAACCCAACAGCTGACATCACTGTGGCTTCGTCCTCCTCTTTCCACAGTCTATGATTGTTTTGTACTGTATCGTATTAATACTGTACAGCATCATATGATTCTGTATTTTGTTGCATCATTCTGTGTCATATTTACGGAAGTCATGGTGCTATTTTCACCCTACACATACAAAACAGACTCCAAGTTAAGATTACTGAATTTTTATTTTACCTTGTGATAGAAACATTTGACATGAAGCCCAGCATACTTACTGAAATTTAAGAGGAGAGGAAGGATCAAACACGTTGCAGTGATGCTCTAAGTTTCCTTTTCTCTATCAGGCTCAGCTGTCAAAAATGTTTTGAATGCATTCAGCAAGGCTTCATTATGCCCACACTCGTTAAGGTCACCAGCGCATAGATTAACACCCACACACCCCATCTCTAGACAAACTGAACATTTGCAGCTCTAACAGCACCATGTTTGCATATTTTAGACAGAATGTTTCAACTCTAAAATCCCACGTTATCATTACCACTTCTGTAGTATTTTTATTTAATTATATTTCAGAATGAGCTATAACTTGTACATGTATCTGCTATGATTACAGCAATGGTTTGTGGACAGATGGTCATGGGACTTTTCCGATTCAGGGATGTACAAAGGTTTTTAGAACCTGAACATAGCTTGTGACCAGGAACGTAGTTGATAAAAATATTTGATGCCGTGGAAGAAGACATGAATATACTCCTGATTAAAATTTTAAGACCAGTTGAAAAATTGCAAGAATTTATATTGTGCACTGTTGGATCTTAAAGTAGAGCTTCAAAATGCAAAAAGAAGAAATATGATAGAAACAAAAAAAAAATTAGAGTAAGCACTTTATTGCAAACAACCATTAAACTGAAATAGGCTGTTCATCAGCTAATGAAAAGTTTAAGACCATTGCTCAAAGAAACCCAAAATCCCCCTAAAACAGAAATCATTTTTTAAAAAAGGACTCAGTTATGAGTAGCTGCGCCATTCATGTTAATCACCTCAAAAATTTGTTTCAGCATGCTTGATGCCAGTGTTTCCAGGAGGCTAGTGGGAATGTTGCTCCAAGTGGTGAAGATGGCTTCATGGAGGGCATCCACTTTCTGGAACTGATGTCCATTTTTGTTAACTTCCCTTGTCCCCCATCCCCAAATGTTCTCAGTTGGACTTAGATCAGGGGAACACGCAGGATGGTCCAAAAAAGTAACGTTATTCATCTGGGAGAAGTCCTTTGACAGGCGGGCATTGTGAACTTCAGTGCTGTCCTGTTGAAAAACAGGACCACACAGACCAGGGCCCTCAGTCATTACCACACAGACCAGGGCCGTCAGTCATGAGGGATGCCCCCTGCAACATCTCCACATAGCCAGCTGCTGTTTGACGTCCCTGCACAACCTGAAGCTCCATTGTTCCAGTTAAGGAAAAAGCACCCCAGATCTCAGGTGGGACCTCCTTATCATGCCAGTAACGTTGGAAGGATGAGGACCATTAGGGTTATTTTTTTTCTCATCGGAGAATAAAACTTTTTTCCACCTCTCCATGTCCCATGTTTGGTGCTCTCGTGCAAACTCCAAATGGGCAGTTTTGTGCCATTGAAGGAGACAAGGCCTTTGGAAACAGTTTTTTGTTCTTAAACCCTTCTCTCGCAGATGCCATCTGATGGTTATTGGACTTCAGTCGGCACCAGTAACAACCTTAATTTGGGCCAAGGATCGTCCCATGTCTTGACGGACAGCCAACCGGATCCTCCGGCTCAGAGCCGGTGAAATTTTTTTGGGTCAACCACTTGACTTTTTTGTTCCATAACCCTCAGGATCTTTTAAGAAGTCAAAATGACTGTCTGACTGCGTCCAACCTCAGCAGCAACGGTGTGCTGCGAGAGGCCTGCTTATGCAGCTCAGCAATCCAACTGCGTTCAAAGAGGGAAAGCTTTATTGCCTTTGCCATCAGGAGGTCGTGACAGTGGGAATACCTGTCAGAAAATTACATTGAATCCACATTTTTGTGAAGATTTTGGCTTTTAAAGGCCATGGTCTTAAACAATTGATCAGCTGATGAACAGTCTATTTCAGTTTAATGGTTGTTTGCAATAAAGTGCTTACTCCAATTTTTTTTTGTCTCTCTCAAATTTCTTCTTTTTGCATTTTGAAGCTCCACCTAGAACCTTCTTAAGATCCAATAGTGCAAATGTCAATTCTTGCAATTTTTTAACTGGTCTTAAATTTTGATTAGGAGTGTATTGACTTATGAATATAATTTTATGGCACTCTTTTTTGGAGTGTACACTCTTATGTGTGACTTTTTCTCCTGGCTGACAGCAGTTTAATTAGAAATCAATTTTGGTGAATTTTCACATACTTGTCCAAGACTGTGTAAATAAAATAATTCTTCTTTTATTTCTTGTGTGGAATTTTTTGTCTGTTATTATGGGGCATGAGCATTCACAATCAGACACTGTCTATTCATTTTGGATTTTTATCTCATTCTTAGCCCCCTCTTACATTTTTATGTATGTAGTTGTGTTAGCATCTCTTTAGTACACATTTTCAATGTAAATTTTACTGTTTTACAAAATTATGCCATGTCTGACAGAAACACATCCCACATGCTGTTGCAAATATAAAAAAACTTTTAGACATATTTTAAGTAATGTAAGCACTCAGTTAAAGAAATGTATTTATAACATAGGTCTATTCATTTTTAATATTAAAATTAACAGTCAGCATTCTTCTGAAGAACATTTTTTTTCATGTTTCAGCATTTCCCATTATAAGGAAGCAAGTGATATGACTGTGGATTTTCCACCGTGCACAGCGTTTAGTCACTTCCTGTTTTAAGCAAGTTCTAGAAGAACAGGATATTCCATTATACACTGGGTATGAATTCCCTGAAATAGGAAAATTTCCCCACATGCCTCACTGGAATTTGGAAGTGATGCTAGTGATGGATCACCGCAGGATAAGACTTTGTTAAAGATGACCATGACCTGCAATAAATAACAAATCTGGATGCTTTTGTAGGAGGGCCCAGAGTGTGTAGTGGAATCAGATCCTCCCTGAGCTCTTGTGACCCACAGATTTGATGAATCTGAACACCCTCTTCACCACATCCTGAAAGAGCAGAGGAGCAGCCACAGTGGGCGGCTTATCTGTCTGCGCTCGAGGACTGACTGGCACAGGAGGTCCTTCCTCCCCACAGGCTGGGGATGACTGTACAACTCAGGCAAAGGCTCTGGAAATGGTGTTGCTGACCAATGACACCACGCATGGGCTCTGTTTATCTATTTATTCATGCTATTTAATTAGACATATATTATCTGATTTATTTATTGAACATGTTCCTGTTGGTTAATTGTTATGATGACCTGTGAGCTACAAGGCACCTGAATTTCCCCCATTGGGATTAATACAGTATCTATCTATCTATCTATCTATCTATCTATCTATCTATCTATCTATCTAAAAGCAGAACATTATGTTTGTAGTTTAAATGTAGAGAACGTGAATGCTGAGAATACACAGCTGCACACAGCATGTTGTCTTTAATCCAGTCAGGGTGAAAGGTTATTTTAGCGCTCCATTAGATGGGAGCAGAAGGAGATGATGGAAAAAGATAACCAACAAGGGAGGCCCAGAGAGACAAACAGGGGGGCTTCAGTTAAAACAACAAGCATTGAGATTCCAGTCATGTCACTGAAACACTCCCTATTCACAAAAAACTAAAAGAAACACCGGCGGCCGTGCACTGCTCTGACTGCAGGAGGTTTAAGCACTCTCAAATATCAGTTTCTGAAGGTTTCTATTGAATTTTAAGTGAATTGTCATTGGTAGCTTGCCAGTAGTTAAGGTTTAATCTCTTGTCAAGGATCTTGTGTTTCTTAACAACAATTTCAGAGGAACTGAAAACAAAGAGCACTGCCAAACTGAACTGCTAGAGTTTGTCTCTGTGTAGGGTTATCAAGCCTGCAGTGTGATCCCAATCATATTTATTTTCTCTCTACTCCCTTTAATGTCCAGAGATGTGCAAAGAAAAGGCCTCAGAGGTCCTTTAAAGAATGTCCAGCTTATTTGGATCAGCAGTGTGCAGATGTTTACACAGCCAGTCACAGGGTAACTAATGATGTGAAAAATGTCAGCTCTGGTGCAGTAGGGTTGTTCTTTCCTCAGGGTTAAAAGTTGTTTAATGATGTTGTGATGACAGAAAATAATGTTTATGCACATTCTCAACTGCATGGTTGGTTTATTAAACAGAACACAGCTAAACACTTTATGATAGCTTCACTCTAGTGAGAACTAGTCGAGCACAAGTTCATACTTAAAGGTGCAGTGTGTAGAATTTGGCAGCATTTCGCCAAACAGAAACGGTGAATATAGGATATATTGTTTCTATTTGTATGTAAAGTCCGTCAAAATAGGAGTACAATCATCCCCATAAAATGTTTGTTTTATTTTTATTTAGTTAGAAAAAGCTTCAAAAAATTTACATTACCGTGGGCCATGTTGTCTACGGGTGGATTTTAGGGACAAAAAGAACCAAACGCAAATCTGTCCGCCTGTTCTGAAATCTACCTGGAATGCAGGTGAAGAAGAGGAGAGAGGACGGCAGCTAACAACTGACCAATAATCAATAAAAATAATGGTTACAAACTTTGTCACTTTAGTAAATGATGCTGTGTTCACGATCCCTTTTGGTCTTCACAGGCTTCCGTTGCTCAGGGATGTGACGTTTTGGTTATGGTTGGGCTCATTCTAGTATCTGAACAATAGATGTCACTCAAATGCCAAATTCTACACACTGCACCTTTAACTCTTTATTTATAAAGTATACATAATAACTTTGGAACAACACAATTATAAACATTTATTTGATGTATTAATACATTTTTTGTAAAATATTTCACTAACTATCTACAAAATGTACAAAGAACTATTTATTTAATGGATTAAAACATCCGTGTTTTTCATTGTTAGTAGATTTTTAAGGCTTTGGGCCCATTTGCCTGGCATAAAGTGTCTTGATGTAAAGCACTAACCTTGCACAGCAGCTGGATCAGCCTGGTTCAATGTCTGTAGTCAGTCAGATCCATCTTTCCAAGCTCATATCTACAATGATTGTGAGTGGCCTAGAGTGGCACAGCCAAATTAACTTCCTTCAGAGCAGGAAGAGGTCAGAGGTACAAGCAGCACGACAGAAGGAAGTAACTGCTCGTACAGAGATTAGCATAGATGCTCATAGCTTCAGTAGAGGTTTTATCAAAGCTGGACTGCATTTCTTTATTAAATGAAAGCCAAGCAATAACACTGAAAGCAGTCTTCTATAGAAATTACATTTTCACTCACATGGGATGCACATCAGTACATATCAACATTAAACATAGGAGTGTTTGTTAAAATATTCAGTTTAAAGTTCATTATGAGATGGAGACCTGAGAGACAGTAATGCTCAATAAACAAGAAAAAATACACACAGGATTAAAGATTTTGACCAAGCACAGAACTGCATTTACAACATTTGTATACATTCTAATAAATCTCATTGATATTTTGGTTCACAGGTAACAATACAGGCTGTGCAATGAGCTTTACACACGCTGAAGAGAACAGAGCCAAGAATCCCTGCAGGAAAAGGAGAAAATAATTTGCTTAAAAGCCAACAGGTTTTTGATGGACAGTTAAAAAGGTCTATTATTCACCTAAGCCTTCCTGATCTTGACAGTTTTAACTGGAGATTTAAATAATTAATTAATCATATTTCACTTTCACGTTATGCAGAAGTAACTGACTTGCCTTTCGGATCGTTTCATTTGAGCTTGATATTTCAATCAATCAATCAATCAATCAATCTTTATTTGTATAGCGCCAATTCATAACAAGTGTTATCTCAAGACACTTTACAATAGAGCACAAAGCTCTTCATATTATGGATACACATATATGCATAGATACATATATACATATAAAAATACACAAATACATATATATACAAATATATACATCCAACACCCAACATGAATCCATATAGCCAATCATGAATCCCTCCATCATGGCGGCAAGAAAAAACCTTCTGTTAAGCAGCAGGAAATCTTGAATGTGGACCCCAGTCTCATGATGAACAGCAAATCCACACAATGCTGTGTTGGGTGTGTGGGCAAAGGGAGGGAGGTAAGTGGAGACAAGTGGACTAAAGTAAGAACTAAAGCTAGTGACAGATCAATGGACCAATCATAGACCTGTCGTCGTCAAATTTGTTTCTGCTGCAATCAAATTTATTAGAGGAGGGTCCTCATGTCTGTGTGGTTGTGGTGAAAAATTTATAGAAGTATAATCAATAAAAGTCTTACTGGAAGTAAGAATTTATGGTAGTGATGAACTCATGGGTGCCCAGACCACAAGTGCATCCCTACCATATTTGTCTCCGTTAAGTAAAAATGTATTAGTGGTAGACCTCTTGAGATGTGACACCTCATTTTCAGGAGGGATCTCATGTCCATGTGGAGCTAAAGATAGTTACTATAGATGTATCAACCATGGATAGAAATATCATGTTAATATCAATATTAACAGCTATAATGATTATGAACTGGAATGAGATGGCCAAATATGTGTTATGTCTGTAATTGTAGTTATTGAGGCTTTGTGACTCCACAGCAGCAGGCAGTCTCCACCGAGGATCCCAGGCCACCTAAAAGACAAGAGCCAGAGACGAGTACAGGAGCAAACAGAAAGGGGCAGAGGCATATATGGAGAGAGAGTGTGAGAGAGAGAGGGATAGAGCCCAGTGTGCCAGATCCCCCCGGCAGTCTAAGCCTATTGCATCTTAACTATGTGTCTAAACTATGGACTGTGAGCTGGTCCCTAACTGAAAGCTTTATCAAAGAGGAATGTTTTAAGTCTAGCCTTAAAGGTAGAGAGGGTGTCTGCCTCCCGAACCGTGGTCGGTAAATGGTTCCAGAGAAGAGGAGCCTGATAACTGAAGGCTCTACCTCCCATACTACTTCTAGAGACTGATGGCACCACGAGCAGGCCAGCGTTTTGGGAGCGTAATGTTCTAGAGGGGTTGTACGGCACTACAAGCTCTTTGAGGTAAACTGGTGCCTGTCCACTGAGAGCTTTATAGGTGAGAAGAAGAATCTTGAATTCTATTCTATATTTAATGGGAAGCCAGTGCAGAGAGGCTAATACTGGAGTAATGTGGTCTCTTCTCCTAGTTCTAGTCAGTACACGTGCTGCAGCATTTTGAACTAGCTGAAGTGTCTTAAGCGACTTACTGGGACAGCCTGAAAGAAGAGAATTACAGTAGTCCAGTCTAGAGGTAACAAAAGCATGGACTAGCTTTTCAGCATCGCTCTGGGACAGGATAGGCCTAATTTTAGCGATGTTACGAAGATGAAAAAAGGCTGTTTTTGAAATTTGCTTTATGTGAGAGTTAAAGGATAGATCCTGATCGAATAGAACCCCAAGATTTCTAACAGTTGTGCTTGGCGTCAGGCTTATGCCATCTAGGGCACTTAAATCATTAGAAAAGATTTCTCTAAGGTGTCGAGGGCCCAGCACAATGATCTCTGTCTTGTCTGAGTTAAGAAGAAGAAAATTTTGGGCCATCCATGTCCTAATGTCCTTTAGACACGCGTCTAGTTTAGATAACTGATTTGTCTCACCTGGCTTCATCGATACATACAGCTGAGTATCATCAGCGTAACAATGAAAATTAACGGAGTATTTCCTCATGATATCACCGAGGGGAAGCATATAAATGGAGAAGAGAATTGGACCTAGCACAGAGCCTTGAGGAACTCCGTAACTTACTTTAGTGTACACAGAGGACTTGTTGTTCACGTGTACAAACTGGTATCTATCAGATAAGTAGGACTTAAACCAATTTAAGGCAGTCCCTGTAAACCCGAGTAATACCTCTAATCTCTGTATAAGAACATCATGATCAATGGTGTCAAAAGCCGCACTAAGATCTAATAAAACAAGTACTGAGAGAAGTCCCTCATCTGAAGCTGAGAGTAGGTCATTAGTTACTTTAACTAGAGCAGTCTCTGTGCTGTGATGAGCTCTAAATCCTAACTGAAAGTCCTCAAACAGGCTGTTGTCTTGAAGGAAGTCACATAGCTGATTAGCCACTACTTTCTCCAGGATCTTTGAAGTAAATGGAAGGTTTGATATAGGCCTGTAGTTAGCCAATGTTCCCGAATCGAGGTTAGGTTTTTTAAGGACAGGTTTGATTACAGCTACTTTAAAAGACTGTGGCATGTAGCCTGTTGATAGAGATATATTTATTGTCTCCAGCAGGGATGGACAAACTAGGGGAAAGACCTCCTTGAACAGCTTAGCTTAGGGATCGGGTCTAAAAGGCAGGTAGATGGTTTGGAGGAGGAGACAAGAGAATTTAGCTCCTGAAGGCTAATTGTAGAAAAATGATCTAACGCAGGTCTGACTACAAGTAATGGTACAGTAGGTTCAGGTGAAAGCAGGGAGTTGCTAATTTTATCTCTAATTTTAAGAATTTTATCATTAAAAAAGCTCATAAAGTCCTCACAGCTGAGAGCTAGAGGAATCACAGTCTCCACAGAGCTCTGACTCTGTGTCAGCCTGGCTACAGTGCTGAAAAGGTACCTAGGGTTGTTTTTATTTTCTTCAATTAGTGAGGAGTAGTAGGCAGCTCGAGCATGTCGTAAGGCTGTCATGTAGTTATTATGACTTTCCCGCCAAAGTATACGTGACTCCTCCCTCTTATTGGAGCGCCATATTCTCTCTAATTTACGGGATGCTTGTTTAAGTTCACGAGTTTCAGGAGTAAACCAAGGAGCTGCCCTCTGACGTTTAATAGTTTTTTGACTCAGTGGCGCAATTGAGTCCAAAGTGGATCTTAGTAGACTGGCAGAGTTGTCAACAAGCTGATCCAGCTGAGAGGGGCTATAGCTAATACCACAGTTATCAGTTGGCCAAGTTATTGAGTTTAAGGCAGCAGGAATCGCTTCTTTAAATTTAGCCACGGCACCATTGGACAGATTTCTACTCTTCACAATTTTGTTACAAAACACAAAATCCTCTAAGAAGATGGTAGAAGTTACTAAGAAGTGATCGGATAATAAAGGATTCTCAGGAAAAACTTTTAGTCTATCAACATCAAGGCCATATGCTAGAACCAAATCAAGAGTGTGATTGAAATGATGAGTAGCTTCACGAACAGCATGAATAAAACCAACAGAGTCTATTAAGGACATAAAAGCTGAGCTAAGGCTATCACTTTCTTTGTCAACATGAATATTAAAATCCCCTACAATAAGTATTTTATCAGAGCTAAGGACCAAGTTTGATACGAACTCAGAAAATTCTGATAAGAATTCAGAATAAGGGCCTGGAGGACGGTAAATTATCACAAATAGGACAGGCTGGCAGGTTTTTGAATCAGTATGATGTAAATTTAGAACAAGGCTTTCAAAAGAGGAGTAACTAGCCTTTGGTCTCTGATTGATTTGGAGACAAGAATGATAAATAGCTGCTACACCACCACCACGGCCTGTGTCGCGGGGTATATGAGTATTTGAGTGACTGGGAGGAGTGGAGTCATTTAAACTGACATATTCCTCCTGGCACAGCCACGTTTCTGTTAGACAGAGTAAATCAATGTGATTTTCTGATATAAGGTCATTCACTAGTGAAGATTTGGATCTCAGTGATCTAATATTTAAGAGACCACATCTAATTATCTGATGTTTTGAAGCTTCTACATTTGAGGTTTTGATTTTAACCAGATTTCTATGACTGACACCTTTTTTATTTGTTTTTGTGCTAACATCTATGTGGCATTTGGGTCGGGGGACAGACACAGTCTCTATAGAATGATATTCATCACTACTACAACTGTCATAGCAGTTATCATAGTGATGAACACAACTGTCATAACAGTAATGGGTGGATAACTGTCCTAAAGCAAGCGCAGAGCAGCGTGGAGGACTGCAGCTCTGCAACATGGTCTCATCTCTGAGAGGTCATAAGTATGACTCTGCCATGTTTTTAGATAGGAGAGATGCTCCAGCCAAAGTAGGATGGATGCCATCTCTTCCTATCAGACCAGGTTTTCCCCAGAAGGATGTCCAATTATCAATGAAGCCCACATCATTTGCATTTCAGTGAAGAATTATTTTAATCTGAGCATAAACCTATTTTATACAGTGTTCTTTTTGGCTCAATAAATTAAGAGTAATCAAATAATCATCCAAAATTCAGCGTAAAAAAAACAAAGCACAACCATGTAAAATCAAATTACTGTTGCACCCTGCACCTGGCTATTCGTAGGGAACATGCATCCTCAGAATAGTTAATACAAACTGACACCCTTGGAGCCGAACACTTTAGACAACTCGCTTCATGCTGTCAAAAAGGGCCCTTAATTTTATTGTCTCCCAGCAGCTGAAAGAGGTCTTCTTTGTCTTTACACTATCAGGTTGATGCTCTTGGTTGTCAGCTCTGTGTTTAAATCATACTTAATCATACTTTGAACAAAAATGTGTTTTTTTTTACTGTTCACAATATATAATTAGGAGAACAACACACAATTTACTTCCAGAGAATACCATATTATAAAGAAACCCCAAAAAGAGGAGAGAATGAATTAATGAGGGCAGATGTTCTGCCATCCATGTAAGATACTATAAGTAGAAAAATCCAGCAGACATCTCCTTATCCTGGCATTAAATATTGTATTAATTTGAGGTAAATATAACAGCCTTTTTTTTTTTTAAAGATTATCAATTTAGAATACTGACTGAAAGAAAGAGCTTGTCAACCTATTGATAAATAGCATTAATAAGCTAATGTTAGCTTATTGGCTCTTACTTTTGCATTGATAATAAAGAATTTCATGTTCTCCACTTTCTGAACCCCAGAAATATTAATCAAAGCACAATAATGTTAAAGAATACTGTCCACACTTTTCTGGACTTTTATCTTGTTGGCTGTGTAAGGGGAAGGATTTCCCATCATTACTTTGCGTGAACATCATTAACATTATGTTCTTGTGAGGACTTTACTGTTTTTAGTATCTTAAATATTGTCCTGGGTTCTCTATGTGGGTTCAAAGTGCCAAACTCATGTCCCGGATTAATATGTCTGTTTTCCTGCAGTTGACATTGGGTGTTAGCATGCATCTTTTTGAAAAATTAGAATTAAACAGCTCATGCTACCGCTTTGTGGCGCAAAGATTTACCTCAGAGTTAGAACATAATATCAAGGTTAAAATCAGACAAATTAGTATTTTACTCATTATTCATAAAAAAAGCAGATGTGTTAAGTTAGGTGGATTTTGTAGATGATGTGTAAAAGAATTCTATGTTAACAAATTAGTTTTTTATTAATAATTCAATGATGCTTTATAATGTGTAGTTATTATGAAGTTTAACAGTGGATGATATACCTTTCGAATGAACTGCTCAATCTTCCAGAAAGCAGGACTCTTATCATCATGCAACTGATAACAACTGACAAGCCATTGTTTCTGTTTTATCAGTCCTCTGCCACTGGTGAGAAAAGAATGCTGTACTGGAAAACCCATAGTAGGTAAGGAAACCATAAATGACAGACTCATTCATTTAGCATCATAACTTCCCGTTTTTTGTTTCGAACATTTCCCATAAAGACTGTTTAAAAAAGCTCTCTGTTGACACACAAGGATGCAATAATTAAGAAATAACACTTTACCCCTTTAACACCTTTTCCTGTGACAAGGAGAAAAGGACTGAGGGATTTGATAGTGTAAAAGACCATGAAAAAAACACTTCATGAGAAAGAGCACATCCGGCAATATCCAGAGCCTTGTTTGATGACTGATAATGTGACCTTTTACTTAAAATGAAACCTTACATCAGCTTTGGTGTCCAGGTGCTTTTTTCTCAGCCCCTTTGCATTTGTTTCTAAAGGCTGTGTGGATTTTTAATGTGCAACTGGTAGAAGTAGAGAAACTTGTAAACCTAAGCCTACTGTAATGTGATCATGGAAATTCTTGAGTCTAACAGAGGTCCTTCTGTGTCCACACATTCCTTGTGTCCCTGCATGCATTTTGAAGCCACTGCCTTTATCTTGTGCTGGAGCATTGATGCAGTATTGCAGTGACCCAGCAGAGTCTTCAAGCAGGATTCCTAAAATGGATATTAATACTGAAACATTTTTTTCTCAACAGTGCATCATATTTTGTCTGATTTTAAGGGGGTTATTTAGTAAATCAGAAAAGTTTACTTAATTGTTGTCCAAATACTCTGACCCAGAGAAAGTCATTCATCTTTATGTTTTAATTCAGCTTAAAGTTAGTCAGAACCCAACCCCTTGATTTTAAGCAGACCTCACACAGCACCAATTCCCATCAGAGAGTTTGAGTTACATACCAAAACATTGTGTAAGATAAATTCCCCTGCCAAGGCCTGAATTCTTCCCTCCATCATTAATCTGAGCACAGGTCAGTCCTGGAATGCACATGTGTTCATGGGAAAGATACTGTAAATGTTGACTACAGTGGACCTAATTTCATGAAAAAGCCGTCTGGAAATTTTGAAAGGGTTGTCATTTTCTAAATACAGGCCTTCCTAACACCCATATCTGACTTTATGGATAGTGGAATTAATTTATCATATCAACACACATTGGTATCCTTCTCCTCCCTGATTTTCCTCCTCAGCTCCTTCTGGACAGTCTTCAGCTCCTCTATGTTTCCTGACCTAAAGGCCCTCTTCTTCTCCTTTAAAAGAGCCTTAATGTCAGGAGTGATCCAGGGTTTGTTGTTAGAGAAATACCGTACTGTCCTGGTGGGTACGGTATTCTCCACACAGACACAGCACACAGCTGGTTGCCTGTTAAACAGGGGCTTGTAAACAGGAAGGAGATGAACCAGGTTGTGATCAGCTTTTCCCAGAGGGGAAGTAAAAAAAAACATATTTGCTGTTGCTCTTTTTAATTCACATTAATGAAAATGAAGTAGAGACACCATATCTGCAAGGGCATCTTAACTGGTTAGTGCTAAGCGTGTAATAAGATACATGGTACTCATTTTTCTACGATTTTAAAAATTGTCGCTGTTTTTTGTTGTCAAAATGAACACTATAAGTCCCTAAGCAAATGAGATGCAGAAATCAGTGGCAGGAGTTCTGATATTTATTTTATATACATGCACAACAAGGTCATAACCATTCACTCTCTACCACCTGAAGGATAGCCGAAAGAAACTCTGGTTGTGCCTGAGGTTTCTTTCTGTCTGTGTTTTCTGCTACTCTTGGGTTTAGAAATGCTCCTTACGTAAAGTGTCCTGAGATAACTCTTTGATTTGGCACTATTCTCCGTAGAAAGGATTGTTTGACTGATTATAGCCCCCGGCACAAATTGCATGTCTGAGCAGCGCATGTCTGCTTTTCTCAACCTCTTGAGTTCAACAGCCATGCTGATTAGGACAGACACTGTATGCTTGACTTGAGCTGCACAAGTTAGCAGTGTCTCAAGGCTCCTCCTAGAGGTATTATGTGCATCCTCCTATCCAGTAGATGTCACACTTTGGTAGAATTATTTCAGACCAAAACATTCCCATGGCACCCTCACCTCTTTTTTTATTGTACTGTATTTTTATTGAATCGTGTGCCTCAGAAAACCCTCTCTTTAGTGCAGAAAGTCCATCGCTTCTCCTGCAAACAACTCCTTTTACAACGTTCCACCATCATGCTTCTACAAACTGCATCCCTTAGTGGGATGGGTCATATCTCCTCCAGGGTGGGCTAATAGTTGGAGAGGAAGGGTCTAACTTCTGTGTGACACACAACAAGCTGGAAGAACTGTCCTAGTGTACACACAAACCTGACAGCAACATAGTCAGGGGAGTTTGGCTATAAAGAGGTCATATTTTGCCTCCTATCAGGTTCACATATTCATTTTTGATGACTATGAGGGTATGTTCACAATCACTAACGTTAAAAAAAACAAACATCGAAGTCTCAAATGACTACCCCTGATAGCACTGCATTCTCTGTCTGTCTGTTAAAGCTCCTGCCCCTCTCCCCAACTCTGCAGTCACTATAATGTCTATGCTCTGCAGTAGACTTGATGTCATTAGCCTATGGGGCAAAGGTGGGACATCACACTGGTAGGTCTATTCAGGGGAACAAGTAGATTTAGGCAGCCGCTTGAACTACAAAGAGGGGTAGAGGGGGAGGTCTTGATGCCTCAGGCTTTTGTTTTGTACATTGAAGTGCTCTATCACACAGAGGAGACCTTTTAAATACACTTAAAGGCATAAAAAGTTGAAAACAAAAATCATGATACGACCTCTTTATATTTTTTAGAAAGTCAGCATTTAGTGTTGTGTGCTTAGTTGAGTTTTGCTATTTGCTTTATCACTGTTTCAAATGTTGCATATTGTAACTTTGACCATTGCTAACATCAGCTGACTAGTATACTAGAAACATAATGCTAACAGGTGGAAAAACACATTTTTATAAACAAACAGAAGCCAATTCTTGGTTTCTGAGATGGGTTACGTGGGCACCACTTTAGATGGGTAGCCCTTGCTCAAAATGGGTGTAAAGCTGAGACGGTGTGGACTTTTACCACAATTTAGAAATAAATAAGTTGAAAAAATAAATTAATTAATATTTAGGCCAGATGTCACCGACACCAGACATGTTTTAATGAACCTGAATACTTTGTCAGTATTATATATGCAGGTTTTGATATTGAAATCATACTTAAACATCAAAATAGGATCTTATGAAAATCAGCTCAAACTTAAACCTAATACTTAGGTTAAAAAAGCCTATGGTTAGAGTTTGGAAACCTGTGAGGGAATTGTTTTGCTGGTGTTTTGTCGGAACAAAGGCTTTTAAACAGTATCACAAATACAAACTACATGTTGGTGCAAAGGATCAGAGGAGTACCTTTTAATGTTACACAGTAATCTGATAGTATTTATTTGATAAATCAAAGACTGTTTGTTTGTGTAACATTTATATAATATTGGTGGTAAAATCCTAAAACTTCTGAGTAAAACGGTATTATTCAACCATTTTTCTCAGAAGTAAAATGGATCAACTTCACCAGCATGTTATTTGAGATCAATGCAAATAGTAAGACTTCATATAAAGAACTTTTTACAGAATTAGGACAGTTTTGTCTTTTTGTTACAATGACTGGAGTATTTCCTGCTTATTGCAGTAGATTTTACTTACATTTCTTAACTTTTAAGATGTATTTAGTAATTTTTCATTGGAGTTTTGATAGAAACCTATACAGCCTTTTACAGTTAATTTATTTTCAGAAACAAAACTTGTAAAACTATGATTGATAAGATGTTTTATTGAGTTCCTGTGTGGAATTAACCTGACTCACCAGATGGCCACTTCCACGGAAACATTTCACTATTCCTTCTGGAGAAGAGCCCATACAAAATGTTTTTCAGAGGGCAGAACCTTTAAAAACAACTGCAGATGGTGAATGGCGAGCGTTCTGTCAGTCACACTCATCACAGCCCAATCATATCAAGCCACAGCATGACTTAGCAGCTAGGCCCTGTTGTTAGCCATTAGCTTAAACTATATTTCAGTCCTTAGACTATCTTCTTACATTAAATTATACACACAGATGAATCATTTACCACTCATATATGACATGAACCTTGTCAATGAAAATACCCACCAAGTTCCCTGGGTAAACTTCTGAGGGGAGCATATTTTGCCATAACCTGAAATATTTCACTAATCCATCTGGGAAAGAGCAGTTCGAAAATGTTTTCAGAGGAAGAGCCTTCAAAACAACAGCAGCTTGTGATTGGACGATCGTTTGGCTCATCACACTCATCACAAACCAATCCATATCAAGCAACACTGCTACGTATGAATCAGGCAGGTCCTTCTGCAGTGCAAGGTTAGTGATGATCACTTTTAGGAAGATTTTGTGAATAATTTCTCCATGCTGCAGTCTTATATTTGAAATAAACTTGCGGACAACATTAAAGGGAACCCTGACTGTGAAGACAAATAGTCATAAATATGCTTTAATGTTTATCTAATACTAGAATGTGTTGTTTAAAAAGCAAAAAGAATTATTTCTTTAAAAATCGCAATTTTTGTAACCTGCGGACGCCACCATTGTTTTACGAGCGCAATGCATGCCGGGTGGATGACGTGTATGGGTTGCACTGTGCCGAGCATGAAGACATGCTTGAGGAAATGCCATAGGCAGGAGACACTTGGTGTTCTTCTGCGAGGATATCAACAACTCGCTCCTGCAGATATAGCTGATGGCGAACCATCGAGCATGACCATGATCACAGAGGAAGCTGACGACGAGTCTGTAGACAAGTCTGTAGTCAAGTTCTGTGTTGACTGATTCATCTGCAGGAGTGAGTTGATGACATCCTCGCAGGAGAACATCCAGCATCTCCTGCCTATGGCGTTTCCTCCAGCGGACTTCCCTCGTTTCTCGAGAGCGTTTTGTCTGTATGTGTGAGAAAACTGTAGGCAAGGAATTTGGCTTAAGTCTGTGTTATTAGCAGCACCAGTGAGTTCTTTCATCAGCTTGGCTCGGCTAAATGCATCAAATGGATCGGGAGAGAAGTGGTGAGAACATCACCGTGGGTCCTTTAGAAGTTGTGTACGCCCACAAGCGATTTCCCACTCCTTTCTTCTCTTCTAGTCACAGGTGAAGCTGTGTAGACTTACATCACCCCCCTTGTTTCCCTTTGACTGAAAATTGCACCCAAAAGTAGCACAATTTGGCATTGTTATGGTATTTTCGCTCCTGATAGCCAGTGAGTAAACGTAGCAGCTCTGCACAGTGCAGTCCTATAACGTCATCAGCCCAGCATGCATTGCGCTAGTAAAACAATGGCTGCGTCTGTTGGTTAGAATAAGTGTTATAAATTGCAATTTTTAAAGAAATAACAATTCTTCGTGCTTTTTTAACAACACATTCGAGTATAAGATAAACATTAAAGCATATGTATGACTATTTGTCTTTACAGCTGGGGTTCCTTTAAAGGAAGTTGCAGGAATGCATGTGGCCCTCAAGCCATCACTTGCCCACCTCTTGCCTATATTATCAGTCATATTGGCATTGTGATGTCTATTTAATATACCATCTGGAACAAATTGTTGATGAGTAATTAAAGACCATACTTGTTATCCTTAGTGTTCTAAGTAAAATGTTATGGCTGTCTCCTCCGGATCTTTATACACTGCCTTATGAAGTTCTCTCTGCCAAAACACATAAACTTATTTATCACTCTCAAGGATAATGACACATGATTAGAAAGTTGGAGATGGAAATTAAATGGGAAATGTGTTATGCGCAGGAACTAAATACAAAAACAGGAAATTTCCTATTCACATCAGCAGAGGACTCATCCTGTGTTCCATTTGCATCGGAACTGGGAAGAGGGGAGTGAGAATGACGTCATCTCCGAGTTATCACCGTTCCAGTTACAAAGTTAGAAAAACCTTGCAGATCTACCAGGCAATTGTTAGCTGATGTAGGGACACCCTGAGTTGTAAAGTTCACAATTACCACATGAAGAATGTAAATAACACTATAGCAGCATTTCCATATATATATATATACATCAAACATTACTATATATACAGCTGATTTAGTGTGGCAAACACAAGTCAGAAGTGCTTAAAAACAGAATATTACAGGAGCTAAATAACTGTTTACACATCTTCGATTGTCAACTCCGGGGTGGTGAGGATCCCTGACTTCCCAGTAGGAAATTCCAACCTTGGGGGGCGTTCCAGTTGAAATTTCCCATTTGGAACTTGGAAACCCTGACTTCCTGGTACAACTGGAACACAGCATCAACCACAGACAGGATAAGCTTTAAAGGCAAAATGGGGTGGAGCCATGCTGAAGCCTGCCAGAGCCTGGAGGCTCTCTTTCCTGATCTAATTTCTTATCTGATGACCTCCTGTTCTGCTGTCTGGATACCACATTCCCTGTCCTCTGTGTCTGTCTCTTTCTGATTGCGTCACATCTGTAATCTTACAGTAATCAGGGCAGGGTCCTGTACATCCTCTAACCTTCACCTTTGTTTAGTCACAGAATAATATGATTCTGATTAGATTTGGAACTCTTCCAGTGTGAAGTAAGAGGACAATCATTGGCCTAAATAAAGATTTTTTTTTTAAATGACCCCTCCCCTTTTTCCATACTTTTAGTCTGCTCCTTACTCCTAACCTGACATGCCAGACGGACAGTTCCACATAACCGCCACGGAATTATTTCACTGGTACATCTGGGGATAGAAAATGTTTTCAGCCATACTCATCACAGACTAATCCATATCAAGCCACAGTATGATGTAGCAGCTAGACCCTGTTGGTAGCCGTTAGCTCTAACTACATTTCAGTCCTTTGACTATACATTAGATTATACAACACAGATGCATCATTTACCACTTATATGTGACATGAATCTCGTCAATGACAATATCCACCAAGTTCTCCCGCTAAACTTCTGAGGAGAGCATATTTCGCCAGGTATCGCTGAGTAACCCTGACTACCCTAGACTAACCAGGTGTTCTGTCATTTGGATTTCTGCATCTCTCCCAGTTTCTCAGCAGTGATCCCCGGTTTGGAGATGAGCAAAAACATGATTTTGGGTAAGAAGCTTTACGTGATGTTCTTTGCTCCGCTTTTAAAGAAGAAATTGAGTCCATTTCTTTAAAAAAACGCAGATATTGCCACATCCACGGAGACCACTTCAGAAACTGCCATTGTTTTCAAACATGCAGTCACTTCCTGCTGATGTCACGTCTTCATTTTCTGCCTCTCTTCCCTGATTGGGCCGTCTAGCTTTTGGCCGTGAAGTCGTGGGAGATTGAAGCTTGGCAAGATGGATCTGTTTGATTTCAGACAGTGAATCAGGCGGGTCCATCTGCAGTGCAATGTTACCTTTCCCCTGACCTCTTTTTAAATGTAACAGATGCCTTCAGCTGGTTATGAAGGGGTGTTACTCCTAAGAGGTGCTGAAAGTCTCAGCTAAGACTGGAGGCCTCCTTTCACAGTGATTACTTTGTTTTGTTATATTGTTTGGTGAGGGGAGGCTTACTCCTGTCCAGCTGAGTCATAAGAGAAAGCCTCTCCAAGAACAATCTGCCCCCTCCAGTCCCCTTTTTCTTTACTTTGTTCAGACAACAAGCAGATTCATCCAGAAACTTCATGCCTGTGGGGGAGGATGAGTCAGAGGATCTGCAACAAAGATCACTTAGGACAAATATACAAGTCTGGAACACATAAAGCTTAATAGATTTTACATTTTCCTGGTTCCAAAGAACATCATTTATTATTTGACATGTTAAAGAGGAAGTCTCTGAGACTGCTAACACAAACCACATGTAGGGCTACTCGCTTATGGACAAAATCATGACCAGGTTTGTGGTAAGTGATAGTGGCATTAAAATCATTAATCTTGACCTCTTCCAAGCAGGGTTGTGTTTGCTATAATTTGTTTGTCAGGTAGCTTAGTCTGGTACTATGTGACAGTCAGGGTTTGGGCCCTACTCCAGCTGTCACATGTCGATGTGTCCTTGGGCAAGGCACTTAACCCCAAGTTGCTTCCACTACTACATCACTGGCGTGTAAATGGGTATGACATAGCGTGGTTGGGTCAGCTAATCCTGATGGAAGACTTCAATTGAAAAACAGAACCATCAGTGAGTGAATTTGAGTTAACGGATGTGAATGGGAGGAAGTGATCTGCTGTGTAAAAGCTCTTTGAGCAGTTGGAAAGATGAGAAAAGTGCTACATAAGCTGAAGTCCATTTACCCTGTAGCAGTTGTCTGTGAGTCTGTGAGCAAAATTACTCTCGAAGTTCTCATTCTTCAAAAGGATTTGGATGAAATTTGGATGCAATTTTCAGGAAATGTTTGTCATGGCACAAGGAAAGGATTTGGTGGTTATCAGAATGCAGATGCAAAAGCAACTGGACTGCCCCTTAGAACAGCAATGATTTCAAAATGAGTCAGAATTTTATAGACTGTTTTCTGAATAACATGACTTAAAATAAATTTTAAAAACCCTTTAAACCTATAAACCCCCAAATGGATCCCACTGCTGTCAGTGGTGTGTAAATGTGCAAGAAATTATGATAAGCTAAAACTGGTGAACACATAGCATCCATTATCAGTGACCTATGATGCAAAAGCATTTTAGCAGTCAGACTAGCAAAGCACTACACAAGTTTAAGTCTGTTTAAATGAGCAACTTTACTGTATATTTCACACACATTGTACTCTTTATTGCTGATAGCTGATGTGCATGGTTAGTCAGCAAAACAGTTAAAGTTGGATAAGAAATAGCCTACATCAGATTTCAGATTTTAATCAGTACAGCCCCAAAATCCCAGTCAGATGCTCTGTCTAAAATCCATCAGGACCTTAACAAAAAAGCTCTAAATAAGAAAGTGATCCCCAACAGTTGCAGCAATTAAGGGGTGTTTGAAAAGTGTTCAGCTACATTATGTCCCACATTCACCTCATATTATATTCTTATAACAAGATCAGTTGTTTTCCTTGACGGTTTATGAACACACTCCATCTTTTCTCTTACTGGTGCCTGATTTTCTCTTAAAGGCAGACAAATATTTTGTGCTTCCAAAAATATGATCAATAATGAAAGTGTTTTACTTGCACCAACACCAACCTCTTACAAGGTTTTCGGTCTTGTGCCAAAAACGATCACTGCAGCTTTAACATGTGTCTGCACCTATAACCTGGCACAGCAGGTTATAGGGATGTGAACCAGTCAATATATTTCACATGTCCATCTGTTAAAGCTGCAGTAGATAGAAAGCCAGTAAACGGTTGATTTTTGAGTCTCATCTGAGTGAGGTTTCATTCGTCTCCGCCCTGAGCCCCTCCTACCAGACGAGCACGCGCACACAGCATACAGTGCACACAGAGACCCTATCGAGCCGCAACTGGAATTCACCAGTCCACTTAGCACAATTTTGAGTAATGTCCGAGTCAAGCTTCAACCGTATCCTTTACTAAAGGTAAGCAGACGGCTAAACTGTTAGCAGCATTCAACTTACCGGTACCCTGGCTCTGTCTGAGTCTGTCCCTCCGCTCCAGGGCAGCGGGCCCCTCCCGCTCCACCGTGATTCTCTCTCCCCCTCTTCTCTCTCACCGGTATCAAGTCTGTCCCTCTGCTCCGGCTTCACCGTGGCTCTCTCTCTCTCTCTCTCCCTCTTCTCTCTCACCGGTAGCCTGGCTCTATCCCTCTGCTCCGGGGCAGCGGGCCCCTCCCGCCCAGTTCTGGGCCCCCCCTCTACCCTGGGCCCAGAACAACAGACCCGTTTGCCCCCCCGTTGGCAGGCGTGTAGGCAGTTGTAGCCAAAGCTGGAATAGCTATTTTACCTGGTGCACCGTCCGCCATTGCCACTTGCTCTCACCTTCTGCCTGCCGCACAGGAACGCGCATATGCAGTAGAACAGCCAATAGGAACGTAGTGGTCTGAGCTGACCTTTGATTGGTTGATGCACATCGTCCCGATACTGATTCTTTAGAGGCTGAACACAGAGCCATGGTGAGGTGCAGAACCTATTGCTTGTCTCAGACCACTTGACTTGCATAATGCCTGGAGGATATTATAAAATTTTTACTCAGTTATACTAAAACAATGTTGCCTACTGCAGCTTTAAAGAGCCCATTGAAAAATGTTTGGAGAGGCCAGAGACTTCAGAAGCATATTATTACAGGCCAATCAGATAATTTAGTAGCTGGGCACTACAGAATGTGAGACACTTTGTAAAACAAACTCTCCTCAACAGATGTCAGAGGTGAAGTGAAAATATCCTCACTATAAAGAAGGTTGTAATGTTGACATTTGTTTATTATTTAATAAAGAAATGCAGTCCAGATCTGATAAAAATGCTACTGAAGCTTTTAGCATCTATGCTAATCTCCCTACTTTCTGTCATTCCGAAGGATGCTAACTTGGCCAAGCTGCTTTGAGCCACTCACATTTGTAGACTGGAGCTTAGCAAGATGGATCTGCTTGATTACAGACAATGAATCAGACAGGTCCGTCTGCTGCGCAAGGTTAACATCCCTATTTTTTGATATAATGAATTGAAAATGGCCCTCTAACTTCTGATGATTCCTGAAGGAAGATGACAGCACAATTTCTGTTACACTTTGCACTTATGCTGCTTGACTTTTGGGTCAGAGCACATCCAGTCTGGTGCAAAAGGAATATTTACATGAGGTGTACTTATGAGAGAAAATCCTTTCCCAACAATGTTTTGGTAATTTCTGCTACTTTAAGAAACAAAGTAGATTATGATGAAAGTCAGACTTTCTTTACATACAAGTCTAGTTTTGTTAATGATTCAATGATTTGACTTTTTCTAGCAGCAGGTCAACAGAGTAACAAGTTGCAGCAGAGCGTTATTTCTTGTCTTATTCTTATGATGCTTTTTAAAAAATGTCAGAAACTCTCCTGAGATCATTCCTGCCCAAGATATCTTTAATGAGACAGATGTTTGCTGACAGTGTGTTTCAGGTCCACTAAAACAGGGAGTGTCTCTCTTCACTCTCTGATGGTCTCAAGAGAGGATCATTGGTCTGCAACATAAAGCTTTACATCATTGCCATATGGGAATGTTTAAAGGCATGATGGGCAACACAAAAGACTCCAACAGTATTTCTTATGATTCTTTCCACTCATTTCTTTGTTTTTCAATGAACAGGAAAATTGAAGTAGTCATTTGGATTTCAATAGCCTCAGATTAACTGCTTTTCATTGAGAGTGTGTTTGGGGCTATGTAGTTCTCACAGAGTGTGAAGGCTGATGTCATACATTTTGGGGAGTAATAAACTGTAAATATTTTTCCAGATGAACAGCAGAGACCCTCCTCCATCATCTGACTGCAATTGCTCAGTGAAGAAGTCCTCCAAATCCCTTTGCATGTTATCCCCCATCCCCAACAATAACATCTGTTCATAAAATGAAAGTCTCTGCAGGCAGAAAGAGAAACATAAGGAAGGCTTTATCTGATGCCTCTTTGTTCAGCATTGGGGCTTTGTCATGGCTGCTTTACTACTGAATGTGGGGAAGTCACTAAACTTTGGCTCCCCCATGTATTGAATCCAGCAAAGTGATCCCAAGAGCAAACCCAGGTTTACAAAACAGGAAGTGACCTGACTTCACAAATATTCAAGGTTTATTTGATTGTTGAAATCAGGATTTTTAAATGGTTATACTTAGCCAACCTCCTACAGTACATTTCAACAGACAGGACACATCTGCTGCATCAGTGTATTATACAGCACCACTAGATGGCAGCAAAATATCAAATCTGGCATCAAAACTCCAGCACTCACTCCTCAGCCTTCGTCCAAAATTGCTGAAAGAGGTTTGTGGGGCAGACTGATCTTTGTGAGAAGGTGGAGGAGGGGGCTGCTGGAAAGGTTTGGATATCATATGGATTTGGGAGACCTCAGCTGTACCAACCACAGCAACCACAATTGCTAACTCTGACAAAGCTCATGGTTAAACCTAGTTAGCAGCGTTAAAGACAGATGATGAATGGTAGAATCCCCTTTAGTAAAAATTCACCAAATAGTGAGGACTCAGTCTTTTTAATTCATGGGGGTAGCATTTATTTGTAGTTTGTGTTTAGTTTCAAGATACAATACACTGTGTTTTGAGAAGACTCAAAACTGAAATTTTTGAACTGATACAAAAATGACTTATCTCATGTTTATACACTCACCGGCCCCTCATTAGGTACACCTCACTAATACCCCTTTCAGACTGGCCGTTTAAACCTGGTAACAATTGGCTCCTGTCGGCAGTTTGTAAGGGTTTAATTGGCATTTCGACCCGGGTCTACTGACCCTGCAAGCGACGCGGGTTTTTATCGGCTCACCTCCAATCGACTTCAGTGGGAACATCGGGTCAACTCGCTAATTTACGGATGATGTCGGCGTTATGTGCCCACGGCATAACATCGCGCCCGTCCCCTCTGTCTGTAACTTACGTGACTCTTTGCCATCTCAGCAACAAATTCCATCCGCCTTTGTATCATCAGTGCCGAGTTTTTTTTTTAAAAGAGGGACAAAAGTACAACATACAAAAAACCGTGTCCACGGTGTCCATGCTCCATTCCATTGTTTACATGGTCATGTTTCGTCACGCTGATGATGACATCAACGTGATGACATCAGCTTGATGCACCAGAGGAAATAAAACAGCCACGCAGCTCATCAGCTGCTGATTAGACCCGGGTCTGCTGGCTGTGGGAAATGAGTTACAGGCCGATTGTTAGCGGGTTAACCAGCATTGAAAAAACAAGCGTTTACCTGCTAATTTTTGTGTGAAAGCGGTATTATTGTTGCATACATTATTGTAACTAATTACAGCCTGTTGTTGTTTGTGCATTCTGTTAGAAATGTGTGTTAAATATCTGCTGCTAGCAGCAAATATATTGTGTTTTGCAGATACACAACTTTGCTTGTTCATTGTCTTAGACATGATGTCATCAGTGATTTGTCAAAATTGATTAGACGTTTAACTCATAAAAGTCAAATTTAAAAATGCTGAAGTCATACAACCCACACAGGAAAACAGTGAACTCACTGTCATATTCAAGAGACCAGTTTTAGATGATTTCATCTTTGTGACATGGTGCTTAACCCTCGAGGAAGAAGTCATCAGAAGACTGGTTCAGTTTGGTCATAAAGGGATGGACATGGTCAGCAACAATACTCAGGTATACCGTGGCGTTTAAATAATGCTCAGTTGGTACAAGGGGCCCAAATCATGTCAAGAAAAATGCCCCCCACGCCAGTACACCACAATCACCACCACCAGCCTGCGCTGTTAATAACCATTTTTCAGCCTGCCACTGGATTATGATTAAGCCTAATTATTCTAAGATTTTTATGTTCTCTGACAAAAACCAACAATTCAGCCTGTTAAAGACTCTGCCTTTTTATTAAGGACAAGTTACAATATATGATGGGCATTTAACTATTAATAAAGATAATGTGTTCACAGTATGGCTATGTCTCATGGATTTCCCACTGTTTTTGTGAGAGTGTGTGTGTTTTGCTGCTTGACCTTAATATTCTTTTAAGTGTTAAGTTTTTCAACATCAAGTGTACAAAGGTCTCTAACTTGGGCCTATAATGCAAAACATGCAGTAACACCAGGCTTAACTCTGACATTTATTTATTTATTTATTTATAGTTAGTTAATTTAGCTAGGAGCTTCCTTTCAAAGCCTCTATGATGTGCATAGTTAAACATGTTCTCATTATATGTCACCAAAAACTGCTTTTGTTGATCTGAGAGGTCTGTTTTTGTTTCAGGACAACCTTTGAACACACATTTAACAGGAAATAGCAGAGTGCATGATATGTCACATCTCTCTGTCAAGAAATTTAAAACTGAAGCCTCTGCAGTTTCTGGTTTACCCTATTGAGTTATTGCTCCTAACCTGCAAGGTACTGTCTGATCACCGTTTGGTACACCATGCACCCTAATTCTAACACTCAACAACAGTGCTGAGTGATAATACTACAAAATGACCCCATTTGTTATTAAAGCCAGATATTTTATGTCCTATGTTGATTCCTGCTTAAATCATGATATTGTAATATAGATGATAAATTAAGATGCTATTAGGGTACTTGTATGATCAACTGGAAAAATAATATTGACATGAAAGAAGGGCATCTCGCAGTCAGTATGTTTACATCCCCTGAGACAGTTTCAAATTATTGCGTTAGTCCGACTAAAGTGGACTTCTATCATTTAAGCAACATATTTGTCTGACTGAAATCAGACTGTTCTTTCTCAAAGGTGGAACAACACACCTAAACGCATAATACGCCAGAAGTTTACAATATTCTTGCATGTATACCCTTCCCTTGGACCTAGAAAATGGTGTGCTGTGCACATGCTCCGCTGTCTCTTCACATGAGCCATATTTACAAGTAATCAGGATAAATGCTTGACCTGTTGTAATATATAGATATTAAAGTATAAATTATAAAATAAAAGGACAAATGCTTTATCAGAATAAAAACACATCATGTAAACACCAGAAGATTCTGATTTCAGAAAGAAATTTCATTCTGAATATGCCAATCATTACTCCAAATGATGTTCCTGTAAATTCTTATTCCAAATGAGTCTTACTGGGTCACTCTCCCTCCTCTCCGTCCTACTCAACTGCACATCCTTAAAGCTGCTCACACATGGGCAGTTGAGGAGAGGTGAGTGTCGACCTCTACAGTCCCACCCTATAGCTGGTTCCATTGTGCAAACTGCATCAGCAACCTTTTTGTTCTCTTTACCAAGAGAATATTCAGTGATTGGGATATTCAATGATTGGTAGCCTGCAAGTTAGCTTCACACTGGTTCCTTCTTCAAAAATGTCATGTTCAAGAAACCAGTTTCTTGAACCTGTAATCTCTGTAAACTCTAGAGATTGCCAGCCATGCCAAGATCAAAGCTACTAAAATCAAATTACTTTCCCATTCTGATGCTTAGTTTGAGTTTCAGCAGGTCACCTTGATCGTGTCTACACGCCTACATGCATTGAGCTGCTGCCATATGATTGGCTGATTTATATTACTGTAGGTGTACCTAAGTGCACCATGCTGGTGAGTTTATATGCAATGTGTGGTTTCACACATTCTCCTGATCAACAAAATAGTGCAGTGAAATCCACTGGCAGACAGAAAAATTCATTACATGCATGAAGATCACACTGTACAGTTTATGGTCCCACATGTTTATGGTCTGGGGACACCTGCTTGTGGCTAATTTTCCTGAATCTTTCCTTTCTTGTTCTTACATCTGTTCACACTGAGTTTGTGTGAAAATCTACTTGTGACTCAAAGGAAGTCCAGATAAAATCTGAATGATAATTTGTCTGTTTCAGCTGACATATGCAGCTTGTCCTGAGAATCTGGCTTTTTGTGCATCTGTAAATCAGGTCCTAATATACATTTTTAAAATACAGTATTTCAGAACATTTTCTGTCAAATATTCTATTTTTCCTCTTGATAATATGACACACAGCTGTGCCCCAGCCCGCAGTGTAGATTTTACAGACATTATCGTCAGTGTTGTGGTAGGATAAACCACATATCTGACCATTTCTCAGACCTTTGAAATGGTAACAGGGTAATCCTCTGTTTGTAGGAACTTTAAACATGGATATTGACTGTCTTCTGTGGTTTTATTTTAACTTGTTTGTTTTGGACTGTCTCCAACATGTGCTGCATATGGACACTTTCTCACAGAGGTCCTGAGCCTGGAGCTGTTTTCCTTCTCTTCCTGGTTCATTCCCTCATCTCTGGGTTTGAATCTGGGGCTCACCCATGGCCCTGGGTGGATATACTGGCCAGTTGTAATGTTATGCTGTTCTTCATTTGTGTCACATAACCCCATTAACGATAGTTTTATTGAGTCATCATTTACCATGCTGCAAGATGCCAAAATAATCGAAAACCTCAAAACCCTCTTTGGAAGCCAAAACCATCGCTTGTCACAGACTGTTGGATTTCAACACCCAACCGATACCAAACTCTGAAGAAAATGAGCATGAATGCATTTTAGTTCCAACAGAGGCCAGATGAGCTTAATCCTTGACTTTAAAGATGTGATTAGCATTTGAAAACAACATGCCCCAAGGGACTGTGGCTGTCTGCAACGTCAGAGTGTTTTTTAGTGTCTATACTGTGGAACACATAGGGCCCTGATGATTGGCCTTTAACAGATTAATAGAGTTCATCTGGGAACATAAATCTGAGAATGTGGCATGAGACCATTTGAAGAGGTCAAAGGGAGGAAAAGGGAGGGAAGATGGTAACACAAGCTGGCCCCTGTGAGCTGCAATTGATTTTTCTTATGCTGGAAGCTCCAACAACCAGACACAAAATAGAAAAAAAAAGACTGGTTGGATTGTAGGGGTAATTTTGCAGATAAAAGACATGATTAAAAATGTTTGTTGACTACCTTTTTCCGAGACACAAAAGAGACCATGGACAGTTAAAAATATAACAAAAAAAACTAAGTCAGGGTACGTTTAAGGATGGGCTGTTGGATATTTAAAATCCATGACATGCAGCTTACATATGTCTGTGTGTTCCTGTGAGGATACGGATGAGATATTGGTATCTTGGCCATGCTGTGAGTGATCAAGGTCAGTATCATTAAAAATAAAAATAAAAAAAACAATAATAACATTTTACATAAGAAGGTACAATCAGCTGTCAACTTTTGCCACTATTACTGTGAGTAGTGTGAAAGAAAGCAACATATACAGCTGCTGTGGAACATCTCATCTACTAAAAATGGCCATGTTTAGCACTCCCAAACTTACAGCAAGTCTCATCACTCAGAATAACAATCAAATGTTAAAATCTATGTTGAAATTAACAGTATAGAGACTAATTGGCCTACATAGGAAACTTTCTAGATACAGAACTTTCTGGTATTTCTCTTAGGGTAAAGCAATAACTGTGTGCCATGTTTTGGCTGTTAGGATAAATGAATGTTGTAGTTTTCATGCCAGAAACAGGAAGATCTGAAAAAAAAAAAAATCATCAAAAAGTTTAAAAATTTTAAATGGCACTATATCTGTTGCTGTGTGCTAGCAATAAGACAGCCCTTTAAAAACAAGGGCTACAAACACTTACAGACCGTTGTCTCAATCAACAGCTATGTGCCAAAATGTTTATTGCACAATACTTTTGCATTTGGAATTATCCAGGCATTAACCTTATGATTCTTCCTGCATTTGGTAGTGCCAGAAAATTTCCTGAGAATCCTGCTAGATTTGGAGAACAGTCATGTTGTAGCAGCTGTTTAGTGTAAGACTGTCTTATGATTCAATTTTGCCATTTTAAGGTAGTCTTTATCCAGTCATGGCCTTTAGAAAAAATAGATCATGTGTAATATTATCATAGGTATTTAGTCTCGTCCTTTGTAAACTGTGTTGTCCTAAACAGGAAGCTACAAGCTAGTTGATAAAGCAGGGAAGGGAGCATACAGTGCTTCAGGACCATGAAAGATAAGAAGAAATTTGATTGTGGAAAGTATTGTACTAATCCATGTGATAGTTGTTTGATTATCCAAGGAGCCTTCAACTACATTAGTACCAGGTTTTTGCTTGACAGATTTTTGGGGGTCTGGATTCTAAAAACATATTAAAATATAAATCTTTTGGTCTAACTACCATACAAATGCAGCCAATTCAGTTTGCCCCTATCAGTTCTGGTACTACACTAGGAGTACACTAGAAGTTCCTGCCACCTTTTTTTGGGGCCTAAATTCCAACATTAACATGCCATTGTTTGTTTAATGTTTTTATTTTCTTTTCCCAACTTAAGGCATGTTTAACCTTAAAAAGATCATTTTATATCACCCATACTACTGCAAGCCACATGGGGCAATAAAGAGATTTGTGCTCTGCTCTTTGAGGCTGTCACCACTAGCTTCAGCTCTTTATTTATTTATTCATTCCTCTGGTTAAATTCTGGCTAATATTGGCTTTCAGGTGTCAGGTGTTCAATGTGAAGTCATTCACGGGGGGTTGCATTTATACTTACATATCTCATAGTAATAAAGATTGATTGAGTTATAGGGATGTAACAACAAGATACAAAAATATTCTAGCAAAACCACAACATATTTTTCTACCTCACATTTTCAAAGTTTGATAATATTCTGGGGGGGCAATTAAGAGCTGTGTGGGGCCTGATGTGCCCCCCCCCGGGGACATCTGTTGATGATCACTGCTATGCGGGATATGTTGGACTAATCCATCTGGGAAACAACGTGAGAGCCTCTTGATATAGGCTATTGAATATTGGACATTTGTTAAGCTAGGCTGTAAAGATGTATATTTGAGCTTTAAAAAAATTGTCCATCCCTCACAATCATATAACTTCCACGTTTCCTTACAGCCAGTTTCATGCAGACACACACTGCAGTTTTTGTCACTTGGGCTTACTTTTCAGTCCCAAAGGTTGCCACTTAAGATAAAGTTGAATGTATAAGAGAACAAGAATCTCTCTTTGACATGTCGTCTGCTCTGAGCAACAACAGTGAGGAAAGAGAAAAACAAAGGAAAGAATTCACTAAAGACTGGAGAAATCAGCGAGCTTGTTATAGCAAGGTAGCTCATGACCCAATCACAAGCTTGAGCTAATACATTAAAGTTAAAGACTGCAACTTTCAGACATAATTCACACTGCTGTGCTTCTACTTAGTCTTTTCCACTTGTATACATGTGTACATGTACAGTTGAGGCTTAACTTAACACAGCGTTATTTAAAAATAATCTTAAACATAAAAGTACCACTTGATCATGGGCCAACTATAGCCAAATTCAGGACCATGGGAAGTCTATTGGCTAGCTAACTGTAGCATACATGGATTTGGAAGGCTGCAACAGTTTCAGAAACAAGAGCAACTGGTGGCCAAACCTTGAAATGGGTAATGAATTTAATTTAAACTTACCAAATGAGAAAATATAACACTAAAAGCTAAAGGCCTTCATTAAGGGTAATTCTGTGTTTTCAGCAGTGTATTTTTACCTCCACTTAGTTATGGGTTTGCCAACATTTGTCCATTTGTAGGTTTGTTTGTCTGTGAGTAGGATAATGAAAAAACTTCAGCAGACTTTTATTAAATTTTTAGTTTATGTTGGTCATGGCACAAGGAAGATCCGATAGGATTTTGGTGGTGGTCTGAATATGGTGGCAGATCCAAGAATTTCGTGAAGGATTTGTAAACATCATTAGATAGGACAGTTTTCCACATTTTTTATATTAACTCAAAAAGTTCTCAAAAAATTTTGATGGAATTTTCTGGAAAGTTGATCATGGTACAAGGGGGCACCAGTAGATTTTTGTGGTGTACAGAATCCAGATGTGGATTCGGGGTATTTTATATATATATATATATATATTTTGAAACATTTTGCAATAGGGCAGTTTTCACATTGTTGCTAATAACTCAGCCGACAATGTCAGAAATGCCTTTGATTTGTGCTCCCTTAGCACTTCAAGTTTTTTTTTTTTGACTAATTTTGATAAAGATGATGCCTTAATGTGAGTTCCTTACAACTACTGTGTGTTAATTTCACATTTTGGTTCATCAAGTTAGTTAGTTAGTAGTTATTGAGTTAGTTAAATACAGGAAATGCTATGACTTAATTCATGGCAACAGTGTGTTGATTTTTATTGGCTAAAACTGCTCTTGAATGTGTATGAGTTTTACTACTTAAAACAATACAAAAGCCATTGTTAAAAATGATAAAAATTTTATTCAAACTATTACGAATTTTTTAACTAAAGATAAAAACTAGATCTGAAATAACTGCCAAATTTTAACACTGAATTCAATATAATGATTGGGTTCACCAAAACTAAGGATGAAAAAATATATAGTTTTTACCTCTAGCATTGATCTGAACAGCTGCAGAAGACTTTGACATCCTGTTTTTAAAAACCCCACCTTTTCTTAAACATTATGAGGATGTCTTTTTAAACCACACCCTTGTTCCTCATGCAACTTTCCATTTGAAACCCCACTGATCAGAGCAAAAAGAAGACAGATCAGCGATTACCCCATGAAAGGGAAAGGATGCCGAGGTCTTTTTGGAGGCTCAGCAGGAGCTTTCAAAGGTCTTGTGACCCCCAGCACCAACCACCCTTCCCCACCCTTCCCCACCCTTCCCCCTCTCAGAGGCCTCCTGGGCACAGTTAACACCATGAGAGAGGGGCACTGACTTCCAAGGTTTGCTCAGGGTACAGTATCTCCACATCTGGAAGGCATTATGGTGCTGCTGCTGCCCGAGGGTGAAGCACAGGGAGACGATGATGTGGGAGTGAGTGTGTGTGTTTTTGCCCAGCTGTGTGTGTTTCACAGAGAATGACTAAATGGCATTGTTTGGAGGGAGTTTGAGTTTGTAGCTGTGACCTCTTTAGGAATACTTAGGCTAAATGAGGCATTGGGGAGTCATAGGAGATATGGTGGGTGATACAGTGTGAAATACATTGTGTGTGTGCTGGATGGGTGCTGTATGGCTCTTTGTCCGTGCAGCTTGTTTGAAGACTGACTCTTTCACTAAATGGCAGGATGTAGAGCTTTAGACCCTTGGCAACAGAGCTGCTCCATCTGAGCCTGGCCTGAAACAAGATGGCTTTGTATGTGGATCGCCATCCTACCCCTCCCTTCGTTCCCCTTTTCCTAACCTCCCTACCTACACTGGCCACAGCCTCAGGCAGGCCACACCAGGTGCTCCCCCTCCTCTGCTTCACCACAGCATAGGTTTCACTGCTTTGAGGGAGCAAGAGTTACCTCACAGCAACCTGACCTTCATCAAGAGTGCTCTGGATAAGGCGGCACAACAAACTGATATAAACACATATTTTCAAATGAAGGTGTAGGGTAAGGTGATGTTGTTTGGATAAAGATTAAGTTAATGTTGATCAAAAAACATAGATGGCATATGCAATGCTCAGGGAAATTATTTTGCTACAGTATGAACCACAACTGTCAACTAATTTATTTTGGGGGCATTAACATTGATATATATTTTTTTGATTCCACAACATCAAAATCAGAAGCACTGAGTCACCAATATTAGATTTTTTTCAGTCCCATAATAAAAAAGGAATGATGCATATTACTTTTCAATACACAAATATGTGTGCAACATTTAGGGTGCTTTTCCATTTGCAACATTTGGCGTGTTTTTCCAACTTAGCTTGACTACTCAGTTTTGGTACTAGGTAATTTCACAGTATTTACTTAAATAGTTCCTTCTCATCATTGTTAGTGTTGTCATATGGCTGCTGTGGCACTGCTGTGGCATCTAAAGCCTCATTCACACTGCCGTTTGAAGCTGGAATATTTACACCCCTGTGTCTCTTCGCCTCTACTCCAAATGTCCCTGGGAGGAAATGGGTAAAGAGTTGACTCCCCATTTGCTTCTTCTCAAGAGATAGTATTAGAAAGGGGAGCACACAGACACAGTCGGACACAGAAGGAGTGAGTGTCTCTAGCCTTATTCACATTGCATTAACACAAAATTCCCGCAACAAGGCTCCATTATATTTACACTCCAAGACATTCACATTAATTTTGAAGCCGTGACATCTTTGCCTTCATCTCTCCAATATCATGCCTCTGTTACTACCTGTAGAGGAAGAGCAAAGAGAGGATCATTTCTTTCATTCTATCCTATCTCTGTGACATCCACAGTGTAGGTGGAGCCTCACAGGAGTGTATACATTAGGTCTTAAAACAACAGTGTGAATCTATCTTCTGCTTCCATGAGTAAGGGGAGCACCTGCTGTGTTGTGTGCATCAAGGCTGTATCTCACTGTGAACTGACACATGCTATACCCTCACTGAATGAATGAGAATGTTTAGAGGTATAATGATGTCAAAGCCTTGTAGCAGCATTTTTGTGCAAGGGTGCTGGGGAAAGCGCTCAAAACACCACTGAAGGACATGGAGGCTGTAGTGTTGCTGGCTCTTGGTTTGTGGCTTTTTGTCATAGTAAGGAAAAGAGTTTTATCTCACAGATGGTTGCAAGCAGCAAAACAACATAAAAGTAGAACAGCATTTGGGAAGTCATACAGCAATATGAAGCTGACAACAGGAGGTGTTTCATTTCAGTTTCAGATATTGCCATCTTGCTGTGGTGATACTCTAACCCAGTGGTTTCCAATTTTTTTTGCCAAACACACATTTAAGTTCAAACCAAAATCTGCCATGCAAAATATTATCTTCAACATGAGCTATAGCATGTGATTATCCCATACAAGTTTATTTTCACCTTCCAACCTTATGAGATGGAAAAACTGTATTACTGATGTGAAGTGTTTACATTTGTTTATATTGAGGTTTCTCACCAAAACAGATTTTTCATTCTCTTGAAGTTTTAAAGCAGATTTAATGAACAGAATTTAGTTTAGAGTAAATATGCACTTACTTTCCGAATGGAAATAGGGACCTCTGGCTCACACTCCTGCATAGTGGGTGGCGGTAATGCTCCTCTGACTTTGGAAGCCACCCGCTGTTTAACAAGAAGAAGAAGAAAGTTAATTGTAGAGCTGTTATCGTGGCAGAAGCAGCAGAAAACCTGAAGAAAAGAAAAGTTTTATCTGAGGAGATGAATAGAAGGAAGTGGGAGAGTAACAAGCTAAATGCTCGCACAGGTATAAACATTGGCCCAGTGTTCACTCGCTGGCGTGAACCGAAGGCCGAGGAGGGATGTCTGACCTGATGCCGATGTGGCCCTGTTATTGTTGGACTGGTAAGTAAATGATGATTTTTTGAAAAGAAACATGATCACACTGTACCTTATCAGTCCACATGGTTTATTTGTCTCTCGGGACGTCCTGTCGGCTCGCTTCTCCTCCCTCTGTATGTCAACAAATGCACGTTTGCGTGAGTCTGTTTACACTCAATGTCCAAAGAGGCCCCTAGAGAGCTGAAAGCCGGGATATTAGATAGTGCGGCCTTAAATCCTAAACAATTTAAATGGGCTCTTTCTCAGAATGACTAGTGAGATATAGGTAATGATTCCGTCTGGTGGGTCAGGTTAGCAAGTTTCTAAACAGATTTCAAAGCATTAATATTTTAATAGAGTAGAAGGAGTAATCAGACTTTTTTCTTTTTTAAATTGAAAGTCATAGGTACAGCTTTCTTTTATATTTCCAATTTTAAAAATGCTGAAAAGGGTCTCTTCTTTTATCTTTGTTCTAACCTGCAAAACTCTTTTAAGTTTTTAAAGGATTTTTTTTTAAAGTTACTGAATTAGATTTTTTTTAAAGGCACAAGTGTACCCTGCAGCACCACTGCTCTTACCATTAAGTGGTTAGCAGTGTCCCCAAGTCTCATTTATGTATCAGCTTAGCTTGCCGATGCATAAATGAGACTCACCAGAGGTGAAACAAATTAAGTTCCTCGTGTCAGGTACATTCCTAATGAAGAATCAAAAGAATTGAGTACACTGGTGGTTAAGCCAAACCACATATTGGTAATACCCTAGCAGACGCAGTGGAACTGGTGTGCTCCAAATGTTGCAAACATATTTGAGCAATTTAGATGGCATGGCACCCTCTTTTTTCTCTTGTAAAAAACATGACCTCTGATTTTCATTTTCTGTACTCTTTGAAACCTCTTGTTGCTATAGAGGGTTTTTTTTTTTTTATAAGACACATGGTATTTAAGAGTAACACATAACTGAGGTATTATTGTCTGGGCCTCCAACAAAATAACACGATTGACTCTCTTTTTGCTCCCATAGTAATGACTGTGGAACTGTTTTGGCACCAACTTTCATCATTTCATTTTTAACATACCTGAATGGGGTGTACTTTCTTTTATATTTTTGAAGTCGATATGCTTTTCCTCAATATATTTGGTACAGCTGTACATTTTTTCACTAATTTTCATCGTTTAAACACAAATCCTTTATCACACATTTCTTCACTGTTAGCTAATAACTGTTACACAGAGCCTTGAAGGGGACATTTTTGTCCTGTATTTTAATGCCTTAAAATATAATACTGTATGTTAATTTTTTTTTTCAACTTTTTTCTTCATATATCTTTAAATCTACTTCAGTCAACTACCAAATATTCAATGATTTTCACAGTTTTAACCCTTAAGATGCCAATTTGGACTATTTAAGTGTCAACCCACAAAATTCCAGGTTGCAGGGGTGACTACCTTTTAACTTTTTATGCCAAAGACGAAGCAAATCCAGCTCTGCATGTGTACGTCTGTGCATGTGTCTGTGTTAATCTCCCATTGTTAAGTGCTTCATTTATTACAATGGATGTCTATAGGAGCTGTTTTTTTTAATCTGACAAAGCATAAAACTACAAATTCATAAAAACCAACGTTGTTACTAATCATTTACATGTCCAAGACTGTAATAATTCATCCAGAAATTTTCACTTTGCATTCAATATATTGAAATTATTTCAATTTTATTGTGCTTTTCTAAACAGAAATTGCTGGTGTGATCACATACACTGGCATTTTAAGGGTTTAAATTGGCAAAAAAGATTGAACACTTGATAGATAGGATCAGGACTGAAGTAGATTAAGAGATTTATGAAGAAAAAAGTGGAAAAAATTCTAACACATGACATTTTTTTTTTTTAAATTCTGACCTAGTATAAAAACTACAAATCCATAAAAACCAACGCTGTTACTAATCATTGACATGTCTAAGACTGTATAATCCCCACTAGAAAATTCCACTTTGCAGTCAATATATTGAAAATATTTGAATTTTATTTATTTTATTTCTACAGATATTGGTGATGTCACCACATACACGGGCATTAAAGGGTTAAAATTGTGAAAATTATTAAAGTCTTTATAGTTATGATCAGGACTGAAGTGGATTAAAGGGTTACAAAGAAAAAAATGGAAAAAAATCCAACATATGATATTTTTTAGGGCCTTTTAAAAGGGGGAAAAAAATCCCCTATTCAGAAATTAAGGACTTCTGGTATCAGGTATGAAGGTTAAAAAATCAAGGTATGATCTTTTGTTCTTGCCCAGTTCTACTTTGACAGCTGGGAGCCAGAGAGAGGCAGACCAGTTGATGTTATATCACAAGCAACATCATTCTTATGGAAGCAAAAACCTGAGACCTTCCTTTTTTGAGCAAAAACTGTATTCTGACACCATAGCAGCTGTTTAAAACACTCATCCGACAATCATCTGGCTTGTTGAAGGCCTCATTTTGTTGGTCATAAAAGAGGCCAGCCTCAGGGCGACGCTGGCATATGGAGGGCTGATCGCTATCTGAACCCTCACATTTATACATGGAGTCAGATTTTAGAGGTATGCACAGCCTCAAATGGCAATTACTAACTGACGCATACGTAATTAATGAAAAACAGAGGGCTCCATCAGACGGGAACATTCTCAGCCACTTTGTGAGATTTTTCCTGGCTGTGTAGCTCTCACACCCCCCACCCCCTTTGTATTTTTTTTGTTTTAGAGCGGGGTCCTCTCTATAACATGAACACATGCTGTGCTCAGCCTACAGCCTCAGGCTCAGCAGAGACAGCAGTGGACAACCTAGGCCTGCCCTTTTACTCCTCTTCAACCCTCACATCAACCTGTCATCTTCCCCCAAACCCTCATATCTCCTGTTTGAACCCCCTCCCTCTCCCATCATCCCATGAGTAGGCTGTTATTGAACAGACAGTTCACAGACATCCCCACTGAGACCAGTGACCTCATCAATGGGCAGGAAGTTGGACGGTTCAAGTTCCTCCTGTGAGAGTAGTCCCACACATCTCTGTGAATTTGATTCAGGAGAGCATGAGGAGCTACGGGGGTGTGGAGTCCCCTCTTTGGCTAGTCTCTCACTGTCAGACAATGCCACATCATCATTGTCATCCACTGGGGGACACTGACAAAGTGAAAGTGTATTCAAGCACATCTTTTTACTTTTGTCATTTTATATGATTATCTATTTTCAAAGGAAAATTCTAACTTTCACATTTTAAGGCAAAAATCATGCATTTGACCTACCTACATTTCTGTGAATGATCTGAATTGCAGACTGAATTGCAACTTTTGGTCTAAATAAGCTCAGGGTTTCTTTTGTCTTTACTAAAATTCAATCAAAAGTCAATTAACAGTGTTTGATTGGTTGTCTGAGTGGTTTAGCTAAGTCAGGGATGTTCAAACTATTGCCAAGGGGCTAAATGTGGCCAAATATAATTTGTCCCAAAGAAAGTTTAAAAAAAAAAGGAAATTTGGCCCAGAGTATCAGGCCTGTTCTTTACTGATTATAGAGACAAACCGATTACAGCATTTAGGAGCAGCATGAATCACCCTATTTGATTTCTTATCTGGTTTAAAACCAATGTTGTGTGATCATCTTTGATCACCCACTAAGCTCCTGCAAATGTACCAGCTCTGTGCAGTTTGCTCTTGTCTTAAGCCTGAAAGTGGAGATGGGCCATCAGCATCTCCTCTCTGCTGCTCGGAGGGTCCTTTTTGAACTCCACCAGGGGCCCCCAGTAGTACCCTTAGCCAAATAGGGTCCCATGAATTGGATTGGCCACCCCAAAATCTTCTATAAGTGACTGTTTGACTTAACAGGCCATGAATGAAAGGCTATAATGTAGGCTGTTTATATCTTAGCTTCGTGAGGGCTGAGAGTTTGAGCTAAGCTGTCACATATCGATTTGTCCTTGGGCAAGACACTTAACCCCAAATTGCTCCCACTGCCGTGTCAGTAGAGTGCAGATGGGCATGAAAGGGCGAGCATGTGTGAGTAAATACTGATGGATAACTGAGAACCATCAATGAGTAAATGTGAGAGTGATTGGTGTGAATGGGTAGATGTGGCCTGTGGTGCTAAAGTGCTTAGAGTTGTCAAAAAGACTAGAATGGTGCTATATAAGCTTAAGCCTATTTACCATTACTGTTAACCATATTAACCCAGCCATCATAAAGATTTTTGTATGATTCCTTTTTCAGAAAAAAATAGGCTATTTCATTTCTTCAGGCAAAATTTTTGGCAGGTCTAGATGTGCCTTCGTGTGTTTAACAGGTCTCCCCTGCATGGTAGAGCACTTCTATGAACAAGGCAAAAGTTATGCAGCATCAGGACTTCTCCTTATTGCCATGTTTATGGCATTGGCAGCTACCTAAAACAGCCTGTCACCTGCCCCCCTAAAATAGACCTACCAGTGTGATGCCATACCATTGTGTTGCTCATCAGTTTAAGCCAACTGGCTCACGGTAGTAATCCCAGTGCAGAGCGAAGACATCAGAATGAATGCAGAGCTGTTGAAAATGCTGTGCCAAGCATTGCTGAATTGACCTTTTACCACAAAGTTTGCCTGTGAACCAATCAGAGCAGACTGGGTCCACATGGGGAAGGGAGTCCTAAAGGGGCAGGAGCTCTAACAGAGCATCTTAGACAGAGAGAGCATACAACACTATCAGTGTTGCTCACTGTGAAAACTGGAGGATTTTGTGAGTGTTAGTGGTTGTGAACATATTCTAGCAGTGATCAAAAATGTATATATGAACCTCAGACATGATATGAGATCATGAATATATGTATCACGACTTGATAAAATATCAATGCAGCACCTTAAAACCAATACAGTTTTACAGTTTAATCATATCAGTACTTTCTTAAACCACTTTTGAGTTAGCTGAGCATTTGTCACTCATATTGGAGTAAGATTTGACCAAGAATATTGATATTTTAATTAAGTGATAGAGTTGTGTACTTTGTCCACCTCTGTTGTAGCATTACTCCAGCTTACGCTCCTCTGTATGGAGAATGATTTCAGCAGAAAAGAAGTTCAGTCCAGGTGTCTCTCCTCCCATGGCTCCAAACTGCTGCAACGTGGCAGTGGAACAATGCAGAGGAAGGGATCAGATCAGAAAAGAAAGAGGAAAAGAGGAAGGAGCTTTTGACAAATGACAAAAGCAGTTAAATATATAACCATTCATGGACAAAGACGTGGTGTGTAAATGACCAATAATAGACAAAGACTGCTCTGTTCCTTCTTTACATCAGGGAAAATTCATTAATCCTAAACGTCAGGGACACACACACTGATTGGTGGCTTTATCCTGGAATGGGTCAGTGACCTTGACTGTTTGTCAGTCTCTTCCTGCCAAAGTTCTGCTACTTCAACAAATGACATCAGTGGGAATATAAACCAATGAAGATTCAACCCCTTTAGTGGTTATCAGAGGAAATGTAATACTTTTTATTTCTTTAGCCTCATTGTGAAAACAGGCAAAGCATCTGGACAATATTTCATTACAGAATTTCAACATGCAAGAAAATGAGCTCTGATTGGTGTCATCTATTAGATTTTTTTGGTGCTGCATTATTGATCCATCCATTTGAGTACTGTGTTCACAGGGATCAATGAAGCCCCAATTAGATGTGTCCTGGAGCTACAACATGCACAAGCTAACAAAAACATGCTCTCAAAAGTAAAGAGAGATCATGAATAAATATCCAGTATGACCAAGCACTAAAAGATCTTAACACCCTTTTGTCCTTATTTCTTGTACATCATGTACACACCTCCTACTCCTAACCTCTCTCAGGCAGCTTGCAGTGAGTAAGTTGCAACACGTTTGTTACCGGCAGGTCTCGCTTTGTGCTGACTCCACAAAAATTCACTTCAGCTCCAGAGGGCTGCGCCAGGGCTTGGCCACTCCTGACATGCACGGAACAAAGACCTGCCAGAAGGCCCAAAGCACTTCCACTAAGAAGAAGAAAAAGAAGAAATATAAAGAAGCCTAGGGGGGAACACAAGACCAGGCAGAAATCTGATTGAGGGGCTTCCTCATGTGAAATGACTGAGAGCTGGGCAGCGACTCAACTCAGCTCATCACAGATTTTTTTTTGTTTTGTTTTGCTGAAGGGGATCATTGACGGGTTTGTGCCCAGATGTGTGGGAGGGAGACAGAGCTGAACAGTGTTTGTGAATTTGTTCTAACTCTTCAGCCACAGTCCATTCTCCCAAATAAAGCTGCCATACTTCCAGGCACTTGGCGCCTCCATCACTGGTTCTTGCATGCTGAAAGAGTGATATTTTTTTTAGACTCACATAGTAGCAGCCGTGTCCACATTCACTCAAGTGTTGTAATGCAAGTTGTAAGAAACATAAGAAAGCCTTAACATGTATTTTTATCACAAATTTGTCACTCAGGAAAAGAATGCATTGATAACGTGACGCAATTTAAACAGTACCACATGCCTGTGAGGCCCACCGTCACCAGGCCCGACCACAAGACACCCCCTCTGCAGCAGACAGACAGACAGTCAGTCTGGATGATCTATGTCTTTTAAGGGCCCTTTCTCCCCTCTATCTGACACTGAGCCAATATTCATACTTTGGAGAAAAAGAACGTTCAGAGAGAGACAGCAGTGAGACTGGGAGGACATTCACTGATAAACTCTGAACCCTCACAATGAGAACATTCAGACTGGGCAGGCAGGGACGAGCTGCTCTGAAAAAGATCATCAGGATGTTTTCACGATTTTTCACAGATCTAATTATACTGTTACTTACACAGAAAATATAACGATCATATGGAACTGTGTCAGAAATTATTACAAGACTGTAAAAGTAGTTGGCATTGCAACCATGACATTGTTCCTATTTTTTTCTCTGTCTCTTTCAAACTTTGAGTTTAGATTTTATCAACGTGGTTTCCTGGTGCTAGATATGATCATTTCTTGGTAAGATGGAGGCACTAAAATGAAACCACAGGTTTAAAGTACAGCATTTCATCAAGGCTAGACAGTCTATACTATGAGCAAGTTCACAGGGGTGGAAATTACAGACAAAAGTGTATGTTTTTGTTGCTGAATGCAATACATGATACATACCTCATCTTTTTTTTGGAAAGAAAAGGCACAGACGATTTCAGTTCTAAGTCAAATCCACATGGGAATAATGTCAAGTGACACAAAGTCACTTTTATTTACAGCCAGCTTCACAATGTCAACATCTCCATGAACAATGACTTTAATTTAAACAGTTGTATGTGGATAAATATATTCAGATAAAATACTCAACTTGCTTATCTTGTGGCCAATAAGCATAGTAATGTGAGGGCGTTTTGCTGTGAATAAACTTTATACTGAATGAACAATTTTGCCTTTCCAACATCATTAGAATTATGCTTCCCATACTCAGACCTGTTGGCTTCATTTATAGATAGCAGGTGCCAAATCACAAGACATAAAACATCCTAAAATATGATTGAACTGAACTTGCTGATTCATCATATTTTTGCTTCATATGGTTTTATATTACAACTCAATCAATATCAGCGAACTAAAACTCAGTTGAAAATGAAGTGTGTTTGGGATTTAAAGACAAAACCCCTTAAATTTTAACTGTTACACCAGACCTGAATTACTGTCCCAGCCCAGACTTGACAATAAAGTTTTATAGATGTTTCAACAGAAATTTAAGTGGATATTTTCTGACATCCAAGATTTTCAGAACATTGGCAGATTTATTTTTGGAAATTCTGGAAGGTTATTTTTTTTTAATGCCCTTTCCAATTTTCCTAATGGCTCTGGTGCTTGATTCTAACAATTCAATGTGTTCCATCATCAGAATGAGAACGCAAAGAAAGAAAAATCACACTAACTTTATGGCCTAATACCAAACCTGATTGGCTGATGCATTTTCTGTCCCACTGACTTCGTTAAAATAAACAAGCATTTTTTTGGGAAAATTGGTTCCTAGCATTAAAGCATTCAAGTTTCAAAATTTGTTATACAAAGGTGGTTTAGCTATTTACTACAGTTAGATTTTTCTTTTTTAAAAAAAAAAAAAGTCAATAGATAGGAACAGAATTTTCTGTACAGTAACTACTTCCTGTTCAAAAACAATGCAAACTATTTTTATTCAAGGTCCTCCTATTCCCAAACAGGGGAAACTGAAAATGCTATTTAAATAAAAGTACAGGTCTTAGAGGGTTGTGTCTTACTTTAAAATATATCATTATCTATTAATAACTAAATCACACACACACACACACACACACATATATATTATATATATATATATATATATGTATATATATTTATATATATATATATATATATATATATATATATATATATATATATATATATATATATATATATATATATATATATATATATATATATATATATATATATATACATATATAATTATATTGCCCAGCCCTGCTACTAACCAACCACCATTTCTCCCACATAGGCTTCTGTTTGTGTTTGTGGCTGACCAGACTAATAAATTTGATTTTGAAAGCAAGACAAGCATGTGGCCAACTTTCCCAGACGCTCTCGTGACCGTCACAGGAGTTAGGGGCAGTTAAACTACTTGAGCCAGTAAACTCCAGATGAAGTGTTCAAACGCTTTTATAAAACTAGCACTTTGGGTGGTGATAAAGCTTTAGCAGGGACAACCTAGACGACCTGTTAGCAAGCATTCTGTAAATTCAGATTCTCCCATGGAGTGTCACCAACACACAGCCAAGAGCTTGAGTTTTTTGTTTTATAACATTAGTATGGAGGCCCAAAAAGGATACGCATCCATACAGTACATTCAATTTGATACAATTTTTCTGTGATAACAAATGAGTTTATGTTATTTCAAGAGCTCCTAGTTGATTTATCCCAGCATCTCAGGACGTCGATGCTTATTTTTTTTTGCTTATTTATTTCATAATGGATTTACAAAGGTAATAAAAATTATGGCATAATTTAGTCAAAAATGGAGGAAAATGGAAATAAGCTGTAATTTGGGAATCTTATTAAAATCATTGTATGGACAAAAGCCTGGATCATACTTTCCTACTCAGAGACAAACGACTTACCGAAAGAACTCATAGAGTCAACCTGAAATATCCCTCATACCCTTTAAAGAGACCATATTATGCTTTTTGGAGTTTTATATGCCTCTTATTATGTTTTGCATGCCTCCTCTGCATAAAAGTGCACTTCTATGTATCAGACAAGAAGTCTGCAGCATCCAGACGCCTCCCTGTCCTCTGTCTCACTTTTTATAGCTGTGTGAAAGGGAGCGCAAGAAGTGAGCATATAACAGCTAGCTAGCTAGCCCACAGGCTGACCAGGTTCCCTTAAGGACTGACTGACCATCCCAAGGGTCAAGTCAGTGGATGATGATTTTTTTCTGATTGGGCCATTTGTAGGGGGGGTTGTTACTTCTGCTAATTTTTGTCTTAAACACATTTAATTAATTGGCATATTTAACCCAATGCATATTACTAACTCCCATGAGTAAATTGTTCATTGTTGTCTATATGTTGGGGCATCGGTGGCGCAGCTGGATAGTGCGCTTGGTCAGTGATTGGGAGGTTGCAAATTCGAGCCCAGCTCCGGCTGTCACATAGTGATGTGTCCTTGGGCAAGACACTTAACCCCAAGTTGCTCCCACTGCTGTGTCAGTAGCGTATAAATGGGCATGAAAGGGCGTGAAAGTGTTAGCTGATACTGATGGATAACTAACATAGAAACTCCGAACCATCAGTGAGTGAATGTGAGAGTGAATGGGTGTGAATGGGTAAGTGTGACCTGCGGTGTAAAGCAGCTTTGAGTCGTCAAAAGACTAGAAAAGCGCTATACAAGCTCAAGTCCATTTACCATTTACCAAGTCCATTTATATGTCATGAACATAAAATGTTGCAATTCAATATTTTTTCCATCCCAAACATGTTCATTTTACAGGAAAGTTGATCATTTTAGTATGGGGCATAACGGGATTGACTCCCTTTCAAATCAGCTTCAAGGGGCACCTCTAGGAGCTACAATTTTTCAACATTTCTGGCATTAGCAGCGTTTCTTAGCCCTGACAGTTGCAGCTTGAAAATAGGTTAAATCGAAGTTTCACAGAAATGGAGTGGGAGGATCCACTTGAGTCAATGGAGAGCTTTATGTGCACATGTTTGATATAAAGATGGAGGACAGAGGAGCGAGAGTGAGACGGAGTGATAAAGAAAGCATGTGAAAGTGAGAGAGAGTGTGTCTGTGGAGATAAGTGAGGGGTCACTGACGTCTGGCTGCCTGCGGGTCAAGAAGGTCAGAACTGATGTAGAGACATCACGAACCATGACTGTGTGGGAAAACCAGGCGAGGGAATGGGGAATATTTTCAGGTCTGTTTGGGATAATTGAAGTGCGTCCTTCAGCTGGAGTGTGTGTCGGTGAAGCGCTGGCCATACAGAGAAGGGGGAGAAGAAGTAGAAGGAAGGAGGAAAGGAGGGAATATGGTCCTTGAGTAGGTCTGGTTCCCATTAGACTAGAGGCCCGGGGTCGGTTTGTTTGTACAGGCAGAACGTCCCCAAGGAGAACAGAGGCAGCCTGATGTTGCTCCTCCCAACCGGGCCGCCATCAAGGGAGTATCAGCTGCAGTGTTTCACTCTCCCTCCCCTCCTGTCCTCTTTTTTTTTAATCCCTCCCTCCCTCTTGGAACAAAGTCCAAACGGGTCTTCTAAACTGTTTACGGATGTTCTTTGTTTATGTGCAATTCATAAGAGCAGTGTCGAGAGGTCCTGTCAGAGCCTCCGGCCCTGCTGTCCTCAAACCAGAGCCATGTGATTGATACGTCATTCACATGTGAACCGAAGCCTGTGTATTAATCAGCTCTGAGTGTATTGGGCATGCACAGACAGGCCTATCACTCACATGGGTTGGGCTACAGCGCTGTAGTAACATGCTCCTTTTAGGCATAAACAGAGGCCAATCAATAAAAAGGGTTTCTACGACTAGTGTACAACAAAGCTTGCGTAACATTAATTTTCCATTGTGGTGTTGTGTCATGCAACATTTTCCCAGCATATATTGAGCTTTGTCCCATTTGCAACATAAGCCACCCCCCAAGCAACTTCCACCCAGAAAGATTTTATGGTTTTTGGCTGCTGTGGTCTCTATAAAAAACACAGGAGATAGAAGTCAGTCAGACTTGACTGACACCATCCTTGTGGATTGTCGGCAATAAAAGCCTAACAACAGCACGGCCACATGCAGAAACACTAACAGGTAAATAAAGCAGGGAGACTGATTGAAGCAGCATGACTTTGACGCCAATGTGCTGTGACAGACGGGGCTGTAAAGATCTGAGTGCACAGTGATTTAGTCAAAGTGAGACCCTGTTGATATCGTAAAACGGTGAGGAAGCTCTCATCCAACACTCTACGCCGTATTAAAGCAGTAAGAGGAGTCTGGCAAACCTTGAGGGGGTCGGGGAAAGGGAAGGGGATGATGTTTCTCCCTGGGTGCTCTGCAGGGAGCGCCTGGGAGGGGAACTGTGATTTATGGAAACCAGAACTTCACTAAAATCTTTTCCTGGAATTCTGAAGGGGGCTGGGGGTGTCCGCCAAGGAAAGGGTTAGGGGGCAAGAGTGGTCAGAGACCAGGATAAGATCAATATTTCACTGAGGCCTCTAAATCATTGCCCCTCCAGAGTGAGTCAAGCAGGAGAGCTGATGAACAATCAGTCTTTTCTTTTTGCACTTTGATTTGACTCAAAGCTTCTTTAAGTGGCTGGAGGTTAAAGGGTTGTTTGTGAAATGTGGGGTCCTAAAATTTGACTGTTATTGGAGCTAGTGGAGGTCAAAACTGCAAATCTTATGTGGCCATAACATTCACCAAAGTACCTAAATTGTAAATGAAAGGTGAACAAATCAGAGCCCAACAGTTCTCCTTAATGTGAACACAAGCCGTTTTTAACATACGCTGCTGAAAGTTTCTAGAAATATCAGGCAGGCCTGAAGCCCTCTTCACAGCAAGTTTCTGCAAAAGTCACAAAGCTCTGCCGTCATCATGCCTTAAGATGTAAGATGGCTCCACATACACACAGTCAAATGTGCACACACACACAATATGTAGTGAAAGCTAAACTTCACAAGGGTGGAATATGCCTTTGAATTCCATCCATCCATCCATCTATCCATCCTCTCAGCAGGCCAACATTTAACCCAGATAACCATGGAACATTTTCCAGCCTTATGGCCTGAAATAACTGATGCAAAACTGGCAAATAAACTAACAAACAACAAAGTCAAATGCTACTTTCAGTGTGTAGTGCAACAGCATATTTACGGTTTACTCACAAAAATTACAAAATGCTTCTTGGTGAGCTGCAAGTGTGAATTACACAATTTACCCCAAACAATATCCAGAATTTTACTACCATTCCCCTTGTGCTTCCATGACGGTTGCAAGCAACAAGACAACATACTATCTAAGCAGGGGAGAGTTTGGAATCAATACCCCTGACTCATGGTGAGACTTTTCTGAGGTCAGCAGTGTCTCCATGTCCCATTTAGTTTCCGCTCAGCTCGCTGGAGGGTAATACAAAAAAATGTGTCAGGTACAAGGTACAATCCCTGATGGAAAAACAAAACAACTGATTCAAGTTGAGCTGAGTCCAGTTGATAACAAAAAATATAAAAACCCAGTAGATGTTTTTGGGAGGCCAGAACCTTTTAAAAACATTTCCAGTCGGGACTATGAGCAAATGGACTTAAACTGCCAACAAAGCAATGGTAGGATGTAAGAACAAGCTGTTTTGGGCAACTCCTGGCACTGTAATGATGGGTAGGGTCAATGATTTGGTCAATTTCTCAGCTCCAAACTCAATCATTCCAGCTTGAAGCTGCGCACAAACGATCTACCTGATTTTATAGACACTGAATCACCAACGGGGGCGTCAGTGGCTCAGTATGATAGAGTGCTTGGTCGGTAATTGGAAGGTTGCATTTTCGAGCCCAGCTCCGGCTGTCACATAGTGATGTGTCCTTGGGCAAGACACTTAACCCTAAGTTGCTCCCACTGCTGCTTCAGTGGTGTGTAAATGGGCATGAAAGGGCATGAATGTGTTAGTTGATACTGATGGACAACTGACACAAGTAGTCCAACCATCAGTGAGCGAATGTGTATGGGTGTTAATGGCTTGATGTGACCTGCGATGTAAAGCAGCTTTGAGTAGTCAAAGATATCTAATCACTATCCAAGGTCAATAACATTTACCATTTGAATCAGGCAAAATTAGCTGCACTGCAACATTATCTGTTTCATACTTTTGCTGGACCTAATTACAAGCAAAATTTACTTGGGGCAAAAATCTCACCTACTAAATTAAATCAACTTTTTTTTTTGATTGTGAAAGTACTAAAGTCTGTAAAATGTGTCCTATGTTATCAACTGAATCAATCCATGCTAGATGAATATTATTTGTACAAATGATATAAAATAACAGAGTTTTTTCTTTTTTCTTCTGATTGACAGTCACTGGCAAAGTGACAAAATCATTGACCAAACTAGTGAAGCACTCCGAGAGCTCAGACCTCCACCAAGCAGCTCAGTTCCACCCATAAATTGTGATTTCCACCCAAGATTATAGTCCTATATTTATTTCATATGCACATTTTGGAATGAAAAATATCTGCAAGAAGTGTGTTGATGACGTAAATGTCATCCAATAGAGTGACCTAGTCAGTAATGGGTCTTGTAACTGGTTGACCGAACCAATTTGCTGCTGTTTGTACAGATGTTGGTGTTGTGCGCGCCACGGCACTTCCGGTGGGCGATGTCACCAGCCTGTCGGTGAGAGCAAAACCACAGTACTTCAGTGCGCGGTGCGTTCACTCTATGTGGAATTTGGGGGTTACGTTTTTACACTCACACACACACAGACTTCTGCGGACTATTTCTGTATCGATATTATCAGCAGCCTTGTTTCAAGTGATTGACAGGCACGTCTGGAGGGACTGCGAGCGAGCAGAGCTGCCGGGCATGTTTCTATAACGTTAATGGGCTCACAGTCATGTTACTAGTGGTTGTGAGTTGTAGAGGACTGGGATGTTCATTACAATTTCAGGAGAGTCTGCTGCCTTAATATGTCTTAGAAACCAAGGCTCCAGGAACAGCGCCAGGCTTTCTCCATTGGCAAAACGTTTCCTCCTCTCCGCTATGTCTGTGAGTAGAACTGCATGCACAGCTTTCAGAGCTGATTGGCTGTTCGCTGTGCCCTGACTCTGCATGTAACCAGAGCATGTAACCAATCGGATGGTGCTGTGGGTGGGACTGGGACTTCATTATAAACTTCAACATTTTTTTGTGATTTCAATCTGGATCAGATCAGCACCAAAATGTATTGGCTTCTTCCTTGGACCAAACCACACCTCTGGTAAAATTTTCATGTAAATCCATCTGGTAGTTTTTGCATAATCTTGCTAACAGACAAACAAACAAACAAACAAACAAACAAACAGACAGACCCCGGTGAAAACATAACCTCCTTGGCAGAGGTAGTTAGCATTTTAAGAACATTTCTGGTGTTTTCTGATTGCTCCTACAACATCAGAGAACAATCTTAAATCAGAAGTCCCGGCAGTAAAGCTGTCCTGCTGCAGCTTTCCCGGAAAGAGTAATGCCTAATTCAGTCTGTTTTAAGTTATTGGGACTATCGCCCAACCGCCAGAGAAGAATTTGTGTGATAGCTGTTAATTAAAGCCACATTTGTTATCCAGCAGCGATATCCGTCAGTTTATAGAACATTCCCTGTGGCAGAAACAATCGTGCTTAATTCTGTGTTTTGGGGTTGATCATAGACACAAGGACATGAACAACACTGACATTAAATCTCCCATGATCCACCCCTGCTGCCTCAGGGAAGGTTTTTCACACCGGATGCGACCCATATTAAACCTGCAGACTGATTAGAGAGCAATGTGGCTGTCTCACTCTGCTCCATCACCTTCCAGACTTTTACCTCCAGTGGCATGACTCACGTATCGCTGGGCAGAACCAACCCAGCTGGCAGGCAGGAGCATGAGCTAACAGTCATCATGTTGTGAAAAACCACACCAACAGATGTGTGTATCCAGGGCTGACTGATCCTTTGACGTGAGGGCTCTTTAAAATTAATGCAGTGAGAAATCTAATAGAGGGCGGAGCACTTTAGTCATAATTGCTCATTTTAGAGGGAAAACATTACGGCTCGATGTCACCAGCAAGCTGAGTGTTATTGGGATATTGAATGAGGGATGGTTTTCAAGTTCTTGAGCAAGTATGTGGAATCTGGAGCTGCATTTAATTATCCTTTACCTATCGTGTTTGTATTGTGTTTCTACTCTGGTGATCTCATGAGTTCCAAAGACTTTTCTTGCACTGTGGTTCTTTTTCTACAGCAAGTGGTAACTTTCCTTTTGCTGCTGAAGTTATCACAGTTTTTGCTGTGGTGATAAGTCAACTTAGAATTTGATTGGACATGGCCAGTGAGGTCATCATGCAATTAGAGTACAGCTGTATCAATATCACCAGCCCTCTTGGACTCAATGTGATTTTCCATCTCCACCCTCCACCCTCGATACCCCCACACAAAGAGCTTTCTGAGCACTGTTTATATATGTTCCCCTTTTGACCTCCATTTCTTTAAAGCAACACTGAGGCTTTAACTGTAGGGCTTTTCATGTGACATTTACATATTGTAACATAGGATTACAAACAGCTATAAAAAGCTTGAGGCTTAAGTCATAAAGGGGATGTGAGATGACTCAGATGAAGCAACAGAAGCACTTCCCTGTCAACAACTGCCTGCGCGAGATGAGTGTGTACCTGTTTGCTTTGTTTAGCAGGTCTCTTGTAAAAAAAACAAACAAAAGTTATTAGTATGCCATGACGCTTGATGTTAGTCAGATCAAGTCCTCTTTAACACTGTTAGAGTGCACAAGATAAATAATACATGCTGTCTCTGTAACTTTTGATACACCTTATGAAACATAATAAATGAATTATTAAATCAGAGAAGTGGTACATCTCATCTTCCACAGACAGGCATCAAAGGTCATGGAAAAAAGAGAAGCTGCATCCAAATCGAGCAACTCTAACATACGTCATTTAGCAAAGCAAAAAGAGGAAGAAATCATCTCCACTAGCATGCAAAGACCCACTCAAGGGTGTAATGACGCAAAGAGCCTGCGCCTTAAAACTTCTCTCCATGCTGTTAAAATTCAGCTTGAGTTAAAGTCAAACAGAGGTGAGCAGCTCTGGCTTTGTGGAGGGGGATTTTGTCAGCACGACCTTGGTGGAGCAGGGGTCTGAGGGACTGGAGGTGTTCCAGCTGCAGCCAATAATAAACACCGAGGAGGGAAGTGAGACGATGATGGGAAGAATGTGTGCCGTGTGCTGATCAAAGCTTCACTTCCCGGGTGGCGTGTGGAGTTTGACCACAGGGGAGGCAACTGTGTGCACCTAATAAACTTGGGAGTGTTTCTGTCCAGTTCAAAGGTAACTAAGAAAAACACAATTGAAAATACACAGTGGAACATGTTATTAATTTATTAATCATTTACATGAATAATAAACCATATCAGCTGCTTGCACAGACAACAATCATATAAAACTTTATTGTGCTAATAAGTTAGAAGTGAGAAGTTGTTTTACAACTTCCATTTGAACATTTGATCCTGTCTCATTAACTCTTGCAACACCCCCCCCCCCCCCCCCCCCCCCCCCCCCCCCGAAAAAAAGGAAAAAAAACTGCAACTTTTTTACTGTTATTGCTGAAACTTTGGTCCAAACCTTGGACCAAACCTTGGTCTTACTCATTGTGTCACATCCCCTGGTTAAGCTAGCCATTTTCTTTCTGCCTCATGTTTCATGTCTTGTCATTTCCTGTTTTATTTTTGTGAGTACTTACCTTGTGTCTCCTCTCCAGATCACTCCTTCCTGCCCTCCCCTACCTGTGCTCCTCGTTCATCTGACCCAGGTGTTTCACCTGCATTGATTGTCTGAGTGTGTGCACCTGGTGACCCCTGGTAGTTGGGCCCTCCCTCATGTATTTAAACCATACACTCCCTGTCTTCTGTAGGAGATTGTAACTGTAACGATTTGCCAGAGGAAGAACCAAAAGCAGACTCAGAGACTAAAGGCAAGATTCAGTCCGTTTAATCAGGAAAAAAGGGTTTGGTATAGCCTTGCAGAGCAGACGGACCTGCCTGATTCTGAAATCATGCATATCCATCTTGCCAGCCTTCATTGTCCAAAGATCTTCACTCCGACTGGAATCTTATCGGCCCAATCAGGGAAGAGAGGCGGGAGCTGCAGGAGCTGCGAGAGCTGCAGGAGCAGCGGACATGACGACAACAGGAAGTGACTGCATGTTTGAAAACAATGGCGGCAGGTCAGGTTAGGTTGGTTACACAGGCGTTCAAAAAACAAATCAGGCTGAGGTACAAAATCAGCAGGCAAAGATCAGGGACAGATAATCAGGAAATAGGTCTGGATTCACGAGGAGTCAAACTAAGAAACACTCGAAAGGATGCACACAAGGAAACAACATGATCTTGCAAAGAAGACAGGGAGTGAATGGTTTAAACCAGGGGTGTCAAACTGATCCAGTGCAGGGCCACTGTGGCTGCAGGTTTTCATTCCAACCAAGCAAGAACACACCTGATCCAACAAATCAACTGTGTAAAGACAATCCAGTTGATTGAGTAATTTGCATCAGCTGTGTTCTTGCTTGGTTGGAATGAAAACCTGCAGCCACAGTGGCCCTTTACTGGATCAGTTTGACACCTGTGGTTTAAACACACGAGGAAGGGCCCACCAGGGGCCACCAGGTGCACACACTCAGACAATCAACGCAGGTGAAACACCTGGATCGGATGAACGAGGAGCACAGGTAGGGGAGGGCAGGAAAGAGAGATCTGGAGAGGAAACACAAGGTAAGTAATCGCAAAAGTAAAACAGGAAATGACAAGACATGAAACATGAGATGGAAAGAAAATGGCTAGCTTAACCAGGGATGTGACACATTGTATTTCTGTGTTAACATGTGTGTGTTAAGAAACAAAGGTGCTTCAGGCTATATCAAGAGAGTGTGAGATTTAGACCCCTGCTGCCCTCCTGTCATCACCGTTGACACCTTTTGCCTTGATGTGCCTTTTACAACAACTTTACCTGAGCTACTTCATAAATGAACTCCTGAAAGATTCTCAAAAACTCAATTATGCTGCTTGTGAAATCTGTTGGAGTTAAGGCCAGATCTGACATCAATTCAGCCGGATTTTGATCTGACTAGGTTAGTCACCCAGCTTCAAACATCCAGCTCAAATAGAAGTGACAAATGTTCTTGTAGTGTGACATAATCAATATCAAGTCCAGGATGCCACAATACTCTGATTCAACAAGACTGGCATGTCAAAATTATTTTTTGGGGCCCTATTGCATGCTCAATGTAAACATTCTGGCATGCAGCACAGGTCTCTCCTATTTCCACCCTGATGCACTTGTCATTTTTATGTCCAGCACTCATGTTGTTTGAACAGCAGATAAATTAATTTAATTTTTCAATTAATTACTCCCATGTCTGTATTTGTGTAATAATAGGTAGTCAAGTGCAAAGGTGGTGAGGTTCTTTTTGATGATGCAGATAATAACTGAGCTTAAAACAATCAAAAACTTGGTCCAAAGTCTGTTTTCTTGACACAATGTGTTTATGATATTTAGAGAACACATTGTATGGTCCAACACACATCTGAGAGATTTTCACATACACAGGATGTACAAAAGCATACATTTTCTACAGTTTTAAGCAACCATATGATACTTTTATGAGCCTTATATGCCCACTTCTGTGAACAGGACAAAAAGTTTGCAGTAAAAGGACTTCTCCCTCTCCCTATGTTTATGGCACCAGTAGTTTGTTGAAATGGGGTGTAACATCCTCCCAATTTTTTGTCTTCAGTTAAGGCTTACTGGCAAGCCCAGTGCAGAGCAAAGAACTGACCAATTAACAGAGTTGACCTGTCAACTAATCAGAGCAGACTATGCTTACATGGGGAGGGGAGACTTAAAGGGGCAGGAGCTCTAACAGAGCATCTCTGATGACTGAGAATACAGCTGAGTTTGCTATATGAAAGCTAAAAGTTTTTTTGAACATTAGTGAATATGAACATACCCTAACTGCCATCAAAAAAGAAATTATGATCTTACCAGAGTTAAGGCAGAATAAAGGCTCTTTTTTTGCCTCTATTTGTCCCCAAACTTCTTTCTCTCACATGATCAAAATCTTGAATGCAGCAATCAGCTTAATACTAAAACATATTTCATATATTCTATTTACCTTTTTATTTTCTATATCTATTCAATTTTATTTATACATTAATTCATTTAAACATATTCTATACATAAGTATTATGAGTGCTATTAGTAATTGTGTGCATAGGTATCATTACAGGCTATCCAGTGTATTTTACACACACATCAGAGAATTATCACTAACCTGTCTGATCCTGCTCTTCATGATTAATAAGGTTACAGTTTCATACTGGGGTCCAATGTATCCTGTTTCTGATGTTGTGTGAATGCTTCACTGAAATTTAATCTTGATCTGAAAATCAAAATATTTAATACAGTGGCTTATGTGCTTAGTGGTGCAATAAAAGAAAAACAATTAAATAGTGAAAATAACTAGAATCAACACGCCCCAAATCACTGAGTCCCACAGGCCTGTAATCAATCTGATGTCAGCAACATGCTGCCTTAAACTGCATTACCAGTAACTATGGAAAGAATTGAACGAAGCCATGAGATGTCAGAAATTTATCAAAAAGAGGCTTTGAAATGTTGTTGAGGCCAGTCCGTGGAAGCAGCCATACTGTACACACCATCTCAACTGAACTTTAAATTAACTTTCTCATTGTAAGGATGATTTTTAAGTCATCAATATATTCTTTTAGATTTTCCATGTATCCATGTATTCAGCCTACATACACAATCTGTATCTGCATCCAAGTGTGTCAACACACAGACAGTGTCTGGCACTCAACCTGAAATAGCTTGACCACATGAACACTTTGTGTATGATTTCATGACCATATACAGAAAGCACATACCAACACACACATACATATTTTGTTGTCTTAGATTACTGTTGCCATGTTTGTCTTTACATCCATGCCTATATAACTGAGGTAACAACCTATGGTTTTTTGTAAGTCTTTCCAATGAACCGGTTGTAAATAAACTGCTGTGATAATCCCCAGTCAAGTAGTCTTCTTCAAACATCTTGATATCACTCAATTTGTTAAAGAAGGCTGTAAATATGTTCATTTGCAAAAACTGTCTGCGCCAGCACACAATCGTGTCCTGCGTAACACATTAAAATATTTTATTTGGCTTATTGGGCTAATTTTCATGACGTGATCACATTACCTCAGGTTTTATTTGAAAGAGCCAGTTCATGTTAAGCATTTCTCTTGACACAAGTTTCTTTGTTTTCTTTTTATCCAGGCAGAAGATTCTTAGTCTCATAAACAATATTTCTGTTGTAGCCTCGTTAACATTCTTGACCTACTCCCCTACTCATGTAAATGTACACACAGTCACGACAACAGCATCAAGACGACAGCATACAAATGTTGGTTGGGATCAAAACTGTGGTGTTGCTGGTCAGTCAGAAGAAAAAGGGGAAAGAATTTTGTTGTCTCAACCAGCCATAAGTTGTTCTCAAACGTACTGCGAAGATGGAGACTGGAGACTTCATGTTGGAGAGAAGGGGGGTCTCAGGAGAGTAGACATGGTGTAAAAAAGACTGGGGAAAATATGGCAGGGACAAAACAGAGTCCAACAATAGCTAATTGCATATGTAGTCCTGAAAATTTATATGAAAAATGTCCTGTGAAAACCCTCCTGAGTCTGCTGTATGTATATCAAAATAAGAATCAGAATCTGAAATGCTTTGTTAATCCCAAATGGGAAATTCAGTTGTTTCAGTTGCTCATATACACAGTATAGCAGAAGGAAATATCAAATTAAGACATCAAAATAGATTAGAGCATAGAATTTAAATAAATAAAAAGAAATGAAAAATTGAAAAGAAAAATTACAAAATTACATAGGCAGGTTGCAACATGAAGGATCTTTAAGCAACATCAACTTCCTTATAAAGGAAAAAGTAAGTAAATTAAGTAGAAGATGGTGAAGGAATTTACCTTATTTAGTCTCACTTCTACTTCATTTAATTATTTTTTCCATCATATATTTGCTTATTTTTTTCCTACTTATTTTTTATATGCAATTGATGTGTTTACCTGTAGTTCAAAATAAGTCAAGTTTGTGTTGGTCTGATAAAACTGGACTTTAAAGATGCAATGTTGCTCTGATTTGACTAAAATTGCCCTATTTCAAATTTCTTGAATCGGACTAACACGCATTCACCTAGAAAGCACTCAGAGCACAAACCTCTGCCAAAGTAGCTCACATATTGCTGTTACATCTGTAAGCAATAGTTCCATGATAAAGTTAACATCATAATATGATTCCTTTGACCCTGAAAACCCACACCTAGCACTCTGAATCATGTTGATATTGTTATTAGCTAGACAGTTATTGAGCAAAACGATCATTTGCTAATGGCGGTTATCTGGATCACCACCAACATTTAATCATTTTTAAGTTGGGTCATTATCAACATCTCCTGAAAATTTCAGCAAAATCTGTTCAGTAGTTTTTTGTAATCTTGCTAACAAACAAACAAACAAAAAGACAAACAAAAAAACATACACTGGCAAACATATCACCCCCTTGGCAGGGGTAATAATGCTACATTAGAGCATCTGCATGCTAATTGCTGGCAAAAGTTGCATTTTTGTCAGCAGTCAGACACAACACTTCTATGGTTGGAAAGCTTTTATCTCATTTTAAGCAAAAGTAAAGCATAGGTTGTGTTTAAAACGTGCTTAACATAAAATTTGTTAATTTTCTTGGCATTTAATAGGAGGATAGTCCATAACTGGCTGAGAAGGAAACATATAGCCACCAAGCACTGCAGAGATGGACATGCCTCAGTTAATAAAATCAAACACCCCCCATGCATGTGTGTACAGTGCATGTTAACTTATTAAGACAGAGACTTCCTCTGTTGGAAAGTTGGGAAGGAGCCAATCATAGACATAAAGGGAATGGGAAGGCAGGACATAGCAACAGAATTCAGGGTACAACAACATAATGAGAGTTTTAATATTTCTATCAGTTCCATGTGTGTAGAAAATTGGAGACCAGCTTGTAACCTTTGCCTATCTGCTTTTACAGACAGAGGAGGTGTTTATAATAACAATGTTTGCCTTTATATCAGTGCTGTGAGTATCTCAACATCATCACAATTTCAAACAAAGAGCACAGAAGAGCATGCTAGCCTATGGGAAAATAAGAAAACATTTTTATTGTACTTCTTTTACTTCTTCATGAAATATCACAGAGGGGTAAAGGGGTAATGAAGCGATCCCCCCATGCCAGCTTCAGAGGTAGTAATAGAGAGGTTGTCCACACAGAGACATATCAGCAGTTTTATAATTGTATATGCATGTTGTCCGCATGAATACGGTGTTTTGGGTACCCGAATACACACACTTTTGAAAACAGGTCCCAGAGTGGCTAAATCTGAAAATAGTCCGTGTGTATAAAGAATACAGATATTTTCAGAAATGATGATGTCATAGCCCCACCTCTCCCTTAAACCGCACTCTGACAACAACAGAAACAATGATGGAATACGGTGTCAAGTTCATGCTGCAGAAGCTACTGAGCTTGTTATGGCTTTTACAGCAAAATGTACTGCTCCTCTCCAACCACCGTGAGCTACAAGAGAACCAGGAGAACCATGATGTAAGAATGCTCCATGTCTTCTTCCCTGGTTTTGGTGTATGTCTGCTGCAGCATTACAGCGCCACTTACAGGCCTGGCATATATACTACAGCATTTTCAGTGTTGTCATGTGGATGGACACATTTCTTGAAACAATACTGTCTTTACAGAGAATGTTCTCTGTGTGGACAGGGCTACAGTCTAACTGTGTGTATGGAAGTCTTCCTCAGCCCCAAGTTCTCTTTTGCCTTTGCAACACAATAATCCAATGTGACTGAACAGTAAGGAACCCAAAATTGCACCATTGCAGAATTAGTATGAATGTTATAAAGCACATTGACATCAGAGTTTTGTTTTCATGTTGTTAGAGGAATGCACTGTGAAAACGGTAACGGTTTACAGTCACACAAGCAACTTAACCTGAAAAGTTTAGGCTTTGAGTGTATACAAGATCCCTAATTCTGAGCAAATACAACAATATAACTGAGTTCATGTATAGGAGTGCAGGTCATGAGAGGGGCTGGTGTGAACAGCTGGATTAATTTAATGGCCTGACCAGGATCCCTCTCATCTGATGACCCCCAACATTGACCTCAGCAGTCAAGTGTCTGCTTTCTTTGGGAAACAGAAGATAAGTTCTGCTCAAGGAGACAAATGAGCACCTTTTGACGCATTGTTGGCACAAACATCCTTTTGTAAACACACTTTTACAAACAAACACTGACCGCTTTGCCTTAAGCTAAAGATCACCTCCCTGTGTCTGGCCGCCCTGCCTCAGACACACAGACTTCTCCAGGCAAGATTCCAATAGGTGCACGCTTGACCTGCTTACTGAAAGCTAATTTTACCCTCTATTGACCAACTTCACTTCCTCCCCTCCTCTGCCTACACACATCCATCCTTTTTCTATTTCCTTTTTTAACTCCTTTCCTATGCTTCTTCTAAACGTTTCCTGTTAAATCTTCACTGAGGATCAGCATGAGCAGACGAGGAAGGACAAGTCTGTTTTTTTTTCTCTTTCGCTGAGTGATTGCTGTGCAACATCTGGGCACTAATTCTCTCTGTTACCTAGACAAGCACGTAGCACTCCCTGAGGTCACAGAATAGAAGCAGATGTTATACGGCTACAGATGGGACAGAACAGTGTAGGGTATGGCCATCCCTAAAGGTGTTTTTATACCTGCGTGAGAACACAATTGAGCTAATATTTATCTCCTACTTTACCCAGAATTTTGTCCAGCCAGCCCCTTAGTAATTTCTCCATGTAAAGTCAGGATTAGCTGAAAAGACAAAAGTAGTAGAATATATTCAGAAGAATTACTTGTGGCGAGGGGCTGGTGATTTTTAGAACAGTGTACCATCAGTGATTATATGATCATCAGTTTACTCTCTTCTGTAGTGTTGATAATGTAGATGTCCAAAAACTGTTGACAGATTGATAGAGGGGCATAAAAGTAATTATAGTAAGATTTGCCTATCCTGTCATCAAAAGTGTGTCGTAAACACTGCAGCAATCCTCATCTGTAAGAGACAAGCTTTAGTAAATTTCAGTGGCAGGCTGGAAATTTTCTAGAGACTTCCTGTGTTGCAGATGTGTGAAAACAGCTGAAGTCAGTGTAATGCTCTTGGCACATGGCATTTAGAATTAAGACACACTGGCTCTTGCTAATAACTCACTCACATCACACTATTACACATATGCACACATGTTCACATACAAACCTATGACTAACCTTTTGAACTTTGGTTCTGGTCAATGAATTAGCAAGAAATGTCAGGGTTGAGTTTCTCTGCCAATGCAAGAGGAGCCACTGATGGCTGCCATATGGTTCAGGTCAAAACAACAGATTTTTAGCTGTGCCCTTTGTCATGCCTCTGAGGATTAAATGACAGGGATCCTAGCTGTGTTGCTGCTCAACAGTAATTTGAAGTCTTCAGGCTGCCTCTGCACCCCAGAAAAGACACCTCTCCAACCACAAAATGACTGTTTGACCACAGAGCAGAGGGGAGTTGCATCAGTCCTCATGTGACAGCTTCTACTGCAGAATAAAACACACACTCTCTGTAATAATGTGAAAGGAAAAGACTCTTAATAGTGCATGTGTGGATTTGAATGTGTTTTGCTTAGGGTACTTCTGCAAGGCTCTAAAACCATGGTGCTAATCTGCAGGAAACCACAAAAGTCATGACTCCTACGCTCACCTACACACACCTGTGAGCCCTCTCACTTAATGATCCACAAACACCACTCTTCACAGTAAACCAGAGGACAGTGAACACAACACTAAAGCTGTTTTAACATACGCAAAAGCTTATGAAAACAAGAGTTTTGGAGAAAACTGCATGTATAAACACTACTGGCCTAATATTTCCTGCCAGCTTTCTGCATAGTTTTCAGTTTGAAGTCTAGGTGAGCTGACAGGAAAATGCAGCAGTTAGAAGATAAAAATATTACCTACTGGCAGCAGTTACCCAGATGTTGCAGTCTTCATGTGTGTAAAGACTTTAAGTTGCATTGACATTAGTGGCTGAATAGTACTGAAGAATAACTGGAATTATGATATCTCTCCTCTCTGCTTTTAACATAGGGATATGATAAAAATATATCGTTGCACATGAGTGCAGTTAGTTCATGAAGACTTAAATGTAGGTAGTACTCATATCATCATCTATTTCATTTACTGTATCTAAGGGGAAAATGTGATGAGCAACAAAGTTAGATTTCTTAGTTGAAATATAAAGAACATTAAATATGTAATTAATAATGAAAAAAATATTAGTTTTAACTATGCTTGAAACATGTTTTCTAGCATACAAAACACAGAAGAACATATAACATTTTCACAACACTATGGTGATGGAAAGCTAGCTAGAGCTTATCTGAATGGATTAAAATGGAATGAGATTATGGTTGTAATACACAGGCCCTCATTCAACAGGAAAATGTATGTAAGTCAAGAAAAAAAAACAGATTTGTTTAAAATATATGTCTTATTAACTGCAAAACAAAACTTTTGCAGTGTCTTCAGTATGATTTTGAATATATAATAATAAAATTGTATTTTATTGTGAAACCCCAATTAATAAAAAGGCAACTTTATCATGACAGTGAGGCTCTTTAGGGTTTTCCACCACTTCTATATTTTTGTATTTTTAACCACCTCCTGCCAACTGAGAGCCCTTTCCCATTAGAAGTCTTTCATTCTAGAGTTTTATGGGAATGCAATTGTTCATTCATTCATTCATTTTCTATACCGCTTTTTCCTTTCAGGGCTTTACAACACACTTCTGACAGACATTAGGTGGGAGGAGGGGTACACCCTGATCAATTCACCAGACAACAATTTGCGCTCACAGTCATACCTAAGGGCAATTTGGAATCACCAATCAACCTAAAGAGCGTTTTTTTGGTCTGTGGGAGGAAGCTGGAGTGCCCAGGGAAGAACATGAAAACTTCACACAGAAAGGCCCTGCCCAACCCAGGGATCAAACAGGCAACCTTCTTGCTGTGCGGCATGTGCACTACCTGTTGCGCCACCGTGCCACCTGAATGCAATTGCTATACATCTAAACTATACCAGTTACTAGGGACACACAGCTACATCAGTTTATCAAACATCAGTCTTAGATATATGTATGGGGGATGAACAGATGCCACTCGCAGATGTTTTTCTGAGGTTACATTATTTCAGTGTTGACACCTAACACACCAGAGTACTGATGCAGAGCAGAAGTTTCTAATTGGGCAGAAGAAATGGGCTGTTAGACAAACTCTAATCTTTAATGAAAAAAGGTGGAGACAATGCTCACACTGAAGGAGAATTACACCCAAAGGGGTCATTAGAAAAGCCTTGATCTCTATTGGCACAGGCTAAATTGATAGATTGTGGGATGGCAGTAGCTCTGTCCCTAAGGACTAGGGATGGAAAGGGGCTGGATAGGGGCTGATTCAAGACCCAGTTCATCATATCTGGAAGTTAGGGCCTTTTCACATTGTACTCTTGAGACGGCAGTAGTGTGTATGTGTTTTTCATTTCAGTGAGCAAGTCAGAGCTTTAGGACTGCCAACCTGAGACGCACATCTCCCATGCCAAAAATCTCAGTAAAACTAGCTCAGTAAAGTGTATTTTTTGATCTCACAGATGTTTGACAATCCATAATGCATCCACAAAAGAGCAGAAACTCTCTGTGCCTCAGACTCTAGACCAGGAATGAGGTGGTTTAAACTGACAATCACTCCCCTGAGCGCAAACAGTGGCACATGTTGATTTGCTATTTAAACAGTGTGGGTGCACAGTATATAAATGACACCTGCCTCAGGAGTAAATCAGGGATGACCCCTGTACTTCATACCAAAACACTTTGCACCAGTCGTAGGGCCCAAAAGGTGTTACAAGGCAGTCAGAGGCTCGCAGTCACCTTTCACTTCTAGCACAACCAAAGCATGCTCGTAGCAACAATCTCTGTCTCCTGTGAGCACACTGCTGATTTTCTGACCAAAAACATATGAATCAGCTGGAAGTTTTAAAAGATACATCTGCCACACATGAAAAAAAAGCTTAGTTACGGCAGTGGCTTTTCCACAACTCCTGTAAAAGATACAATTCTGGATCCCCAAACACTGTGTTTGGATGGCCGAGACTCTCCTCATGTCTGTCCATGTGGAGAGCTCTTCTGCCAGCGTTGCAAGGGAAGCTGGGAAATGAAGTCAAATAGGCTCGAAAAAACATTGACTTCAGTTTACTAGTAAACTACAGTTCCCATAATGATGTAAAGGGGGCGAAACCCTCACAGCAGCCAGATATCCTATTATAAACTTCAATGTTTTTGTGACATCAGTCTGGTTCAGATCCAGATAAAATTCAGCTTGATGATAGTAACATATGTAGATCATCACCAAAATTTAATGGCTTCTTCCTTGGACCAAAACACACCTCTTGTAAAATTTTCCTATAATACTATCCAGTAGTTTTTGCTTAATCTTGCTAACAGACAGACAAACAAACACTAGAGAAAGCATAACCTCCTTGGCTGAGGTAAGTACACATTAAACTGATGCAAAGGCACAAACAGTCACCATTATTTATGTAATGACCTCCCTGCGTGGACAAGAAAGTGGTCAAGATTTTGGGGAAGCCTGTACTCAAATATTCTGGAAGTTTTTAGTGTGCATGTGTGAAAAAAGCCTTATAATTTGCACACACTAGTACCTTGTTGCTTCATACTAAAGTGTAGCAGCATGTACTCTGTCTTGTAAAAAAGTGGATCATGTGAGAAGTCTTTTTAAGCCTTACCGAAATATAAAGGTAACTTAATGCGCTACCATGAAGAAGCCCTCAGTCAAGGGGTATGAAACATTATAAAAGCAGATTCCAGACAAAGATAATGAGAAAAAAGGTCATTCTTTGCAGACAGTCAATAGAAAACAACACAAAGCTGACATCAGGTCTATATTTCATCCATGTGTGAGGAGATACTCTGATATACTTTTTACCTGCACAACAGATTGAATAAAAGAATTTGATATCTTTTGTGCAGGGAAAAAAAGCAGTTTGATGTTTCAGAGATAAGCTGTAAGACAATACTGCAGGTCTTGAGGAGGGTGAATGCAGGGTGGAGGGATTTCTTCAAAAACTGTGAACAGCAGAGACATGTGGCACAGGCAGCTCTTAAGCCCACTGTTTGGAGTGCAGAGGGAGATAAGCCACCCTGACTCCAGGCAGCACTTGTGCTATGGGTGTTGAGAGTGGAAACCAAATATCTGCTGCCACAAGCCCTGTCTGCTTCAATTAAATATACACACTGTGGCCTACATTTACCATTTCAATGATTGGAACTTTGTTTTGTCAGTCTTTCCTATAGCAAGCTCAGTTAATAAACCTAAATGCATTTTCATAGTGTGTGGCCCTGCTGTATATAACTGAGGAGATACACATGCATGGGAACCGTGTGTTTAGGGTTAACAAGTTGTGAATCTAAGCGTGAAGGAGCATGCATCTGGTCACATTGCTCAGATTAGTGGTGACAAAAAGCGTCTTAGATGCAAAATGTGCAGATTTCCTTCTCCATTTGACATGAGACTGCAGTCCTCTGAGGATCATGTCATCAGGATCACATCAGTCCTGGCTGACTCCGACAACTTTGATCCACATGACCTAAAGAACGTTCACAGAACTAAAAATACACACCTCCCCTTGGTCAGAGCATCAGTGTAGAAAAGAGGAAGATTTTATTTCCTCAGAGATTTACATGTGTGTCACTTGATGCTTTTTTTTTTGTGGATGAGGAAGTGATGTGAGATCTTTCTCTTTTTCATCACTTTCTGGGGTTGTTCTCCACTCTAAATAAAACAGCTTTCATTGATTCAGATGTGTTCTGTTGTGATAAGTACAGTCAGTGTACATAAGGCGAGGCAAGCTTATTTAATAAGCACCGCTTGTACACAAAGCACTTCAAGTGCCATCCAGGGATTAAAAGAAGTTAAACCAATGCAAGAATTATTAGACAACAAAAAGAACTTAATAAGATGCATATTAGGGAAAAGGATTTAATTATATAGAGGCAGAAAATGGCAAGAAGAAGAAATAAGATCTAAAAAAACAAAACATGTTCTTTCCCTGATTTTCTAGAATGCTTACGTTAATTAATGGAAGTTTATCAGGATGTTCTTAGTCAGAAAAGAGTCAGTTAGTTTGATTCTAGGTATTTTACTGACACTTTGCATTCTCAAAGTGTATTTACATGCACACATTATCAGGTAGGTATAAATAATCAGCTCTGTTAATAAACTTATCCGACATGTTAACATGCTCTTAGGCATCAGATATTTATAGAAAAATTTGCCTACATGTCATTTAATAGTCTGATTTTTTTTCTACATGTATATGGCATAAAACAATAAAACTGCTGCTGTCTCTCACTAAGTGTTATTTACTGTTGTTTCATATATTGGCTATTTGGTAAGATAGTTTGAGATTTCTAGTGGCAGTGAATTTGTTCCAGACCTCTTTTAAACTCCACCAAGACTATATTCATAAACACTTCTCTTAAAATTTTCCAGACAAATCCATAGCATTAATTTCATTAAGCATAAAATTCACATTTCCAACTTTCTATCTGCTTCTCACCATGTTTGTAGTTTATTTTTCCTCTTCTTTAGTTTCTGCAGGAGTATATAACTTATCTTAGGATGTAAAGAAATTAAATCATACATATACAAGGAAAAAACTGATCACTGGCCAAAAAGTTGTACGTTGTTCAGATTTCTCACAATCAGACTAAGGCCTTTACCAGGATAAGGTTGGGTAACATTACTTTTTAAAGTAATCCATAAAGTTACTGAGTTAGTTTCTTACAAATTGAGGCAGTAACACAGTAGAGTAATTTTGCATTACCAAAAATCAGTAACTCTGCATTTTAATGACAGAATAACAGATGTGAAAACCTTTACAACTCAATGCTCACAGTCTTAGGATAAATAGGAAAGAGACACGTTGTTTTGTGGACAGACTGAGTGTTTCACTCCAACAACAGTGCACCACAGCCATTTCTATAAGGAGGTGAAACAAGGCTTTCAACTTAAATTTCATATAATACAGTTTCTTTTCATTATTTAGCCCAATCCACCTACTTCCCACATGCACTCACACCACTTTGTCAGGTCTATACCGAAGAGACAACAGGTAGGAGGGAAATAGAAACAGAGCTTTTGTGTCCTGCAGTGAGAAAAGAGAAAGTAATACAGGACATTTTCTGAGTCAGTCACTTGTTACTTTATGAAAAAGTGAAAACACGTTACTTGACTTGCAAAACTAACACATTATATTACGTTCTTCCAACATTTGCATTAGCCCCAACACTGATTGTGGATATCAGATTGCATTACTATCTGAGTAATCAGGTTACTTCCGAAATCTGAAAATAATCAGGTCATTGGTGTGCATGTAAAAAGGCTCAGTGTCCTAGGGCTCTTTAAGTCCCTGGTAATTAAATCTTATCTTCCTAGCAGATGCAGATTCACTGATTGGTCATGCTTAACCATGATGCATTCTGTTTAACGATCCATTCCAGAATGTCCTCTCTAGGATTTAGATTTAGGTACAGTTTGCTCTGTCTGAATCAGGCACAGCCATAAGCCGCCCCTATGGTGAAAAAACTGTTCGCAGTCATTCTTTTTACTAACATTCAAAAAAATTGGTAGGTATGGGAGTTGATAAGATTTTATTGATACCAATGTCATTTTCAATTCTGCTTATTGAGCAGATTCTTGAACAACTGCCTTATCAATTTCAGGACCTTTTTTTGCTTGGGAAAAGTAGGTATATAGGTTTTCAGTGCCAACAATGCCATACACAACACTCCTAATATTTAGGGCCAGATTGCATTGAATGATGCCTCTGCAAGTTGCAGGTTTTTCTACCCACTAGACAGTGTGAAATAATTGTTTGGTTGAAAATTAAGCCACAATTTTGACCACTGTTTCTGATTCTGCTGACTGCCTCTGATGAAAGCATGAGGGTTAGGAGAAAAGTGTGCAAAAAAAAAGTGCAAAAGAAAAATGGAAGGAATTGATAAGCAAAAAGACTATTGATATCACATCCTTGAGGGAGTTGTTATCGATTGGTTCTCAATTCCCATCCTTAGAAACTGGTGCTCTGGAGTCAGTAACAGTTTTATTGTCCCATTTGACACATGTTCACGTCTACGTCTAATTGAAGTTAATGCTGTGAATTAATGTACTCAGACACACAGTTCACGCTGTCTGTGTTGAGTTAAAGCTCACAGGCTGACTAAGACATCCAGGTACTGCTGCAGGTACACCAGAGCCCAAATCTCACATCTAGCAAATTTAACAAATGTATCAATCAGATGGCAACATTTTGTTTAAACAATTCAATGATCAGTTTAAATAATTTAGATTATTAAATATAACATGTTTATATAATACTTTTTAAGTGAATTATTCATTAGATGACACCATATAAGCAAATAAAGAAAAAGAGAAAAGACAATCGCAAACTTCCAAGAGTGGGTGAATAAAAAAGGTTTCTAAATCTATTTTTAAACAATTTTTTAGATGTAGAAGCCTCAGGTTCTGTTGGTTTCTGCCACAAATGAGGAGTACAAAAAAACTAAAGCTGCCCTACTCTGTATGGTCCTGATTCTGGGAACAGAGAGTAAACTGGTCTCAGTGGACCAAAAGGGGTCTAGATGCGTCATTAGGGACATAAAAGATCTGAAAGCTATGTTGGCCCAGGACTGAATAATGGTTTATAAACTTGAAGCAGGATTTTAGAATCAATGCTTTGACCCACAGAAAGTCAGAGTAAAGATCTTAGGACAACTGTAATATGCTAATTTTCTTGGTGGTGGTTAGAAGTTTAGCAGCAGTGCTCTGGATGAGCTGCAGCTGTCTGGGGGTTGGTGTCAGACCTGTGAAAACACTGACGCCATAATCCAACCTGCTAAAATAAAAGCACAAAACAACCTTCTCTGTGCCTTTTTTGGACAAAAATCCTGTGATTCTTGCTACATAATTTTGGGAACTGAAAGTCTGATTTTGTAACTATCTGTATGTGTCTGCTGAAATCGAGACCTGAGTCCAGAATAACAAATTTCTGTCTTAATTTGTAGGTTTAGGTGTCATGGACTTTTGACCCCTCTTTTCTAGCACCGAAGACAAGAGACACGAACCATAATGACTCATTACATGGGACACAATGGCTTGTAGGATGCCTGTATTTGAGACATTGCATATTGGCATCTGCATCAGCGTGTCAGCTCTATTTTCTATAGACATTTGGATAAACAAAGCATGGAAAGTCCCCCATCTCACACAACACAGAGCCTGAGAACAGCTCGAGCTTACTGTTAATGTCATCCCCAGAGTCATCCTGTGTCTAAAAGTAGTCACACAGAGAATTTAGCTGTTCCTCTAAGACCTCTTTGCCTTTTTTGGATCTGTGTTCTTTTGAACATTCTGTTGAGAAGATGAGTAATCTAAATAGCATGATATCTCATTTTTCTTTGATCTGCACGACTTGTTCTGTTACTGCAGTTATCTCTCTGATTGAAAACGTGCTTACTGTCCCACTTTTGCTGAGTTCAAGCCTGGGTCAGGAAACTGTGGTCTGTGTAAATGCTTAGAGTTAATGAAGCAGTTCTGCAGCCTGATTGTTCAAAGGTACTATGTCTTCAACTAGAAAAGTCCAACCTCTGAAAACTGAGGCCACTGCATAAATATAACTGCTACAAGCAGCTGGTTAGCAAAGCTGACTGCAGGCAAGTTGAGCTACTGTGACGGTTTGATTGGGAAGTTTCGGTGGGCCAATGTCCTTGTTTCAATGAAATGGTGCATTCTAGTTGATATTGGAACTGGGATATTTTAAGTTGCAAATTAGATAACCCCCTTTGGTCGGAATTTCAATTTCAAAATCAGACGTCCTTTTAGCTACCCCAACTTTACCAGCTAGTGATGAGATGAACTTTCCACTTCCCTGGTCCCAGGACTGATGTAAATGAAATGCACCATAAATGCGCTGAGGAAAAAGAGCATGTCAACTCCGACTACACTGAGTTGCAGTATGTTAATTTTTAAGCTTGTAACTATGGACTTTGTTGATTTTGCTAACATAAAAGCTAACATCATATTGGTTGTATGTCAAACTGTTAAATTATGAAAATCTTCTTTGCTCTGTACATTTCAAATACACTCTACTCGTTGCTCATGGTAAAAAATATTATGGATGCTTTCCCTCTTAATTATTGTGATATCCAAATGCAAATGAAACGCGACAATGCTTAACGTTTATGCTTAAGCACCTAGCGGTAGCATCCTCTCCATCAATGCAGTGACAATTATCTTACAGTTCAAAGCCAAGTGCTGAGTAGCAGTGCACAGATTGCTTTCTGGTATGACTGATGTGTGTGCATGCAATAAAAATGACCTCCAACCACATTATCAAGGCATTTAAGACTGATGTAAGGACTTAAATTTCTCCTTTTTTTTCGGCCAAACATGATGACATGCATTTTAAAGTCTAGTTTAATTTAGTCTCACTTGACTATTTGAAAAGTAATTAGTCCTGGGCTGAAAAGGCACTCTCCTAGTCTTACTGCCAACTCAAAGTGCATTTACTCTACAAGTCACACCTACCCATTCACACTGGCATTCACTCTCTGATATTTGAACTTTCTATGTTCTGGATAAAAACCTAACGAAAAGGGTGACCAGCTATCTCAACTTACCTGTCCCATTTCAGGCCCGTGTCTCCACCAATATCCCAAAACGCCAATATGTCCTGATTTGGGACCATCCCTGTCCCTATTTTAACCAATTGTAATAAGATACCAAAACACTGAATGCTTGCAACACTAGTTCATCAGTATACATGTCAGTCAAACTGCTTCATAATCTGTTGCCAATTTAACCATTAATAATATCATAAACGCACTGCACATAAAAGCTCACTGCTGATTTGTCTGTATATGTTTCAATCTACCTCAGTGTGCAGTTTCAACTGGCTTGCTGAACCTCCTGCACTAACATCTGCTTATCTTCAAGCATCAACACCAGGAAAATGATGTCAGTGTTTTCTACAGAGCTTCAGGTAAGGCACAGCTCCATCCAAAAATCGTGAATGGATTTGTCTTGTGTTGTAAACACTGTAACAGCAAACTTTTAGCCCCCAACAGAAGAATGTTGACAACATCTTAATAAAAGAAGCAAACAGGCTGAAAGTAGCACTGTTGTAAAGAAGGTAGCAATGCAGACATCCAACTTTTTTGTTATACTGGATGAATGTAATTCCTCTGTTTGATGTTATTAAAAAATAGCTTATGCCAGTAGTCATAATGATACAGTCAAAAGTAACTTATGCCATTAGTCATAATGTGGCACAGTATAAAACCCCAAACCAAACTTCTAGACTAAAGAAATACAATATGCAGAATATTCAGTTTTCCTAAATGGTTATCTGTTACCAAAATATGCGGTATAACATGGATAAAGAGGGATTACTGTTATTGTTTTTTATGCCAAGACCACTTAAGATTCATGATTTAAAGTGCAGTATTATGTTAATGAAAGATTCATTCATTCATTCATTTTCTATACTGCTTATCCCTTTCAGGGTCACGGGGGGCTGGAGCCTATCCCAGCTGTCAATCCTTGGGCGAGAGGCAGGGTAAACCCTGAACCAGTCAACAGTCGATTGCAGGGCTACATAGAGAGACAGATAACCATTCATGCTCACTCTCATACCCAAGGGCAATTTAGAGTCACCAATCAACCTAATAAGCATCTTTTTGGTCTGTGGGAGGAAGCTGGAGAGAACCCACGCATGCACGGGAAGAACATGCAAACTTCACACAGAAAGGCCCTGCCCGACCCGAGGATCGAACCGGTGACCTTCTTGCTGTGAGGCACGTGCACTACCTGCTGTGCCACCATGCAACCTTAATGAAAAATTGATTAATAAATTATATAAACTGTTAAATTATTACATGTTCTAAAACTATGTAAAATTATATTTTAATAAAAGTTATGATAGATGATAAAATAGTTAATGACATTGCTAACAGAACAGTGCAGAAGAGTGTCTGGTGGTTTTGCCGAGAGATTCAAAAAATAATAATAATACTATCATTATTATTGTTATAGCAAAAATAATACATTAATCATAGCAATATTTGTGATCATTTGTGACAAATAATGTTGTCATAATGATGTTATAAATATATTATTCACATACAGTTGTTATTTTTATGGTTTTATTTTTTATCTTCCACTTTGTATGGATGTTAAAAAGTGCACTGATGAAAAATCTCTTTCAAAGTTTGGGGTCAAATTAAAATGTCCCTTTTTAAGGTCTGAAAATCTGGTCACCCCACTAAAGAATCAACTTTAACTAAGGTAACAGTTTGCACTCAGTTGGACTGTTTACATTTTAGTCAATTTTTTAGAATAAATTGTACTTTTTTAAAAAATTTATCTTTATTTGTATAGCACCAATTCATAACAAGTGTTATCTCAAGACACATTACAATAGAGCACAAAGCTCTTCATATTATGGATACACATATATGCATATTATTCTGCCTTCAAGTGAGGGATATCTAACTAATAAACCAAGATAATCTATTTCAGAGATGAAGAAGAATGTGTTCTATAGCAGTGTGATTTGGTGTCAACACCAAGCTTTCTGGCCATGTGATAGCTGCCTATCTCATTGCTAGCATGCTGTCAATCGCTAATGCTAATTGCGTTATCATGCTAATCTTGTCAAACATGAGTTTCTTCAATTTTTCAAGGTAAGACTTACAAAACACATATAAAAAGCCTTATAAAAATGATAAACCATAGCACTGCTTGTTGACATTAGCCAGCAGCTGCTGACTTGCTGACATTCAGGACAGTCAGCCATTAAAGCTGCTGAGAGAGGACTCCAATAAACACTTGTGGAGGCAACTTGACTATTGACATCAAATTGATATTTATCTTGTGAATAAATGTGTTCACATTTTCAGTTATTAAGTTAAACATAATTAAACCGAAAAATAGGAATCTTACCTTCATCCTTGAAGGCATCTGATCCACAGCTGTGGCTCTGGCCTTATGAAAGTACATACACATTCTGTAGTGCACACCCACTGTTTTTAGGTGGATCTTATTGGGATTTTTTTGGGTAGATCTTTCTGAGTTTATCTGTGCTGCTATTGTAACTGCTAAAATAGTTAATACGGATAAATTATACACATCATAACTCCTCGGTTCTGTGGCATAAATTTTGTCTTGGTAAGATAGATAATTTCCATTGATTATGTATACTACCCTCAAAAAATCCTTTTTCATAGTGTAAGAAATCCATTACTACCAGCTATATTACTCTTTCATACTCTTTGACATATCACTGATGCAGTAGTAGGAGCAATTTGGGATTAAGTGTCTTGCCCAAAGACACATCAACATCAAACCCTCGACACCCCAACTTATGGATGACCAACTCTTCAAACTGAGCTTAGAGCTTCAGTAGGCAACATTGTTTTAGTATAACTCAATAAAAATTGTAAAATATCCTCCAAGCATAATGTAAGTCAAGTGGTCTGAGACAAGCAATAGGTTTCTGCACCTCACCATGGCTCTGTGTTCAGCCTCTAAACAATCAGTATCGGGATGATGTGCATCAACCAATCAAAGGTCAGCTCAGACCACTGCGTTTCTATTGGCTGTTCTACTGCATATACGCGTTCCCGTGCCGCAGGCAGGAGAGAGCAAGCGGCAATGGCGGAAAGTGAACCAGGTAAAATCGCTATTCCAGCACTGGCTACAACTGTCCACAAGGCTAAACAGCCCAAAAAAAGGAAGACAGAATTAGAAAAGAAAGAATATAAAAGAGAGGCTGACCAAAAAAGGAACAAAAGTTGTGTTAATATCGGCAGAGCATTCCAGAAATGGAGAGAACTGCGGGATAGCCTAGGTCTGAAGTTGGATTCAGAGCAGGCCACTCTTCTCTTGGACAGGCAAGCTGCTAAATGAATAACCTTGTAATATTTGTCATAATGTGTTGCGCTGATAGTTGTGTTGTGTAGTTAGATTTAATGAAAGCAGATGACAAACGGCTACCGGTAAGTTGAATGCTGCTAACAGTTTAGCCGTCTGCTAACCGTTAGTAAAGAGTATGGTTGAAGCTTGACTCGGACATTACTCAAAATTGTGCTAAGTGGACCAGTGAATTCCAGCAGCGGTTCGATTGCGACTCTGTCGAAAAAAATGCTGTGTGAGCGTGCTCGTCTGGTAGGAGGGGCTCAGGGCGGAGACGAATGAAACCTAACTCAGATGAGACTCAAAAATCAACCGTTCCTGGCTTTCTACCTACTGCAGCTTTAATGCACATAGTGTGTGACAACCAAGGGAAACAGTCTGCACATTACATTTACATGTAGTAAAAAAGTCAGCAGCAGAAGTTCCCTTGTTGACTACTTTTGGTTATCAAATTAAGTGAGGGGGACAAAATGCATCACATTTGTTCCGGGATTAAGCTTGGAGCATGTAAAAATGTACAGAGCTGTGAACTTGTTCAATCTTATTACTAGACAACACATAAGCAGTAAGATGCTTGTTGACTGGCGAGCAATGTCGAATACCAACAGGCTGCACTGCAGCATGTTATCAACTTTATTAGCAGAACTGGACATGCTTTTATTATTAGATTTTTTTCTTCCCTGGTGCCTCAACACAAGGATAAGGACATTTGTCTTATTGAATGACCTAAAGAAACTACAATCATGGTACTAATCAACAGACAATTGCCCAAGTCCCTATGATCCAAGTCCCAAGTCGAGTCGAGTCATTTGGTCCAAGTCTCAAGCAAGTTCCAAGTTTTTTCTGCTGTGGGCAAGTCAAGTCAAGCCGAGTCACAGGTTATGTCGAGTCAAGTCGAGTCGATTCACAGGTTATGTCGAGTCAAGTCGAGTCACAGGTTATGTCAAGTCAAGTCCCTCACCATTGTTCCCCAGCCCACCTAAAAAAGCACTCAGGTTTATATCTTGAAGAGAGAAACCTTATTTTCCTAAGGTCAATGTCAAAAAAGAGCATGCAGACTAGCCTGCATGGATTAAACAAGCATAAAGCTGTTCATTTATCCATTACAACACTACGGGCTCTAATTTCGTAGACCAGGCACAGGTGGGGCGCACCTGCCCTGCGCTGCGCCTGTGCCGCGCCAACGGGGTGTGTCCAGGGCATTTTGCAAGTTTCGTGCACGGCGCAGTCTGGCGCAGGGAGGCGCACCCATGCATCCGTCTCTCCCACCGGCGCAAATGGCAGAGAGGGAGGAGAGGAGGCGTGAGTGGGTTTAACACAGCCGAGTGTGAGCTTCACCAATCAAATGAATGCCTCTCCTCGCCTTTAAATGCGCCGCGGGCAAGGCGCAGTGACAGTTTCACCTCGGTGGCGAAGAAGGTCAGAGCCGCTGTCACTTTTGCAGCAACTGGGAGAGCGCAGGGGCCACCAGGCCGCGCATCAGAGGACACGATGTGTGTCACCGTGTGGACCACCTCGCGGGACAGATGTAATCTGTTCCTGTGTCATAAATAGGAGTACAAAATTAAGTGATAATTACATTGAAACACAGCAGCAGGCTAATCCATTCATCATGCTTGTGATCCACCTGCATTCCTGGTCTGTCATCGCCAAATAGCAGAACCTCTGATGAAATATTCTCTCCCGATATCTCCTCCTCATCCTCCTTGCAATAATGTACTCCATCTTTTTAGATCACTTTACGAATAAAGATTAAAACAGAGAAATGTGGACAATCACAGGTGAATCCTTAAGACACCGAGTGACTTACATTTATTCAGCGAGCGTCTCTCTTTTTTCTTTTCTATTTAATTTCATGAGATGACAGAAGCCGGATACTCCGTATCGGATGATGTGGCTTTTTGTGGTTGGCTTGAGAGATATGAACTCGTCAGTTATGACAAACGTCTCTGATCTGACATCAGATGTGACGGGACAATTAATATAGATACAAATGTATGTGCTGGCTCAGACGGTTACATTAAATAGTGGTTGCTGTGATTGTTTATTGCATTGCATTGAAATGTGCCTGACACTGTGGACACCTGCCTGTGAGGTTTTGGTCACGTGTGCGCACTGTGCGCCTGTCAGCCAAATTACCACTGCACGGGGTGCGCCTCTCCTGCGCCAAGAATAGACCAGGTTGGAGCTGGCGAGCTTTCATTGCACCTTCCACGCGGTTTTTTAGCACGAAATTGTCACTGCGCCAAGCTGAATCTTTTGACACCTCCCCCTGGTGCGCCGTCACACCCATCTCGGCGCAGCCGGCCTACCAAATTGCCAAATTGCGCCGGACAAAATTACCACTGCGTGGGGTGGGCCACCCTGCGCCACCCTGAGTTGAGCCAGGAAATTAGAGCCCTACATGTCTGATCATTTAGACTGAGGTAGATGGGAAAGGCTACATTTCATTAAAGAAATGGCATGTTTGCTACAAAAAATTATATGTTTATTTGGAACATTTAGCAACATTTAAAAGACAGGCTCAAACTGCCTTTCTGACATTTTTTTTAAAGTGTATTGGTGGCTACCTTAACAAAGGCAAACACAGTTACAGTATGAATGAACAGTGCAAAGTGCTTCTGTAAACAGCACACAGCAAATACTTATATAAAAATGACATTTAACTTAAGAGATATCAGAATATTTTAAAAAATAATCACTCTAAAAGGAAATAAGAGCTGGGGAAATGCAACCTTTCCGAAGTAAAATCAGTGTTTCCCCTTGCTTTGGTGCTTTGGGATGGGGTGGGGTGGGGGGTGTGGGGGTGTGTGTGTGTGTGTGTGTGTGTGTGTGTGGGGGGGGGGGGGGGGGGGGGGGGGGCATGGTTTGTTGTTCAGGATCATCTATATTAATCACTTTGTTTGTTTATTCACTCATCTATCTATCTATATTAATCATTTTTCATTTTTTCATTCATCTGTCTATCTTTCCATATTCATCATTTTCTGTTCATTTTTTCATCAACTATCTATCTGTCAATCTATCTATCTATCTATCTATCTATCTATCTATCCAGTGATGTAGTCTGGTTTATTCTAGTGGGTATACTCTGACATACTCTGATGGATGTTTTTTCCTCTTAGGGTCTCCATACACTGAAGAAATTTTATCACAGTTTTACCTGATTATACACCGTCCACTGAAAACAGCTCTGAGACCCACTTTTGGGCCTCCACCCACAGGTTGAGAACCGCAGCACTAGTAGATTGTATTTGAAGCTTGATCCTTCAAAGATTGTTCTTATACCATGGAGAATACGAGATCCACGATACCTCAGGATGAATTTATCATTTAGAAAACAGTGAGTGAGTGAAAACAGCAGCTCAGAGCTGGACAGATGAAGAATGTTGAGTTTTGATTCTTCAAAAGGCTGACTCGTCATTTTTTAAGTCTTTGTGTTCACTTAAACCGGGCACATGAGCTATCAAGACACCGTTTGAATTATAAAATCACAAAAAGTGGATGATGATCCCTCACTGTCCCTGCGATGCGCGTCTATCAGCGTCTTTACGCGCACCGGCGGGGCACCGTCCCAAATAAACTATAGCGGAAACACTGAAAATTATTTGTGCAAGTTAATGTCCTTTTTAAATGTTATAGAGTCAACTAGTGCCTGTATTACATACACTGATCATCACTGTAACGGACGCAGATCTGTAGTAGGAACGTATGTGTGTACTGTTTCGTGTGTGGGACAATAATAGGTAACAGACCAAGTGAACTATGAGTGGAGCATCAATAAAGTGAATCTAAAAGGTAAGATTTATAATGCCTGAGCATTGTATGTAACAATCACAGTGCGTGTGTGCTGCCAGCCTGTCAGTGCTTCTCGCTGACATGAAAAACAACGGAGCCTGTCCGAACCTGCTAGAGAGCACAGCACGCACACAGAGCGCTCTGATCATGCTAGAATGATATGATATCCATGTGAAAAAAAAACATGCTACAATTTTTCAGAGTCATTTCAAGTCGAGTCTGGAGTCATTGTCTCCCGAGTCCGAGTCTAGTCCCGAGTCTTTACCTCACGAGTCCGAGTCGAGTCGCAAGTCGTCAAATTAGCGACTCGAGACGACTCGAGTCCGAGTCCCTAAGACTCGAGTCCAATTGTCTAATCAACAGTGCATATAAATGCCCTGACTGACCATAAAAGAAAGACCTGTTCATGGAGACAAAATCTACCCATAAGGGTCTTTAGAGCAGGGACGCCCCAACTTTTTTAATCAAGGGCCACATAAAAAATACAAGTGTATGCAAGTTAAGTTCTGGATTTTTGGGTGGTCAGTTGTAAGCCCTGCATGTTGACTAATAAATTAGCCTCCGATCAGCTGAAGGAAGACGCTCTATGCATCAAAAAGCCCTGACAGCTCCTCTTCACATTCTAACAAAGACACAAGCAAACTGCACAAAGCTGTCAAACTTTGTTCATTTGTTGGTGAGATGAATAAAAATGATTAGCACAATATGTTATGTAAACCTTGATACGTTGCAGATTCGAAGAAATAACTTCGACTTCTGAAATTTGCTCTCATAATCTATTTGTAGTTGTTCATCAAACAAGCAAAAGCTTGCAGGCTATAATGTGGGCCATATCTTATTGTAACTTTTTGAGTTCACTGCAGGCTGATTAAAAGTGGCTTAATTAAGGCTTAATCTGGGGGTTTACTTTCACCCCTGTTTTAGGGCATGTTTCAGTGTCTTTATTTGTTACCTTATCTAATTTATTTAATCTAGCGTGAAAATTGAGCATAGAAGCAATCGTGGCGTTTTAGCTGGGTAATTTTTCTTGCTTAGGACCTGTAAACAAACAACCAGTGAAAACTTTACTTTTAAGGTACCATGACTAAGAAATAGTTCATGAAGTAACTCCTCAAAATGACAAGTCGTATGGTCAAGTTATCTCACATTCAACACTAGGCAAATTTACCAAGATAAGTAGACAATTTAGGCCTTAAATTTCACCCATTTTAACATCACAAGACTTTAATGGAGGGCAAAAAGATTAAGGGTCAGGTTTATTAGATCACATGATTTCAACAGGTTATTTTCATTCGTGAGTTATGAAATGCAGCTTTGTTTTACTCCTTGAAGAACCACTCAAATTACCTTCAGGATTTTCATGAGACAGATAAAGGTTTATTTTAACACAATATCAACCCATCTGCAGCTATAACTCACTGCAGCTGCTCAGAGTGTTTCTGAAACACTATAGAAGTCCATTTAAGGTGGCGGTCAGGGTGTTGGGTGGTCAAACAATAGGTGAATTTCACCCAGACAACTGGACTTTCAGGTTTGGGGTGAAACCAAGTCTTGTTTAATCTCTGAATATTATCATCAGGATGATGATGTCCTAAGAGGGCTTAAAGGGACAGTTAAGTTTTTTTTGAAGTGGGGTTGTATGAGCTCCATATGACCACTAGGTACATTAGATGCAGTAGAACGTTCTCTCCTCTCCCTCAGTACGCCACAGTTTGTAAGAGTCTGTTACGCAGAACTAGCCGCTAACAGGGAAGAATTGTACCAAATACAAAGGCTATTTTCTCCGCCTACAAGAACTCCCATCAAAATAAATAATACCACAGTTTAAGAGTATGCAACCTATTTTTTTTTTTGAGTGCATTAACTTTTCAGAAAAATTAAGTTCATCTGGAACTAACCGACTCACATCACATATTCCTCTGCACAGCGCTTCCGCTAGCTGCTGAATCACTCCGCCTCCCTCTCAGCTGTTCAAGTCAACAAGCTAATGACTTCAGATGCTGACAGTAGCCTCCTCTAACTTTTACCAAGTATTGTAATTCTTTTGTTCTGACTCTTAGCGGTGTGAGGAGGAGACAACATAAAAAAAATTAAAAATAAGTGATCATGACAGCAATGATGAAGTTCCATTCACTTTGGAGCCAAGAGGATATCTCTATGAACCAGAGTTCACTGAAGAAGAGCTGCTGCAGATGGAAACCGTCACACCATCTGTATCACTCATCAAACAGATTTTCCTGCTCTTCTGACTCCCAGAGTTTTGCAGACATTCTTCAATTTCGTGAAGGCAAACTTGAAAAACGTCCCAAACCTGAAGGACCTAATGACAGTTTGTCCTCAAAGTAAGTAATAATGATCTGTCAGAGACAAAAAAGCAGAGTAGAGGAGGCTTTTTACCATAACATTGCAGGCTACTTGTGTGTGTCTCTCTCTCTCTCACACACACAACCATTACTATTGTGCATTAGCATTGCGCAGCTCGCGGCAGCGCTTTGTGGAGGAATACGTGATGTGAGTCGGTTAGTTCCAGATGAACTTTATTTTTCTGAAAAGTTATACATTCAAAAAATGTCTAGGTAGCGTACTCTTAAACTGCAGTATTATTTTTTGATGGGAGTTCTTGTAGGTGGAGAAAATACCCTTTGTATTTGGTACAATACTTCCCTGTTTGCGGCTAGTTCTGCGTAACGGACTCTTACAAACTGTGGCGTACTGAGGGAGAGGAGAGAACGTTCTACTGCATCTAATGTACTTAGTCGCCATATGGAGCTCATACAACCCCACTTCAAAAAAAAAAAGGAACTGTCCTTTTAAGAGATGACTAATTCAAATTCTAATGATTTTTTTAAAAAAAAGGTATTGTTTTGTCAAATCAGTTACTGTTTGTGAAAACAAGAGGCTATATGAATTGTTTGTCAAATAGAATGTGTAAAAGAGGTGACAATCTTTTTTTTTCTTGGTGAAATTGGTGTTTTATTTATCTGAGGGTGACAGTGCTAATTTCTTGAGTCATTGAAATAATTCACTTGTGATATTCATATGATGCTGAAAAATTGCCATAGCATCATTTTTTATGCTTTCTTGCAGTCGTATATTGTGGTAGCAGCAACCTTGGCCAATGCACGTGTGGAAGTGTTGCTTAGTTGACCAAAAGCTAGTGTGAGACATAATTTTCAATAAAACATTTATACCATAGCAAGGCATCAAACTCTGCTTTAAGAACTTTTAGGTGACAACACTGATGCAGTGTCCATTGCATAAAGTTTCATTTTAACAACATTAAAGACATTAACATGCATTAAAACCTACACCATATGCTGTACATAGAGGCCTATGCAGGTAGCCTGACATGCACCTCCTCAAAAACTGAATTATCTGTTGAAATGACAACCTTGAACCCTGTGACTGGTCCACTGCACAGCACTCAGAAGCTACCAGTATTTGAGTTAGCCTCTGGCATACTTTTACATAAAATGCTGTAATGGACTGGCCACAGAAAAGAGCTAACTGATTGAATCTAATGACCAAAATATTAGAAGCGCATTCTTAATTCTTTTTCTCATTTAGGGCTCTAATTTCCTGGCGCAACTCAGGGTGGTGCAGCCTGGCGCACCCCGCGCAGCGGTAATTTTGTCCGGTGCACCGCTGTGCGCAGCCAATTTGGCAATTTGGTAGACTGGCTATGCCGAGATGGGTGTGACGGCGCACCAGGGGGAGTTGTTGAAAGATTCTGCTTGGCGCAGTGACAATTTTGTGCCAAAAAACCCTACAGAAGGTGCGCTGAAAGCTCACCAGCTCCAACCTGGTCTATTCTCAGCGCAGGCGAGGCGCACCCTGTGCAGTGGTAATTTTGCTGACAGGCGCGCTGTGCACACACGTCACCAAAACCTCACAGGCAGGTGTCCACAGTGCAATGCAATAAACAATCACAACAACCACTATTTAATGTAACCGTCTGAACCAGCATATACATTTGTATCTATATTAATTGTCCCGTCACATCTGATGTCAGATCAGAGACGTTTGTCATAACTAACGAGTTCACATCTCTCAGCCAACCACAAACAGCCACATCATCCGATACGGAGTATCCGGCTTCTCTCATCTCATTAAATTCAAAAGAAAAGAAAAAAGAGAGAGATGCTCGCTGAATAAATGTAAGTCACTCAGTGTCTTGAGGATTTACCTGTGATTGCCCACATTTCTCTGTTTTAATCTTTATTCGTAACGTGATCTAAAAAGATGGAGTACATTATTGCAAGGAGGATAAGGAGGAGATATCGGGAGAGAATATCGGGAGAGAGATTTCATCAAAGGTTCTGCTATTTGGCGATGACAGACCAGGAATGCAGGTGGATCACAAGCATGATGAATGAATTAGCCTGCTGCTGTGTTTGAATGTAATTATCACTTAATTTTATACTCCTACTCATGACACAGGAACAGATTACATCTGTCCCGCGAGGTGGTCCACATGGTGACGTGCATCGTGTCCTCGGATTGGCGGCCCGGTGGCCCCTGCGCTCTCCCAGTTGCTGCAAAAGTGACAGCGGCTCTGACCATCTTCACCAGCGAGGTGAAATTGTCACTGCGCCTCACCCGCGGGGCATTTAAAGGCGAGGAGAGGCATTCATTTGATTGGTGAAGATTACACTCGACTGTGTTAAACCCACTCATGCCTTCTCTCCTCCCTCTCTACTACTTGCGCCGGGAGAAGGGACGGAGGCGTGGGTGCGCCCCGCCTGTGCCTGGTCTACGAAATTAGAGCCCTTAGTGGCTAAGCAAATTCTCTAAACATCTCTGTCTTCTGCCTTAACTGATTTGGTGGCTGTAGATTCCATCTTGTGCAATATTTCTTATTTCTTGCAATAATTGCATTGTAATCATCTGATCTGCTTATTATTTCTGAGCCCTATACTCTGGTATTGTGACTATCATTCAAGTTGCAGTAGTTTCCTGTGCACAAACTTTCTTGGATGCTCTATTGGAGCTCCTGTCACCTTAAGGCCTGCACCTCCATGTTATGACTGGCTGACCGGTCAGCTCTGTGGTAACTGGTGAGTTCAATGTGGCTCAGTGCCATTTTCAACAGCTCTGCATTCTTTTTACAGTCTATGACCTGCACTGGGCTTGCCAGCCTGAGCCTGTGGGCTTAATGAACTACTCTATCTGTGGTATGTCATCACAGTGGAAGGTTCATTTTGTGGGGACAAATTGAATTAGCTGTTTTAGGCAGCTACAGGCACTGTTCACAGAGGTAGAGGTCATAAAGACTTTGTTGTCTTGCATATAGAAGTAGTCCATGTACTTTTGTCCTGAGTATGGAAGAGGCATGTTAAGCACACTAAGGGCCATCTGTCTGGAATAGCATAATATTTCCTTTGTAAGTTTTGAAATGATGGCAGACAGTTTGTTTTACAGTTGGACAGAGAATGCTAGTTATTTTTTCAGCTAAACTAACTGACTGTTTGCTGCCAAACATGAAGGTGCAGAAAGTCATCTCATGATGTCAGCAACAGGAACTGTAGTGCTTTCCCAGCACTTAACTGGTGCTTTAAGATGGGCATTGACATTATAGAAACACCTTGCTAACATGAACATGACATTTAAGAATTGGTTAAGGGATTAAATGTAAATTTTGTATATGATAATAAAGCCTGACATTCTACCTCATTTATTCTAATTAAGTTGCTTATGGCACAATAGCACATGTGGTGCATTGTGTGAGGGCACATCCACCAGCACATGTTGTAATCTTCCTGCTAATAACAGCTGCCAGATGTGCAGAGTCCCTCAGGCCTATGCACATTCTCACAGACAATGGAATGCTTGTGAGGAGCCCCAACAGGAAGTGAGGTCAGGGCTCTTGACCCCTCCCCTTAAAGCTTAGTGAGACTCACAGCAGTGGCAGCTTTAGTGAAGCAGCTCCTGAAAGAGTCCCATCATAAACCTCTAGAACAGTGAAGAGTCAGTCCATAAAGTTTGTCTACTACACAGTCATCACACACTGTCTGTCCAACCCTCCAGCACTTCACAGAAAGTGAACAACACTTGTCAAAGCCGTTAACATGTCTACATCTCCTGAGGTTACAGCTTGGAAGATTTAGGCAACATCAACTGAAGTATTACGAAGATGATGTTTTCTTCACAAGTTCTCTTTTTTCTTCTAAGACTTTTTTCCACATACCAACTGCCACTGTGGGGGCAGCAAGGATGAGTGCGTAGAGAGCAGATTGCACAATCATCTTGGTCCATTCTCCACGGTTAACCATCAGCAGGCACGACATGAGTCAAAGTTGCTAATACTACTGAAGACCAGACCAAGACTCTGTGGGGAATCTTCCACTCACCCACAGGTAGACTGGATGATGAGCAGTGAGGTGCTTTCCCACTGTGACGTCATTTAGCCAAGTGCAAGCGAGAAAAAAAAAACACATATGAGTCTAATTAACATAACTTCCTGTCTTTAACCGCACACATCTTTTCACTGAAGCTGTTGAAGTTGATTACTAACAAAGAAAATGTACATATGGGACATTCTAGAAACTCCTGTTTCCCACAGTTTCTGAGGATTCCTCTGGCACAGAAGCCAGGGATCTCCTTGATGTTTTGCGAGATAATTCAGAAATTCAGAAACAACATCACTCAGCACCTTCATCCTTATCTCAGAAACATGACATCATAACCACTGGGAATGACTCTGGGTCTTAGAGTAATGACTGTGAAGACATTATTACCTCCTCAGGGGTTGAATATAGAGACTCTTTCACAGTAGCACCTGCCCCTCAAAGTGTCTCGCCCCAGCTCTGATGACTAACCTTCACCTCACTCTCCCCCTTAAGCATGTGGGCTGATGGGTATATGGAGGAGTGTTAAGACAGGCAGGAAGAAGAAATCAAAGGAGGGAGGTGTTATTTTCTTGTGCATTCAGAAAAACATTAAACATTCTCAAAACTGAATGCCTATTTCAACTCTATTAATCACAATAGATTCGTAGATGTTTTTTTCTTTTTTGTGTGGGGGTGGGGGTGGGGGGGCAGACGCAATTCCAGTACAAACGTTCCAAGAAGCCTACGAGTTTGAGGAAATGATACTTTTCCTTTTAAAAAGGACATTTACGCAACATCTTTTTGCCCTAACAGATTCTTTTTTAAGTTCAAGCTGCAAACCTGTTTGTACCAAGAGGAATTAAAAAGTTGTTTGAATTAAATATAAATTCCTATGTGCTTCAAGTCTCCCCCACCCAGTTTTATCACTTTGTCCAGAGTGCCTTGTGAAACAAAGATGTCACACTCTCAGAAGCAGTGATCACCACAGACAGGAGAAGGCTAACACATGACTTAATTACGCATAATTTAGACATTTGTTGACCCAGCAGTTCATGAAATATAAGACGCACCAAGTGTTTGACGTTGTTGACAAAGAAAACCTGTCAAATCCACAGGGATCAATAAGGGAATTAAATAAGGGTTAGATTAATTAGCTGAACAACTACAGCCTTGGTTTATCAAGTTAAATCTCTCTCCCCTCAAATACGAGATTGCACTGACCCGCCCACTTCCAAATCTTTACTCAAGACTCCCCTTTTTTTAAACAGGCTTAAAATGTGTGATTGCGCAGTGTGTGTCTGTGTCAGAGTGTGTATCAATGTGTGCATTGAGTTTTTATGTCCTTTAATATTGTTAATAATTTGGATTGTTTTTTTTATCTTCTATCTATAGAAAAGCGTCTTTGAGTTTCTGAAAAGCACTTTATTTTTTTATGTACCTTGTGTTATCATTTGTGTTGTTATTTGCTAAGAGGTTCTGTACTTTGGCGGCATGGTGGCGCAGCAGGGTGTGCACATACCTCACAGCAAGAAGGTCACTAATTCAATCCCAGGGTCAGTCAGGCCTTTCTGTGTTGAGTTTACATGTTCTTCACGTACATGTGTGGGTTCTCTCCAGGCACTTCCTCCCACAGACCAAAAGCAGGCACATTAGGTTGACTGGTGACTCCAAATTGCCCTTTTGTCTCTCTATGTGGCCCTGGGATTGGCTGCTGAACGGTTCAGGGTATACTTAACCCTGCTGACTCTTCTCAAAAGGGAAAAGCAGAATAGATAAATTATGGATGGATGGTTCTCTACTGTATGCCTTTAATCACTTTAAAGTGGGGACAACAGGTAAAAATGAGGGGATTGTTCAGTATTGGGCAACATTTTTTACCTGAAAAAAATTATCAGTGTCATTGTTCACTGTCTCCTGACTAATTTTATTTTAAACACAAACGAATTTGTGACATTTTAATTTCAAAAACTTTTTCCATGTATGGAAATAATCAAAATTGCAGTATGACTGTTTTTGGTCAATTGACCCTTTGTCAAGCCCCACCCTTCACAGGAAGTGACCTTACATCAAGCCACACCCTCCTAAGATTCTGTTACTAGGGTAGAAAAAATCTGTTGCTGTTGGTCTCTTTCCCATTTTGAACAATCTTAAAAATAACATTTTGGGTTTTTTTACTCTAAGTTTTATTTATTTTTAATTAAACAAAATAAAATGTAAACCAAGTGAGAGAATAAAGACAAATTAACAGTACAGTTTGAAGAAAACTCACATTTTTATGGGTTGTTTAAATCTTGGAAATAAAACTGGTGAACAACCTTAGTAATGTAATCTTACATCAACTGTTCACATTTACAATATGCTTTACTATTTTCTACTAAATACTCCCAGAACACCAAATATTGTCAGTATTGAAATCTTTTCTTTTACCTTTGAGTGTAGATAAGTCGTCTTTGGGACTTTTAATGTTAAAGCAGCAAAATTAAGAAAGACGATTCCCACAATGCTTTAAAATAGACGCTGTCAACACCTGTCAATGCCTGCTTTGAGAAGGGGTTCCCTGATTCTGATTGGTTGGTTGGTTAACCATCAGAAGGCCAAAAATGGTCAGTTTGTCATTATTATTTTGAGGCATGATCAAATACGGTTGTAAAATATAACATACAATCCAGTTTGAGACTATGCAGAGCAGACTTGAAAAACGGTTGACATGTCATAGATTTAAACAAGCATGATACTGAATGTAAAGTTTGGTAGTTAAGAGTGGATGAAATACATATTATCAAAGTTCACAGCTGGCTACTGTACACTCGGGAACCTAAGCCAGGATGAGTTAAGAAGTGTGGATTCTGCTTCTGGGATCTAAGAGGAGAGAGGAAGTGAAGAGGTGGAACATCTGGAGCTCATTTGTGCGCTCGGAGTAGACAAAAGCTCCAAAAATAGGCTTTAAAAGTATTTTCCATATTAATTGTCATCCACGAACCCGCATCATCTATATATTTCGACTGGTAAAGTCAAGGCCCTTTTGGGTATATGACGTTTCCATACACTGTCTCGTGTGTGGGTGTGTTTGTGTGTGTGTGTGACCGCGTATTGTGTGCGCGCCTCCATGACGCTCTACAGCCCCGTGGAGCTGTTGTTCTCAGAGAGCAGCAGGACAAGCAGACGGACTGTTGGATTAGACTGACAAAAGAGAAAGTGCGAATTCTCTTTTAAAAAGAAGTCTTCTTTGTGTCTCACTTCTACTTATTCTCTAGAGTCGTCGTGATTTCGGGTTTGTGTGTAGGTTTCCGCGGCGGCGCACAGACCGGTATGGATTTACCCGTGACGAGACGAGACACGCCGCGTAGTCCTGCTCCAAAGTTTTGATTGTCATCGTCACCCCGGATCAGAGGAAAGCGCCCAACTTTGGGAAAGCGTATGTGGAAAGCTGGTGACCACATGTGAGGACGTTTGGAGACAAATATTTGTAGGAGCGTCTTTTCGCTGCTCTTCACAAGATCTCTCATGGGGTAAGTAAAGTAAAGGCACCTTCTCCAAATATTTTCACTGACAGGCTGCATGTGCAGCAGCAACTTAACAAAGGAATATGATGTCTCTCTTGATCTTCTGTAAAATGGTTCACAGTTGAACATAATATGCATTTTACTTACTTTGTCTAGAAATCTCAGGTAAGGACAATTTCTTTGTTATGTCAACGATTCGGCGTGTACAATGAATTGAAGGTCGTCAATATATCGAAATGTTCCTGTAATCATAAAACCTTAAATGACAGCAGCATTGCCCACATGAAACAACAAGCCACTTCTGCACTTTTACTCACCACAAAGTGAAACACTTCTGCATGCACACGTACCCACACAGACACACACAGAGAATATTTGAACTACGTGATGCAGCTGCGTTTGTTAAATATACGCTGTGTGTGTTTTAATGAATACCGTTGTGTTGCGTTAAATATTAACACCCGGGAGTACAACTGTCGATCTTGCAGTAGGGGTCAGTGCACTTTGCTGCATCATATGTTGTCTGCTGAGTTGTTGGGGGCAGAGATGAGCAGCGTGCGCCCCGGGCGCGTCCTTGTAGGGGCCTCCACACACACGCGCACACACATATTTCCTTGGAGCCGTTGCACAGCCTGCTGTGCCCCCCCGCCCGTACTGACCCCACCGATGTTGTTAGGGCTTGTTCATCCGTTACTCTAAAGAAGGCATTGTATTGAAAGGATGTATTAATAAGACAAAAGCCCCCATTATCCCTCCACGTACTGAAGTTAATCTGGAGGGGTTGGAGATGTACTCTCCAGAGAAAGACAACAGAGTTTTAACATTCTACCGTCCTATTGTTGTTAGAATGTAATGAACAAAGCATGATATTAACACACTGAAATAATAGCACATGAAGGAGCCTGAATGTGGGTGCACATAAAATGTGTATATAACTTAGGACTATGCAGGACTTTGACCCTTTTTATCTCCCTTGTCTCACATTTCCTTATTACTGTCATAAATATGGACAGCCAGTGATGTCTCCTTGTGTTAGAAAGAGTCCACCCAGCAGGATACAGAGGTGTCAGGAGTCCAGTCATGGAGCTTACTCTTGAGAGAGAATCCTCAAATCACAGCAAGATAAGATGATAAGGTGGAGGAACTAATGTTTATTGCCCAGATAAAAGCCCCCATCCATCACCCTCCATCCTGTGGTTGGTCTGGCTAAGTCTGCACCGTGCTGCGGCTCATTAGCAGGCAGCCTGAAACTGCAAAGTGAGTCATTATCTGGAGCTTCCAGCCCAGGTTACAGGGTGAGAAACTGAGCCCTCCAGAGCACACGGATGCTACAAAGTCTGTTGCATTAAGGTGAGCAAACATCTTACTGTGATAACATCAGGAGCAGGGGGAGAGGAAGCATGCTCAGCAGCATTAGGGGAGAACTATCAAGTGTTGAAGGCCCTGTCAGCAGCTTCATTGATGCTGGTCTTGTGCGTGCTTTGTTTGTGCCATGCACGAGCACTTATGGACTCAGGGGCTTCCCCCAGCATGCCTTGGACCGGCTGAAGACAGGGCATGATACAGCTGAGTCGCCGTATGTGTTTGGCCTGTGTGTGCGCATGGCTCATTGCACCAGAACAACACCCACCACCCAACCAAGCCATAACTCTGCCAGCTTTCCTCACACACTTCGTCATCATTGGCTTGGGCAAGTGAAACCCCCAGAGCGCTGTGAACAGAGTTAACTTATTGGCCTGGCACATTGCAACTCGAGACAGGGTCAGTTTTGGTCATTTTAAAAGCCTGTGGCAGAGAGCACCATTAGGTCCTTACCAATTTAGCTACAAAGCCAGAGAGGAAAAGTGTTTTAGAATATTTCTTTTGAATTAACAAATCCACAGAACTATGTATCTACAGGAAATTGATGTGAACAACATTATGTGTTCATCATCCCTATATGATTTACTTTTCTCAAAGTTTCTACAGATCAATACTTCAGTGTGTTTCAAGGCAAAGTGCAACATAGAAATATACATGTGCTCCAGGTCTTAAATTAGCAGTACTGACACAAATCATGATTTATTAATGCTGTATTTACACACATCACCATTTATTGGAATTAATGGTTCCACAAAGATCTCCCTTGCCATAATTCCCTTGATATGAAGATTAATTTGGCTTTTAAAGCAACAATATGCAGCTTTTTCAACCTCAAAGTAGAAGCTTTAAAGTTAATAAGTACAGTAACTTTTAACACTGATCATGCTTTCATCGCAGTGTAAATGTGGCAGCAGGCCATGGCTTTTACAAGAACTTTGAATGCTTTACTGTACTGATTTACACCAGCCTTCAGCTAAAAAGAGGCTAGTTAGCCAATTTCTGTACTGTGTGATAGAATAATTAAGGCAAAATCCTGGTTTATGCCCCTTGTGCTGAAGCTTCTCTTACCCACACTGTATAGCCCTGCGCCTTTTTGAGCACTTATACATGTGCGTTGATTTGCCCCTCAGTACTACTTGTCATGACACACTCTGCTTGTTTGTAAACAAGAAACCACGGCGACATTTATGTGTGTATCATGAGGATGTAAAGAGTCAACAAATTACAAGCAGCAGTTGATAAAAATGCAATTAATGTAAAAAAGCAAAGAGAGGAGACATCTGAAGTGTTGGCATTTACAACAAGTGAAGTTAAGGCAAAGGATGGGGTTTTTAGCATTCGTTTAGGGGAACTATCCCCTGACATACCAGGAAGTAAATATAACATGGTGATTTGCCTTCTGCAGCCATCCTATGGTATTGTCATACATAATATAAAGCCTGAGACGTACTCAGTAAATTGACAGTCACCTGGTTCAAGCCTGCAAACCAACCACAGGGCTCACGGTTTTGATTTTCAGTTCAGTATGATGCAGAGCTAGAGTGGTGGTTCCATGTAACTACAGTGCTGGAGTTTTTATAAGTCATAAGAAATGGAAGAGAATGGTGACAGATGAAGCTAAGAAGAGAAACACAGACAGTAAGTGAGACAAAGTCTAGACAAAGGAATAGGACCACTGTTCAGACTCCAGAATAGCACCATTCTGTCTGCTGAATGTTACCAATCTTTTTGATCAGATGTGAAACTGCTTTTGTCAGGTGAAGTGACAAGTTGTTGCTTTAATGATCTTGAACTCTCTTAGGAGCCAGGGGTCCCTCCACAGGATTTTTTCTAGACCATTGGACACGATTTTGTTGCTGTTTTATGCACTTTGAGCTATTTGTTTACATTCAAACATACTCATTTTTGAAAGATTTTTAAGTTTGTCTCACACTTGATGCTCACGTTTGCCAATGCCTAGAGGATCCTTGGTGCATAAAGCCCCTGGCAATTGCCTCCTTTTGGTCAAATTTCCCATGGCTCCAAAGACATCTAGACTTTCACAGACACAGAGCACACAAGATGCAAGTCTTTACTCTGTGGTTCTTAGCTGGTCAAACCTACAGGAATTAGGTAAGCATAAGTAAGTACTTAGCTACTTCCTAAAAAGCTTTCTTGAATCATTTGTTGATTATTTATAGACACAATGTGAAATTCTTTATTGGCGTAAAACTAAAACATTAGTTGAGCATGCATAAGGCAGTAGTTAAAGCTTAACTCATCACCTGTAAAACCTTTACTAATGAATTCTGATTATTGACAGTTTTAAATGCTTTATCAACATAAATAAATCATAAGTTAAGGTTAGGGTAAGAATGAGGGTATTGTAATGGCATTATTGAGTATTCTCATTATCTTTTAAGCATCAATAAATAATAGTACTTCATGGCCACTTCTTGAGTGATGGCAGGATAATGTTATACACACTGAGTCAGGTCGGCGATCATTCTTACATGGCAAAAGAACCATTTTGCTCAGTTGAAGGCATTTGCTTACTGACAACAGAGCATTTCACAATAAACCACTTAATTCCCTGTCCAAATTTCACTAATAAAGAGGGCTTCAAAATAAAACATTACTGAATCACAGTAAACATATGAAAATAATTGTCACAAATAAATAAGTCTACAGTATCTTTCCCTTTTGTTTGATAAATTAAAATGTATACACAATTTGAACAAACATATATGTAGAAAATTAGAATTCATTATTAATAAAGCATGTATAACTATGTTTATAAACAAAATCCTACATTTTTATGAACGCTCCATAGATTACTACATAAGTATTAATTAAAACCTTACCAAAGCTGTACAAATGATTAATAAAACTGTTTAGCTGTGTTAATAAGTGACATTTGAATGAACAATTATCACGTTGTAAATGATGAGTGAAGAATTTATTAGTGCATTATTATTTTGCATTTTATACATTTTATAACTGTTTATGAGAAAGTTATCATATACAATAATGGCCAGTTAAGAAGTTACTAATGCTTAACTAATGTGAAATAGATTTAGTTTAAATTAAATCTAACCCAAAATTGTTTATTTGCAAACTACCTAGGGGGAATGTGCAACCTGTTGCACAGTGACAAATAAACTTCCTTGTATTTTGTGTCTTCTTGTAACCCTGGCAGAACATACATGCATACATTTTGTTTTACTGTAAATTTTGTTCTCCAAAGTCATGACTCTCAAGAAAGCCTCAAAAATTAACTTGTTATTGTAGCAACATGGAGAAAAAAGAAATTCAGTCGTGAAAAGCTTTTATGGACCTGAAGACATCATAAACCTTTTTGTTACAACTTTTTTCTTCCCCCGACACATTTCTCTATCCTGATTAAAGCAGCTCTGCATCCCACTTTGTGGCCCGGCCCACCAGTTAGGTATCACTGTCTTCTTTGATACAGAGGAACTTAAAAGTTTCTCACATAAATATATTTTAGCTGAAGCAGATTTGCTCATTAGAGTGACCCATGATATCATGTGTCCAAGGACTTGTATGTTTGTGACCCAGGTCACTGTGCTGAATGGCCCTGTTTTCCTCCACATGATGATGCCTGCAATAAGACCCCTCTGAATGGGGGCAGCTTGGTTGCATGAGAAGTGAAGACAAATAGATGAGCTGGATAAATAAATAGATGTATAAGTGCATGGACGGATAAATAAATCAATGGTAATTCAGTGGTGGGAACAGGATTTGCTGGCTTTTTTAATGGAGTAGGTCACTAAGGGGTTGAAGGAGGAGATGGGTGATGGGTGGGTGTGTAGATCCCAGGAAGATGCTCGGGTTTCAGCTCAGGCCTGAGAGTGGCATGCTAATAGGAAGCAGTGAGAAGGCTTTTCCTTTAAGAGACCGACTTCTCTTTTGTTGTTTCTACTCACCACTTTATTCAGCCAGATCGGAGGGGTAACAACTCTGAAAGATCACAGGAGCGGTGACTTGCCAGAGGCTACTTGGCTTTTACCTGGTTAAATGAAACCAGTCAGTTGTGTGTACATAGTTTTCAAAAAAGAATGGGATCACAGGAAACAATGTATGTGTTTATACATTGCTCCTGGGCTTCTCTCTCTGATATCGACAGTGTCCTGCAGATGGCCATCTGGGTTCTTCAGGCTCGCAGTTCTTGTCTGAAAAACACTTTTCCTAGGGTGTGGCAGCTGGAGCAAAATAAACGCCTTCTGTTCGCAAGCTGCTGAGGCGCAAGTCACAACACACAGCTGACAGCATGTAGCTTTCTGATTCACAGCCAAGATCTGGGAGTGCCCAAGATCAGAAAAATAATACGCCTCCTCTGCTTTAACCCATTTTCTTCACCTAATTGAGAAAGTGGTGTCACTAAAGACTTTGTTTGCTCTTGTTGGCAGGGTAGAAACACACGTGCATATTCACCCAATCTATCTGTTTCTCCTTTTCCAAACAGGCTTTCTGGGTTGCAAGAAGATACTGTCAGTGCAGTAATGATTATTGTACAAATATTTACATGAGCTGATATTTTGTGAGGAAAAAGATAGGCTTTGACTATTTAAGGCCAGTGTTTGGGGCAATGAAAGAATCCATTAGCTTTAAGGTCTCCTGTTACATTCCTTTTCCACTTGAGGGACTTGGACAAACTATAAGACCCCCCATGACCAGGCACTAATGCTTGTAGCGGCATGCCAGGATTTCCTGATGCTTCCTGGAGTGGAGATAACGCTCTTCATCTGACATGTTTCAACCTCAGACCAGCTCCTTGAAAACAAGCTGTAGATGGTTTTCAGAGCTCTGACTGGCCTTTTTTCATTATGCAACATATGTCCCTCAGAGACAATGACAAGTAGATTGACTGCAAGGTTTCTGGTTTCTGTGGCTTTAAATGGGATCAGCAGCACTTTGAAGCCTCTTCTTGGGTCACAGATTATGATTTATGAACTGAATGGGAAAAGTCTTCTGCTGTCATCTCTAGCCGCTGGCTTAATAAGTGTGGTCATTTTGTGGTTTCCTGATCTCTTGTCATTCTCAGTGCTTGCTCTCTTGGAGCAGGTACACATAAAGATGCCGCGGTTCTGGTGACCTCCTCATCATCATCTCTATTGGAAGCCTTTGTGATCCAGGCAGCTTTGTTTGAGCAGCTGGAAAACTCAGCAGGATTACTTCAGTTCCCCACCTCCAGATCCAAGAGTAAGCTGGAGACGGTTTTCTTGGATTTTGTGCTGCCCCATGCTGCCAGCAAGATACTGTTGAATCCATTCAGCAGCTTTGTCCCTCCTCTTAATGAGCTTCTTTTACTTTTTCTAATGACTGACAGACTTTCAAAATAAGGCAAATTAGCTGTGATTGTCTGTTTTGTTAGAAATTGCCATTAAGATTGTTTATCCAGTAAAGACCTCAGCTTCATTCTCTCCGAGCTTTATGACAGGACGGAATTAACCTCCAGCCAAACACAAGCCGGGTCATGATGGAGGCCAGACCGCTCCATTGCAACAGACAGATTGCTCTTAAATGGATTCTGTTTACTCAAAACTAGTATGACAACCACTCAACTATTACTTTAAATGAGCATTGTCTCAGTCAAAGTCAAGTAGCTGTTACCCTCTGAGAAGCAGCATGGAGGCAATACTCACTCCGTGACCTGTTTGTAATTTCTGCAAAATGTCCCTTGGCAAGCCATCCTTTCAAAGGTTTGCATAAGACTTAGTACAGCTGCATAAAAAGCCATGGAGTTTGCTGTGGGGCCCTTTGTTTTTTAAAAACTGACTTTTGTAGAGTTGCCAAGAAGTAAAACAGACACTGTATCCCTCCAAAAATCTGTAGCATTGAATCCCTGTGGGTCTCTTTCCATGCACTGGTCTTTAAATGCAGGTTGTAACTTTAAAGGCACCACAGATGTATTTCTTACAGTTTAAGATATGCTGTCCCAAAGATGTAGAGCCAAATTGATGTTGGCATCACCAGTATTGCTCTAGATATTAATTTTCTCCTCAAAGAAGGAAAATCTGAAATTGTATAAAATACCAAGAAAGAACTATGGACTGTGTGGTGACAACAGTGTTCCCTCTCTAGGCAACCATGTTTTTCTCCATCAACAGAGCCGTGTGTAATGGATCTGTGTTTGCCAGGGAGTCTGGAGCTAATTCATAATGTTGGACCATGTGGAAAGATGAAGGGCCACCACCGATTTATCATGATATCAAGGGGCATTAGGCAGAGGCAACCAGGGTAGATTGTGCCTACACCTGAGAAGACATCATGTCCCTCGGCTATGGCTTATGATACTGCTAATTGCACCGAGATTTAGACAGCTTTTCAACATGCACAGTTAGGTAAAGCTATAGGCAATTTAAGTAGACTGTTCTCTTTGTCCTAGTATACATGCGATGGAAAGGAACAGATTTATTGACATACAGTAGAACCAAACAATAATCGAAAAAAAGACTGAGCATTTTTTTTTCTTTTTTGACATTGTGTTTTTCTTTTAGTTAAAAAGGAAACCACACAAGATAAATACTGTTCTGATTTTAATGCAAATGAGGAACTGTTGTAATTTAACAGTCATTTTTTTTTGCCTAGTTTTGGACACTTTCAATTTGGTCCCAAGTTTCTTTGTATTTCACACACAGTAGTAGAAGGAAATTTGAGAGAGCAGAGGCACAGGGACACATTTCCTAAAAAGTTAAATATTACAAATATTACAAATAAACTTTATTCTTGTTATTGTTTTGATTCAACATCATCAACCATTTCTAAATATTACATTTAATCCAAACAACAGCGACTTAAAATGAAACAAAGGCTCACTATGTTGAACTTTCTGTGACTCTCACACACACCAGCATACACTTACAGAAGGCCTGTCTATGTTAATGACATACAGTATATTCAGCTAGAGCATACAGTGGATAAGCAGAAGGCAAAGTACTCTTCACAGAGGGAATATGCTCATTTGAGATGTGTCTTTGTTGCATAGCATCCAGGAAACACAAATTCTTATATCAGATAAACTTTTATTTGACTATTGGTCATAAAACCAAAAAACATGCAGTTTTGGTTTGAACAACATTGAAATGAAAAGGAAGCTATTTCAATTTGAAATATAAAGAAACTTGGGACCCAAATAAAAGTGTCCAAAGCTAGGAAAAAAATATTGAATATCTAAATGTCAGCATTTATTTACATTTCTATTTGATGTGACTATCACACTCAGTCCAAGTACATGATGATAAGCCCCGTTTTAGTGACTTATATTGCCCTTCTTCCTGTTGATATCGCTAAAAAGGCACTTAGCAACTACCCATTGGGCTCTATGTATATACATAGTTCTGTGGACCAGGCGCAGGCGCAGCACACCTGCCCTGCGCCACTCCTGCGCCGTGCCAACGGGGTGTGTCCAGGGCATTTTGCAAGTTTCGTGCACGGCGCAGTCTGGCGCAGGGAGGCGCACCCACGCCTCCGTCCTTCCTACTGGCGCAAGTAGCAAAGAGGGAGGAGAGGAGGCGTGAGTGGGTTTAACACAGCCGAGTGTAATCTTCACCAATTAAATGAACGCCTCTCCTCGCCTTTAAATGCGCCGCGGGCGAGGCGCAGTGACAGTTTCACCTCAGTGGTGAAGATGGTCAGAGCCGCTGTCACTTTTACAGCAACTGGGAGAGTGCAGGGGCCACAGGGCCGCGCATCGGAGCCACGATACGCGTCGCCGTGTGGACCACCTCGCAGGACAGATGCAATCTGTTCCTGTGTCATGAATAGGAGTACAAAATTAAGTGATAATTACATTTAAACACAGCAGCAGGCTAATTCATTCATCATGCTTGTGATCCACCTGCATTCCTGGTCTGTCATCGCCAAATAGCAGAACCTTTGGTGAAATATTCCCCCCCGATATCTCCTCCCCATCCTCTTTGCAATAATGTACTCCATCTTTTTAGATCATGTTAAGAATAAAGATGAAACCAGAGAAATAATGGCAATCACAGGTAAATCCTTAAGACATCGAGTGACTTACATTTGTTCAGCGAGCGTCTCTCTCTTTTTTCTTTTCCTTTGAATTTCATGAGATGACAGAAGCCGGATACTCTGTAACGGATGTTGTGGCTGTTTGTGGTTGGAGAGAGATGTGAACTCGTTAGTTTGCGTCACACTTCCAGCTGCCGTCAGGTTGAGTTTCCATTATGACAAACGTCTTTGATTTGACATCAGATGTGATGGGACAATTAATATAGATACAAATGTATAAGCTGGTTCAGACAGTTACATTAAATAGTGGTTGCTGTGATTGTTTATTGAATCGAAATGTACCTGACACTCTGAAAACCTGCCTGTGAGGTTTTGGTGACGTGTGCGCACTGTGCGCCTGTCAGCCAATTTACCACTGCACCAGGTGCGCCTCCCCTGCGCCGAGAATAGACCAGGCTGGAGCTGGCGAGCTTTCAGCGCACCTTCCGCACGTTTTTTTGGCACGAAATTGTCAGTGCGCCAAGCTGAATCTTTCGGCACCTCCCCCTGGTGCACCGTCACACCCATCTCGGTGCAGCCGGTCTACCACATTGCCAAATTGGCTGCACACGGCGGTGCGCCAGACAAAATTACCACTACACAGGGTGTGCCAGGCCGCGCCACCCTGCGTTGCGCCAGGAAACTAGGGCCCATTGTCTGTGAAATGGCAAAAATATGAACAACTTTACAGCTCTATATAGATACACTCCCCCGGCTTATCTTGGTGTAAAACAGAAGAATGCAATCCCTCCAGTTTATGGTGAATCAAAAGGCAGACAGCAAGACAACCTCTACTATGTTTTGCATTTATGTTGTGAAAGCCTTGGCCAGTTAAGTCCAATTAAGGTGTGCGCTTGCAAGAGGATGTCCATTTTTAACTGCACCATCCAGGTCTGTCATTCTGAATTTGAGAAATTTGACTTAGTTCGGACTAAAGTCTGTGCTTTTTTTTATAAAAAAAAAAAAAAAAATTTAAGTTGGACAAACAGGGTGATTTATTTTTTTAACTGCATGTACAGCATTAATATTGAGAGCAATATCAGTGGAACAAACATAGTCATAGTGACAGCAATCCTCTGTACATACACATATTGCAGACATAAATGTTGTCATGTCTCATGTTTCTTGGCACACTAGGCAACAAATAACCACAAGCTCTCTCACGCTAACCAGACGGTTTCCCAGCGGAGGAGCTGAACATGAGAAGGGGTGGAGTTCAAGGTCTATCAGCAGAGTAGAATGGGAGCAGGAACAATAGACTCCTAAAGGAGGGTTCACAGCCTTTCATCAAGGGGGAACACATTGTATAGACAAGAACACAGCAAGGTGTGAGAGGGACACAGAGGCTGAAACTTAACATTAAGCATTTAGATTTGTGGTTTCTGATGCAGGCCAGCTATACTTGCTCTAACTTCTCACTGCATCACAACAGCATTAACACATGTCCTGCTTTAGTGTGAAGGCGCTGTGTGGTTAACACCGTTGTATCTGTGCACGCGTAGACTCACATTTGAACATTTATACATGTGGTTTACCTCTGTTACATTTTTGACATAAATTCTGAGAACAATTTATGACTTTTGAAACTGAGCAAATCTCAGAATAGTCTGCACATGCATGCTCTTCAAATACATGTGCATTAAATAATTAAATTGGAAGATAATAGTAATGGTACTTCTTTTTAGTGAATGTACTAAATATAGTAATTTACTCACAGACAAGAAGATTTGAAAGAAGAGACTTGGGGGCCGTACACGTGGAGACTAATTCAACTGTATCTGCACCAGTTTTTAACCGTCTAGATTTCGTCCACACTGTAACGGCGTTTCAGGTCCTTGAAAATTCACATTTTTGAAAACAATTCCCAGAGTGGATAAATCTGAAAACACCGGCCTTGAGTTTCTGTGTGGACAACAAATATGGAATGGATAGCTTCAGAAACGATGATGTTATAGCCCTTCTCTTGCTTAAACCACATGTGCAAACTCTTACAATAATGGCTGAATACAGTGTTGCACATGGGCTGCAGAAGCTACTGCGCTTGTTATGGTTTTTACAACAAAATCTCCTCCTCTACTACCACTGTAAGCAACAAGAGGAAATGGAGAACAGTTTTTGCTGGTGTTTGTTGAAATTTATCATGATGTATATGCACACTCCATGTCTTCTTCTCTGTTTTTGGTGGATGTCTGCTGCAGCATCACTGCGCCACTTACAGGCCTGGCATATATACTACAGCTTTTTCAGTGTTTTCGTATGGATGGATACATTTCTAGAAACAATGCCGTCATTTCAGAATGTTTTCAATATGCATACATTTTCATCTCTGTGTGGACAGGGCCTTAATTCTAAGAGTATTACCCTGGTGTGGAGCTTCTTGTTAGGAGAACTGAGTGTTTTAATGAAGTCTGTTAATAGGCGCCTATAAGAACATGTCTGCTCCAGATGTGTGCTAAATAAATTTGTCTTGATATGTTTTTAATCACCTCTTTGTGGCCTTGCCTTTTGATCTCTGTGGTGAAGTGTTAAATTGATGAGCAGAAGAGGAGGTTTCAGAGTGAGGATGCTGTGGGTCTGCAAAACTGAGAGCAGCATGAGAGAGAGATATGCAAAGTAGAGTAATACAAAAACATGAATAATTTGGAATAACTTAAGTTGACAGGAATGGTCCAAGGATGAAGGTATTACAGTAATTGCCTCTCAGGCGCCACCCTTGAAGATTCCCCGCCCCCTAATGGGGCAGACAGGGATTGAAGTTTTGGGGGTGGGGGTGGGGAGGTTGGTGTCTGCCAGTCATGGGGGTTACGGCTCCTGAGGCTGTGTGATGCCCTTCTTTATGAAGCCCTTTGTCTGCAACTCCACTCACCATCACGTTCAAATAACAACAGCCACAAACAAGGCAGCACAGATACACTGACTTATGAGACGGACAGAAAACAAAAAGAGACACTTTAAGAAATCACAATGAAACATGTAGAACAAAAAAAGAAGTCTGAGCTGTTGACAGACTGGACCCTTCAGAAAGGCCTGAACCCAAACTGTCAAAGTGTTTGACGAGTGAAAGGGTAATCCCTAATTATATGATGAAACCCCACGTATTGGGGACACCCACTCCACTGATATCCAGCAGCTTAAAGACGATTTTAATGAAGCATGATAGTGTTAGCATAATAACAGACAAAGAAAGAAAAAGGTTAGTAACAACAATTTAAGCTTGAACACAATGTTAAATTGAAGAAACTGTCAAATCCATCAGTAAGAGGGAACTATTTATATCTCATGCAATGCTGTGGTTTTGATATCATGACACTGGTGCAAACATTGATACTTCTTTATGCAATTTTACAAAAAATAATTTGGGAATGTCTGTGACACACTAAGAACATACATCTCTCTGTCAATACTGTTTTCAGTAAATATTGTTGCTCCTGCAGTTGAGTTACTCTCCAAGATAGGCACTGTGATACTCTAGATCTCCATTTCATATCTCTCAATCTGTTCTGCATGTAGACATGGCAAGTTACAGCGTGACACTCAGGCTCTCTTCTCTTTTTTTAAATACTCACTTCCTTGTAAAACCCCTGGTTTTCATCCTTTGGGTGAATTTATGAGCTATCATTGTTTCAAACAACTGGTCCTGTAGAGTTAAATGCATTTATTTCTTTCTAGCAATGATCATCCTGCATATTTGTCCCATAAGTACAAGACTACAGTGTAGAAAGACTGCAAGAGTGTTTAAGACTGTCTATGGGTGAAAATGAAACTCTAGTCAGCAGACTTTAGTTACTAAGAGAAACTTAGAGTTTCATTTCTTGCCTAAAAATCAGTGAACATGTGGAAATATCAAGTTGAATAGATAAAAAGCAGAGGATACATCTTGCCAGTTGCAGCTCAAATATTACTAAGAAAAGTACAAACAAGTTGCATTTAGAGCTGGGCTGTGTTTAAAAGTAAAATGGTCTACAGTAAATGCATGAACTGGGAAAAAGAGTTTTGCTGCCCCTCTCATCATGGACCACTCCACAGACTGAGCTGAAACTGACAAAAATACATTTTACTTGTAGCCTTTTGCCATATCCTAATGGATAAACAGCGTGAGGACTTTGAGCAGTGCCTATGTTTCTAAATTGTTTTCTAACTTCGGCACTTGACTTGCAAGATAACTTGCATCTACAGAAAATTGTGTATGTAACTTATATTGTTACCTTTCCATGATGTTGTTTTCATGACGTGTGCTGCTGACCTCTTGGCCAGGTCACCCTTGTGAATGAGATCTTGATCTCAACCTTTTTTCATCTGGTTAAATAAAGGTTAAATAATAAATAAACAACATATAAGATTATGTTTTATTGTGCTTTGTTTCCCACTGAAGGAAAGGAAGGAGACAACTCTTAGACTAAGGTTACTATAAAGTTTGGTGGACTCTGGTTTGGTAGGGATGAAGTTAAAACACTGAAACACTTTTTAGTTGGCTCAGTAAGCTCACACAGTACAGTTTGTCAAGTGCAATAAAACAGGTCAGCGTGGTCAACTTAGCCCCCCATAACAAGTTGGAGTTGTAGCTGCAGTCAGATGCTTCTGCCATTCGGTCTCAGTAAAGGGTATCACATAAACGGTTTAGGTGTTTTATCCAGGTAACATAGACTAAATTTCCAAGCCAAAGGCATCAAACCCTCTCTGCCTTGTCTGCTTAGTGCCATCAAGGCACCAGCACTCTTCAAAAATGTTGATTTAGTACTGTTATTGAAGAAAAAAAACATGATACCAAACCCTGTTGCTGCACCATGACCCCAAAAAGAAAGACAGTAAAGTTAGAATGGCATCTAGCATGAAATAGTTAGACAGCAGTTTGAGCTTTAAAGCATTGATACAACTGTATTTAGGCTGTGTCAGATGAAACTGCCATATCAACTGCTGCAGTGTGTAACCACATGTAGCACAAACTTGAATCATGACCCTGCAAGAAGGACCAGATGCTGGCAGAAACAGCAATGTTTCCTAGCAATACTAACATTAGCCACACTCTGGTGACCAATTTGGGGTTGTCCTAAAATTCTGCATTAGCTAAATTCAGGCCACAATGTATTGCCTTTTGGTTCACACTTATGACATATCAGACCCTAGTGCATTTGGAAGCAAGACAAAACTCTTGTTTTCAAGCAGAGCAGACCCTGGTTCTTAGGTCCACACCAGTCCAGACCAGGTCCAGTTTTCTGAGCATTCACACCATCCTGAATCAAACAAACTAGAGTATGCTAAACCCTGATCCAAAAATTTCAGGTGTTTGAGAGATCTGAGATGTGTTTTGCACCCTTGTTATGCTTACCAGAGACATAACTTGGTTTAGATGGCTTTCTACATCATGTAAGAAAGAAAGAAAGAAAGAAAGAAAGAAATCATACTTCATTAATCCCTCATGGGAAAATTCAATATTCAACACTCTGTTGTTGAGACGTGCTACACACATAGGCTGAATTACACATGCACAAACAGGTACAATCATGCACTGACTAAGGGATGTCAGAGTGATGGCTTGCTGCTCCAGAAGAAGTGCTACCCGAGCAGTTTTTAGGCTTTATTGCCTTGCTCAAGGGCACTTTGCTTGTGCCCAGGAAAACACCCGTCACCTCTCCAGCTACCAGACCAACTTTCAGATATGTTTTGTTTGGGAATTAAACCAGTCACCCTCTGGTCCCCAACCCAAGTCCATTTGGACTAAGTTGAAAATGTAATGACACCAATAAAGACACATGCCACCTGTTTGTAGCCATTTTCTACAGCCATTTTATAAAACAGTCTGGAAACAGGTCAACTGGCTTGTTTTAAGCTGAGTATGATAAATGAACTAGAGCTGTTAAGCCAAGCACTCTTGAAGCATGAACCATGACAGACTGTTCAATATATCAGAATGTATTTCACATTTTCATCTTGGTAACAGCCCACAATTAGCATTTTGACAGACCAGAATCTTTTAAAAACATGAGTGGAAGTTGATTGGATGTTGGTTTTGTCAAGACAATTCATTACAGGCCAATCAGAAGCTGGCACTGCTGCCAAGGAGTAGAATACATAAAGCAAGCCAAATCATAAATCACACTTTTGCTGAAACTGCCTGAAGAGCAGTGACAATATCTCTCCCTTTGAGAAATGTTTTCAGTGTAGTTCTCTGTTCATGTAATGAACTCAGTACGGGGAACCATTGTCTACAGGCCTGTGGTGCAGAGAGAGCTCTGAAGCCCAGCCTAAAGCTTTGAAAGATGGATTTTCCTGATGACAAACATTGAATCAGGCATATCCAGCTTCAATTCAAGGTTAAGGGAAGCATGGTCCACTGCCAAAGTTAGTGCTGAAAGTAAGGGACCAAGCTCTGTGCAAACGGGGCTGCTGACTCCATTTTCCTTGTAAGAAATTATTTTACCACTAAGACTGACTTTAAAACTATTTTATGGTAGGCAAGTTACAGTCCATATTGTTGCTTTAATGAAACAGTTGAATTCAAATGTGTTCCTCAACCTGTTCATCTTCGTCATCACTGTTTTGGGCAGCAGTTTTATCAGTGAGCTTGTCGGCAGCATGGCAGGAGAAGTGATAACAGATAACAGATAAAAGTGACGGCTTAAGATAAGCTCAGGTAGTCATGGCTTCAAAACTTCTGTGTTGACCTTACTGAGAAGACACTGCCAAAACACGAGTTACTGCGAGTAATTATTTAGTCTGCACAAGGTCACTGGGAGGCCCTGGCTTTGTCACAGCACCAGCATGAATCATCTCCAGCCCTGATACATTGATACTGGAAACATTGACCACAGACAATCGATAGTGCTGCTATGCTGATGTGAAAAGATTTCAGACACAGCACCCTGAGGCTCAGTGATGGCTAGAGCAAAAGTGTGATGCTACAGCCACCTGCACACACACAACTGTGGCCCCCAGAACTGGGAGATAAATCAAGTTTCAATTCATCGAGGATTTTGTCCTTAATGATCAAAAACAAAGTAACATGACCAAGCTATGATGCTGCTTGCTGTTTTGCACTTGTTCTATCCAAAGGCTATGTCATGTGCAGGGAATTTTTTTATTATTGATTTTTGGCTACAATAGCACATCACCATTGCTTATAAAAACATCATAATTTATTCTGTTTATTTATTATCAGGATATACTTACATTTTCTTACTTTAGAACCTTCACTTTTTGTATATTTTTCAAATTGTACCTAATATGTATGTATTCAGAGTGTTTAAGAACAATAAATGTGATGTAGATGTTTGATGTTTAATCATGATCTCAGAATGAATCCAACAAATTTTTGTTAAGATTTATGCCATAATCAAGAAGGCCTGGCCAGGATATTGTCTAATATCATTTAAAAAATATATAAAGATTTTATTTAAGATCTAAAAAGCAAGAGCAAAAATAAAGACCGAACAAGGCCTGAAATCCAAGGAAAAGCCACTGTACTCATCTCTTTAAATGGGATGTACTTATAGGTTGATACTTGAGATTTTACTAAAGACACAGATCAAGTACATTTTGCTATGCCTATTTGTTCTTTTTTTTTACTAGCAATGTAGGCCTTATATTTTCCTTTATGTATTCAAAATATTTCATGTGAGGTTGTCGGGTGACTATAGTTTAACATGAGTGTAATTAAATATTTTGAGATAGACTAAGACAAATATTCTTCCTTGGTTTCCTGGTTTCAATTCTTGCCGTGTTGCTGCACATTATGACTGAGTGAAGCTGCTACATGCAGAACTGCCTGTTTTTACAGCTCTGTGGTTTAGCTGTTAGCTTACAGAGGGATATATAGGATGTTACTGCTGATAAAGAAGAATAAGAAGAACTGGAAAGGAGAAGAGTGCTTTAACAGCCTGCATCTTTGGGTTTAGTCATTTCCTTAGAACTGAAGCTGCTGTGGTAGCTGTGGTGATTCTTTGTGGTGGTAATAGCTGTTGTGCTCTCTCCTGAGCAGAGGACATGTCAACACTTGACTGGTGAAAATGATCTGACTGCACTGCACTTTGTTTTATATGGGGTTTCTCCTTTGAGAGTTGTGGTGCTTGTACTGTACTTCTCATGTAGTCACAGGTTCCTTCATTCAAAACACAACCACAAAGTTTAACAGCTTTATAGGCTTTTTCAACCAAAGGTTCCAGGTTCTTTTAATAGCAGCACTTTCTCTTCAAGGAACTAAATTCTTCCTGTTGTCCAATGTTGTTTGTGTTCCAAAGTGTCCTGAAGTCCCTAAAGCTTGTACAAACCAGGTCATCAGCTCATAGAAGTCACTGCTTAAATGAAAGCTTTCTGGGTGTTTTTGGCAAAACTAGAAACTCCCATTTTTAATCTTGTCTTTGATTTGAAGTGATTCAATAGCCTTGGTCATAATTTTCATTTTTTGTTTTAATCTTTAGTTTTATTCTGTCTCATTAAAAATGTACTGATTGTAGTTATTTTTTTGTTCACATTTCATGTTTGATTTTTTTGTGTGTAAAAATTCTTATTCGATTCATTGTTTTTATTCATTTTTTATTTTCCATCATATCATTACCTTATTTTTTTGTTTTAATTTTAAGGCTTTTATTTTGAGTAGACTTTTTCAGTTTTTGTTTCAAATCTATCATTCCTCTGTGAGGCACCTTGGCTGCACACTTTTAAGAATGACAGTGCTACTTCAATTAATTGTTTTGTTGACTTGGACATGTACTTGCAGGAACAAAATATTTTATTTGTTGGATGAATTCTTTAGGGTGTTTATTATCAAAAAAAAAATAGATGATGGCAGGATGTTGTATTGTTGAGTGAAAGTGATAATAAAAGCTGCAAGCAAGCGGCCATCAGGAACATGTAGCACTGCAGGCCCCACCTCTTGGAGTTCCTGGATGGCTGAAAAATACTCCCCTTCCACCCAAGCACAGACTTTTTAGGGGGTCAGTGACCCCAGAATTAAAGTTAAATCCTGGTCTCTGCTGTCCTAATGCACCTAAGAGACTCAAAACATGTCTAATTCTGGGCAAAGTTCCTGTGGTCTGGACTCCCATTAAACATTGTTTCATTCACTTGACACTAAATGCCCCACACAGTTAAAAACCTTTAATATCTTCATCACTGACTTGCTGGTAGTTGTGGTTAAAGCACTCAATTCACTTCTAAAATGTAAGAGAATGTGTGGCCTGATTCACTTCTTGTGAAGCACTTTGTCTCTGATAGAAGTTATACACTGGTACAGCTATAAACTGCTGGTAAAAGGAACAAGAGAGGACCCACCACAGAAGAAGATGCTTTCAGTGCATCCAGGATGGACACTGTATTGGCTGAACAAACCAGATGTCACAAAGAAGGTTATTGAATCAACTTAAAAAAAAGTCTAAACAAAGATGAACTACCTGTTATCTCTCACTCTGCTGACACTGACAGTTTGCTATGTTGCTATGACAGCAGCTTGTGAGCATTGGCTGTGAAGAACAGATGGTGGAAGATGACTTACAGGATGTTTCACACCACAAGCTTCTTAAATGTGCTAAGTGAATCTTTGAGGCAAACATATAGAAAACACCTTTTATTGCTAACATGATAAGCTTCAAATGTAAACTGTAAATATGCACCATTGGTCACTGCGTGGTCTTTCCTTTGCTGAAATGTTTGCAGGAGATAAAAGATGCATTACTGTGAAATGTGTGTACATACAAACATGAACATGCTGTGTCATCAGTACAGAACTCCCCCCCAGAAAAAGGGATCCAGATTTAAGTGGTGTCACAGGTGGCAGGTGGTGTCATTGGGGGGTGTTGCCTTGGTTTTTGGTGAACAGACGCTCTGCAAATTGGGGCTTATCAGGTGCTTCTGGGAAAACCAACTGAGGCTTTTGTGTAGCCGTCAGTCCCCTGATGCAGAGAGGAGTTCTGGCTGTTGTTAGGATTAGGAAGAACAGAGTCAGTTTTCAGCATAACCTCATCTAATCTGTTGGAAAACCAAGTCACTAAATGCAGCTGTTTACAAAATGGCTGATGGTTTTCATGCTTGGTTTCATCTGTGTTTGTGTGGTTTTGACTTTAGACTCTGTTTGATCACATGCTAACCGCACCACAAGAACATCATCTGTCAAATGGTGTGAAACGTGCACAGTTTTGAGCCTTCTATGAGGACACCCTGTCTCAGGTTTTGTATATTGTTAGACTGCCTTTTGTCTGTCTGTAGCTGTTTTTAACCCTCCCTGCATCAACAGTTGTGCCTTTCATCACCTTGATAACAGAGAGATATGAAATCTGGGCATCTGGGATATTTTGTTACAGTTGTGTCACTGTAACTTTTCCATGCTGTTGCTTGCAGCACAGTTCTGTGACATTTGTTTATGAAACCATTGACTGGAAACATACATACATTATCTCTGTCCACCTGAACACAGTTTACAATAAGGATTATCAGATGTACTTCCATCATCTCTACCAAGGCACACTTAATATCAAGCCCAAATCTCAAGGTACACTTTATACTTATCTGTGCAAAATATTCTCTTAAATACGTGTTAAGGTGCGTTGTCAGTCTGCGGGTGTTAATTTGTATCTCCAATTGGCTAAATAAAAATTGTCAAACACCTGCAACACTAATGAAATATTGTTTTCCAAAAAAATATTCAAAAACTTATTTGAAACTTATGTTTAATTTTATTACTTCAGCAGCACATGTTCTAACCCAACAGAATACAGCTTTTAATATTAAGTGAATTAATAGAATGAAGAGACTAAAGAAAGTAATAATCCACTTAACTCTGTTAATTGTAAAAAAAAAAAAAAAAACTGTGTCCCCTTGGATGATTTACAAGATGTTTCAAGTTACAGAATTTACAGATGTATGTGGTAATTGATGCATAATTACTGATAAGCTTTCACAGTTAGAATGATTATTCATGGATATGCAAATTTCCGGTCACACCAAGCCTTGCTTCAAACCACACCAGTGTGCCTCGTCACACCATTTGAGAACCACTGATCAATATATATGCCTCTGACAACACTGACTGATTTTCACAACTTACTGTAAATTGAGTTTATTTTACATTAGAGTGAATTAAGGAGCAATTAGATATATTCTGTTTTTAAAGCACAAATGCAATTATTGCATTAGTTTACAGATTAAATTACTGATGTATACTGTATAATGGCTATGTAATACAACATGCTTCACATAATTTACTCTATTTTGAACATACTTTTAATGCTCCTTAAAATCTATATTATCAAGCTTTTTAAATGACACTTTGCATCCGTGAAAAAAATCAAAAGTATATCAACCAATTACAGTCTAATGGTCAATACAAAATATGAGAGTGGACAATAAAACTGACAACAATTAAAGCAATGCAAATATATTTATAAAGATTTCCCATTTTGATATGTCTTCAAATGAAATAAAGGGTTATACAGATATACAAGTTATACAATGATTTCTGTTTGCAGTAAGAACCACCAACATTGACATGCTAATCAAACACAAAACAATGAGTTTAAGTTAAAATGTATAAATAGGTGATTGTCATTATACTTATCTTTTTTGTTCTCAGGAACATTGTTTACATTATTCACTATATTTTTACATCATCATGACTTTATCAAACAGGTAGTTACTTTATGTGTCATTTGCCTGAACATGAGGCCATTGTGCAGCTGGCTGTATTAAATGTGACTCTTCAACATTTGGTCTTTTGCTTTGGCTTTTGTTACAGAAAAAATGAGATGCATATTATGCATTAGAGTTAGTTAGTTAGTTGCTTAGAAAAAGATACAGAGATATGATTCTTCAAGTCTGATTTTTCTGGGTTTGTGCTGTTGTTCTCTCATTGTGTTAGTAAGGAAAGGAGTCGCACGTGGCTTGACATTTCTTACATTGTGTTTTGTCTGTTGTAGAAGTGCGACTAGGTCGAATGCAGGGCACAACTTTGACAATGTGTCAGGGGGGAGGGGCTTCAGAGCAGAATGTCTCCTGATGGCCAATCCCCATGGAAACCTGTGAATGGCACAAGGCAGGTGGAGGTGCAGGGCAGGGCTTCGATGAGACAGTGCTGCAGGCAAACCAGCCCGTCAGGTTTCCCACGCACACAGAAATCCCTTGATGACAGACTCTAAGGACTACAGGTGACAGGAGGTCCTGGAGAGCACACAACACATAGAAGAACTTCTGTAAGAGAGCCTTGCAGAGCCATGATGACACAAAAATGAAGTAGTTTACTTTTCTCCTCGCAGGCTGCAGGATGTGGAAATACAGAGCTGCTTACTATCGACTGACTTTTCCAATATTAACATCATTATGGACTGCAATAATGCAACTCAATGTAGTTACCCGGCGCAGCTGGCATAAATGCTTAGCCTCAAGCCTCCCATTTATGTCCATTAATGGAGCTAAAAAAGATTAGCAGGATTTTTGGGCTCGCTGTCCTGTAGCTGTGGCTCTGATAAGAGTGTGCTCAACTGTAAATATATCTCTGCTATGATAGTCGCAGCAGCCAAACAGACATGTGCTGTCCCATTATTAAGGCTGAAGGGCATTGCTGTCCACACTGAAGGAGACTATTGTTCTTTGTTCCTGCTTGAGGAAACACTGTGCTGGTTGTTGCTTGCAACTAATAAGAGCTGTATGCACAGTGTGGTTTTGTGCAGTGCAACACGTCACATGGATGCATTTCTGTGTGCGTAGACGTCACTACAGAGTCTCAGATTCCTGCCTTTGTGTCCAGATGCCGTTCCACATGCATGCTCTCTGTCTCCCTTTGTCTCATTCCCTCTCCATCTTTTAGCCTCCCGAGTTTTGAGTCAAAAGCTCAGCAGAACAGAGAGGATTTTCATCACTAGTTTCCACTGAAGCTTTCCAGGTTAGAACAGTTGTGAAGACAAGCAGTTGATGCATCAGTGTTCAATTACCTCTCAAGCTGCCCTGCAGAAGGATCCTGTTACTTTTGACAGGTTTAAGACACCAGCACCGCCTCTAATTAGATTTCCAGATTCTCCAACCTTCCTTTGTTTTCAGCTCCTGAGCTGCAGCCCATTTATTTGGTTTGGGTTTGTTCATAGGTTTCTCCAAAAAAGAATTCTTAGAGTAATTTGAAGCCACATTAGTGGTGAATATAGTTTTCTCTTTTTTGTGCATAACTATAAAACTCTACACCTTATTATTCCAAAGGTATGCCACAATGTTTTCACAATAGTAAGCTTGTTTATGTGGTCTGTCATCAAATATATCAGAAATAACAACATATGCCCATAAAGCTTCAAAACGCATTTGTTTATAGAAATTAGTTTAACATTACCTCAATAGCACACAAGTACAAAAAGGAAGCGTGTGGTTGTCTCTTCTGCTGACATTGCATCAGTCAAGTCTAAATGGTTGTTCCTGCCATGTGGGAGGCTCTCACACGCTTCAGTTATCTGTTTGATTAGCTAAAAGTCAAATGGTCAGAGGGGGGCAGGGTCAGGATGAAGAAGTCTGGCTGATCCACAAGCTATGCTGAAGTTTCAAGAGGTAACTCAGTGGAGTGGAATGGTCCGCTCCCCACAACAATGCCGTGTGTTGACAACAGAGTGCTTGGACAGGGTTAGTGGAATGTCCCCTTCAGACAGTCCATTGTGTAAGCACAGGAACACTGCCGAACAGAAAACTTATTCTTCTACCTGAAGATAATCCCTGCCTGCACAGATTTTATTCAAGAAAAGCCTTTTTTAAATACAGTTTTAAAGCTCTCTTGTGAGACACTAGTTTATGTATTCCCATTTAGTCTGCAACAGGCTGTGACTGCTGTCTGTGTGGGTGTGAATGCTTGGTGCTCACTCAGTATGTGGCAACTTTTGTCATGTGATTATCAGATTCTTCCAAGTGTTAATTTGTTATTTTAACTTAGATATGAAGATTCTGCAACTCAGTTTGAATTAATACTTAGCAAAATATATCAGACTGAAATGCTGTTCCCTGTGTTGTCAGTTTGAAAAAACTCTGTGAACTTATCTGCTGCTGCAGCTGGTCAGTCACCCACTTATGGCAGCCAGTCTAAAATCCGGCTGCATTTGTTTACAGTCTTGTCAGTTAAAATGTTAGTCAAGTGTTAAAATAAATGTTGAAATCCATGTTGAAATTGACTAAGTAATAGCTAGTCAGCTGGCTAAATAATGTGACATAATCTTGCATTAGAATGTGCTCAATATGTGGTCTGTAAAATGAGGATTATGAAGTTATGGGGTTTTGTTGTGTTTTTAATAGCAGTGTGAAGAGCAATTTCATTACTTGCGCGATGCACATGAGTGAATGTTTGATATGCAGTTACTTTTACTTACAGGGCTATTTGCACTGTTTATCTTTTTTTTCATTTTTCAACAAATTTAAATAATTTATACAAATTTACATGTGACCAATCAATCATCGCTTTGTCTTATTTTGAATACTTATTGTGTTGTTACTTGGGAGGTTTTTGTTTTCCTCTGTTAATAAGAGAGGAAGTAAAGAATGTTGTTGACTGAACAATGATGATTTTTTAGTTTTTTTTATCAGGTTAAACTGCCACCTGTATGAAATTCAAGTACACTACAAACCAAAGTAAACTGACCAAAAGCTTAACCCACTGCTATCAAAACACAAGATATGTCTGGTAAAGGTTTGGCAGCATGGCTGATCTCACCTGTATGTTATTGATGATCATATTGGCACAAAAGTACCTGATAGGGGTATTCCTGTTTCAAGTAAAAGTATGTAACTTTGAAACACTGAAATAGTTTTTTCTCAGTTGATCAAGCAGTAAACTGACTTTCAACAGGTTAGAATGTCTCAAAACAATTCATTTATTCATTTTATTTATCATTCTATTGTTGATTTTATTGTTGTTGTGAACTTTGTACAGTGTCCTTGAGTGTTCTGATAGGAGCTTATAAATAAAATGTATTACTATTATTATTATTATTGTTATTTGTCTGACTTTTTACTCAGTGATTTTGTCTTTTTGTCTTCTTAGCTTTATCCATCCCTGTCTTCTTCAGTCTCAGTTCCTCAGCCATTGCATCAAACTTTACAGAACTGTCCTCTTTTCAGTTGAGGTTGTGTGTGATCAAGTGCCACAAAGCTGTGATATATGTACAGCTGGCTGCCATAATTACATTGTGCTTAATAGGCAACCAAGCCCATTATACCTGTGTAAAAATATTGTTCTCCTCTACTTTAAAACCACAATTTTAGATACAAGATACAAGAAAGATTGTTTGTCAGTGTGCAACTGGTTACACAACGAAATTAATTTGTGGCTCCAACACAAAACAAAAACAAAACCATTTGCTGATGTGTGATGTCACTGATGATGTGTATTCTCCCAGATTGATATGGTCTTCCTTGGTAGCAGCATCTCGGAACATCAGCCAGTCTGTGCATTCAAAACAGTCCTGTAGAGCTGCTGTAGCTTCATCTGTCCACACTTTAACTGTTTTTGCAGTTGGTTTGCACCCTTTTTGTCAGCTGGATGTAAGAAGGCAGGGGAAGCAAGGAGATGTGGTCTGACTAGCCAAAATGAGGATGAGGGAGGACTCAATCGCTGCCAGGAACATTGGTGTAGACATGATCCAGTGTGTTGTTTCCTCTGGTGGAGATGTAGACGTGCTGGTAGAATCGAACAGTTCTGAGGTCCATTTCATTAAAATCCCCAGAAACATAGATAACAGCATCTGGCTGTTTTGCCATATGACTGCTGATGAGTTCAAACAACTCCTGGAGTGCATATTTTTAATTGAATCCAGTGGAATGTAAACTACAGCAACAAACACACTGTTGAACTCTCTGGGCAGGTAATACGGTCAACATGTCAGCAGTAAAAACTTGACATCAGGTGAACATCTTCCATCCAGTCCGACTGCACCTGTGCACCAAGCATCATTGATATACACACAGAGTCCCCCCCCCAACTCATCTTACCAGAGTCTTTTCAGAATCTTTTTCTTTCTGTTTTATTGTCTTAGGACCGGACATTTGCTAGGAGTAGGCTGGGTAGTGGAACAGCCTTGGGTCCAAGCCTTCTTAGTTTAACACTTATCCCGGCTCGTTTCCCCCTCTTTCTGCGCTGCTTGCGATGACGTCTGGTCCGGATGTTTTGATTGTAAGATCTGGAGATGCCAAGAGCAGAGATTATCTCAAGGTCCGCCACACTCAATCCAATTACTGCACTTCCTTTTCTGATGTTGGCGAGTGTATTACTGTCATAAGTAGTTCCATTCTCAGCTGTGAAAAGCGAGTGGATCACTCCATTTTTGGTTTTGTTATGCTGAAGTTGAGGGAGACCCCGGCTGCTGCATGTAGATGCGCCGCGATGTTATGCTTTTTAAAGTTTTTTTAAATGTTTTTTAATGTTACTTCTTTTCAAGGTGGAAAATGACATTTGACCATAAGTTGTTGTTGTTGTCTGTTTTGAAACTTTGATGAATTACAATTTTCCAGTTTTTTGTTGCTGACGGTCTTTCTGTTAGGTCCTCATCAAGAAAAGGTTTGGTTTGGGCACCAGATGGTCATGTACAGTATTTAGGAGGCACCTCTTGTATGGATGTTATTGTCCTTCAGCAGGCAGCAGGTCAAAGTCTAACCTGAGGCTCTTTTCACTCATGTCATTGTCTATTTTATATCCCCAATTATTTGCTTTTATACACTGTCCTTTCAATTAAGGGCAACAAAGCCCCAACTTAGATCTAAAAGAAAAAAAAAATCATTTAACAGTACCAATGTCTATAAACAAGTTGTTACTTTGTTTAAACTGTAGAATTTAAAATGTATGTTTGCCCTCTATTGGTTTTTTCAAAATCTTGAACCTTGTTGTAAAACATGGCTTTCTCTTTCTTCTGTGTCTGCAGGTGACCCACACTGAGCTCAGTAGATGTGACTGTGGGACAGGCGGCCTTCCTCCCAGCCTGGACCCTCCATCTGTCCTTTTTTTAAAGGAAATGTTCATCAGCTTTCACACTCCACACATCTCCACTGAGTGAATGAATCTTTGTCGCAAAGCCGCCGTGCTCTGCCACCCTGTCACCATGAAGAGCAAATACTCCCAGTACTACAATCAGAGTCTGATCCATGACTACTATGCCCATGCAAAGAATATGTCGCCACAGGAGCTGGATGAAGATATTAAAGTTAAAAAACAGCAACAGCTCTCTACCCTCAACATTGTTATCGTTGTGCTCTGCATCATCATCATCCTGGAGAATCTGCTTGTCCTGATCGCCGTCTGCCGCAACAAAAAGTTCCACTCAGCTATGTTTTTCTTCATTGGCAATCTAGCGTTCTCTGACTTGTTAGCAGGATCAGCCTACATAGCTAACATTTTTCTGTCAGGATGGAGAACCTTTGAGCTAGTGCCTGTGCAGTGGTTCATTAGAGAGGGCACAGCATTTATTGCTCTGGCAGCTTCAGTCTTCAGTTTGCTAGCAATAGCAATAGAACGCTACACTGCAATCACCAAAGTCAAGGTGTATGGCTCCACCAAAACATGCCGGATGTTTCTTTTAATAGGAGCTTGTTGGGTCACCTCAGTCCTGCTTGGAGGACTTCCCATCATCGGCTGGAACTGCATCAATGACCGCCCTGAATGCTCTGCTGTTTTGCCACTCTACTCAAAAAAATACATCCTCTTTGTTGTGACTATTTTCAGCCTCATACTACTTTCTATTGTCATCCTCTATGTGAGGATCTATTTGATTGTACGCTCCAGCCACCAGGAAGCAACCAATTCCCCGGCCTATGCCCTTTTGAAAACTGTCACCATAGTGCTAGGAGTCTTTATCATGTGCTGGCTGCCTGCGTTTACCATCCTCCTTCTGGATTCATCCTGCAGCATAAAGTCGTGCCCAATCCTCTTCAAAGCACACTTTTTTTTTGGCTTTGCCACTCTAAACTCAGCTCTTAACCCAGTGATCTACACGCTGCGCAGCAAGGACATGAGAAAGGAGTTTCTGCGTGTGTTGTGCTGCTGGGGGGTGCTTCAAAGCGGGCGGCCTGCTGACCGTTGTCTGGTCCCTCTTAAAAGCTCCAGCTCTCTAGAGCACTGCACTCACAAACATGAACACCAAACCACACCTATCATGCAAGACTGTACCACCTGTGTCTGATATGGTGCAAAATCATCAGGGTGCACGTGTGTATGTGTGAGTGTATTTGGGAGAATGTGTGGGTGTAAATTGAGCTGAAGACAAGAGGCTGTGACGAGACAGTAATATGTGACAAAAGAAGCAAGCACACACAAGACTGACCTGTGTCAGAGGCTGTGACACAGCTGTCTGTCAACATGCATTATACAATCCAGACATTTCTTTTTACAATCAAATTTGTGTGAATTCACAATCAGCCTTCAATCGGTTTACCAAAACAGTGGGTGTAAAAACAAAATATTTCAAGTGGAAAAAAAATCCACATGTGAGAAATTAAGAAATGTGAAAATAGCTTTTCAATGGGTATGCTCAGTGATAAGTATGGAGTTGCAAACTATTCCATGTATATTCTCTTTTGCTGTTTCTTTTTCCTTTCTAAACATGTAAACCTGTGTTAAAAGCCAAAAACAGACATAAAATGCATGTTGTCAACTAATGGTGAGTTGTATTGCGCCTTTCAAAACTACATCAATGCAAAGCTCGCAAAGTTGCACTTTGTAGATTACTTGAGATTGTTGTCTTTTGTATGGTGGAGCCACATGACTCTCCTTTACTGATACATGTGTGCATTGAATTAGGCCTTCACCACTCATTCTGCAGAGATGGAGGCAGTGATCAGCTTCACTCTGTACTGTACTCCAAAGAGGTCAAATTAGCACAAGTACTCTCTTATCATTACCAGGGCTATATATTCCCTATATAACCTTGCTTAAACTATCGATTAACTATGAAAAGCTTACATAATCTACATGTAATGCATGAATTCTAACTTATTTGTAAACGCTGATGTGTATGATATATAACAGTCCAAGCTTTCATCACTAACCCCCTTCCCTCATTTGTTGTCACAATCGGTCCCTCTTGCTTTTACTGTTGTCTTTGTATCTTAATAGTTTCCGCTGAGGAAGGCCTAATCAGAAAACACACTTCCTGAAATAAGTTGGCACTGATGAATCTTACTTAATGACAGCTGTCAAGCATCTATGGCTCATGTTCTGACAGTGTTGTAGCAACGTAGCAGCAATGTGCTGACTCTGTGTGCCTTCCTCTTTTGGAATCAGGCTGAATGTATGTATGAAGTGTTTGGGGCAAGCGCTCCATTGTTGACAGTATTATTGGTCATCATTTTGAATTACCAAGTCATTGACGAGCAGAGATGAACAGGTCAGGACATTTTCACTGTGAAGTCTTAAATAGCAACATGAACAAAAATATTTGTTAACATCCTGCTTGAATTTGCTGGCCATATGCCTTGTGCAACTAAAGATGTAAACATCTCTCATCTTTCCAAAGACCCCCTGCCTTCCCTACAAAATAGGAGAAGATTGGGTTTCTTCCATCCTGGGAGGTTAGCATCATCCTCAATCCCTGACATCTTACAACATGCAACTTCCTTTAGCTACAGGAAGTCCTGTTTTTCGTTGTCCGGTTCCTGTTGTTCAGGGTCAAACTTAACTTCTTCCTGTAATCCAGCCCCCCCTCCCCCACAGTGTTTTTTTTTTTTTTTTTTTTTTTTTTTTTAATTAATTTAGATGGCCAAGTTGAAATGGTGAAAAGCACTTTGGCAGCTTCAGTGATGTTTGGTTTCCCCTTTTTTTCATACAGAAATGTTTTAATCTGTGTACCTATCACTTCATTGTGTTGCTTGACTCTGTGATGTTTTATGATAAATACATGAATAATTATGTATGCGTCTGGATGTCATTTTGTACAGTATGTATGATATTTGTGAAATGTCTTGTGTGCAATAGCCTTATGTGTCCTGTAGCACGCTGCCTCTGTTAAATCGGTACATTTTGAAACACTAATGTAGGTACGTAGACAATTTGTTAATTGCATTCCCTTTTTTATAAAATAAATGAAATACTGCATAAATCGATGTTGTGTCTCTGTGTTTATTAAAACTGTAAATTCAAATGAACCTTACCTGTAGGTTCAAGTATGTCTTACTTTTGTGCCAACATCTGACAAGTATTCAAAAACAAAATTTTAATCCAAACATGCTCTGACAAGGTAAAAAAAAAAAAAACACCAGCTTGAACATGAAAGCCTGAAATTGTTCATGCAAATGGTTGGCCATTAATCAAAGTTTTCCTATCCAATAAAAAAAGTGAAAACTTGCTGGAAGGCTGAAGCAAGACACGTCTACGTTGGGAAGCCGGGCAGAGGACAGGGAGGGTGAAAATGGGATGTAGTAAGAAATATCTCTTTTTGTAAGATAGTTTGTCTGAGAAAAGCATAAAAACGTCCCAGGAGATGTTTTTTCAGCCAAGGGGGAGACTTGGGATAAGGGGAGGGGCTGACTTATAGTGGCCTTGAGAGAGTTGGGCCTGTTTCCTGTCAGACGTCCAGAATTCCTGGGTGGGAACACTGGCTGAATCAGCCCCAGGAGGCTGCTGGGAAGTTTGCCAGGTCTTTCCAGTGCCCTGCAGGATATGACATCAGAGCCAGAAACCTGTAGGTGAAGTTGTGTATACAAATAACATCTAAGCCTGCACAGAAGAAAGACTAAAGCTGTTTTTCCCAGCTTCAGTCTTCTATTCAGGTAAAGACACCCCCCACTCCCCATATATATATATATATATATATATATATATATATATATATATATATATATATATATATATATATATATATATATATATATATATATGTACTGAAGAAATTCATTAGATCACTAAGATAAATAAATACACATAACACAAGCCAAGTTGCAACAGCTTAGAACTGAAATGTCTCACTTCCCACAGTTAGCTGTTTTGCATATAGATATGCTAATGAGAAATTAACTGACACAACTTGACTGACTGAAAGCCCTAAACCTTGTTTTTAATTAAATTGCGCCACCTTGTGGTAAAAGGGCCATATTGTCTGCCATGTCAAAACGCTGTTCACAACATATTCATTACAGTTCCATACAAAAAAAGATTCCAAATATATAAATATACCCAAACACACACTGAAAATGAATATAAATGAGAGCACAAACATGGACCAGAGTTAAAGAAAAAATGTATGTAGTGTAAATGTATTGTTATTTTTATTGTAGTTATTTTCATCAATATGGTCACAAGAGAATATATTCTGTATTTATTCAAGTGTTCATAAATTTACTGATTTTAGTCAGACATGTTTAATGGAAAACAAAGTATAAGGCATAAGGCATAAGGCAAGGCAACTTTATTTTTAAAGCACAGTTCATTTGTTTATCAATTCAAAGTGCTCTACAAATTTGAAAACAGACATGACATTAAGAGTATGAAAAACACAAGGTTAGTAAAAGTAAGACAATACCAACTAAAATACACTGCCTGGCCAAAAAAAAGTCGCCACCTGGATTTAACTAAGCAAATAGGTACGAGCCTCCTATTGGATAATTACCGCATGGGCGATTGTCTTTCAGCTGGCAACAAGTTATTAAACCCCTGCTGATGCAATGAGTAGCTTCTTGTTTCTTAAACAACCATGTTGAAAGACACATCCTGTGGTCATGGAAAAGATGTTAGTCTGTTTAAGGAGGGTCAAATCATTGGCATGCATCAAGAAGAGAAAACATCTAAGGAGATTGCAGAAACTACTAAAATTGGATTAAGAACTGTCCTGGAGGAAGGTCATGTGGTCTGATGAGTTCAGATTTACCCTGTTCCAGAGTGATGGGCACATCAGGGTAAGAAGAGAGGTAGATGAAGTTATGCACCCATCATGCCTAGTGCCTACTGTACAAGCCTGTGGGGGCAGTGCTATGATCTGGGGTTGCTGCAGTTGGTCAGGTCTAGGTTCAGCAACATTATGTGCCCAAAGAATGAGGTCAGCTGACTACCTGAATGTACTGAATGACCAGCTTATTCCATCAATGGATTTTTTCTTCCCTATTCCAAGATGACAGTGCCAGGATTCGTCGGCTCAAATTGTGAAAGAGTGGTTCAGGGAGCATGAGACATTTTCACACATGGATGGCCACCACAGAGTCCAGACCTTAACCTCATAGAGAATCTTTGGGATGTGCTGGAGAAGGCTTTGGATAGTGGTCAGACTCTCCCATCATCAATACAAGCTCTTGATGAAAAAATTAATGCAACACTGGATGGAAATAAATCTTGTGACATTGCAGAAGCTTACTGAAACAATGCCACCAAGAATGCATGCTGTAATGAAAGCTAAAGTTGGTCCAACAAAATATTAGAGTGTGTGACCTTTTTTTGTGGTGGCGACTTTTTTTTTGGCCAGGCAGTGTATTAAACAATTCAAAGGTTAATAGGAGAAGATAAAATGAATATACTTTATATTTAATTTAAAAAAATCAGAGAAGATAGATAAGTGTAGAAACTAGAAAGTTGCCTCGCCCTGTTCAGTCATGACCCTGGAAACACTGAGTAAGTCTTTCCCAGAGGACCTGAGGGGTCTGGATGCCTCATAGGGGACTAAAAGATCTGAAAGGTATTTTGGCAAAAGATAAAGATAAAGATATCAATAAAGACTGTACCAATTCAGGAGGAGGAGTAGTACATTTAAACAGGCAACAACAATTTAAATTATTTTTTGTCTACTGTAATAAGAAAGGGTAGGTATTTAGGTTTGACGAAATAGAAAATCATGATCTGAAGTCAGGATGGACCATATCTTTACTAGCCCTCTTGGGTCCCTATGACTCTGGGCCCCAGAAAGCTTTACTCTTTATCCCCCCTTATGGCTGGCCTTGTGTCTTTGTAACCTATAGCCTGGAGAAAAAATTGATCCTAGGTTGAACTTCCATACAAGAGGTTTTCCAAATTTCAGAGCAAACACATAAAGTACTGCAAAAAAAGGGTGTGTAATGGTTTTATTTTTCTTATCTGATAATGCATCTACTGATGATAACTGGGACATGCTCTTGCATATTATCATTTAGATTAGATTAAATCGATCTTTATTTATTTATTAATCCCTTGGGAAGACTCACTCGGGAAATTAGGAACAAGGCAATATCCATGTACAATCTCAAGCAGAAATTATTTAATTTTGTTTTAAATCAACCCAAATCAACCCACAAAGACCAAATGCATTAAGCATGATTAACACTTTTCTGTTGTTTCTTATTGATCTTTTCATATATCACAATCTTTAAATACTTGTAATTCTTTATTTTTTGCAATGAATTTAAAGATATAACTGGCAATGCTTATTCTTAAAACGATTTCAAGAATTCATAAATTTATTTATTGAAAATTAAAAATTGAAAAATGTAACTCAATCTTACTGACTCTCTAGCTGATAATTTGCACACTTTAAAATAAAAATAAGCTTTAAAAGGCATAATTTCTGTGGTTAGCTTTTGTAAATTAAACATCATTACTGGTGTTCAATGTCAAAACTATAAATACTGACATTTCATGCCATAAAAACCTATAAATTGTCTTAAAAAAAAAAGATCATAACAATTCTAGAAATCTTGTTGACAATGTCCTGAAATTGTGATTTATTTGGTCCTCTGGCAGTTAAATTAATATCAATGTGACTCTTAATACAAGCAAAGTTTCCCATCCATGTTCTAAATCATATTTTAACGAAGAAATAGAGTTTTGAAATCTAAATGAGACCACCCAGACATAGGGATGGTATGACTGAAATTAATTGGCTGAACACTTCCCGTCCACTGAATTAAACCCCGTCAACAATAACGGGACATTCATAAATTCAGTATATTTGGGCACATGCAAAGATGTTAACTCATGTAAAGAAAGTGTTTTCATGGGGTATTGACTGAAACATAAACCGTCTGATAAAAAAATGTATCGATCTCTCAAAAAGTAATCATTGACCTGCTACTTTTCTCTCCTCGTCTGTAGGTAAGGCACAAAGTGCTTCCGCTTGGTCAGCTGTCAACAACATCTGGAAATTAGCAGGGGAGATTTAATAAGTTACCGATTTTTGGAAAGTTGTACAGTTTAGAATACAAGGGCGTCAGAGTCACCGCCTTCCTTTAGTCATATTTTCCATCGTGAAAAGGTGTGCATCTATGTTTAACAGCCGTTTGTAAGGTAAATAAAACGTATAACACTGACGGTGTTTTACCCACAGATCCAAGCAGTGGTATAGTCCACAACACCCTGGTTTCCGCGCGAAAAGACGGCCCGCGCGCCCGAATTGCTTATAGCATCCATTGAAACAGCAGCATTCAACTCAGAGCCACTTCAGCTGCACTGCATCTGCCAGCGGCGGGCTTAACCATTGTTTTTAAAGGATTTTACCGCTATTTTAGCTCCTGTGTTGTCCGTTTAGCTAGCTGTTTGCCATGCCATCCAGGACTTCCCTGTGCTTGCCAGAGGATGTCAGGAAAAGGTACGGTAACGTTTTAAAGTCAGTGCTCATAATGTTCTGAAGCTGTAGCATGCAAGTAGCTTGTTTTCATAGTTCAGAGACCAGGACAACAAAAGCGGGGTCAGGAAAAGCGTGTGTCTTGTGCCCGCACGGGTTGTCGGCAGTGGAACCTCTACTTTACCTTTTGTTTGTGATGGCAGCTGCGGCTAGCGTTAGCATGTTGCCATTTGACAGTCAGATCTGCCTACAGTTAACGCTAGCCACTTAGCATGTAGCCTTGTCAATGGATGAAGAAGCGTGTGCGATTTGGCGCCACTGGGAAACTTTTGCTGTCTATGTTTTTGACAACCCGTCAAAAACAGTTGTTAATGCTTCAGCGTTGTAAGTGTTTGTTTGTGGACGGCGTGTGTTCTGCAGAAAACATATGAACTTTATGCAGCGGCGAAATAACGTTGTTTTGTCATGTTCGTTGTCCACAGGCTGCAGGTGTTGGATACAGATGGATCTGCAGATGAGGTGGGTCCTACTTATGGAGCCAGCATCGGCTGATCTGACTTCTGCAGAAAACAACGATGCTTAGGGCTACTGTTATGAATTGAAAAGAGGGCATTTAAAAGAGTCTTGTTTTTTTTTTATTCAGGGTAGCTCCCTGGGAGCTCCAGCCTCATTCATAAATCTAATAATATAGTTTTTAATAACTTTACTGTAGTTTTACCTGTACGGAGTTTTCGATACGATACTTGTGCTTTTTGCTGTATTTATCATCTCCAATAATGGAGACAGTATTTATAAACTGGCCGTTCTACAATTACCAAAAGCACATTATCGCGCACACAGTCTGGTGTGTTTAATCTTAAGTGTTTGTCCACAGAAAATAAATTGAAGAGAGTCCACCATTAAAGACTCAAGTGACTTTTTTGATGAGTTGACAATAACTCCATAAGTGCAAATACAAATAATATTTAACAACTACATAAAACATGGGGCCACATTGCACTGATTTATAAATCTTTATAAGCTAAACAAAAACATAAGTCACAAAAATATGTTGTGAAGAGTAGCAATGCATGAAGCTGTTTTCTTTCCATCATTCATATTCTAGTCTGTTCCTAAGCTGTGTTGGGTATGTGTGAGCTCACTGGTGCAACTGAAAGTTGTTTAATACACCTGATTGGTCCCAACAGTCACTTGATCTGGATCTTGACATGAAGATGGATAGACTGAAAATAGAGTGGGGAAGACCAGGGATATGCATTTAGTTAGAGTTCTCATTTGGAAATAATATTTTATTGTGGTGTTAGATATGAAAAGAGTACTAATAAAAGAACCGATACTTTGAAACCTAGTATTGATTCTCCCTTCCCTATGAAAGACCAAACCCTTCAGCTTCATGGTAATAGAGTTAACATCTTCATACAGTTACTCCTAAGAATTTGAAGAGGAGAAAATCTTATTCTTACTACTGTTACCATGCTACTGCCACTACCATCACAGTTGCAGTGTAAAATAATCGTCTACAAGCAGGTTAACATTTAACTTGAGACCACCTTCTCTATATATAGATCTTAATGTGCTTAAATTGTGATTGAATTCATTCTTCATCACAGAGGGCATGTCAGCGTTTTCTCTCTTCAGCATGATAATAAGTGATGCATGATATCAGGACAATATTTATCTGTAGATAATTGCCTAAAAAGCTGATTATCGATATCGGCCATTGCAAACGTTTTTGCCTGTATTTACAGTCAATATTTTAATAGTACCAACTGGTTACAAATGTTCTATGTATTGACTGTAATATGGGCAGAATTTACAAATACAATCTACAACTCGTTTACCTCATCACTGTTTGTCAGCTTTTTTCAATCAAAAGTATAAATGACAATGTTACCAGGAAAGGAACAGGTCTGTTTTAGTTATGCAGAGGCTTTATGTTCTGGACAAAAAATCTCAGAATCAGCACTAATAAGTTTGGGAATATTGTCATATTGGATATCAGCAAATATCCAGTATTGTGCATCCTTAATACTTGTATTAGGTGAAATTTCAAAATAACAAAAGTCATATATGCAAAGAAAAACTTGAGCATTAAGATTTGTTTCTAACTTTAACACTTTATCAAGAATTCTTATGAAGCTGCATTAAAGATCTCTGAACAATTTATAATGGTAAGAAAAAACAAACTCGCAATGAGGCTGATGCAAAACTAAACTAAGTGTTTTCACAATATATGCCTAACTGACAAATAAGAATTTAAGACTAATCAAAATGGTTGCCAAGACTACATTTTGATGGTCTCGAATGAAATAATTTAAAACTACTTTAACTTTGGCGTACAGCATTGCCATGGTTTTGGGGCTGTAGCATCTGTCACATCCAACAGTGTAAAATAGCCGTACTCTCAACTCAGAGGAAGTCTTCTTGTCTTATTAGATTTGTCTGTTTCTTAACTTGCATTTTAGGACAGTGTGAAAGAGAAGCTGAAGTTGGTGCAGGACTTTCTCCATGCTGATGCTCAGGAGCAGTTGACCAGCCTTGAGGAAAAGATGAAAAGCTCAGAAATCTCCATGGTTTGTAACTTCATGAGCTCTTGGAATCCTCCACTATGCTGGTGTTGTACTGCTGATGATGAAATCTGTGACTTGTGTATACCCTGTTCTCTCTTTAGGAGGTCTACATCTCCAAAGTAAAAGCCTTGTTGGGAAAGGAGCTGCCACTTGAAAATGGTTCACACATCGATGATATTGAACAGAATGGGAAAACCAATGGCTTCACTAACGGTTCTCACAAAGATGAAGAAAGTGATGACGTGGCCATGGAGGTACAGGAGGAGGAAGAAGCTCTAAAGTCACCAACTGCTTCCAAAGGGAAAGGTGGACGCAGAAGCAAGTCCAATTCTGACACTAAAAGTAAGTACAGGACTTAAACATTTGAATAAATGATTTCAAAAGCAGTGGCCTGAAGGAACATATCATTTTTGTTTTCTTTTTAGGCAATTCCAGGGTTACAAGAAATGCTGGGAAACAGCCCACCATCTTGTCAATGTTCTCCAAAGTGTGAGTAATAAGGCATTATCAGTGAGAGTTGACTAAACACGAAAAGTGACATTTCGGTCCACAAGTTCATTTATTCTTTCTTCCTTGATTAGTCAAAAGCGCAAGTCTGAAGATTTGAATGGAGAAGCCACTAATGGCAGTACTGAAGTGAAGAAAGAGGAAGATGATGTTGAAGAGGTGAAGCATTTTCATGATACTGTATTTTTACATCCAAGTATTTTATTTAAAATACCTTTTATTTAAGACTGCTAAATTTGTTGTAGACCCAGGAGGAGAAACGCCTTAAAGTGGACCCTGAAGAAAAGTAAGTGCTTTATCCTCTTGCCATGAAATGTTGGTGATCCCGCTCACATTCGTCAACTTGCTCATTTTCTTTTTGCAGTGCTGTGCCAAAAGAACCCAAGAGTGAGATTACAAAGCCTATTACTGCAGCAAAGGTACAGAATATTTTAAGCCCTAAGGCATAAGGACATACTCCAAGCCTAGCTTTTATCAATTTGTGCTATATTTAGGTATTTTAATAAAAATGGGGGGAGTAAAATATTAATTTCCAAATAGGTTGACCATTAAATTGACCAATTTAGCAGTTTTTAGTTTTAAGGAAATTACAAACTGATTTCAATTTGTATTAATGCCCTCTGTTGATATGACCCTTCCTACTATTTAATTATAATCTCTTTTCTTTGGTATTTAGACCCCACCTCCCAAGTGTCTTGCATGCAGACAGTACTTGGATGATTCGGATCTCAAGTTTTTTCAAGGGGATCCCGATAATGCGGTGAGAAGTCTGTCTTTAAAGAAACAGTTTCATCACTCTTTATAATCATTTTTATCTCAATCATGAAAAAATATATGAATTATGTGTTTTGTTGAAAACTGTTTTTTTTTTTTTTTTTTAATACATTCAAGTTTTTAGCACTTAAATAGGCAAAAACCCGTAACTGTTCTTTCCATTGTTCAGCTGGAGGAACCAGAGATGTTAACAGATGAGCGCCTTTCCCTCTTTGATGCTAATGAGGATGGTTTTGAAAGCTATGAGGATCTGCCGCAGCACAAGATAACAAACTTCAGGTTAATTCATGGTGTTAGTGATATTCGGCCTTCTTCTTACAGGAGACCAGACGTGCTCTTATTTTTTATTTTTATTTCTTTTCTGTATCGCCAAAGATTTTCTAACCAAATAATGACCTCTTCTTTTCCTGCAGTGTGTATGACAAGCATGGCCACCTCTGTCCATTCGACTCTGGACTCATTGAGAAGAATGTGGAACTCTACTTCAGCTGTGTTGTTAAACCAATCTATGATGACAACCCCTGCTTGGATGGTAAGGGAAACTCATATCTATAAAGAGAGAAAGAACTTTGATTCAAACAAGTAGATGTATGCGAATGCTGTTTTCTTTTTCCTTCCTCAGGTGGTGTCCCTGCGAAGAAGCTTGGACCTATCAATGCCTGGTGGATCACTGGTTTTGATGGAGGAGAAAAAGCTTTGATTGGTTTTACTACAGGTAGATGTTTGAAACTTCCACCTCCATATCTCCTTTTTTTTTTAACATGGTATGATGTACTAATGACAGGCTTCTCTGTTCCTTGTCAAGCCTTTGCTGATTACATTCTGATGCATCCAAGTGAAGAGTACGCACCCATCTTTGCTCTGATGCAAGAGAAGATCTACATGAGCAAGATTGTGGTGGAATTCCTCCAGAAGAATCGTGATGCTACATATGAAGACCTTCTCAACAAGATTGAGGTGAGGACCATGGAAACAAACACAAATCCACCTGATTTGATCATAACTGTTAACTGAATGTTAAAATTCAGTTTTTGTACTTGGAAAAATAAGTTGTGTTTTTAGTTCTACTGTTTTACTAATTTTCTCAGTTTTTAGAGTAGATACTTACCATGCATGTTTGAGATTAAAAAAAAAAATTGAACTATTACCAATATAAAATTCTCTGCTTTGTTATCTCTAACAAGAAAGTAAATTGTGCTGATAGGAAAAAGTATCTGACAAGGGTACTGTTAAGCTCATTAAAGCAAAGTCCCCTTTAGACTTTTTGTTTGTTTCTATCATGAAAGACAAATGTTTGATCTGTATGTGAAGGTGCAAAACCCTTTCTCAACACAGCTGGGTAACTGATAAGACTTTTTTTTTTTTTTGTCTCTTTCCTCCATCAGACCACCGTGCCTCCCGCAGGACTGAACTTCAACTGTTTCACTGAGGACACACTGCTGCGCCATGCACAGTTTGTGGTAGAGCAGGTGGAGAGCTATGATGAAGCTGGTGACTCGGATGAGCAGCCGATCATTGTTACTCCCTGCATGAGAGATCTGATCAAGCTTGCAGGAGTCACTTTAGGAAAGAGGTATAAATTAATTCTTATAATTTTTATTCTGGTATTTGTCATTTTTACCAAAAATGAAATGTCCACTATAATTGGAAAAGATCACTCTAGCACAGGCTTTGTTGTTTGCACCTTGAGTCTATGGAACTAACATTTATGCCCATATAAAAACCCCTTTTGCCCCCCTAAATCAACAATTTCATTGCCTTTCTATGTTTGCAATGTGAATCCAGATTTTTTGTTCATCTGTTTAAGTGACATTTCAGATGGCAGATATCTAAGTCACAGAAAAAATATCCAAATATGGTCAGATAATGTGCAGCTAAATGAAAATTCATCTGAAAGCTTGAGGAATTCAGAGGGATTTTCCTTATTATTTTTGTATCTAATCTTGCTCTTATGTTCTCCCTGATGTCTAACATTTCTCTAACATTTTTCTAATGCAGCATGCTGCTGTACTGGTAGGTAGGCCTCGTTGTGAATGCTGTACTAGCCTGTATAGTGGTGTGTTAGTGTGAAACATTTAGCTATTTTATGGATTAAAAAAGCATTGTCCCACAGTTCATGTGAAAATCTGGTCCTTATTTGAAGTCCATTTTATTTGTTTATATTCACGTATGGGGCTGGGCCTTCGTTTTTTGTGTTGTCTTAGATCTGGCATATTTGAATTCCGACAGTGAAACACTGAAAACTTGGAGAAATTTAATTTAAAACTGTCTCTAAGTCCAAATTCTGAATGAATACTGGGCACTCGGCTCAATGAAAGATCTTCATTTTATGTAGAAAACAATTTTAATCTTCAAATATGCAGATTTTTTTCCCATTTGTTCCACAGTATGGTCATTAAAAATCTGTTTATGCACTTCCAACACACACTTCACAAAAACAGCAGATGAGTTTTGACTGAAAGAAGTGTGGGGAAGCTCATTTTTAAATCCTTATATTGTCCTCTAAGGAGGATGTTAGGAAGCATTGACTTTTAGTGGCCTTATTTTTCCACTACATTTAATCAACATGCCCATTAGCTCTAAATTTTTAGACGCTAAAATGGTTACCTCCACTACTTGTGTCAATGGTAGAAACTATCTGTGAAAAAAGAGATGTTTTTACTGTTTGCCATCCAAACACCAAATATGTCCGAACCAATTTTACAGATGATAAACTGTACATATCTATACATCTTATTCTGTTTTTTAAACAAACAAAATATGTTTGATGGTAAATGATAGCTGAAATATTTTTCAAATGGTGCCACCCAGGATTTTTTAAACAGAAATTCTTTAAATTGCATTTGTATAGTATACAATTGTATTTGCGACTGCCTCATTATTTAAGCTTTAACCTTGAAAATAGTTTTCGTCTAAAAAGGTTTTCCCTCCATATTTGTTTCCACTCCTGATTCCTTACTTTCTTTCAATTCAGAAACCAGCTCTGTAACAACTCGGTGACAGATTGGGATCTCAAACACCCTAAATAAAAATGGGTTTCACCTGTAACAGCTAATTTATTTATATTAAAACCAATTCTCTGAAACATGCTTGCTGTGTTGTTTCGAAGGACAACCTGAGAATACAGATAATGTATTTGTGAAAAAGAAAAACTGACAGTAGCAGAGATCAAACAATTTCCACCCTATTTATTGCAATTCACTGACAGTGGTATTGAGTAGTGGCACCAAGCACAGTACTTGTTTTTTGTATTCATAAAATATTACCAATACTGTCCTTGTTATTTTACACCATGTGGGCTTGTCAATATTTGAGCAGGTAGGCAACTTTAGAGCCATGTCTGCATTTATTTATAGATTGAACCTAGCTGAGGATTACAAAAGTGGAACAGACCACCAACTATGTAGTAAGAGTCAAAAGTAACTAGGGTAATAATCCTATTCCTAATAATCCTAAGTAATTTAGGATCATCTCATGATATTAAACACAGAGCATTGTGGTCTGAGTTTTTGCTCAGAACTTCTTCAGGGGAACTTGAGTGACCTGCATCAGATAGCAACTGCACTGACCATCTTTTCTGTTTTTATGTATTTTTTTTTATTTTGCTTGTATTTTTCTTGCATGGCCTGATGCTGTGGTGTGTTGAGGGCCAGGGGCTTCATGACGCCACATCGCCACATATCATCAGGTGTCTGTGCTCATCCAAACAGATCTTCCTCTAAATTTTAACTTTACTGTATTTACAGGCGAGCCGCTAGAAGACAGGCCATTCGCCATCCCACTAAGATTGAGAAGGATAGTAAGGGACCAACGAAAGCAACAACCACCAAGCTGGTGTACCAGATCTTTGACACCTTCTTCTCTGATCAGATTGAGCAGAATGGTAAAGAGGGTGGTGTGGCCAAAAGACAGCGCTGCGGCGTCTGTGAGGTGAGTGTTAGGCACATGATATACTATGCAGGCTTATGATGGCTGCCATGCACCCCCTGAGGTGTCTTGAATTAACGCAGACATCAGCTGCACAGTCCTCCACTGATAAATAATGCTTTGTTGGTCTGCATTGACACAAACTGACTTATTCCGTTTTAAAGTTGGAAAGGTTTATTGGAAATAACTTCAGTGTATAGATTTAACCAGTGACTGTAAATATGTGACTTTAAGTTGACTGTGTCTGTGGGTCTGTTTGTGTTAGCTCAGCTCCTATGTCTGAATCATCTTAAATCTTAACTATTAACCTCTGTTTTTTGGCACATTGATAAAAAAGCACTTCATAATGAGGCATCAGAGGGTCAGTTTGTTTTCACTGGTGCTTTAACTGCAACATTTATGTGGCTTAAAGTCACAATCATTCTTTGGACCATAACACTGGGACAGTTATGACTCTCAGAGGAAAAGGCCTGAAGAAATACGGTGCTGATGGTGAAGTCTAACCACTGGTCATGCTACCAAAATGTATCTGATGATGACGTTGATTATTGATTATTTTTTACTCCAAGAATTAACATACTTATTGCTGTGTTAGAAGTCTCAAACAACAGGTAGTTACATACAGCCCAAGGTTTTGTGTGCCCTCTAGATGTATCCTACAGTAACATACATGCAAGTTTATGAACAAAAACGCTGATGACGCTAACGGATGCAAATGTGAACGCAAAGGCAAACTGCAAGTATATCTCTGTCTTTAATTGCAGAGAAGTTGCACCAATAAAACTCAGAGTCACCACTGTCTAATCTACATAAAACTGAAACTGACACTCTGTGCTGTCTTTAGGTTTGCCAGTCTCCTGATTGTGGTAAATGTACTGCCTGTAAAGACATGATTAAGTTTGGAGGAAGTGGAAAGAGCAAGCAGGCTTGTAAACAGAGAAGGTGAGTTCATCTCTCAGCCAGACTGCACATCTTTAGTAGGGCCCTATAAAATCCACGATCACGGAATCGCAGACGGAATCACGGAATTGGACATTAAAAGCGTAATTTAATATAAATACGGAATATCACAGAAATGGCCAACATTTTACGTAAAGCTTTTTTGTTCTGACTAAAAAGGTACATATCTCTTGGGAAAATGCTCCGAGGGGGTCACTAATGATGGGGACAATGCATGCTTCACTTCCTCTCCCTCTCCTCCTCCCCTCATTAACGATGCAAACATGTTGAAGCAGCCGCCTGAGACGCTGGCTAAGTTGGCAAAGAAGCTACGATACTCCCGGCTAACTCCGAAGTACAAGGCAGAGCAGTTTCCCAACGATTATGTGTCAGGCGATCAAATGTTCTGCAAATTTGTCAACATACTGTTGGCTCATAAAGATATGTGTGAGGACCACCTAAAGAGTGTGTCTATATTTCATTAATTTATACAAAGTGTCTCGGGGGTTAATTTTGCGTAAAATACTAAACCAAATTCTCATAAAATTGAAACAGAAAAAAAAGTACGGAATATGAGAAAGGAAAATGGAATTTGGGAAAAAATAACATGGATTTTACAGGGCCCTACTTTTGTCTTTACCCACCTGATTAATTGTGTTATGTGCAAGTCTTTAATGTTTAATTTTGGCAACCTGCAATCCTCTGCTCAGATGCCCAAACCTTGCGGTGAAGGAGGCTGAAGATGATGAGATTGTTGAAGAGGATGTTCCTATGGAGAAGACCAAAAAAGTTTCTCATGCTAAGAGGAAGAAGCAGAGCCAGTGCAAACTGACGTGGATAGGAGAGCCGGTAAAGGTATGTTTTCTTCCAGCTCAGTTGTTTAAGTGAAGACAACAGTTCTAACACTGTAAGAGGTTTGGTGAAAAAATACAGGAGTTGGACATATTTTATTTACTTGAACGTCACAAAATACACACACTACAGGTCTATTTTAAATTGTTCAAGTAATTATCACAGCTTATCAATCTGTATGTGTATAGGGCTATTCTCCAATTATTGACTTTTTTTTATTTTATAATTGACAGAAACCTGATGTCAGTCTTCTATGAGCATGAAAAAATCACTATCTCTTTCGACTAATGCTGAGTTTGATTGTACTCCTGTTTGGGAATTCCGAATTCCGAGGTGAAAGCATTTCATTGAAAAACATGGCCAGCCGCAATAAGCTGATCCCTGCTTTGTTGCTTTTTGAGGATCAAAAATTCCTGCAGGGGGAATATATTACATATTTGAAAGAGAGAAAGAGAAACGCCTTAGGCTGTAAGTATGACCTGAACACACCAACAAGGGTAATCCTGCATGGGTCATTGAATTTATATGGGCACAAAAGCGAACTGTGCAGAGGTCTGTACTACACTGGATTTCTAGGGTCCATGCAACTCGAAGAGGTGGCATGGACCTGCTAATCGATCCAGTTTTTCAACAATTCCCTTATTGATTCCTGCAGATTTTCCGTGTGGGCAAATGTTGGCCTGTAGATTTTCAGTGGCAACAATGTCAAACACACACGTCACAGCATAGATAACTGCTTCTGCAAGTTGCTGGTGTTTTCACTCACTTAAGGTTGTGCAGTAGGTGCCTTTTGTTAAAAATTAAGCCACAATTCTGACCGCTTCTGAACCCTGTCAGTGGAAGGAATTGATAAGGGAATTGATTAGCAAAAAGACTCATGATATCGATACTTTGACGGAGCTGTTCTCAACTGGAATTGGTTTTTGATTCCCATCCCTACTTTTTATATGCATTTAATATCCAGGATATGGTTACGGTTAATACCGGGGATAGCTTGCCATGATAACTTGCGCTGAACAGCTACCCTGCTCGGTTATGTTATGAATTAACATAACAAACTTGTCTAAACATCTAGATTGTTAAATGAATAGCCTAAATATATAACTATACATCTTACTCTCTGTCTACCTCTCACGGTTTGCGACACCATCTTGCTATGACATCATTCCAAATGACTCGGCTGCTCTGATCCTGCCCGGAATCCCGTGTCGGAGTCCCGAGCTCAAGGGCTGTTCAATTGCACTCTCCCGATTCAAAGGTCGGATCTTTCCAAGTTCCGAGTACAGTCGAACGCAGCATAACTCATGCAATCTCATTCTTATATAAGGCAATTGTCTTGTTTTTCATTTTTCTTTACAAGCTGCATTCACACGATCATGCATTTGAATCACAGCAAATCTGGATTGTTTGGCTAAGTGGAAGCTAAAGTTCTTAGGGGAAAAGAATATAAAAGAGAAACACTGAGGAAACTACTGTTGAACAGATCCAAACACAACCATCTATTCGAACTGTTAGGGATATGAGAGGTTAGATGTAGATGCAGAAAGAGAGGAGGGAGAGACTTTACGAAGAGGGGAGTAAATGTCAGCGCTTGCATAAAGATAGTGTTTTCCGCCATGACTAAAAGTATTTGCTTAAAATCAAAATCAATATCAGTCTATTAATAGTTTACCACATCATTTTTTTTGTGCAAAGCTTGAACAAGACCAAACGATCTGCTTCCTTTGAATCACATTATCATTGTTTATTGAGTATATTAAATTAACAAATGCAAAAAAGACATCTTGATGTGAAACAGTCTCATGCAATTTACAAATTCTCATGCTGACCTTTTGTGTGGATGCATGATAGTGGATTTTTTGCTGGTACTGGATATGCTAATGTATCCAAACTTAATGTAACCAGTAGGATATATAGAATCAAGGGTTTTTTCTATTCTGTAGCAACAGAAAAAACTAAACTTTCACTGCCCTTTTAAGAGCTGTTATTGATTTGACAACCTGCTGAAAAAAAATTGGTCTTGTTTTTGTGGAGGGTATACTTTCAAACTTAGTCTTATTTTCCCAATTTAGCAGTTTTTAAGAAGTTAACTACTTTAATACTGATACTTAAGGCTAATATATTCATTAAATATCCACAGGAATTCTTTTGAAGTGAATATCTGCTGGTACCTACAACATACCAATGATACTGTGCATCTGAACACGTGAAAATTAGCTTTGTTTCTCCACTAGCTGCCTCTCAAACTTTTTAAAAGGAGCATTTTAAAGGGGCATCCTCTGTTAATTTGAAGTTAACATGCGTTTCTGTCATGACTGCTCTGTTTCTGTGCACTGACATGAGAAATGCTGCCCCTCAAAAGTGAAATAACATTATGTTCTTGTCACATCCTGACCTTTCATGTATTGAAAAGGGATGCGAGTATTTATAAAGTAGTTTTGTTTCAGACTGAGGGGAAGAAGCAGTACTACAGGAAGGTGTGTGTGAATGATGAAGAGCTGGAGGTGGGCGACTGTGTCTCGGTTTCTTCAGAGGATCCGAGCATCCCTCTATATCTTGCAAGGTATGACACTTCCAGACTCTTGAGTGACATTTTGTTTCTGTGACTTTTATTAACCAAATGATGCGTCTTCTTAGGATCACATCGCTGTGGGAGGATGCCAATGGAAAGATGTTCCATGCCCACTGGTTCCTGCGTGGGATTCACACCGTACTTGGAGAGTGTTCTGATCCGCTGGAGCTTGTTATTGTGGATGAATGTGAAGACATGCAGCTCAACTATGTCCAAGGCAAAGTGAACGTTACATACAAAGCCCCATCAAACAACTGGTTTATGGAGGTAAGTTAACCGACAAACGTGCAATGTTTAATTTGTTTATATTTTCCTTATCACATTAGGTTTTTTTGCATTTCAGGGTGGCATGGACGAAGAGCTTAAGGTGATTGAAGATGACGGGAAGAGTTTCTTCTATCAATTCTGGTATGAACCAGATTTTGCCCGCTTTGAGACGCCTCCCAAGACAACACAATCAGAGGACTGCAAGTTCAAGTAGGAACCCTCATCACATGTATTTAAGCTATGCAAACACTTCAGCTTTTCTTACTTTGATTATTTTGTTATGCTTTCTTCATAATTCAGGTTCTGTGGAAGCTGTTTTAGAAATAAAGAGAAAGAAGAAAGGGAAACTCCTCGTGCATTTGAACCCCTGGATGACCAAGACAGCGACTCAAAGGCTTTGTATGCTCTAGCCTGCTTTAAGGGAGAGCAGTTCAGGGTTGGAGATAGTGTCTACCTGCCTCCTGAGGTGTTCAGCTTCAGGTGAGCAATCTACAAACATTATGACTCAAAAGCCCAGGAGAACTGCACTGCAACAGCCACCCAGAAATAAATGTAGTCAAGACAATAACTACTTCTGCACTTCAAAAGAACAGAGCCTATTTCATTTTACAACAAGCTTGTTAAAGCTGGAAAATTCATATTACCATGGCACAGTTCTGGACTGCCTGCATAGCTCTTCTAAAAGAGAGCAGTGTATATTTTGTAAGAAGTGCTTACAGCGTCTTTGTCCTCTAAGCAGTCGGTGGCCTTTGGATTAGTCAGAACATTTTAGATCTAAAGTCAAAAGCTCTTGCTAAGTGTCTGATTTGTAAAACTTGAACGGTAGATCTTGAACGACCTAAAGATTTTCTTTGTGGGTAAAATGGTGGGCAAACCCCAAAAATCTTAGTCTTAACTACTAAGTACACAATCGACATTTAGTTTGTAGTAGTGTGATTTATGCTTTTAACCAGTCTAATGACAGATATCTAAACCATGGTGAGAACTACTTTAACTTTTTTTTTTGTAAATTTTATAGCTTTATTTTCCTCTGCTATAGATTAAATGTCTCAATGCCTATAAATGTACCTTGAGAGCCTAGGGCACAGAACCTTGATAATGAGTTGAATGTACTGAAACCTGGCTTCTGTTTCTCTCGTTCAGTGTTAAGCCAGCGAGTCCAGTGAAGCGCTCCCACAGGAAAGATGATGTAGATGAGGACCTGTATCCAGAATATTACAGGAAGTCCTCAGACTACATCAAAGGCTCAAACCTAGATGCTCCAGAGCCCTTCCGCATTGGACGCATCAAGGAGATTTTCTGCCACAGGCGTAGCAACGGAAAAGCAGACTTGTCAGAGGTCAAGCTGCGTCTCTACAAGTTCTACAGGTGAAAGATGTCCCTGTGAAAGTTGCTGTCTTTGAGAGTCTAAAGTGAGACAAATTAGAGTTAATGTCTTTGTCTCCTTTCCAGGCCTGACAACACTCACAAAGGTGTTAAAGCCAGTTACCACTCAGACATCAATCAGCTCTACTGGAGCGATGAAGAGGTGTCTGTCAGCATGGCTGAGGTGCTTGGCCGCTGTCAGGTAGAATATGCAGAGGACCTGATTGAATCAGTCCAGGATTACTCCAGTGGTGGACCAGACCGCTTCTATTTCCTTGAGGTACTTTTAACGTTTTTCATATGGGCAGTTATGAAATCACATTCACTTAAGAAAGGCCTGCCTTTACATGACTAAATCATTGTTTGGATGTGAATAATGTGATTGTATATCTCAGATTTGTGTGTAGACCCACAGTTCTTACTGAAGTTGTCCATTTTGACCCTCATTCCTCCCTCAGGCCTATAATGCAAAAACAAAAAGCTTTGAAGACCCTCCCAACCACGCTCGTTCTGCTGTCCATAAAGGCAAAGGAAAGGGCAAAGGGAAAGGTAGAAAGGCAGATTGGCAGTATTTTGACATTTTAATTTGTTATGGCTCCTTCTTAGACATTTATTTTCTGTATTTTTCACCACAAGGCAAAGGTAAAGGAAAAGCATCAGCTGCTCAAGAAGCACAGGACTGTCAGCCTGAACCACAGACACTCAAAATGCCCAAATACCGCACACTGGATGTGTTTTCTGGCTGTGGTGGACTCTCTGAAGGCTTTCATCAGGCTGGTAAGTCCCCATTTAGTGGACATGCTTGGACTTTAAATACAATTTAATTTTTTTGGTGCTGAAATTCTGACTTGTGTTTGTTCTTAGGTATCTCTGAGACCTTGTGGGCCATTGAAATGTGGGAACCTGCAGCTCAGGCTTTCAGACTCAACAACCCAGGCACTACAGTGTTCACTGAGGACTGCAACATCCTGCTCAAGCTGGTCATGTCTGGGGAGAAGACAAACTCTCTGGGTCAGAAGCTTCCTCAGAAGGGTGACGTGGAGATGCTCTGTGGAGGACCTCCTTGCCAAGGCTTCAGCGGGATGAACCGCTTCAACTCTCGCACTTACTCTGCTTTCAAAAACTCACTGGTGGTCTCATATCTCAGGTTAGTGTTTATGAGAGCTGATTTTGTAAACAAACCCTCATGTTCTCTGTTATAAGCAGATTATACAGTCCACATCTGAAAGTTTTCCTCTGTTGCAGTTACTGTGACTACTACAGACCAAAGTTCTTCCTCCTGGAGAACGTGAGGAACTTTGTCTCATTCAAAAGCTCCATGGTTCTGAAGCTGACTCTACGCTGTCTTGTGCGCATGGGCTACCAGTGTACTTTTGGTGTCCTTCAGGTGAGTTTGAGTAAAATCATCCATTCTTGACAAAATTTACTGGAAATGGGCTCCTTAAGGATCCAAAGTTAAACTGTCGTCCCGAGATGTGAACTCTTCTGAATTGTCATGCCAGTTAATATTAACGGGACAGACTTGTGGGTTAACATCAACATTTTACCTGGACTGAGCAAAATCGGCTAAAATCAAATTCAGTTTTTTAAGTCGAACAGTTATACACGTTGTGTGTTTATGTATATATACTGTATTCTCTCTAATAAAGACTGGTATTCAAATTGTAACCTGGGTTGTGCTCCACCCAAGCACATACTGGTCAGTGTGCAGGGCCAGCTGGCCCATTAGGCAATATAGACAATGCTAAAGGCGCCATGGCCTCAAGGGGGTGCCACAAATTTTGAAAAAAGAATCACCTTTAATATAATTCACGAAGCTGTCGCTGGTGACAGAAAAACACAAGTGATTCAAACCACCATAACTCCTCGAGTACTGATTCTGAAAGCTGAGAGGCGGGCCTTTCCATTGATATCTGGTACATAACTTTAAAGGCTGGATTGCCTGAGGGGGAGGGGCAGGAAGCCGGAGAGCAGAGTGAGAGGATCCAGTGCCAAACATGAGGATTTATTGGTGGTTTATCAGTATTTTCTCAGTTAATAACGTAAAAAAATATTGTAAATAATAGCATTAGTATCATTCTGGAGTGTTTTCTTATGCCTTGTTTGGGAGGAAGCAGTGCACTGTATGCAAAAAAGCACTCCCTGGATGTGTGAGGAGTGCAAGCTTAGGCTCTGTCTTCAGCTGGACACAAACTGCTTCAGGGACTATCATCAGTGAAGTATAATATATTTATCTGTTATATAATATAACAAGCTAAAACATGGACACTAAATGCTGAAGGCAAACAAAAATGTTTGAGGTTATGTAAAATAGGTTAGGTTTATTTTTGGTCATCTCAAAAAATTGGTACAAGTTCATTTACAATTGCTCATAAAGAGAATCCTGTCGAGATTCAAATCAGTTTATTCCCTTTCTTGTAATTACACACTGTTTTTAAGCATTTATAACATAACAATGACGAATGCCTGCCAGAATAGTTCACTTTTATTTCTCATGAAAAAAAAGTGAAAAACAGTTCATTTTAAACAGTGCAGCTTTTAGGGCTTGTCCACAGTGGTCTGTTTTAAGGCCCTGCTGTTCTGTTCTCATGATACACACAGAATGCCACTCTGACAAACAAATATTTTACTCAGCAAGTGAACGTGGAAAAACACGGAAGAGCAAGCAGAGAAAAATATATACAGCGAGAGAAAGAGGAGAAATGGGGAATGAAGTAAAGTGCTTCTAAATCAGAAAAGAAGATAAAGTGAAGCTTTGTTCATGAAACAAATACTGTGATGTCTAAAATAAACACAACGCAAACTTCAGACTGATCTGGAGACACAGATAACGATGAACTCAATTATTGATATAACACTGCCATCAGATCTGAAAAGCAGACTCAACCTGATCCACCAGATTGACTGTTCAATATTTCTCACTCGTCCGTCTAGGAAAGAGCCCACAGAAAGTGTTTGGGAATGGGCAGAACCAGTTAATAGCATATCTGGCAGGTGATTGGACAATCATTCTGCCAATCACATTAATTGCAGGCCAATCAGATAATGTAGTAGGTGGGTGCTTCTGCCACAATGTAAAGGACAGAACATGAACCGCTTCAGTAAACAAACTTCCAGCAAAACATGTCTGAGGTGGAGGGAAAATATCCTTCTCGTGTTGTTTTTTTCATTTAGTAAAGAAATGTGGTCCAGATCTGATAAGACTGCTCCCAAGGCTGTTAGCATCTATGCTAATCTCTGCATGAGCAGTCACTTCTACTGTCGCCTCGCCAGATGTTCCCACCTCTTCCTGCTCTGCAGGACTCTGATCATCCGCCCAGTCATTATAGATTGGAGCTTGGCAAGATGGATCTGCCTGATTTGACATGATATCAGACTGATCCATCTGTACCGCAAGGTTAAAGCTCACTGAGCTTAATAACTGAAAGTTTGTGAGCAAGCAAAAGACTGAATCAGATCATAGTCGTTCTTGTTATTATTGTTGTTAATCAACAGATTCTTGATTTTTAAACATCACTACTAACTTTTTATCAAGTATGAATGGTAAAACTCTTATTTTGTCGAGTTTTATAATAACCCTTTTGTATTAAACAAGAAAAAATAGCTATAATATTATTATCCATGTATATTTCAGGCAGGCCTAATAAATTAACCCAGTTCATGAAACATTTTGCTGTACTTAAGTTTTATTATTCTGGTACTTGACTTGAACTACCACAGATTTATTACACAGACAGTGGGACTACAGGCCTGTCTGCTTCATATACAAGCCTGCAATTTTGTAAATAAAGGCCCTGGTCTGTTTTAGAGGATTTATGGAATATTTATATAGATATTTTTCCTTCCATTTTGGCTGTTAAAATTCTTTGTCTTTTGATTTGATTTTTAAAAGTGTGTAGAAATCCTGTGTGTAGATGTAACACACACAACATTGGCCCTGACTCTTCTCCATGAGCGCAAAATGTTGCACCTGTAGTTTTCAAACAGCTGACTTCAAAGAGTCAACATGTTTCTTATAAAAAGGCAGTCTTGTCTCTTTCCAAACAGAGAGACACAACAATTATTTCTTGTTGAACATTCTGATAGTTCTGTAGTGGTCTATAAGCTTATACATCACATGATGATCCGTTTGACCTTGTTACTGTTAGCAGATCTTCGTATTTGTTGTTTTATTAAGCATTTGACTCTACGTCCTTTTTTCTACATAAATTGATTTTATGCTTGAACCCTAAAATTTTGATGACTGAATTTTGCCTGCCCTTTATCCCACCAAGATCCACAAGCTGCTGCTGGCAGTGATGAAAGCTTCATCAGATCTCGGATATATAAAAATGGAAATCTGGCTTTCTTTCTAAATCGTAGCATGTTGTGCCTGCTTTTATGTTTTGTCAGGCTTTATACTTTTATTTTTTGGTAAATTATTGGTATCATAATTCAGTTAGCACAGTTGACAGGGAGTTTTCCTACTACTCTTTTTAAGTTATTGGCCTGTAGAGACTACAATAAAATAATGTCGGTGTGACTCGTGAACCATATTGATAGAACTGTCCCCCTCCTCAGGCTGGTCAGTACGGTGTTGCTCAGACCCGGCGCAGAGCGATCATCCTGGCTGCTGCACCTGGAGAGGAGCTGCCGCGCTACCCTGAGCCACTGCACGTGTTTGCTCCGAGAGCATGTTCTCTGAACGTGGTGGTGGATGAAAAGAAATATGTCTCCAATGTCACACGGTAACGTTTACGTCCTCTTACCTAATACAAACTGATGTGATACGTTGATCTTGAGGCTGTACCCGAGAATAAAGTTTCCTGTCTCAAACAGAGGTAATGGGGGAATCTACAGAACCATCACTGTCAGGGACACCATGTCCGACCTGCCAGAGATTCGTAATGGAGCCTCTGCACTAGAGATCTCCTACAACGGGGAGCCTCAGTCCTGGTTCCAGAGGCAGATTAGAGGCACACAGTATCAACCTATCCTCAGAGATCATATCTGTAAGGTAAACTGGACACTCATTTAGGGCTAAACCAGATCAATCCTTTTGTCATTTTACTCCAGTACAAGTACAATTACTGGATTTTCAAGTAGAAGTTAAAGGTTATCCTCTCAAAGTTCAAAGTGCTGATAACTTTTGATACATCAGTGTGTAAGGATGAAAGCGATTAGTATGAAATACTTCATGTGCAGTGCAAAAGCAAGTAAATCTGAACCAGGTAGTTAAATTAAGGGTTGAACTTTAAAAAAAGTAAATCATTCTCTTGTCTTTTCACTAACTGATCAAGTGAAAGGGATCAACTGGACAACTTCACAGAGGTTACAAGAATGTTGAACTTTTTGGGGCATTGAACAGTTTGGTTTAAGTGATTTCTGTGTAAAGTGCTGTGAAAAACAGTATTTTGCCTATTTTAAAATGTACTTAAGTCAGAGCATAATTGTTTTTCAGAACTACTCAAAATGCTAAAACGATTTAGAGCACCTGATCTCTATCTCTTTAGGACATGAGCGCCCTGGTTGAAGGCAGGATGCGTCACATTCCCTTGGCTCCAGGCTCTGATTGGAGGGATCTGCCCAACATGGAGGTTCGACTGAGGGATGGCACCATGACTAAAAAACTGCGATACACCCACTCAGACAAGAAGAATGGACGCAGCAGCACGGGCGCTCTCAGAGGGGTGTGCACCTGTGCTGGAGGTAGGCGGGTCTTCTACTCGAGTACTGACTGTAACAGCTTGAGTGACTCGTGTAGGGCGCTCATCAACTGTTTGACATTTTAGGTAAGCCATGTGACCCTGCAGACAGGCAGTTCAACACTCTGATCCCCTGGTGTCTGCCCCATACCGGGAACCGCCACAATCACTGGGCTGGACTGTACGGCAGGTTGGAGTGGGACGGCTTCTTTAGCACAACAGTCACCAACCCTGAACCCATGGGCAAACAGGTCTGTCAGCTTCTTACAGTATTTTAATTAAGCTTACTCTTTAAGCCAGGGGGACTGCTTGATCTTTACACAATATTTGATTGATTGGACAACATTATTTAAAAAATTGTATTATAAATAAAGCTAGTAACAAAACAAAATGCCAATAATTCCATCTACAAACAGGGTCATCTTAATTTTCATGATGGAAGGAACACGGAGAAGTGTACAGATCATACAGTTTTACTTTTTAATCATTCTTATCAATGACTTCTATGATAATGTAAAACATTTATTCTAAATCAGCTGGCAACTTTATTTTGAAGGATGCACATGGTGCCTAAAGTTCCTAATTGTCAGTTACTTAAAATTAATGTTTATTTCAAGATTTCTTAAGGTTTTTTGACTGTGGAAAAGATGTTTGAATTTTTAATGAGAGCTCATTTTGACAATTTTTCTGAATCAACTCGGTTGGACAGGATGTCGTCTACTTGCAGGACAACTTTGAGATGCAAAGTGTAGAACAACAAACTGATTCATTGTCTTGTGTTTGGCTTCTTTTAAGACCGTTATGAAACACAATTTTTTCGAATGGCATAAATTAAAATTTAGATTGATTAAAAAGTAAAATGATTAAAGGACATATTGTGAATATCATCAATTATCAGCAGAGCCAAATTTAGAGGAAAGCTTTAAAATACTCATCAAAGTGCTTGACTTTGATTTTTGAGAAGCTGCATGAACCCTGGATATGGACAGAGAGCAGATTATTTAATCAATTCTGTGGGGGGAAAAATTCTTGTTCACATGCTGATGTGCTGAAAATAAGATAACTGCCCCCTATAACAAAAGTTCTCAAAGGCAGAGACTTGAGACTTCATGGACTTAAACTTAAGAATTTTGTATAAAATTTGAACTAATAAGACAAAAGAGGCTGACTTGTGGTTTGACATATTTGAAGTATAACTATATATAATTTGCATCAAATTGCTAATTTCAAGTGTGGTAGAGATTTTCAGCATTTGAATGAAAATGATGGTTTGTGTTTTCAGGGCCGCGTTCTGCATCCTGAGCAGCACAGAGTGGTCAGTGTGAGGGAGTGTGCTCGCTCTCAGGGATTCCCCGACACTTACCGCTTCTTTGGGAACATCCTGGACAAACACAGACAGGTGAGCCCTTCTTCTTGTGCTCTGTGTAGCAGCCTACTAACATAAAATTTACAGAACTAACTACAAATACTGCTGCACAATATTAGCACATAGGCTATGAGTTCATGCTACTGATTCAGATGTTTAGTCATCTCTGCTTTCAATGGGTAAACTTCATTTTGAGTAGAATGAATTTTACAGTCGCTTACAGGAAATTCAATGACATTCATGTGAATCTTAAAGTTTGAGAGAACATCAGTGCTTGTTTTTATTTTCAGGTTGGAAACGCAGTGCCACCTCCTCTCTCCAGAGCCATTGGCATGGAGATTAAAAAGTGTATTTTGACCAGAATGAAGGAAGAACAAACACCAGGTTAGTCTCCTGAGTTACTACTTTACTAATCATATTTCAGTCCTTAGATGTGCAAGAATTATTTCAGTGAATATTTTATTTAACTTCTTCACAGAAAACGTCAAACAGGAGAAGATCGAGGTCTGATGTTTCCCTCCCAGCAAGATCAATTCCACAAAGCCTGATGTCGACGTCTAGGGCAATCATTTCTATTCTCTAAAATAAGCTGGCTTTCAAATGTGTCACCAAGTGGCCACCATGGATATCCTGTGCAGTGCCATTCCATGTTTATTTAAAATCTGTTTTTAATGTGCTTTTCATCATGTTGTTGGGAACTCACTTAATGTGGGACAAATTGTATGTAGTTTTTAATGTTTCAAATAAAGCTCTTATGAATTGATGTTTTGTATGTGTACTGCAGCACAGTGAGCACAAGGCAGTCAAGGATTGTGGGGATTTTTAGGACTTGTTAGAATGAAATTTCTCAAAATTTCAAGTCCAATGTGATCCCAGCTCAAATCCAATAATAGTTGTGTACTTTTGTCCAAACTATGGGATTTTTTAAAAACAAAATAAGCCTCTTGTATGACCAATGTTAGTATGTTTTAATTGTTATTTTTAAAGGTTTAAACCCTCTGCTGTGGTGAATACACCCAAGCATTAGCGCACTGATGCATTCATTCACTGATAATTTTTCAAACGCTCCTGATAATGAAAGATTCATAAGCTCCACTCATGGTCCTGTGGTGCAGAGTGTTTGCAAAAGTAGAATGTCACTGACTGACCTGCTGGAGTGAAATCATAGTTTTCCTTTTGTGTTTTTAAGTCTACAGAAACGCTGGGCTTCTGTTCTACTGCTTAACTTGTCCAATAGTTTTAAAATGTCATCTGTATCAGACTCCAGTGTGAACTGTTGAGTCATCAATGACTCCTCTGGTGTGAAAGATGAGAAATTAAGACATGAAACTAACTGACCAATCACAGCCTGTATTAACAAATATCTGAATTCTAACAAGGAGCAAAGCCTAGTCAGGAGTACTTGCTGAAAAGTGATTCGGGAAAATTTTCAAAGCAAATCTGCAAGCAGAGGAACGAAACTATCTCAGAGAAAATGTGGGGTTTACTTCATTCCAAGGTGTGAAATCCATTTAAAGGTCGACCTGCTGATCAAAAGAAAAAAAATGTTTTTTTTTTCAGATAATGGGAATAAAAGGACTTTTCCCCCCAAACTTTGAATTTAGAAAAATGTGGTTACACTTTTACTGAATGAACATGTTACTTAAAACTATTAAAAGCTGTATTTGAAGAGTTAAGTCTATTGCAAGAATGAAAACCTTACATATTGAGATGTCGTGTCACATACTGACTTTGAAGACATCCTGCCAAGTGATCAGTCTGAGCTGTGGTCTGAAACTTTAAATGGTCTGCATTTGTTCATCCCTCCTGGAGTTCAGTGAGACTATTTTCAACTAAGTCTGTATCTTTGTTAGCAAGGTAACACAAAAAACAACGAGCCGGATTTAACTGAAACTTTCAGATGCTGGTAATGGCCCAACTTAAAAATGATTTGATTTTGGTGGTGATCCAGATAACCGCCATTGGCCAAAAATCATTTTTGCTCAATAACTGTCCAACTAATCTCAACATGATTCTGAGTGCTAGGTGTGGGTTTTCAGGGTCAAGGAATCTTATTATGACTGTAACTTTATCATGGAACTATTGCTTATAGATGTAACAGCAATATGTGAGCTATCTTGGCAGAGGTTTGCGCTCTCCAGGTGCTTTCCATTTGCATTTGTTTTGCTTGCTGGATCTTTGTATTTGCCTTAAGTCCTTTTATTTATGGCCTTTATGGAACTTCAATTGTTTGTGTGATCACTGACCTTCGTCTTTTCTCTTCTTTCTCCTCTGCTTGAGAACTGCTAATGTTCAATTAGGAGCTTGTGCTGATGCCCCGCATTGCAGCAAACTGCCTCATTACCAGCCATAGATGGTTCATAACAGATTATAGACTTGCCAGTGTACATTTGCTTTAGAGATATTACTTCCCAAAAATTTTGGACCCTTTAAGTAAGACTTTTTTAATTACTAGATGCCCTTGAATCTTCCCTCAGTAAGCCACAGTCTGTAAAAGTCTGTTACGCAGATATAGCCGCAAACAGGGAAGTATCGTACCAAGAACAGAGGGTATTTTTGCCGCCTACAAGAACTCCCATCAAAAAATAATACCACAGTTTAGGAGTACACTACCTATGCATGCTTTTAAGTGCATTAACTTTTCAGGAATATAAAGTTTATCTGGAACTAATCGACTCGCGTCACGTATATTCAGGCGCCAGTTGTAGCCCCGTGTAACTCTTATCAGGCATTGTAATTCTTTTGTTCTGACTCTTAGCGGTGTGAGGAAGAAACAACGTAGGAAATTAAAAAACGAGTGATTACGACGAAGTTCCATTCACTTTGGAGCCAAGAGGATACTGGTGTGAACTGGAGTTCACAGAAGAAGAGCTGCTGCAGATGGAGACCGAACAGGCCGAAAGAAACAGAGAAACATCGGTGGAAACTGGAGCTCTGGAGTGCTGCTGCTGCCATGAGTGGATTACAGGCCGACTCCAGGATCTGTCTGAGTCAGAGGATACCGGAGACTCTCACGCCATCTGCATCAGTCATCATACAGATTTTCCTGCTCTTCTGAATCCCGGAGTATTGTGGACATTCTTCAATTTCCCAAAGATAAACTGGAAAAAACGTCCCAAACCTGAAGAACCTAATGACAGTTTATCCTCAAAGTAAGTAATAATTATCTGTCGGAGACAAACAAGCAGAGTAGAGGAGGCCATTTACCGTGACATTGCAGACCACTTGTGTGTGTGTGTGTCTGTCTCTCTCTCTCACACACACATGCACACAAACACACAACCATTACTGTGTATTAGCCTTTAACTTCTGCTCCAACACAATCTTAGTGGTTTCTGACGTAATAATATAAATATACCATCTCCAAAATGCAAGAATATATTTAAATTTTGCCATGATTTTATATAGATTGTATATAGATATATAGATATGTACACACAATCTGTCAGGTAACGAGAGATGAAGGCATTTGCTGTATATGATGTTGCCGCATGCCCTTGGTACGAAGAGGAATACGGTGAAAGCTATGAGTTCTCCATGATACACATCTGTTTCTGCATCCAGGGAAGCAACACAAAAACCCCCATCTCCGAAATATGTGTCAAATAATCTGCTTTCAATGAGGTTACAACCCGCGCCTGAAGCCGCAAGCTTGTTGTGTTTACATCAGCTGAGAGGGAGGCGGAGTGATTCAGCAGCTCGCGGAAGTGCTGCGCGGAGCAATACGTGACGCGAGTCGGTTAGTCCCAGATAAACTTTATATTTCCGAAAAGATAATGCATTTAAAAGCATGCATAGGTAGCGTACTCCTAAACTCAAATTATTTTCTAATGGGAGTTCTTGTAGGCGGCGAAAATACCCTTTGTTCTTGATACGATACTTCCCTGTTTGCAGCTATACCTGCGTAACAGACTCTTACGGACTGGGGCTTACTGAGGGAGAGGAGAAAATGTTCTACTGCATCTAATGTACTTAGTGGCCATATGGAGCTCATACAACCCCACTTCAAAAATACTGAACTATCCCTTTAAGTTGTCTGATAATGGAACAGACCATAATGAAGTCGATGACAGGGATTCTGTAACGTTAATTTTCTTTATTAAGTGAACAGCCATGCTTTAACAATAAAATGGCAGTATCCTGGAATTTAGTCTGGTGGTTCCTCAGTTGTTTGAAGGTCTGGAATGAGATAAAAATACACTTTACTCCAAGAACTGATAAAACATCAACCACACAAACTTTATGGCACTGACAATAACTTACTTGGCCCATTCAACATTGAGAATAAGATGATCGTATCCAAATCCTGACACCCCTGCGATGGCTCTGGCTGCATCCTCACGGCGATGGAAGCTGATGAAGGCAAATCCCTGCAGAAACAAAGTTAGTAGTTCATGGATGAGGGGGCTGGACCACACGTGTTTCTGACCATTTTTACATGAAACATGTCTTTCAGTAACTGCAGATCAGCAGAGGTAAACTTGCTAAAGGTGAAGAGTGTATATATTTGTTTGGTCAAAATGGGCACAGACCTTTGACTGTCCGGTGTTCTTGTCTTTGGCCAGATAAATCCTTGAGATGGAGCCAAACGGTCTGAAGAGCTCCTGCAGGTCTGTCTCGCGGGTGTCCTCGGACAGATTTGTCACACGGATGGTAGCATTGTCATCAGCTGAAAGTGCAAAAAAAAAAAAAAAAAGACTGTTCATACAAGACATTGACCCTGAGGCTGCAAATTTAATTCTGTGAAGTATGAGAGCGAAGCAGCAGCTGCAAAATCTTAAAACCAACCTCTACGGTTTGGTTGCATGGACTCCCCTCTCCGCGTGCCTCCATCCCTCAGACTTGGGGGCACGTACTTCCCAGTCTTGCTCTGTGCAGGCTGTACAGGTTCTGGTTCAGCTACTCAGATAAGAGAAAGACAGGAGGGCAACGTCAGTGAGAGCTTTAGAAAAAGTCAACCATCATGTCAAACAATAGACAACAAACATATAAAACTTGACACTGCCAAAGATGTGCTGATGGTACCAGAGCCTGCAGGCTTCTCCTTGTCTGCAGTGGAAAGTCCAAGTTGCTCAGCCAGCTCCTTCTGCATTGGGCCCAGGGTGTCCTTGTATGGACAGCGGGTGGTCCAATGGTCCCCTTTGCAAATACGACAGGACACAATCTTCTGTCCTTTAAGTTTATTCATAGGATCCTCATCCTGGTCTTGGGCATTCAAGTCCTGCAAGAGGAAAGAGGAGGAGCTTAGTCACAAGCTAAACCTGGTAAATTATAAACAGAGGCAAGTTTGAGTGATCATAACATCACTTTGTAAAACAGGTAGTATGGTTACAACCTGCTCTATTGTAAAGTATCTTGAGATAACGTTGTTATGATTTGGTGTTATACTTTTCGACATTGACTGATTGACAATGAATCACCACAAACAAATCACCTCAAAACTGCCACTCACCTCTTTGCTTGAAATGAAAGTCATGAAGACATCATCGCTCACTGTGGTGGTGGCTACATTTGGACCTGGTGCATCAAACTCAGAGTTTCCAAACTTCTTCCAGTTCTGAAAGATAGACAAAAAACAACAAAATACATTTCCCTTTAATTTCTGCTCAAAGTTAATCTGACTGAACAAATGGCAATTATAAAAACAGACCTTTCTCCTGGCAACAGCTTTTGAGGCTTTCCGTGTCTCAATTTTGAAAGTCCGCACAATCTAGAGAAATAGACAGCAAATGTGTATTTAATATTTCACAGTCGTAAACTTTGCTCTGACACTTAAAAGGGATGGTTCAGTGTATTTCAGTTGGGGTTGTCTGATGTCGGTGTCATGTCAATAGTAAATCCATTGGCCACAGACATTCCAGTCAGCTCTGCCTCTGTGAGGAGACAGCTGGCACAAAAGCTAGGCTGTCAGGTGCTGCATATGGGGCCAAGAGCTTTGTGTAATTTAGTGAATTTTTCGAAATAAACTATAAAAAACATTAGTGTGACTGTACACTGCACTGAACACATGAACATTGCTTTTTAGCTATCAATCTCTTTTGCTTTGGTGCTACTTTGCCTCAGGCAGACAGGAAAAAAAGATTTCCAGAAATTATTAGTAAAACAAAATATTACATGAACTACCTTGAATTTCTTCCCGTCATCATCTATTTTATATTCTGTGATAGTTTTAATATTTCCTTTGATGGTTTCCTTTGGGGGTGGTAGGGTACCTGGAAAAAAAAAGAGCATTGAGAAAGGTAAGACAGAGAAAAGCAGGAGGGCGTCAGACTTCATAGGGTGATCACTTGAATTTTCAGGGCTGTCAATACTGCAACACCAATGTATCTTCTCTCTGAACCCATCATCATTTTAAATCATGCCCAAATTCACCTTGCACATCTTCGTCTTTTTAACCCTTGTGAAAACAGTGGTATTTAAGAAGTTGGTCGTTACAAAGGGTCACATATGAGGGCACATCATTAATTGTAGGAACCACACCCTAGGGATGGAACGTCTCTTATCACTTTAACTCCAGTATCTGTAACTGTGTCACTTTTTAGGTACAAGTAATTTTATTGGTAATTTTTGGAATTGATACTTTTAGTTAAGTGGGTAATATTGTATTCAAATTCATTTACATTTGACATCACGTTTGTCTACTGGGAAAAAAAGAGAAGAACTACTTTTTAAAGTATTCCATGAACAAGTACCAAATTTAATATCAATATTGATTCCACAGCTAGCATCACAATAATCAATGCTGAAACAATAACTGATACTGAAGCAATACTAGTTAAATGAATCAGAGAGGACATAAAAAAAAGAAGTGATACTTTTGTAATATTTGTGAGGTTACCCACACATCTGTTATGCCATATTACTTGGGTTAAATACAGTGAGACTACAGAAAACAAAAGAAAAACAATAGAAAACAAAACACGTTTTCACTTATATTTTACCTTTTGGTGTAATTTTTGCCAAAGCCCATTGCAAACCTTTTTTTATATCATACTATTTGAGTAAAATGTTCTCACATATCATATACTATATAAAACAAACAAAAAAAAAACCGAGTTTACCCATCACTTCCAGCAGTTTTCTACAAACCCAACTTAATGTGAAATGGGTTTGTAGAAAACTGTTGTGTATATTGAATTAAACTCAATTGAATTCACTAAAAAGACAAGATTTTAAAAGTTCAAACTGATAAATCTATGAATTTGTTTTGCAAATATTCACTTATTTTTAATTTGATGCCTGCAACATATTCAAAAAAGATGGGACAGCGGCAACAGAAGACTGAGAAAGTCGAGAAATGCTCAAAAACATTCCAAGGGTGAACAGGTTAGTAGGAAACTGGTAAGTGTCATGATTGGGCAGAAAAGGAGCATCCCTGAAAGGCTCAGTCATTTTCAAGTAAGGTGTGAGCAAATAGTGCAAACGTTTTCAACTCACAACTGCAAAGAAATTAAGGAATTTCATCATCTTCAGTCCATTATGTCATCAAAAGATTCAGAGAATCCAGAGAAATCTCAGCACATATGCAATAAGGTCAAAAAAATACCGAATGACTGTGACCTCTGATTTTTCAGGTAGTACTGCATTAAGAAAAACAAACAAACATTGCAAACATTGATCTGTTAAGGCTATTACCATGGGCTCGGAACACTTAGGAAATCTGTTGTCAGTAAACACACCCCATTGCTAAGATGGACTGACGCAAAGTGATAAAGTGTGCTGTGGTCTGACGAGTCCACAATTGTCATCCTGGCCAAAAAAGGACAAGGACCATTTAGACTGTCATCAGTGCAAAGTTCAAGAGCCGGCATCTGTTAAAGTATGGGGGTGTGGTAGTGCCTATGGCATGGGTAAACTGCACATGTGGAAAGGCCCAGTTAATGCTGAAAGAGACATTCAAGTTCTGGAGCCACTCTGCTGCCATCCAGGCAACGTCTTTTTCAGGAACACCCCTGCCTATATTGTTGAGCAGTAGTAATCATGTATCATGTACAAAAGGGAGAAAGTACCACCTACAGAGCTTCAACAATTAGGAGCTTCAGTTTCCAAACACTTGGTGAATTTTGATAAATGGAAAGGTGATGTAACACAGCGGGAAACATGCCCCTGTCCCAGATTTTTTGAACGTGCAATAGGCATCAAATACAAAATTGATGAAATATTAGTTTAAAATAGGAGAGTTTATCAGTTTGACCATTAAATACCTCGTCTTTGTGGTGTATTTAATTTAATGTGGGTCGAAACGGATTTGAAAACTATTGTAATGTTTGTACTTACGCTTTAAACATCGTCCCAAATTCACTGGACTTGGGTTTTTATTTCACAGGCACAGGAAAGTGTATTTAATTTTCTCAATACCTTTAGTACATTTGAAATATTATTCAAATAGATTCATAGGGTCCTTCTTCAACTCTTGGTTAGGTTAAGCTTGATGACACTGACTGTGTTCTGACAGTATCTGAGTGACGTCACTCATGCCTCTGCCACAGCCTCACGGAGCTGCTGAAGCTAACGCTCAGCTAGCTCGAGCGTTTCCACTGATGTGCCTACGTCACTGTCACCAGACAACAGCCCTTATAAAATACATCATCGATGGCCACATTAATGAACGTCGCCCTTTTGACCAAACAAACTAACTGTAATGTCACATAAAATAAGTCTGCTTTCAGAACAGAGCCAGGATAAGCACGTGGATGAGAAGCCGCCTGCTGGCACCAGGCTGGAGATATGCTAGCTGTAGCATAAGCTAACATGTCAGCGCTTACCTTCATCTCCTTCTTCCTCGACCTGGTCCGCCCAGCTGGGCTTGGAGCTGATGGGTAAAGATTGATACACAGAATCAGATCAATTTATTCTTCACGAAATTATTAGATCATTGTCAGTATTCTCAACATCACTCACTCGTCGTATTCAATCGACGGCATCCTCTCGGCTAGTTAGCTTCACAGAACCAGCGCTCCGCCGTGACCGGAACCGGGAGCAAGAGCGCGACCGTAAACACTTCCGGGTCTTTATTTCACAATAAAACATCCTGTTAGCTTGGCATAACGCTTTGCTTATATTGTTACGTAGATATTTTTAAACAACCTTTTCGTTACCTTTGTTAAAAAAGAACAAGAATAAGCTCACGGACTTTTTTTTTTTGGCTATGATAAAAACGAGTTACGAATATAGCTGAAAATATATTCTGACACAGCTGTTTTTAGTCTGCATTTTCTGTATTTTATCTGTTCTCTTTTCAAATAAAAAGCCATTTTATCAAACAGGATTTTTTTAATAAGGGGGCATCTTTGTGATATCTGACTATATATATATATATACATACATATATATATATATATATATATATATATATATATATATATATATATATATATATATATATATATATATATATATATACACATATATATATATATACACATATATATATATATATATATATATATATATATATATATATATATATACATATATATACACATATATATATATATATATATATACACACATATATATATATACATACATATATATATATATACATACATACATATATATATATATATATATATATACATATATATATATATATATATATATATATATATATATATACATACATATATACATACATACATATATATACATACATATATATATATATATATATATATATATATATATATATATATATATATACACACATATCTATATATACCTATATCTATATCTATATCTATATATATATATATATACACGTGTTTGTATACAAAACAGATCAAATTGATGACATTAAAAAAACAATTTATTAACTGGTCATAAATTATTGTGTCAATGGTCGATTAAAGATTGAAATGTGAGACAAGCTTTTTAAAATAGGCCCTCATTATTATTACTTTCTTTCTTTTTTTTTTTTTTTTGACAAAACATGGTTCATATGTCCTGGGGAATCTTATTGGCACCAAATTTTAGGAATAACCTGTAAGGAGAAAAAAATAGACAAAATGGAAACCTGAGGTTACACTGAGCACTCTCATCAAATTGAGCAAATTCTAGACATGCTAACATCCTCAAACAGTGTTCATAATTTTTATAAAGATTAGTATCATTACCAATAAAAGTTTGTTTAAAAAATTCTTAATTTAAAAAGGACACTTTAGGGACAATTACTTGCACTGTTCTGTTGCACAATTTTTTGAGATAAGTGCTCTGTGATTAAATGCAAATATGACTTTGCAGTTACTTTTGGAATTTGACAAATTAAAAATGTACATTTTGACAACATCAGGTGATTAAGAATCACAATGGTGATTTTTGATACAGATATGTCTAATGTGACACTATTTAAAGGAATACCATTACAGCATAAGAGCAAAATCCTCTAGGGGGACATTTTGTCTGGGTTTGAAACAAACTGAAAATAAAAGTGATACCTCTTTAAGAATTGCTAAAGAAAATGTTACCTCACACATGAAAACAACCATTTTTTTTTTTATCTGGTACATTTTAGTGCCCGAATGCAGCTGTCAGGCAGAGATGCAAGGGATTCTTTTATGCCTTCCAAAGATCAGATTTTTGATACACTGTATTTATTACTGTTAAAAGAAAGCAGAGTGAGACTTGTTAGAAAGAAAACATAAATTTTATATAAAAATGATAAAATCAGCAGATTGTACTGCTTTACAAACATGGGACACAAAAATCACTAAAAAGAACATGTTTATGTTTCCTGCAAAGCACATTTACAACCGTTAACAACAAAAACAAAGCATGTCAAGAAATATGATCAAATTATCTGATGTAAAAAAAAGTCTTGTGCAGAATTCAAATCTGCCAAAGTATAAGATAATAACATCATGATGTTATTTTAAGCTGTCAACAAGCAGCACTACTTCCTCATTCCTTCCCTGTAGTCATCCTCTTGACTTTTTCCACAACAAGCAACTCTTATACTGTCAAACAGAGCCATGTAAAGGATTGGGTGGATGCACATATTCAGAGTAGCCAGTCCCTTGGACACCTGGTACATGTTGTAGACCCAACAGACAGAGTTTTCTGGGTCCTTGATTTTTAGATACAGGTGATAGTTCTGAAAGACATGGTATGGCACAAATGAAATGGCATACAGCACAAGGACTGATGAGACCAACAGGGCTACTTTGCGTTTTTCTAGTGTGGTTATACTGATATTTCTCCACACCACTCGAATAACCACACAGTAAGAAGTGAAAGTAACTAAGAAGGGAACAAGGCATCCAAAAACTGCGAGAAAGATCCTGTAGGTGGCATGTGGGCTTTCATCTCCCCCCTTCTGCTCACAGAAAGACACACACATTGTACTGTTGTTGTATTTGCTGGGGCAAATTGAGGCAAACTTCAACACAGGGCTGGAAATGACTCCCACAAGGATCCAGATAGCGACGCTGACTGCTTTGGCGTGGGCAGGCCCCACATGGGATCGAGTAAAAAAGGGCCAGACCAGGGCCACACACCTGTTGACACTTATGGCCATGATGAAGAAGATGCTAACATACAGGTTGCAGGTGAAGAGAAACCTTTCAATCTTGCACACAGGGTCACTAAACATCCAGTGTTTCTCCAGGGAGTAGTAGACAATCAGCAGTGGTAAAGTCAAGACGTAAAGCAGATCGCTGATTGCCAGGTTGCAAGACAGCACAACTCCAGTGTGCCAGTTCTTCCTCTCTCTGACAACCAGGAGCCACAGAGCAAACAGGTTTCCTGCCAGGGCAACAATGAACTCAACACCGTAGACCGATGGTAGCAGAGCAATCTGAAACCTTTCACAGGTAGAGAAATTGTGCACCATCTTTCTTTCAGCTGTAGGGTGCTGCTTTCACTCAGTCCCAGGGTCGAAAGTCTGAAAAATAATGCATTTATTATCAGATCAGATTTAATTATTGTATCATACATAAACAATACCATATGTGCTACACAAGGAGGCTTACAGGAAAGAATTATTAATAGAGACCAGAAACCAATATGATACCAACAAATTAAACTATCCTAAAGTGTTTCCACCAGGCTTTAAAGATACAGGTGGAAAACTTATAAATACTAAAAATAAATAAAAAAATTCTTCCAGTCATCTGTGCACCTGGACATTTAAGCATTTTAAATGCGATGTTTGATGTAACAAAAGTGTTCTAAATTCATTAAAGAAGGCATAACACATAAGAAAATAAGACTTCTTCCAAATCACTTAGTTCAGCCAGTCTGTGTTCCTCTAAGATGTTTTAACTACTGACTCCAAGAGCCACAGGATTCCTGTCATTTATTGAACAAACAGTGAATACTCACCTTTAATTAAATTTGCTTTATCATAAATTCAGTGGCATCGGAATGCTTTATTTGAATATATAGCTGTAATTTGGAATTTAACAAGACGTCATTGAATCCCTTACTACACATTCTGAAAGTGTCATTTTTCTACTTGTGTTGTCACTGCATCGTGAGCTTTTATAGACATTTAAATAAACAGCATGAAGTTCTGTAGCCAATGCAGCATTCTGCGTTTCACACTGTAGAAAATCTACTAAATTTTGATCTTTTTCATCAACACCAAATTAATATTAGTTACAAATCTTTACTTCCGGCGCTGCTCGAGTGGCAGCCGGTTACAGCAGCTCCTGCTCGTTTGAGTGTTTTCCTTTGTTTTGCAAATTTCCCCGTTTGGGACGAATAAAGGTTTATTCTAAATACCATTTGATGAGTGTATAAGGGAGAACGGAAAATTAAGATAGCCAATTTGAAAGCGTAGGGTCTTTTATGAATAAAAATATCAGCTTTAGCCATCCAAAATAATAATTCATCTAAAGATAAAACAGCAGAGCTTTCACTTACCTAATGGCAGACTCACAGTGTACTGTGCTGCAAAGTATAAACTGTAAGTTTATGCTGTTAGTTTATTTCCTGTGTGACATTTGTTAGAAAAAAAGTGTGAAAAAAGCAACTCAATAACCATGATTGTCTCCGCATTAAATGTGAGAGAGACTTGTGCTGTGGACGTATCAGACCGGATGTCACTTCCTCTCAACCCTCACAAAATTTCACCATTTAGGGAAGTAATGACGACACAGCATGGCATCACATGGAGAGTGTTGGCAAAACAAATCAGCTTACAGTTTAGTCACAGTTTATGGTCAAAAGTTCTTCTGCCAAGGTTTTACATACTTTTACAACATTAACATTAACACATGACAGCATCTAATTGCACAGACATCACTGAAATCTGTTTGACAGCTCAGATCACAGGGATTTATTTTTTTTACTCGTTTGAATTTTTCATGAACAATAATCCTTATAGCAGCCACATTTAAATAAAACTGCAGCTTACGGTCTCATATCAAATTGGTATGACTTTCATTTTTGTAAGGCATTTCACTGAAATGGTGCAAATGTAAAAAGATCAACACAGCTGTAATGAGAGGGAGATGCTGTCTAAATAATACCAAACCATACAGGTGCAAACAGGAGGTAGCAGAAAGGGATAAATCCCATTCACAGAGGAGCACACACAAGAACTCCATTTTATGTGCTAAAAGGACAAGTGCGACTGAGAGACAACAGAAACTGCTCTAGTTCAAGTAACAAATGATTTACCCTCAGCTTCAGATAAGGGACTTGTCTCTGTACTTGTCTTGTTAGATCTTAGTGCAGATTTTGGCACTATAGATCATCATATTCTTCTACAGAGACTAGAGGAACTACTTGGAATTACAGGGACTGCTTAAAACTGTTTCAAGTCTTACTTATCTGATCAATATCAGTTTGTACACATGAACAATAAGTCTTCTGTGTACACCACAGTCAGTTATGGGGTTCCCCAAGGTTCTGTGCAAGGTCCAATTCTCTTCTCTTTATATATGCTTTCCCTTGGTGATGTCATGAGAAAACACGGCCAGCTTTCATTGTTACACTGATGATACTCAACTGTATGTATCAATGAAGCCATGTGGACCAGCACATAGCACATAGTTACGGTGTAAATAGGCTTAGCCTGCCGATTTAGACTGTCTTACTATGTACACCTATAGTATGGGAGAATGTCATCTTCTCTACTGTCAGGCACTGCATCACTGTAAAAATCCACCTACTGAAGGAGGGTGGTCGTTTGCTCTTTCCATAAAAAAAATTAAAGTTACTAACCATCAAAGATACTCTGTTCCACTAGTTTACCTCTACTAATTAATCACTTTAGTTTTGAAAAGAGAGTATTCAAATAAGAAAAACTTATTAAAACTCGAATCAGTTGAATTGTATTCTGTTCATGTGCTTGTGAGTGTGTATGTGAGGGAGGGAGAGACAAACCAGTCCTCTGATGCAGAAACAAACATTCCCCATTCATCTGTTGACAAGTTTTTGGCAAACATATGGGATAAATAGACAACTGAAACTAGGTTCAAATGAAAGCTACCAGTATTACTTTATTATCAGCTGTTTTTCTTTAAAAGTACCTTCCTTGACATTTTAAATTTGTATTGTTTCACTGCTAAATGACTCATGCACTGGTTAAATGAATGTGTAATAGAGGCTTTATCCTGACTTCCTTAGGCTGAAAATAAAACTGTAAAGCAACTTTGAGTAACAAGTCTATCAGTGCAAGATGACAAGTGAAAAAATGTATTTCTATGGCTGTATTTGAATGTGTCAGATTGGCTAAATGCTGTTAACACAGAGTATTAAGCTGTATTAATGTTTAGAGTATGCATCAAACATCCTGTCAGACAGACTGACCTAAAAAACAATATGCAGTTAAATGTCAGTCATGGCCACAGGTGGCTTATATTTTTGTATCAAAATGTTAAGTTAAGGGTAAGATTCCTTCTAATCACTTGTCAGCATGGATTTGCGGAGTCCTTTCAAATCTCCTGAGTCTTAAAATGCAGAGAGGTGTTATTTAAGGGGTACAGGCGTGTAGAAAGAAATGCAAATGCAAAATAAAAATTAATCTGGTGGGGACTGGGGCCCATTCATTGCCCCTCCTGGTCAGATTGATGTAGCACACCAAAGACATTCCAATCATAAATCATATTCCCAATTGAAACCTCTCAAGAGCTGAAATACAGATTTTAGTATGAATATGACTGTTCTCTGGTAAAGCTATCTCCTAGACCTGTATCCAGAACCCTTTGCACCTACTATGGCTTTAGTAAACAGCTTTATACAGTAAAACACACAGGCTTCAATTGAGTTTTGTGAATTTTTAACTATCATTTAGTAATAAAAAAAACAAACAAAAAATAAATGAAAAAACTTATGGACTTACATCAAAGTAAAACTTTAAAGCCTAATGATTTTAATTACTTATTAGACCAAGACAGGTTAAAAACAACTCAACAAAATCTCTATCTATATCTATACATCTATAGTTGTACCTTTCACTGAAAACATGGCGATCAGTTTATGAAGAGGGAAACAAAGGAGGCTGGAAAAAAGAGTTTTTATTTTTAAAGTTTGTGAAAAATGTTAATTCTGAGAAAAAAATCTGACTTTAATCACAGAATTCAGATTTTTTTTTTTTAACAGTAAAAAAGTTCCAACATTTTTTTCAGTTAGCCTTAACCCTCTCTGTAGAAACGTATAAAACATTCAAAGGTAATTACTTTTGATACAAGGTAATTAAAAACCCATTTAAGAAGATATTAATCAATAAGTAGTTCATTTTTGAGTAACATTCCCTACAATGTCTCTTTTAAACTAAGACCTGAACTGGTGCCCAGAGGCTTTAAGGCTTATTGGGGAAGTTTACACACATCACAGAATTCAGCCACAAGGAGGCAAAGTGAACATAATGAAGCGAGTCACAGCAGTCACATGCTCCTCCGTTCATTTTAAATTCAGCCTAATTAAACAATTAAGCGATGTGACAGTTACATTGTTGTATTACAGGCCTATTAGCCTCCTACTTCGGTTGCTCACGAGTCAAATAAGGCATAAAGTCACAAAGTGCAGAAATGCCACCGGCACCTCCCCTCCAAACCAAATATCTCTTCAGGTCTTTAAACTTACTCTCTACAACAGACTTGCTTTTCATGAATTAACCGATTTCACTGTATATAAATTTATGAACATACCTGAACAGAACTTACCTGTAGCGCGTTTTGAAGGGCAGAACATTCCACAGACATGAACGTGAGCGTTCAAACAGTACAGGTGTCATTTGATTGGTCCTCCACACTCACCCTCAGGTCCACCACCCTACACAGGGACAAAGCTGCCGGATGCATTCTTCACATTCTTGACATCATACTCAAAATATTCCTCACAAAAACATATTTCACATCAGAATATTTTGACCTTTGGACACCCTTTAACCATAAACACTGGGTTTTTATGAAATACATTTGCCTTCCAAAGAGAACACAAAAAATCCTCTAGGAAAATATGAATAAATCCACGCATACATCCCCCAAAATAGTCTCTCTTCACACTTTTAAAAATAATGCTAAGACTTTAAAGACCATTTTAGTACCTGAACAGAGACATTTTTACTCAATTTTCACCAAATAGTAAATAATCTAGTGGTGTGGCATATCAAAGTACAGTGACTGAGAATATAAAACAAAATACAAGTGGAGTGAAAGGGGGTGGGGGTTCTGATGAATGGGTTGTTTATAAAATTTCAAATAAGTAAGAAAAAGCTCAAGCAAAGGTAGTCTTATATGAACTGTTAACGCTGTAAACAAAACACTGAACGTTTAAGTTCAACTGCTTACATCACGTATGCTACATAAAAATTCCTCCAAAGGATTTTGTTAAATGCAGGCTGGTGACAGTTACTACTCACTAAATGCGGCCTGCCAATACCCATTAAATTTCAACTTCACATTTCCAAATTGCAACATTAGTTGTCAAAATCATGTTTTTTTTTCCTGTTTCAATGCCCCTGTGACACCATCTGCAAAGCCATGATGCATTACAACACAAAAAGGTGTTTCTATAATCTTTCACAGCTGATGAATGCTTATATTTTTTTACAAGAAATCAGTTGTGTTGCCGTCCAGGTTTCCATAAATTGTCCTTAATGGAGAGCTGCATTTTGGAAAGCAAGTTGGTTAACTTGAGTAACCTACATATGTTAATTATTGCATTGACAGTATGCTCGTCTAATTTACAGCAAATTCAGCTTTACTGTTTGCCTTAGAGCATAACATTTCAATATTTACATCATAAAACTGATGGAAGCCAAACAAACATTCAATCTCCATCTTCTTTCATGATTGATCAAATTATACGTCTGTCATCCTGTGGACCTTTAATAGTTGGCTTTAAGGAAAACTGACTTTTTGAAGAATAGGCTGCACTGACCCTCTAACAACATAATTTAGTACTCTGATACTTGTGTCAAACAGTTTATTATACAAATATTTTTTTAATATCAACTTAGACAATGTGAAGATAAAGCACTTTTGTTAACCTGTCTTGTCTGCTGATTTTCAGCCTTGAACAGTCGCACAATCAAATGTCACTTTACTGATGAAGCATTCCCAGGTTTCACACACTGAAGCATTAGGAGGTGGATGTTTGCTGCCCCCTGCTGCATCAGAACAAGAAAACATTTAATATTTGAGTCCAGAGACAGAAGTTGAACCTCAGCCTTTTCCCTTCTTCTTTTTAAAACCTTGCTGAGCTCCAGGGCCTTTCTTCTTGAAGCCTGGCTTATCCCTCTGATTTCTCGATTTGTCCTTATTTTTCTTTCCCCCAAATGTTTTGTGTCCCTCAAATTTTTTCTTACCAAATTTCATCTTGCCATCACTAGATGTCTTTTGTGGAAATGACTTTCCTTTGAATGTCTTTCCTCCAGGTTGCATTTTCTTCCCAAATGGTTTCTCCCCATCTTTAAATTTCTTCCACCCCTTTCCTTTGCTGTCCCTCTGGGTTCCACCCAGGCCATTTCTATTCAGTGATTTGGCACCTTTGTCTTTTCTTGTCAGTTTACCAGGAGACATCTTCCTCTTCTTGGTCGGTCCATGAGATTTTTCTGAGTACGGTCGCTTCTTGGCACTAGGAAACATGTCTGCACAGCAAAGAGGGCTTTGGTCAATAACAATACAACAATAAAAAAAAAGGAGCAGACTGGTATGGTCCAAAACACAGACTCGCCTTCATCTGGTTCCTCTCCGACAGCCTGTCTGTAGTACTCCACCTCATCATCAGACTCTACAGCAGCTGCCTGGTCATCCTGCATGCCAGGATCTTCCACCTCATCGTCTTCTTCAGCCTCTGCACGTTTCCTCTTGATGCCTGCCAGGCTTCTTTTCCTGTTAAGTAGATAGACACCCATTTTACTCTTCAACCTCTAAAAAACTGGATGGCACAGACTGGAGTCATACTAATCAGAACTAAGTACTTGTTCTCTTCTTTCTTCTCTTTCTTCTGGGCAACATTCTGCTCCTGTTTTTTCCGACGCTCCTGTTTCTCTCTCAGCTGTGCCTCCTTCCGATCCAGGATCTCCTGTAATTCCTCTTCTGTTTTTGAGACTGAAAAACAAAACAACGGACAGTTTCCCCTTAAAAGACGATCTGAAGCAAGTCTAGAAGCAAGTGTTTCTCCTTCAGGTGCATCAGTAAGCGTTTACTTTTAAAGAGAAATCACAGCATTCATACAGATTTTTTTCATCATATACACCAGGATTGTGAGTGCTGAAGGAATGACTCTTAAAATGGCAAAACAAATAAGTATATTAGCACATCTGGGGGGGATTTACCACGAGAGAAGATGGAAAGGTGAGCTGCATCCGTTGGATTTGTCGCCTCCACATCCATAATGCAAATTTCCTGTTGCATCCCATGCCACAGGTGCTTTATTAGATTCAGAGCTGCTGGCTGTGGAAGCCATTGGACTAAATTGTCGTGTTCAAGAGGCCAGTTTGAGATGATTTGTGCTTTGTGACATGGTGCACTTTCCTGCATGAAGTGGCCATCAGAAAAGGGATGCACTATGTTCATAATGGGATAAACAGGGTCAGCAACAATACTGAGGCAGGCTGTGGCATTTAATTGATCCTCAGTCGGTACTAATGGGGCCAAAATTGTACCAAGAAAACGTCTCCTAAACTATTACAAAACCATTACCGGCTGGAACCTGTGATAGATGGCAAATGGATCCATGTATTCTTGTTGTTCATTCCAAATTCTGTCCCTACCATCTGAGTGTTGCATTGAGAATTACCAGACCAAGCTTCTTCTGATGAATTTGGTGAGCCCGTACAAACTCTAGTCACAGTTTCCTGTTCTTAGCTGACAGGAGTGTCACCCTGTGTGGTCTTCTGTAGCTGTAACCCATCTGCTTCAACTTAAAGATATGTTGTGCATTCAGAAATGGTCATCACAACCAAGCATACCTTGGTTGTGATGAGTAGGTATTTGAATTACTGAGGCTTTTCTTTCATCTCAAACTACTCTGGCCATTTGTCTATGACCTCTGGCACAAAACTGCCACTCAATGGATTTTTCTTCTTTGGACTATTCTCTGTAAACACCTTAAGATGGCTGTACAAGAAAGTCCAACTAGACCAGTAATTTCTGAATAATCAGACCAGCCTGTCTGACACCAACAACCATGCCACATTAAAAGTCACTTAAATCACCTTTCTGCCCCATTCTGTTGCTCAGTTTGAAATTTAGCGGGTTGTTTTGACCATGTCTATGTGACTAAAGGCACTGAGTGGCAGCTATGTGATTTGCTGGGGGAAAAAAAAGCTCAACAGGTGCACTGATAAAGTGGCTATCAAGGGTATGAGTGTAATTTAGTTTAAAATGGAGTTTGTTAGAGTAAGTGAGGGATTTCTTTAAGTGTTTGTGTACAATCTTTTACCCCTTCTTTTGAATGTGGATGTGTGCATGTCTGTGGTTGTGTGTTTTCAGGTTCCACTGGTTTTCACACACTTTGAGACATTGGGCGGCCGAAAACTTGTATATTGTATATTAGAACTCTGGGTGTGGGTGTAATTTGGGGTTTTGTACACCCCTTACACAATCTGATATTAAGAGCAGGATGTGAGGAAGTAGAGCTCTGTCTCTATCTGCTGCGTGTTACAGTGGAGGCAGAGTCTGACCTCCTCTAGGAATCCAACAACAGCTTTTTATTTGACGAAAGCCTTGGCATATTGCCCCCCCCCCCGGATTCCATTATCTCAAAGTTTACATGACTTTCAGTGGATTTCTGAACACAGGCTCTGAAAGTGGTCTGGACTGTCTCAAGGTCATGGGATTTTTAGTGAGTTTCTAAAAAAAGATGCTCTAAGAGAAGTCAGCGGTTAACAGAGGCTTAAGGGATTTCTGGGTTTCGTTTTCCTATGACTTCAAACACATTTGTAAGTACCCCACGTAAAAATACGCCATCCCTGCAGCACTCCTTGGAAAACAAATAAAGAAATATGTGACTTACTGACAGCATGATAGAGGACATTGCCCTCTCCCATACCATCTTGTATCTTCATGAGCTGCAGAGTCATGCGAGGACCAATCTGTTTTAAATCAGTCCAAACATTAGGAGTCATTCTAGCATCGTCGTCATTTTCTTTACAGTTTTAATCTCTAAGCAGACTCACTTCTGTCAGACGGACAGCACTCTGCTGCGACGCCATGTTTCCTCTGCCGGAGTAAACCTGTGGGAGCTCCGTTATGTTGTGCTCTCCGTCTTGTTCTGCTTCACTCTCTGAAAGGTTGGCCCCCCTGAGAGGAGGCAGTGAACATAACACAACATTACCCACAACAGTTCACTCTGCAGCAGCCACTGCGTCAAGGCTGGATTACTATAGACTTCAATCGTACAATAAGAGGAATCTTACTTTATCAACAGCTCACTGATGTCCTCAAACTTGCTCATGTTGGGGAACCTCTCTTGCATGAGCTTCTTGACGCCACGGCTCATGCCCACAGGGACAACCTTCAGGCTGCTGCAGGTTTAAGACACAACTACATGGGTCAGCTTGATCTTTAGTCAAACGTGAATGAAATACACTTTAGTATGAGGGCCCATCAGTGCGTTTACTTTGAGCAAACATCACTGAACAGTCAAGTTTTTCATATCTGTCATCATCTGAGCCCAGAAACACAACTCTGTGAGGTGGAAAGGATTTTACCCCAACATCATTAATGTTGCCCCAACTTTTTTTTTGTTTTTTTCATGTCTTGCCTCAGTCCCGAGTCCATGACAAGCACAGACACCATTCTTTTGTCTGTGCGTCCAGTAACAAGAAAGAGATGGCCAAAGCTCGCCCGTCGCTGGTTAGTTTAGCTCAAACACTGGGAGTCAACAGGTATAGCTAGCCTGCCCCTGCCTACAGTCATCAGATAAACTCTTCAGCAGCCCTAAACGGTCCTGTGTGCTTGTTATGGCTCGTTTTTTTAACAAGTTATGTTATGTATTATCTTCTTCTACTCGTAAACATGGAATCGGGACTGAGGCAAAAGACAAAAAGAAAAAAAAAGTTGGCGTATTGCTTTAAAAAGAAATATTTCAGGCAATACAGCACTTATTTTTTTTACTAACAAGGATTCATATTATGAAACCTCTTTTCAAGCAACAATGACCAAGAAGAAGTTCTTTTTACTTACTAATGTCGAAATTCAATTTCCTGGGACTCAGGGTTGTAATTCAGCAGCACACATCTCTTGATATTGTTGAGGCTCACCTGGAAAACAAAAGTTTCTTTATTGTAACAGAGCTCAGCCAAAGAATTACATGGTCAGTGAGTCTCAAGGACTGAGGAAGTCAGAAAGCGTTTACTTTTGAAAAATCTTCATAGGAAATCTCAGAAGACTATACTTTCATCATGCCAACAAGGCTTTCGTCCAAAACATACAAAAAACACTATACGTTCTGTTTGTAGAAACTGTACCTTGTGCACATTGATGGTCGGGAACATGTTTTGAAACATGGTGGCCATCAGCTTCACATGCATGCCATCAGATCCAAAGTTGTTGAGGATGAGTAATGGATGATGTGTGAACTGCTGATCGTGCATTCTGTGCTTCTTCAGTGATGAAACCACATCTTTGATGAGAGAGTACTGAAGACAAAAAAAAAAAAAAAAAAGTCTTTTTAGAAGCATGAGAGACTTTTCATGAAACAACAGACATTTGCAGTTTGGGCACATCAGTGCGTTTACTTTGAAAAATATCACTGACAGTCAACTGTTTTTCTGTCATCATCTGAGCCCAGCTATATATTTTTCTGGAGCTTGTAGTCTTTTACGTACCTTGAGCACTCTGAAATGGAGCATCGGGCCTTTAGGAAGGCGAGCAAGTCTCTGAAGGAAAAACAAAAAGAGGTTGGGCAGGGGATATGGGCCAAAAATCATGTCTCAATATTTTCTGACTAAACAGCAATGCACAACACATATAAAAGTCTCTTCTAAGTGGAGTCCACATGGATCAAATACTGTATTTCACGTGGGAACTTCCATAAACAGCCAAAAGAGAACTTTTCGATGTCAGATTCATACTGTGAAACACAGTGGAGATACCATGATGGTGCTGGGTTCCATTGGAGGACACAGTATTGGGCTTTTTAGTAAAAAAGAAAAAGTTTTCTTTTAAACAAGTATGTTCACCACAACATCTCAGTGCATCATGGTGTTTGACTGTTCGGTTTGGAAGGAAGCACAAGTCCGGATTAGATCGGTTAACCAAGCATTTATTGACAATATGTAAAGCAATACACAATATAAAAATCACTCAGCTGCTGAGGTCTCTGATCTGCTCGACCCCCAGGATGATCAGAAAAGAGCCCAGGACAAAGGACAACACAATGGGCTCTAATTTCGTAGACCAGGCACAGGCGCACCTGCGCCGTGCCTCCGCTGCTCCAACAGGGTGTGTCCAGGGCATTTTGCAAGTTTCCTGCACCCACGCCTCCTTCCCTACCACTGACACAAGTGGCAACGAGGAAGGAGCAAAGGCGCGAGTGGGTTTAACACAGCCGAGTCTTCACCAATCAAATGAACGCCTCTCCTGGGAGGAAGTTACTAATATTATCAATGCCCACATATTCTGAGAACAGCTGCCCAATGTAAAAATCGGTTTAATGATGTAAGGAGAAGGGCCAAACAAAAGCTCTCAGATCAAAGAAGGCACACGGTGGCCACGGGGGCGACCCCTCCACCAGCCTCACTTTGAGCTCAGTGGAGGAGATCGCCTCCTCCACCCTCTCCGTGATAAGTATTGAGGGTTTTGGTGGGATAGAAGTTGGGATTACGGATAAGGCAAAAAAAAAAAAAAAAATTAAAATATAAAAATAATTAGCAAAAATGTACTCCATCTTTTTAGATCACGTTAAGAATAAAGATGAAAACAGAGAAATATGGGCAATCACAGGTAAATCCTTAGGACACCGAGTGACTTACGTTTATTCAGCGAGCGTCACTCTCTCTTTTTTCTCTCTCTTTTCTTTTAAATTTCATGAGATGAGAGAAGCCGGAGTTATACTCCGTATCGGATGATGTGGCTGTTTGTGGTTGACTGAGAGATGTGAACTCGTTAGTTTGCGTCACACTTCCAGCTGCTTTCCATGCTGACAAACATCTTTGATCTGACATCAGATGTGACGGGACAATTAATATAGATACAAATGTATGTGCTGGTTCAGACGGTTACATTAAATAGTGGTTGCTGTGATTGTTTATTGCATTGAAATGTGCCAAATTACCCCTGCCCCGGGCACGCTTTGCCTGCGCTGAGAATAGACCAGGTTGGAGCTGGCGAGCTTTCAGCGCACCTTCTGCGCAGTTTTTCAGCTCAACATTGTCAGTGTGCCAAACTGAATCTATCGACAACTCCTCCTGGTGCGCCGCCACACCCATCTTGGCACAGCCGGTCTACCAAAGGGCTGCGCACGGTGGCGCGCTGGAGAAAATTACCCCTGCACGGGATGCGCCACCCTGCGCTGCGCCAGGAAATTAGGGCCCTATATCTTATACACTTTAGGGCGGTGTCTTCATCATTACACTTATTTTGGAGCAAAGGGTACAGAACAGGAAATCTAACTGTCTGGTTTAATAAGCTATGTCTGTTAGAAAAGGTCATACACGAGGCAAGAGTTCAACATCAGATGCTCTTTGCTAAGTTTAAGAACAGGAAGTGAAAACAGGAAACAAGTTTGGAGAGCGTCAAACAGGGAACAGGACTATGCTTCATTTTGCAGATAATGTAACACCTTTAACTGAATAGCTATAACATGAAATCTTTAAGTAAATGTTAGCATGAAATCATGAAATACATCACAATGGAATTCCTTCCGGACTGAATCTGATTGGTCTACTCACGACCAATGACCACAAGCATTCTTCAAAGCTGTGCAGAGACTATTTTACCATGAAAAATGAATCTGGAGAACTTTAACTGATAGACTGGCCAACTCATACTCCAGATTTGAACCCTACTGAACATATTTGAGATTTAGTAGATTCAAAGACTGATCCTATACAAGTTTAATCTAAAGCAAGTCTATGCAAACAGCTGTTAACATTTTGAAACTCAATAACAAAAGAGATTGTCTAAAAGTACATAAAACAATACCAGCAAGACTTAATCATTTGTTTGCTTTTGGCCAGGTTTCAAGGCCAAAGGAGGCAAAACATGCATGTTTTTGGTTGTTTTGTGTGAAAAGGGACTATTTAGTTATTTCAGTTTTTTATCTGCCAAATAAATAACATTACCTTTTTAGTTTTAAAAAAGTTCTTAAAGATTTTTAAACCATGTACCTTTTCTCATTTTAAGACAGGTGGTCTAATCAATTTGTTAAGCACTGTTCATATTTGATGGCAAAAATAAACTACCCATAGTGATACACAAACAAATGTATTTCTTCCCATCTAGGTTTAACATTTCCAACAAACTATCTCATGATCAATAACTGTGTTACTGTAGTGGTTCTTTCTGTACATCTTCACACTGAGCATCAGGTCTGGCTTTTTTTTAATCTGTTTTTCTTAAACACTTCATCAATATTTGGATCCACTCACACTTATAGAAATCAGATTATAAACTTAAAAGACCTTTTTGAGGACTGAAGCTAGAGAAAGACTCCCATTTAGGCCCGGCAGAGCAAGACAATCAACATAATTGTGGTATGCTTAATTCTATTATATCATGCAATACTTAGAATTTTAAAGCGATACGTGTATTTTTTTTTAAAATTTACCTAAGGTTAGTAAACAGGTTGCTTTGCAAGAGCAGGAAAGTGATTTAGACCCAAGAATGGATGAGCATGGGAGGAAATCCTGCATTGCTTACAGTGATTTGCTACCAGTTTTGCTTTGGTTTAGGTATTTTAAGCAGCCCTTTAAAATAGCCAAATATAAGTGTTAAAATTATTTTACTTGACATGCCACCTAAAATCTTTCAAAGGTAAAAACAAAACACAAAACTACTAAGACCTTAAAATAATAAGACCTTTTTAGACATTTTAAGAATGAGCAGGAACCCTGATTTACACCCAAAAGCCGAACAAAAGTAAATAGGCATGTAAATAAACTCTTTTAACATAAAATAAACTAAATCAGTTTAATCTCTATCACCTTTAAACAAATCCTGTTTGAAACATATTGATAAATATTAAAACTCATACTATCTGCCTGGCCCTAGTGTGAGAATATGCCATGATAAAATTGTGACAAAAGGAGTGTTTGCAGATGAAGTGAAGTTCCATGTCAAACTCACCATGTTAACACTGCTGGGGGTCTTGCTGAAGATCATAAAGTGTGTCACTCCTAGTGGTCCTGCTATAGCAACAAAGTCCTTCAGCACATTCTTTTTCCGAATCTGATGGAAAACGGCACAAATTAGGCAGAAATATTTAGTCCAGTAGGCCAAAATGTTTTTTGGAGACTGCAGAAATTGAATGATTAACACACATGATCTCATTGGATAGGATTTTTGAAGAAATGATTCTTTGCCATTTATTTAAGTCTAAACTGGTTGTAAACACACTTTTCTTAAAGGCTCTGGGGCCTAATTTCAAAGCGCTGGGTATGCACAAAAGAAAGCGTACGCCACTTGTAAGCAACTTTTGTAATTTATAAAAAACAAACTTGATGGGAGAATGCGCGCACCTCCATGGCAGCTTTGACCCTGCCATATGCACAAAATCTGGAGAAAAGGGAAACTGCAACCCTAACAGTAACAGGATGAAATTTATAAATTCATAAATTTATATATTTGTGTGAAATATTTGAATATTACACATTTCACAACCCATATCATATATGAAGGATATATTTGCAAAAACGAAGAAAGAGGAAAAATTTATATTGATGCCCTAGGGAGTGCGTGAACACAAAAATGCATGTGCGCCCCCACATGTAGCCTATATTATTGAATTAATTATGTCATTGTGAAACAAACTTTATGTTATTATGAAATCAATTCACATAAACAATAAGGCGGACAGAAATATGCCATACAATTAAAGTTTTATATTAATAATACTGTAATTAAAATAACATGATCATTGCACAAAACTGCTGATCAATTAAGCTACAACACCTGTGGCTGTTCAGGAAATTAAGTGCTGATTGGACATAAAAAGGCATGCACTCAACGCGTAAAGACGCACAATGTCTTATCTAGCCCTGCTGGAGGATGTAGTGCACTTGGTGCATCTGTTTCCCCCTCCTATAAGTGGACACAGGCGTAGGACGTGTGCGCGCACTCTCTTATAAATCTGAAAGTTTTTGTGCATACGCATTTCCTGTGTTTCCAGCATTTGCCATCAATAGTGATCTTCCCTACGTACAGTTTTAAAAATGAGGCCCTGGACACTAAACGTGGTGCAATTATCACACTTATGATTTAGACCAGGAGAGTTTAAAAAAAAAAAAGGTGAGGCTCTGATGAGACTGTATGATGTCCCAAATTTTAAGGACCAATTAAAATGATAACAGGTCAATAAGTCCTACCAAAACAGGCTCAACAAATTTTACAGGGTTGTGGAGCTGTCAGTCAAAATCAACTACACAATCCTGAGAAGACATTAAATCAAGACCTCTTTTACCAACACCAGTGGGTTTCCAGGGCCTTATGTGGAGATGAGCACCAAGTTTCCAGAATAAAAATGTCCTCTTAACTCAACTATAATTGTGTCGGTGAATCACATAAAAGATGAGCAACATTTTAATTCTAAAATACATTTTTTATTCTCATGCGGTGTGATGACACAGCAGGTAGTGCATGTGCCTCACAGCAAGAAGGTTGCTGTTTTGATCCCCGTTTCTGTCAGGGCCCTTCTGTGAAGACCGTGGTGTGCCCTGGAATTTGTGCAACCACAAGTTATCACATTATCACCTCCAACTAGTTCAGAATGCAGCAGTAGGCTTTTAACTGGTTTTAGTAGACGGCATCACATCACTCCAATTTTAGCCTCCCTCTACTGGCTTCCTGTCAGTTTTAGAATTGATTAAGATTTTATTGGTTACTTTTAGAGCACTCATGGATCTTGCCCCCAGCTATATTTCAGAGCCATTGATACCTTATGAGCCAGCCTGCAGCTCAGACCCTATGGCGAAGGCCTCTTGGTCGTTCCAAAGTCGAGGCTCAAAAGTAAAGGTGACAGAGCTTTCTCCATCAGAGCCCCTCGACATTGGAACGACCTGCCAGAGGAGATAAGTCGTGCGGAGTCAGTCTCCTCTTTTAAACCAACACTACGTAGTTTTTCCACCCTAATATAATATTTCTAGAATCATTGTGATGGTACATCCCTTTACAACAGGTTGAAAGACACCTCATGGTCTGAGGGGGTCTGTATCACCTTCACTGGCACTTAACTTCGAGGTGGATGGTAGGAACACTTTCACAATAAAAAACTACAAATTTCTACTGCTTTGACTGCTTTACGGCATACGTCACATCCCCCTTGAGGTGAAAGCTAAACGTTGGGAAAAGGAGAATATAAAGCAGTTTATGAATTTTTAAAACAGATTTAATGAACAGAATTTAGTTTAAAGTAAATATGCACTTATTTTCCTAATGGAAATAGGGATCTCTGGCTCACACTCCTGCATAGTGGGTGGTGATAATGCTCCTTTGACATTGGATACCACCCACCATTAAACAAGAAGAAGAAGAAGAAAGCTACATGTAGTGTTGTTATCATGGCGGAAGCGGCGTAAAACCCGAGGAAAAGAAATGTTTATCGGAGGAGACGAAAAAAGAAAGCTGGAGAGTAACAAGCTAAGTGCCCGGACAGGGATAAACACTGGCCCAGCGTTCACTCGCTGGCGTGAGCTGAAAGACGAGGCAGGATGTCCGACCGATGCTAATTTAGCCCTGCTACTATTGGACTTTTAAGTACATGAAGATTTATCCAAATAGAAACATGATCAGACCTTATCAGTCCACATGGTTTATTAGTCTCTCCGGATGTCCTGTTGGCTCGCTTCTCCTCCCTCTGTATGCCAACAAATGCATGTTGGTGTGAGGTGCTCTGTTTTACAACCACGCAGTTACACTCAACGACCATAGAGTCGCTTCATTTAGGGGAGGAGCCAAAATTGATGACGTCCGAAACCCCGCTGCCCGTCTGTACCACGTGACTGCTTCGGGAAGTGGTTCAGATTTTGCTGCGAGGTTTAACAGCGATATAAACCACTCAGGCTTCATTAAAAATGTGGGTTTTTGAAGGAGAGTTGAGGTCAGTTGAGAATTTGGATAGAGTCTTGATACGAGTTTGGATAGCGTTTATATAGTTTGGAGAGTTTAGAGAGAGAGTTGGATAGATTCAAGATTTAGGAGAGTGAGGAGAGGATAGTTAAGCCAGGTGGAAGGAGGATTTCCCCTGTGTGGGAACATTTTGATTTGATTACTCCTAATAAAGTAGGTGAAATCAAACAATATTTCAGACACATAAGGTTTGCTTAACAAGAAATGTATTTTTCACTGTTTCTTATTTTTATTCAAAGGTGAGGTGTTCATTGTGTTCCAAGGACTTGGGGTACAATAACAACACCTCATATGTGATAAATTATGTAGAGAAATTACTCTGTCATACATTTTTTTTTAAATTCATAGTCATTCCCAAGAGCCATAACAGACAATGCATCACACAGTCTGTCAGTGGTTCCCAACCTTTTTTTGGTCGGTGACAAATTTCTGGGGACCCCAGAAACATTTTTTTTCTAGAATTAGTTTTTTTTATCATGTTGTTGTACTGTACAAACCATGGAGGTTTGTTATGCTGTTTTTTCCTACTGACTGCAAGTTTGTGTGTTAAGTTAAAGCGAGGGAACTGAAGCACCAGTAACTGTAAAGTCACGTGATCGCGGCCTTCAATCAAGTTGCGACAGCTCAGATACTGTATTTTTAAATGCTGCATTTTATTTGAACTACATTTATATTTGAGAAAGTGAAAGAAGTTGTTTAAGATTGTGTGTGGTGTTTTTATTTTAAAAAGAATAATAATTAGTTTAAAAAAATATTTTTATCAATAGCCATTTTTTTTTTAATCAATTACTAGACATTTCAGGCGACCCCATTTGAATTCCAGGTGGGGTCCCGACCCCAAGGTTGAAAAACACTGCTTTATGTGGTTAAGATAAAGCTGCCTGTGATTATACGCCTGGCCAGTAGATGGTTTCATGTGCACATGAAGCTTCAAGAGATGAACCCTTTCTCAAACCAACTGGCTCAACTGGTTGAATGCCTCATGAGGCTTCATCTCACCATCACTACTTTTTAGTGTTTTATCTCCTGCTGTCTGCTATTTTATTTCATCATTGCTATTATTATTATTATTATTACTGTTATTTTATTATCATGATTAATATTGTCTTTTCATAATTGTTCTTCTGTTTTCTGCTTTCACCCGTTTTTTTTCTTTTTCTTACTGGTTTTATATTTTTTAGCTTTTATTTTGGTCCTCACAGTCTCATTTTATGTCGCAGGGTTCTTGTATTGTCGGGATTCTCATGACATTCTTATGACAAATAAAAAGGACCTGCCTAACCACCGTTGGTCTATAAGACACCAGAAGCGCCAGTTGCTCTCCTCTTGGCTTTGCTTGCTAGTGTCTATTATGCCTCTTCTGTTTTTCTGTAATAGTGCCTTGACTTAAACTGAGCTTTTTGTTTTTATTTCCTTTTGCGCTCTTGCAATTGCTGTCTGTATGTTCTTGACTGTCTGTCAAAGCACTTTGTAAACCTCTGTTTTTAAAAGTGCTATAGAAATAAAGTTATTAATATCATTATACGCACAACAACTTATGAATGAGATTTCAATTGTTGCCGTTAATTTCCATTAGCAACTGCAAATTCTTTCATTTAAAAAAATATAGATTTTACAGTGAAAAGAGCTATTGCAGGTGAAGGGATTATTTTTAAGATGGTGACTTGTCAAGTACAAGTGTTTAAGTAATAAAGCCGTTTCTCTTAATTTGGCACGATATAAATACATCAAAATAAACACACACACGGCCTGATAAGACTCAGAAACGTGATGAGGATTAGACCGATGACAAACCTTCAGTGCCTCTGCGGTGTACGGCTCCATGACTCTCCGGACGTCCATGATGAGCTGACCCACGTTTTTACCAATCTGTCCCCGATGAAACACGAAGGAGTGGGGGACTGCTCCGTACGTCTCCTCGGCCACATGGTTGGCCTGTTCTCTAGCTTTCTTTTGGTTCTTGGTCTGTAAGTACAACCCCCAAATGTTAACTTCTCGTGTTAAGTAATATTTTAAATGAAATCACAGTAACGATCCTTTAATCATGATGTAGCATGTGATATTATTGCTAACATGAATGCCATGAATTAACAATATTCAACGACGCCACAATCCCAGAAGACACTATTTTTGAGGCCACGATTTCCTCTTCCTTATTCTATTACACTAACACAATGATGATTTCATTTATTTTAAAATTAGTGCCATTTTGCCGCCATACTCTTTAGTTAGTGCTAATGGGCTGGCATGGGCCATGTCTTACCTTCGACTTCCCCATTCTTGAGCCTCTGAAGCAGCGGCTGAGTCCACTGAACACTGTCGGTCGGCTCTTCCGCTACACGTTATTTATGCCGCAGTGGAAATCTGGATCATTGTGGCACAGAGATTTGGCTCACAGCAGGCTGGACAACTCTGACACGACGGAAGCCCCACGGTTCCCACATGGCTCCTCGACTGGGACGGGTTGTGCGGCACACTAATAACTCCGGGTCGCACATGTATGCAATATAGTTCCGGGGCGAATTTCGCTCGAGGATTATTTTTCTCCCGATAAAAAATGTTTCAGCTTTTACACTCTGCCATTCTTGTACGTTTCTGTCATTAAAAAAACGTATCATTAGGGTTATATTACAGCTTATGGCGTGGATTTATTTTTCAGGACGGAAAAAATGTACTTCACCTTATATCGGTTATGGTTTTGTTTCCTCTGTGGACCCCCGAGACAAAAATGTAAAAGCAATTTTAAAAAAACTAGTATAAAATCATCACACAATATTTTTCTGCTTTTTTTCCTGCATAAATCTAGTAAACCACTTCAGCTTTGACCAAAACTAGGACATATTCAATACATTTCAAGAGTTTAACTCTCTAAATGCCAGTTTAAAAACATATTGCCACCTTTTTTTTATTAAGATCACTGCTGCTGCTGGGCCAGTTAACAATAGAATAGAATAAAAATGCTATTCATCCCAGACCTGGGAAATTATTTTTGCTACAGCAGCCAAAACACCAAATCATAACAGGTTAAAAAATACAGTAAATTAAATTTGGTAAAAATAGGATACTAGAATAAGGGGCTTAAGTGATCACAGTATGGCACATTAAGAGAAGAATGACTATTTCAAAACTATGACTTCAACAGAAATGTGCAGGTTGTATGATATGAAATAACAAAATGTGACTCCCCCATTATATCAGTGTTGCAAGAAGGGACATCCTCCAATTTTTATCAGGAAGCATATGTTGACCTCTGCTACTCTTATGTGAAGTCTCAAGTATCAAGTCATTACAGGGGAGAAACTGTAGGGGAAGTCAGATTTTGTTGACTCAGTTAACAAAATATGACTCCCCCTACCTTATCTACTACCCTTCCCCCAACAAAATCAGACTCCCCCATTTTATTAGGAGTCCAAAAAGTGACAAACTCTAAATTTTCTCAGCAAGCATATCTGGACTTCTGCTACTGTTATATAAGATCTTGTGTATATGGTGGCTCCATTTTCCTAAATACACCTTCTAAGTTTAAAAAAAAAAAAAAATGCTTTAAATAGAAGACCTAAGTCAGCGCTGTCACTTTTGTGAGGAGGATTGCGACGAGCCTGACGAGCCATATCGGGTAACACTGTCAAATTATGTAATATAAACTGGTAGTAATCATAATACTAGCGGTCTTAAGATAGATTAATGATATTTTAAGGATAATCACAGTCCAATACTTATAATAATGTAAATACAGTAATATATTTTCTATTTCAGATTGGCTTGTGATAGCTGTCCTCAGTGGTACCACCACTCATGTGTCAACCGACCATCTGTGGATGACCAGTTTATTTGTGCTGCTTGTCTTTAGCATGTGTATATTGTGTAAACAGTTTGTAAGCAAATTAGTTTCATTGTGTTTTCAAAAAAGAAAAAAAAAATCTCCAAGATGGCTTCCTTTCATTGGGAACGTGATTGGTCCACTGACTTACAATTACACAACAGTGGCAGAGGCCCAGATATGCTTGTTGATAAAATATGGAGGTTGTCCCTTCTTGCAATACTAATATAATGGGGGAGTCAGATTTTGCCGGGGAGTCAGAAAGTACTACAACACCGGACAATCAGCTTCAACTAACACTGAGGTAGGAATGCTCCCCACTTACATACCAGACACTTTATTTACATCAGCCAAAGAATTAGAAGATAATATGAAAAAGATTAACACTAAGTTATCACGATAGTCTCTGAACCATCTTGGTTTTTGGCCAATAAAATTGTAGCTTAGCCTACAATGTGGTAGTTAACTATTATTTGTTCATTGGTTAATATCTTCACAAGTAAAGCACATTTTGCAAAGTTTTTGTATTTTATTGATGCTGTTTTTGTTCATTGGTTTATTTTTTTGCAAACAAACAAATGGGCTTGAATTCCTTTATAGAAGGCCAAAATAACAGCTGAATTATAATCTTTAGTCAGGCAATCCATGTAATTGCAGACTTCATCATTTCGATTAGACAGAACAATCAAATAAAAAGAAATGTGTGTGTTATGAATTGCTATGGTGTTACTTAAACAAAACTAAATGTCATTCAGGTTTAAAAACTAATTTCAAATAAAAAATCTAGTTGTGTTTGCAGCCTGCTAAACATTCACAAGCAAACAAGTTCCCCTTTGATACCCTGCTGTGGCCCCTTAAAGTATGACATACACACACCTGGCAAAGATGAAGTTCACAGTTTACAATAGTATAATAAAATTAGTACATAACACACACACACGCGCAAATGAATGAATGAATATATATTTTAAGTCTTCATTTTGGGACTGACAAAATAATCATAAACCAAGAGTAAAGAACACACAATCAGATTTGCTGTGTGATGACATAAGAAATTAAAGACTTGGACTACCAGTTTGTTTTCCTAAGCTTTACATTAGTGACATATTAGTTCAATATATGAACATGGACTACTAAATGTGACCATGTTGTGGGTACTATTCCTGTAGTATTTTGGACTATTTGCAATCTGTACAAGGGCTACACAATGGTGCAGCAGTTAGTGCCTCGCAGCAAAAGGGTTGCTGGTTTGACAGCTTGTTTGTCAGGTCCCAGCCCCCCCGCGACCTCAAAAAAGATATAGGGGTATAATGGATGGATTCCTTTCATACGTAAAACACATTTCTCTCTGCTGAGCTCTTATCATTCTGGAGCAGACTGATACAACATCATAAAGTCTTTTCCTGTATTATATGACAGATACTCAAACCAACAAACAATAGCAAAAGAAAACAATTTAAGTAAAGTAAATACTGGGTTAAAATATTTATATATATATTTCTCAGTAAGTGAATTGTTTGATGAAATCACCTAACAAGACATTCAGTGCTTCAGACTTCTATTGGGGGTCAAACATGGTTTCTAAACCTTCACTTCAACAGTCTGAACAGCACTACCATAATGAGAGTGTGCTCTAAGCGTTCATGGTTCTCTGGAGAAGAGCCCAGTTTAGCAAGAGCTTTGCTTCTTCTGCCAAAGCAGCACTTAAAGACCTGCAACACTAACAGCTTCACACAAATTTGCTCCTTATATGTTTTTATGTGCTTAGTGTGTCCATGTGTTTATAAAGTGCGTGTTGTGTTGTAATGTCAGTTGTTGGTGCAGACTGGAAAAACTAATTTCTACCTCTCAACAAAGAATAATTTGGAAAAAGGAAAGGAGCCATGCCACATTTTAAAGAGGTAATGAAATATCAGGCTCAGGCAGGTGCTAGCAAGTTGCACTGCAATTCTACTACAAAGGGGAGCTAGATTTTAGGTGTCTAACTATTTGAAAAGCTGCACTTCCACCCTCTCATTGAAGGATCCTCAAGTAGTCAGTATAACATTTCAGAAGGACAACTGGTGCCATTTCGCAGGCACTTAATGACAATGCTGTTTCATACAGCGGGCCTTTCAAAATCAAATCTGAGTCCTCTGCATAGTCTCAATAATACATACAACTACTAAAAACTAAAACTTCAAGCACTACTACCACCACCACCACTAATTATGATAGTAGTAATAACAACATAATTAATGAGTGGAAACTGAATTATTTTTAAGCTGAAGTGCTTAATAAATCTGCCCCAAATATTTGTAATTGTATTTAAGTGTTCTCAGAAAATCACTTATTCTTTACCGCCCACTTGCTTAATCTGTACCCCTCTTCAATTTTTATTCAACACATATATATTACCTGATATAATACTGACTTGACACCATTCTGTGGATTTAATACATTTCATATTCATAGCATTTTTAGCATTATTACCCCAACTTAAAACTCAGAGGAAAGCCTTTACTTGTAACAATGTTTATTTACAGAGATAAGTATTTTTCAAATATGAAAATCTCATAACTCCCTCTATAACTCCCTACACCAGACTTTAGTGAGTGTAAAATCAAGAAGATAAGCAGCATACAAATGCTTTTCTCCTTAACCCAATTTATCTGCCATTATCTTCAAGGTCTCATATCCTGCAAAATTTATTTTCTTTGCTTTTATTGTCATTAGAAGGGGCTTGGGGTGCAGAAGAACATGACAGCTTTTACTAAACCCTCAGTTCGCAGAACATTGCTTCATTTATTTCCTTCTCAGGTTGATTATGTAATAGCTATATAACCTCCACCAACATGTTTCTCTGCTGATCATCACAGGCAGATGCCATGACTGTTTTGAAATTTTGCTCCATGGCAGGTAAACCCTCTTCCCCCTCCCATCAGACATTGTTTGGGCAGCCAATCAGGGCAGAGCTCATTATCATAGCATCCCGTAACCTCCCCACCCTATCAGATCCGAGGGTTTCCAATGGGAAGAGAAAAAGAGCTGCATCTTATCCTCTCTTGGGATGATTTTTTATTTTTCATTCAACTCAAATCAAATCCTTGCTTAATAGACACCAAATCATGATGTAATCGGTCAGACACACTAAGACATGGTACCCTGAAGGTACAGTGTTTGGAAAAAATCGAAATGTTGCAGAAAGAGTGCACTTGCCATAGATCAAACCAAAGACTTTTCAGTTACAACATTAAGTGTGAATGAGGGGTTTCAGTTTCCCAATTTTTTAATTTAAAAATCAGTTTTTTCAACAGCTGAAAATTTGCTTTCAGGCTCTCCAAACAAAAACAGCTGAATATTACAATATCCAACTATGGCAATGTAATTATTCTTTTAGTGTTTAATTAACAGCAAATCCTATCATCAGCTGCAGTCTTAGTGTAAACTAATGCATTTGAAAACTACTCTAGTTTGGCTATTAAATATTTAATAGTTATAATACTCTTCATAGACTGTGTCAGAAGAGCAGCTTAATGGCAGAGGGAGGCGACATCCTGCTCTCAGCAGAGAGCAAAACTGCAACTGCCGGGAGGCGGTGCATAGGACAGTTAGTAATTATTTGTCTTTTTCAGGGATACTGGGACAGACCTTTGGGAGGAGACAAAGCAGTCCTATTGTTGCTGATACCTGAATGTCTTTCTGTATGTTTTTTATTTATTTTTTTGTGTGACCATTTCTTTGCTTTTCTCCTCTTTAAATCAGCTTTGGTAGAGGACCACACATGACTTTAAACTGTGAAAAGGCAGCCAGCCGTGAGTCTTTGTGATCTACAAATATGTGTTTTTTTTAAAAAAATGCATTAGACTTTTATCTCAAACCTGTGTGTTCTGAGAGCTAGAGCTACTTACTGGAACAGGATAAAACACTTGGAATAATTGCATCTGCTGTGGTAAGTACTGCTCTGTGATGGGCATGTCAGTTTTATCCACTTGAATAAGACTAAACTGAGCTGATGATTTCATCACCAATGGTATGGTGGACCAAAAAAGCATGAGATTTTCTAGCTGCATGAAAGAAAAAAATGATATGCTTGATGTATATGTGTTTCAGTGGGAAAGCATCAGCATGGACCTTTGTTTTTGATGTAAATATTGAACTTATTTGGCTTCTGGTTTTTATGGTGTTGACTGTGGTTGTTGTGGCTGGATTCAGAGATTGCCCCTCTGTTGACTGTGAAGCGGTGGAGTGTTGATTCTGGCTGGTTGATGTTGACTGTTGTCCCGTAAGTGTTGACCTGCTAATAAATTCCAAGCCACGGAGAAAAATGTGAACTTTTACTGTGAAAGGAACCATCTGGTGACCCACAACACTCTGGTTGCTATTCTGTTTCGACAGTTTAGTCTGTTATATGGTGTAATTCGTGTGTTTTTATTGCTGTTGTTTTTCCATCAAAATCTTCTCCTCTTCCACCAGGGTGCCCTCAAAGGTAGATTTATTCATGGAGAAGGCGCTGACAATAGGCCTGACTCTTTTCCTGACACTGTGTCTGAACATCCAAGAGGCTGAAGGACGTAAGGAGGTCCCCTATGGCGAGAACACACACAAACGCTCATCTCGATCTCCAGACTCAAAAGGAGGCCGGTGCTCCTACACCTTTATTGTCCCGCAGCAAAAACTTACAGGAGCCCTTTGTTTAAACACACAGACTGCTATAACCAACACCTCAGAGGTGGCAGCGCTGCGGGTGGAGCTCAAACAGCAGCAGGAGCAGATGGAAAAGCTCCGGGCCCAACTGGAGCAGGAGGGGTCCCTCGCTGTGGAGGTGAGGGCTCTGCGGAAAGAGAGTAGCAACATGAATTCTCGCATTGCACAGCTTTATGCTCAGTTGCTTCATGAAGTTATGCAAAAGAAGGACCAGGCTTTGGAGCAGCGGAGGGTGGAGAACCTCCTGCTTAATGCTACCACACACGTAAGTAGAGATGATGATTATGATGCCTGATTCATGCCATAGTAAAGTGTATTAAAATGTCAACCAATCTGTCCAAATGTCTCCCGGTGCCAGGCCCTGCAGGTATCCAGTAACTACAGGGAGCTGGAGAAGAAATATGGAGCCCTCACCTCCATGATGAGCTCTCAGAACCAGTTAATCGCTCGTCTGGAGAAGCAGTGTCAGTGCAGAGACTCCACCCAGTCCTCTGTGGTAAGGGACAAAGTCAGTGTTAAATTGATTAAAACAGTGTTGGGCAACTTTGAAAATAGTTTGACATGTAATGATATTACTACCATTAAAAAGTTATTTGTTAGGTTGCCATTTAAATGTTTGGAAAAATAACACAGCGGAGGTCTATATCTGAACTATTTCTGATTTTGTTTCACTGTGTTTCCTATGATATGGTTTGTTTTGCTGTTTACTAGCAATTTAAAGATATTAACACCTTATCACAGAAGAACTAGCTCTGTAATTCCAAGACAGCTAGATACATAAATCCATATCTAGCGCAAACAACATGTATGCCTTTGTATGGGAAATTTCATTAATTAAAAAAAGGTATCCATGTGCAGGGCTTTAATGCAGTGCAGTTGCAATAAGAGTATGTTTTTGTAGCAAGGCAAGATATTTCATTTTTGCTGTTATCTGGTTTGAAAATATTTCCAACTCATCATCACAGATAATGATATTGATTCATACACATTTTTAGTCAAGCGCACAAAGACCCCTATATTCTAGAATTGTCTCTTTGCTTTCTGTTGTGTTTGTTTGTGTTGAAGAGCCCATATTGTTTAATTCTATACCCTCCAATGTGTTTTTCATGTTTTCTTAGCATGATAAAGCACTTCTAAGCACAAGACAAAAAGTCAGAGGCATTAGGACTTCTTCCCCTCCCTCACTTTCTGGCACCAGTCACTGCTCGAAACCCCTTAGAAAAATACCTTCCTGTGTGACGTCCTACCAATGTTTTGTTGGCAGTTTAAGCCCATTGACTCAGGATAGCAAGCACAGTCACTGGAAAAATGTTGCCCAGCAGTGCTGAACTGACCAACTACCACAGAGTAGACCAGTTGACCAATCAGAGTGGGCTGGGCCCAAGTGGGAAGGGGGCCTTAAAGGGGCAGGTGCTATAAACAGAGCATTTTAGACAGACTGAGCATACCGCTGGATCAGGGGTGTGTAGTATATGAAAGCTAGAATGTTTTTTTTAACATTTATGATTATGAATACACTCTAGCAGCCATCAAAAATGAATATATGAACCAATTTTCCTTAAGCTTTTTAAATCATATAAAACAAGACGGCCAACATTTGATTCTTGAATAATTGGTTCTTTATTATTTTGAGAATTTAAAGTACTTTGTGTTACAGTGCATGGATGCAGGCAATTATATACATATGTGTGCACATTAAAAAAATGTTCTTTCCATTTAAATAAAAAAAACAAACTAACACAAACATAAGCAACAAATTTGACCATTGATAATCAGGTGAAGAATGGTCAACCTTTTCCAAAACAACCAACTATCCACATTTAATGAACAGCCTAATTGAAGTGAATTTGCTCTGTGGTTGCTCTTCACTCAACCATGTAAACATTCACAATATACATGAAAGGCAACACCCTTTAAACAAAACTTTACACAGCGTGTTGTCTGTAATATTGTAATTTAGAAAGAAAAAGAACATCAGCTGAACTCAGAGAAGAAGTAACAAGTAACAAGAATACTCTTAGAACTGTTGAACTGGCAAAGTATGATATTTGCCTTTTTTAAATGTTGTGAAGTTAAAGTCATTAAATTTCCCTCATCATGAGTCCTGATACTATAAAACTGTTCTTAAATAGAACATCCAGGTAAATTTACTTCATTACATCCAGACAGCAAATAGCCGACTGTTGTCTGCCTTTGAGTTCACCATCTCTACTGTTATTCTACAGCCAAGTTTACAGCCCATAATCTCCTCTGCAGCCTAATAACAGGAATTACACACATGACAACCTTTACAGTTCTGCACTGTGCTCTCAATCTGTCAATAAACAGGTAGGAGGCATACAGTACCGACAGCAGTTTCAATAATAATTATTGTTGGTCCTGAAACTGATTTTTTTTTATCATGATAATATTCATCCTTCCTTTTTTCCAAAGGTTCAGCATTATGGAGATACTTTTACAAAGTAAACGTTGTCCTCTATGACATCTTGCAAGTTAAATTAGCTGGCTGGCTAAACATGAGCTGACAAATGCTGTTAAAATTAACTGTTAATTTTGGATCAGTAAATCACAGAAAAAAACAAAACCAATGGAATCAAAAGATGTATGCAGTATCACACTCTGTCATTTAACAACCATCTAAAAAGTGCAAAAGCTGGAAATAACACACTGTAGACATACACTATATTGCCAAAAGTATTTGCTCAGAATCAGGTGTTCCAATCACTTCCATGGCCACAGGTGTATAAAATCAAGCACCTAGGCATGCAGACTGCTTTTACAAACATTTGTGAAAGAATGGGTCGCTCTCAGGAGCTCAGTGAATTCCAGCGTGGAACTGTGATAGGATGCCACCTGTGCAACAACTCCAGTCGTGAAATTTCCTCGCTCCTAAATATTCCACAGTCAACTGTAAGCTGTATTATAAGAACGTAGAAGTGTTAGGGAACGACAGCAACTCAGCCACGAAGTGCAAGGCCACGTAAACTGACAAAGCGGGGTCAGTGGATGTTGAGGCGCATAGTACGAAGAGGTCGTCAACTTTCTGCAGAGTCAATCGCTACAGACCTCCAAACTTCATGTGGCTTTCAGATCAGCTCAAGAACAGTGCGCAGAGAGCTTCATGGAATGGGTTTCCATGGCCGAGCAGCTGCATCCAGGCCATACATCACCAAGTGCAATGCAAAGCGTCGGATGCAGGGGTGTAAAGCACACTGCCACTTGACTCTAGAGCAGTGGATACGCGTTCTCTGGAGTGACGAATGTGCTTCTCCATCTGGCAATCTGATGGACGAGTCTGGGTTTGGCAGTTACCAGGAAAATTGTAGTTGTCTGACTGCACTGTGCCAAGTGTAAAGTTTGGTGGATGGGGGATTATGGAGTGGGGTTGTTTTTTAGGAGCCGGGCTTGGCCCCTTAGTTCAAGTGAAAGGACTCTGAATGCTTTAGCATACTAGAGATTTTGGATAATCCCATGCTCCCAAACTTTGTGGAAAAAGTTTGGTGCTGGCCCCTTCCTCTTCACAAATAACTGTGCATAAAGCAAGGACGATAAAGACATGGACGAGAGAGTTTGGTGTGGATGAACTTGACTGGCCTGCAGAGTCCTGACCTCAACCTGATAGAACACCTTTAGGATTAATTAGATTGGAGATTGAGAGCCAGGCCTCACAAATGTGCTTCTTGAAGAATGGTCAAAAATTCCTATGAACACACTGCTAAACCTTGTAGACAGTCTTTCTAGAAGAGTTGAAGCTTTTATAGCAGCAAACTGTGGACCAATATTATATGGAACCCCAGGGATTAGGTACTGGGATGTCACTTAAGTTCATATGCAGTCAAGGCAGGTGAGCGAATACTTTTGGCAATATAGTGTATGTAGAATAAATGAAGAATATGCAGTAACACAGTCCCTCTCATAGTACTGGTCCACCCAGAGAAGAGCCTGCAATGAATTGGATCTTTTTTTTTTTTCAGTTCACTGTCAGCACTAGTGCTGATACTTCTGTAGGTTAATCCTCAGATTGTATGCAGTTTAACTGTACTAAAAAATGAGAAAAACAAAAAAGTGAAGAAAGTGTCCAGATGCCAGAAAAGAACTTTTTTGCAATAAAATAGAGAGGGACATAAAGAAAATATTTTTCAGTAACAAATTACTTCAATGAAAGGGTGAAAAAGTGACAAAATAGGACCAATTATTCAAGAATCAAATGTTGGTTCTCTTGTTTTATATCTGTTTTTCTAAAGAGTCCATATTTTGCGTTATCTCAGGCTCATATGTTCATTTTTGATGACTGCTAGAGAGTTCTCACAATCGCTAAGGTTAAAGAAAAAGCATTCTAGTTTTCACATATTGAGTTCCTCTGTTATGTTGCATGATCTGTTAGTTTGCTGATAAATGTAAGCAGTCACTCACCATGTTGAATCTGCTGTTTCTCTCCAATGTTTCTCTGTTTATAATCTCTGGTAGCTTCTCTTCTACACATCATAAGGGTAGAGGTGTTCTTTTTCAGAGCTTTGCAAACTTTTTCTCTGTCTCATAGCGCTCAAAGCACAAACCTTGGTTTGTTGCACATGAAGAGCTCCCACTTCTCTTATTGGTCAACGTCTCTGACATGGAGGAACAAATCGTAGGAGGCAGGACAAAAATCAAACCCGCTAGACTGTCTGTTGCAGAGTCATGTGGTGTCCTAGACTGATCTGTTGTTTTCGGTTATTTTGACACACTACATGAACGACTGATTTTTAAGGCCGACAGGTCCTGAAACCCTTTGACTGTCAGGTCGAAACGTAATCATGCATTAATCGTGTAGTCTGACCCCAGCATAGGACTGCGCATTCATTTGACCATTTCTGCTCTAGACTATGCTTGCCACTTCAAGACAATGAGCTCAAACAGCTGACTAAACAATGGTATGAAGTCACACTGATCGTTCTATTCTGGGGTGCCACAGGAACAAGCTGATTTAGTTGGCTAATGGTGCTGAAAACAGGGGAGAGACGGAAGTGTAGATGACTTCTTGTCTTGTGCATAAAGGTACTCTGTCACACAGAGGAGACACGTAAAACACATAAAGGTGCATGTAGAACTTGACAGAGCATAATATGGGTGCTTTAAACAACCTTTAACAGCCTGTTTGCAGTGCCTTCTAGGCCCACAAGGAGGGCCACACTTTAGGAAACACTTTTTACAAGTTTGTGCAATATTTTTGACTTGATAAGCCCCTCTCAGTGATCTGGGATTTGTGACTCCATCCCACGCTTGTTGCAACCAAGAATTTGTCAAAACAACCATCTGCCATCAAAACAGTTATTGTACTTTTGCTTCTAGTCAGGTCTGGCCTCACATGATCTCTAATCTTGTTTGTCATGTATTCATGTATGCAGGGGGGACTGCCTATGGCATAATACCTAGTTGATGAGAGCAAGCAGGCTAGGACACATAATCAATCTGATGCTGCCTACTTTTCTAGCTCATAGATTCAAAAGCAAACATGAAAACAAATTCTACCTTGTTTTTAGTTAAGGCCTCCCCAGTGTATTCCTGTCATTGTTCATTTTTGCTGCAAAAAAGGAGTCATGCCAAGACAGCTAACTCAGGATGTTAATGGTCATGGTACCATGGTATAATTTATTGATTATTCCAATTTGTTAAAAAAAAAAATGCAGGAACTGAATATATTAACAATCTCTGTTTTACCACAAGAGAAAGTGACAGAAAATATAATCATGCAGGAAAAACAAAAATATGTTCCTTTTTTGTTTTTTTCCTTTACTTAAATGTGGCTCAATGAATTATATATTTTCTATGCTATCCTGCTATAATATGTTATCCTCAAAGCAGATGGCCTGAGTGCATGTCTGTTGTGGTCCTTACATTTCTCCTGATATCTGAATATAAGCTAAAAATTCCCCAAATTTATCTTATACAAAAAAAGGAGAAATTGTTTGTATGATGGTGGCCCCTCACATTTTAAGACTTGAAAACTGTCTACTGTGCTTACAAATGCAAGGTTCATTTTATCACTTTCTCAAGCAAATACATGAAATTACCATGTAACACTTTAACCCAGCAACGATTACCAATCTCAGCAGCAGTTGATTGTACTTTGTTGTTTTTGTGTCAGTCTGAACAGGAGACAACTGAACCACCACAGGGCCAGTCCAACATGCATCCAAATTACAGTTCCGACGCCAACGAGATGACCAATGATGTTCAAAGGGACCAAAGTGCCCCTTTGCCACAGAAGGACAAAGCGCCTTTTTTGCCCCCCAGCACAACATCTAACGCTCCCACAGACCCTCCTTTCATCAGCTTTCCTGTCACAAAGACTCCAGGTACAACACTTTAAAGCAGCTGGAGTACTTGATCAGACATGATCCGGTATGTATAAACAAATTCATCTTCTGTCTAAGTTATTTAGCTGCTCTGATAACTAGAGCTAAAGAAGTCATTGACCTGCTGATGGGAGTGCTATCTCTCTGGGAACTCCTAAACAATGTCAGAAACAGCTTACAGCTCTTATCAAACACAGAGCACAGGGCTTTAAATGACCCTGCTGCTGTTAACTTACACAAATGGAGTTTTTAAATTATAAAGCAGTGGCTCAGGCTATGATTCTAGCAAGTTAGCACAGTCACAGTGACTACACTCTGATGTGTTACTTCCTTAAAGGTTAAAGCAGTGAAAGATGCATATTAACACATTTTTTTTTACTGTAAATGTGTTGGTCATAAAATAGACTTCAAACGCTTTCATTGTCACTCATTGTGGGGATCCTTCTCCATGCGTACATCTTTGAACAACATCTTTCATTCAACTTACATTACTATGGCATGGGACTGGACGTGGTGAAGAAAGATTCTTCAGGTTTAAACAGATAAAGAAAGTAAAATATGAGATCTCCTCCAAGTAAAATGCTAAATGAAAAAAAAATCTAAAACAACCACTCCCTTCTGTTCCTAATAGTAACCAGAAGTGCTACAAGGGCACAAGCATCCAGCAAGTAATTTCTGATACTGTTTGGAGAGTTATAAGTGAAAATGAGAAAAACTGCCCTATAATGCAGCGTTTCCAAATATTTTAAAAATTAATGGATCCGCGTCTAGATTTGGATAACTACCAAAATCTATTGACTCCTCTCTTGTGCCATGGCCAACATTCCCTGAAAATATCATGAAAATCCATTGGTAACTTTTAAAGTTATTGGCAAAAATGTGAAAACAATGATGTCAAATACTTCAATACGTTTCCTGGACCCGCATCAGTTTGGATCACCATCAAAAACATAATCACGTCTTCCTTGTGCCATGACCAACATTACCTGAAAATGTCATGAAAATCTGTCAGTTCTTTTTGAGCTATCCTGCAATCAGAAAAGCAAACAAATAAACCAGCAAATGTCAGCAAAAACAACAGAAAATTAATTAACAGAAAGGACTATACTGTACGTTCATCCAGGCCCCATTTAGCATTCGAAATTTTCACTACCCATACTCATTAAGTTCACCTATTGATATGGATGCATCGATGGAGCAATCTGATGCTACCACTGTTGCGTCAGTGGCATGTAAATGGGTATAAAAGGGCGTGAAAGTGTTAGGAAATACTGATGGACAACTGACAGAGAAACTGAACCATCAGAGAGTGACTGTGAGAGTGAGTGGGTGTGGATGGGTAGATGTGACCTGTGGTGTAAAGCAGCTTTGAGTAGTCAGACTAAAAAAGCACTATATAAGCTTAAGTCCATTTTACCATATACAATATCACTGGAGCAAAATAGGTATCAGCAGATAATTCCCTCAAAAGTTGGCTATTGGTATTAACAGATGTAGAAATGTTTTGGCCATACATATCTGCCATCCCATGTATTAGATGTAATATTGGCAGAATGTACAAATGTACCATAATAATCAACTTAAACAAATCAAAAGTATAATTTATCAAAGACTAATATGTTTTTTTCTGGCTTCACGTCTGTTTCTAACACAAGTAGATTTTCACTATGAAAGGATTGCATCACGTTTAGTAAAGTGAAGGCTCGTGACAAAAATATCTGTATCAGTTTCTGTTATGATGAGTACTGACTTATCAGTGCATTAGATACCATTTAAAATACAAAATCGTGCATCCCTACTAATAGGGGGTAAAAGAGCATCTGTTTATTGAATATAAAATACTCCTTTTTTGACCTATAACAGAATAATTTGGTGTTAACAGCACCATAGAAACAACAATATTTTAGCGGTCCTCACACTGCACATATATCCAGCTATTCACATAAACAGTATTTGTAAAACTGCTTTCACAGTGAACAAGAGGTTAAACATGTTTATTCACTCTGCACAGTATGTATTATTGTAAATTTTGAGAGAGTATGGAGATGTTGGTAAGTTTTTTTTTGTTTGTGGTTTTTACTGTTCTGGGAGCAGGTGTTGCTAAAGAGTCTAACCGCAGCAGAGAGGAAGGATTTCAGTTTTTCATCTTTTTCCTCCTGGTATTAATAAACCTTTTGTTGTAGATGCTGTCCTTTAAAGGCTGCACAAGTTTCAACTTTAGCATTTTCACAGTACCAGCACTCATAAACACATCACACAAATCTGAATATTTTACTATACACAAAGAAACATATTTGATGGAAACAGGTTATGCTTTATATCACAGTATATTGTTGCTATTCGTTAAAAAGCTTCTGAGAGGATGAAAGAAGGGATGTATTTTTTTAATAAGTAAATTCTGTAAAATCATGATTGGCAATAATTTCAGTACTTTTGATTTGCTAAAAGTCTATGAAGTGGAATCTCAGATTTAAAGTTTGAAATTATATTGAAAAAAAGGTCCGGAGGAATGGAGATGCAAGATTTTTGCCTGCAGTGACAATATGTACATTTTACCTGCTGAAGGAGGTCTGAGTATCACTGTCACATTCCATTTTTAAAGCTTCTGATGGAACTCAAGCTAGCTTTCAGCTGCTGTAAGATTAATTGATACCTAATTATTGATGAAAAAATGTTTTTGGATTTAGTTGGGAGTCCACAGATATATGTTGCAAACTACTGTAGCAAAAGCTGATACAGATTATTTATTCATGGTATACTTAATGCCCCTTTTATACTTTTTTTGCATGGATGGATGCATGTTTTTCTTTGTATTGTACATGCTTAACATAAAAGGAGAGTTAAGTATAAAAATATGAACTTTGATTGCATGGTTCAAATGCTAATTGTCAATATTTGAGCCAGCATAAACTCACTTCATTTTTTTCAAAAATGATCATTTCTCACATTATGTTATACATTCTTAAATCACAGAAAGTAAAGATAGGGCAACACCAGTTTTTGCTTGTATTGTTTAAACCCATACCGAGTGTTGTTACTTGATAATGCAGAGGGTTGGAAGCACCTGTACAAGAGATATTATCTCTACAAAGTATCAGTTTTATGGCTCACTCTAATTTTCATATCTGTTCTTGTTTGAGGTCCGTGGCGTGACTGTCAGCATGTTTTAGAATCGGGTGAGACCACCAGCGGGATCTACCTGCTCCGCTTGCAGAGTGCCAACCGCCTCCTGCAGGCGTGGTGTGAGCAGAGTCAGGCTCAGGGAGGGTGGACTGTCATTCAGAGGAGACAGGACGGGTCGGTGAACTTCTTCAGGACCTGGGAGCAGTATAAGGTGATTACACACAAGCACCAGTCTGCAAACACCCTTGGGTCCTGTGCTTATTTTGCGATGAAGAGAAACTGCAGCTAAATTCATTGTGACTTATACTGGGATGCTAACATGCTAATGTCCCCACAGGTACAATTGTGACTGCGTTTACCTACTATAGCATGATAACACAGCTAAGGCTAATGATACTGTCTGATTTGTTGACATTAGCCATTAACCAAAGTATTAGACCTATAAAAATATTCAATCTATAATGGTTGGTGAAAGTCAGACAATGTCCAGTTATATTCAGGAAGTGCCCAGCAAGACATATAGAATACAGTTTTGTCTTAGTTGGTGTTGGCACTTCAAGTCTTATCAAGTAATGGAAGAAAATGTAGGGTCTTTCTTTCTGAGAAAAATGAATTTAAGTCTCCTCTAATTTCAGAGCAGTTTAATCCAGTAAATGCTGCAATGATTTGTCAGAAGAGGAGAAGTCTAGGATCAACGAGTCAGTAGGATTCATTCTCTTGGAAAAGTGTGTTAAGAGCTAAAGTTTCAAGAATCTACATAATTAAAGTTTAAGTAATTCAGTCTGGATGAAGGCAGTTATCAAAGTAACTTGCATATGATGATAATATAAAAAATTCTTGACTTAATGAAAAGGAAAACAGAAACCAAGCACTAATGCTTAGATAACCGTTGAGCTTTTTTTGTTATAGCAAGGTTTTGGGAACCTAGATGGAGAGTACTGGCTCGGCCTGGAGCACCTCTACTGGCTAACCAAACAAGCCCAGTATAAGCTGCGGGTGGCTCTGGAGGACTGGCAAGGCCGGCAAGTGTTTGCTGAGTATGACAGCTTCCACATCGAACCAGAGAGTGACTGGTACCGGCTGCGGTTAGGACAGTACCAAGGTAATGCAGGGGACTCCCTCTCGTGGCACAACAACAAGGCCTTTACCACTCTGGATCGAGATAAAGACAGTTACACAGGTCTGCTTCCTTCTTGCTTCTGTTTTTTAACCTTAATTTTATTTTTTTTCTCATAATGAGCCCATACTTTCTGTTCTATTGCCAGGTAACTGTGCTCATTACCAAAAAGGAGGCTGGTGGTACCACATGTGTGCACACTCCAACCTAAACGGTGTGTGGTATCGAGGCGGACACTATCGCAGCCGCTACCAGGACGGAGTCTACTGGGCAGAATTTCATGGAGGGTCCTACTCTCTGAAAAAAGTTTCCTTGATGATTAAGCCCATGTAAAAAAAATATATCATGGACAAAAGCAAGACAGAACACCAAAAAAGAACTAACATAAACATAAAAAGTGAGTATAATGTGTTTTAAATTCTGAACAGACATTGGAATTAGTACTTTGACTAACCTGTACAACAGGAAACCTACGATCTATGATCAATGCAACTTTTTCATCTCAGATGTTTTTAGGTTACCATTCCAAGATAAATTCAGAATATATATAGTTCAGGACAGCAGAACAGACTTGAAATTTTGGCAAGTCTATCTTTTCTTCAGTTTTTGCAGTTGATGCTTATGTCAAAAAGTGTAGGGACATTTGCATAAGTTGTGAGAGTGATGAAAGAAATGGATGGTAGCTGCACAGCTGCCTCAACAGCATGGCATACAATGTATCCTTTAAGTATTTTTTAAAATCTGTATATATTTTTATTCATATTCAGTTTGCTAGACGATCAAAGTGTCAGGTCTAGGAAGTTAAAGGATCTACTGGCTACTGGTGGAACAACTATGCAATGCAGTGTTCATTCAGGGTGTCTCTGTGATAAGAAATGTCATCATAGAGTCACATACACTGTTAGTGAAAAACATGTTGTTGAGTTGATGTTTGCCCTCTAATGCTTTGACTTGAAAAAAAATGATGACTTTGGTTTTGAAATGAGCTTTTCAATAAATAATTCTGTGTAAGGTCTTGTATGGCATATTTTTGAAATTTCTTGAGAAAGAATGATTTTGCAAAACATGGCAGGGTTGTCTCCCTGTTGCTCCATTATGGGACTAGCGGTTTGCAGTGTCAGTTCCGTTTTGCACATTTCCTGTTCACTAGGGCGTTAATTTCCCCCTCGTGTATACTTTTTTACTCTCTCTGAGCTTGTTTAGCTGTCAGCAGCAGGTAATTATCATCATCAGGTCTGAACCTGGATTAATCCTATCCCGCTACTTAAGCCGGACATCTGCTGGACGGTCCTGAGACACACCTTACCTCTTCAGTCCACCTCCTTCCTCAGGCGTGCTGTTTCAGCATGCAGCCTCTCAGAACACTGGGCTCTCTCGTGCTCATGATATTCCTGTGTGGTGAGTGATGATCATGCTTTACAACGGCTCTGTGTGGGACTTAAATGATTCATATTGTGGTAGTTTCCTTGTCTATAACATATTATATATCATTTTCAACAGCTTAGTTAGCAATGATGCCGAGCTATTATAAATTTCATATATCTATTAAGCACTAATTTGCATAAAACTTTCTGAACATATACAAGTCATAAGATGGTGGAGAAGGAGAATGAAATGTGTCACAAAGAAAACCTCTGTGGTAGCTCAAAGTCATTTGGAGAGAGTAAGGTGAAACTTTTAAAAGAAAGGAGAGAGAACATCATAAAGCAACACCCTGATATGAAATGGGTGAGGCAGGTGTTAAAATGTAAGTGTAACCAAAACCCCCTGCTGCCTTTTCTATGACAGATGTGGTAACCACACTTGCTACTGGGTGGAGGTCATGTTTCCTGAAAAGCTATTGGAACAAATGATAACATTAAAATAACTAAAATAGAGTGCAGATGGTTCACAGACAGCAAAAACAAAAATAAAAACTATTGCCCATTAATGACATTTTATATACTCCAAATACATGATCTATAAAATCAAAAACTGTTTGTCTATTTTTCAGGAAATCTATCCAACATGATTAAAATGTCAGCATTAATATTATTTTGTGGAATCATTGTATTCAGAAAGATCATAATTATTGTTTAATGTTTGCTCTTACGCTTACTAGGATTATTATACGCTTATTAGGATTCAAAATGAACAGCTCAAACTCATTGTAAAATTTAACATGTAGCATCATTAATGATTTAAGCCACCAGAGGGCAGTAAAACATTTTGATCCTGGTCAAGATGTTTTTTTATCTTTTCACAGATGCGGATAACACCTGCCCCACTGAGCTCAACCCTCTCACCTTGGATCCCCCTCTGGTCATAGCAGAGTATGGAGACTTATTAGAGGTCAACTGCACCAGCACGCTGGAGGATCATTATGGGATGTACTGGACAGTCAGAAACATAGACTCTGACACTGAAGATGACAAGATCTTTGTCTCTGAGTTTCTGCTCCTTACAGACTGGAATGTATCAGCTAAGTGCACAATATTGCTGAATGAGACTCACAAATGCAGCAAAGAACTGGAAATCACAGTGTACAGTAAGTGCTTTTTTAAATTGTGATCATGAAGGTGATAATACAGAGACACAATTAAAAAAGTGCCATGGCTCATGAGCTATCTATGTACATGTCCAGAAGTCTTAATCTACTGTAGAAGGGAACAGTCAGTGTAAGCATTCTTTTTGCCAGAATTGTGAAAAGTTGTATGCCCCTCTGATGTCTTTATATTTCTACAATGTAAACTTAACATCTTTGGGTTCTCTTACAAACAGGATGAGAAAATTTGAAATCTTGGCCTTAATGAAACACTGCTTATCAATAGCTTTATGCCGCCTTGCAGTAGACAGCCAAGGCTTTGGTTATTATGTTTAAAGGCTGAATGAATTTATGCCTCTTAATTTCAATTTTCCATCTCAGGAGTGATTTGTAGGATGGACTTCAACATTTGTATAAATAACTTTTAAAAAAGAAACTAAAGGAGGCACTGACAGATTTTCCTCAGCTTTGCACAAATTTTCTCTATGAGTTAAGGAAAAATGGTGCTGATTTCATGAGTTATAAGTCAAAGGTCAAGGTCAGGGAGCCTCATGTTCTTAATAATAAAAAATATCTCAAACTCGTTTAGAAGGATTTGTCTTTTTTAAAGGTTGTAGGTCAAGGTGATTGGGCTCCATATTCATCATTTACTTGTGAACTTGACATCTCAAATACTCCAAATTTTTTTATTCTGCACAAGTTATGAATTAATTGGTTATGAGGCCAAGGTTATTGTGTCTCATGATAACCCCTTGCTCTGGACCAGGGGTTACCAACCCTTTGTGACCTGAGAATTACCCAACAGATGAGGAGTATTATGGAGGGCTTTTTGGTTTATTTAATTTTTTTTGAGTAATGTAAATCTGTATAGTTTACCTTTAAATGATCAATAGTATGCATCAATAGACTACATATGATACTCTATGCTTTGCGTTTAAAACATTCCTCACAATAGTTATTAATAACAATTAATAAATAATATGAAAACATTACACCTACATGCATCTTTAATCCTATATCTGTTAAACTTAACTCATACACTGACTTTAGTGATTTTTTTTTTTTAAAGGGACACTGTATGGGCACTGGCTGGCACCAGTGCTGACAGAAGTATGGCATCAGTGTGTCAGTGTAAACTTTGACCCCACACAGATCAAGTTAAAAAGAAAATGGCAGTTTTAAAATAAAATGCACTTTATATGAGTTGTTTTTGCATTGATGAAAATATGTCTTTTTTTTTGGCAAAACATAATGCTTAGTTGTTTTTATTTCAAGCTCAGTGGGGGTAACTTGATAGTTTAGGAACGTCCCTGTGGGCATCTCAAAGCACCCTCTGGGCTACCCCTGCTCTAGTGTACTTTCAGTGATTTCTCTCAAACTTCACATGGGGGGTGTCTCTGGCGCAAGAATAAGCTGATTTTGATTTTGGATGTCAAAGGCTCAAGTCCTTGTGTCTGAAGTTCATCCCCCCACTCAAAAGACTTCTGTGCATTAAGCTATCACAAAACCACCACAGCCCTTCTTGGCCCACCACTGTACTTTCACTGTATAGCAGCTGAGTCCCTTAAACAGGTATAAAACTGCCAGGCTGTAGATCTAGTTTCTTAATGATGGTCAGTTTTATTTACTTTGACATTTAGTATTTTAGGCAAGACTGTGAGTTGAAAACAGAGAAAATGTGAAGATAATAACTTTTAAAAAGTTGTCAGTTAGTAAAAATCACTGCACCTCAGTGGAGACAGTATGAGCCTTTTTCCTCTACAGCTTGTCATCTTTCAACCTTTTTGTGACACTTTCTTTGACCAAACAGTTCATTGATTATAGTGAAACTGGTCAACATTTTATGTGATATAAAATTATTGTTATGTGAAGCTCTGATACCATTATGTCTTTTTTTAATAGAGAACCCAGACCTGTTCCTGTATCCTACGAAGCCTTTCTCTAATTGTGTGGAGGGGACGCTATGCGAGCTTCAGTGTGATATTGTTGATGTTGCTCCAGTCCAAAATCTTATCGTAAGGTGGTACAAAGACAAAAAAATCATCAAGACAGGCAGTTTCCCAAACACAACCAAATTACCAGTGCATGAGTCCTCTTCCATAACTCTGAATGTCAGCAGAGGGGATCATGGAGCTGAGTTTCGATGTGAGGCTCAGCTCGACTTTGGGCCACATGGAGTACAAACTCCTATTATTTCTCAAACAAAAAATTTGTCTGTTTTGTGTAAGTAAATGATCTGTTGTTCGCAGACAATCAGTAATACCTTATTTAATACACCATGATGATATTTAATTATTAATTAACATATATTTCATCCTTCAGATGCCCCTATGTTCAAGAGAAACACAGTAAGTGGCTATTACTTTTATCCAGAGGGTTCAAACATCAGTGTGAACTGTGAGGCTGAGGGAAATCCTCCTCCTGTCTTCAGTTGGACTCGTGATGGGGTGGATTTGTTGGAGAAGTCAGATCATCTGAACCTCACTCTGATACAAGACAGTGCCATCTACAACTGCACAGCCTCCAATAGTCAGGGAAGCATAACCAAGCAAACCAGTGTGCAAGTGATGCCTGCTAAGATGGCTGCCCCTGCAGCTACAACCACCACAGAGGCATCAACACCAACCGCGCCAGAGGAATCAGCATCAACTGCTCCTCAGACATCTGCACCAACAACTCATCAGACATCAAAACCAACTGCTCCTCAGACATCGACACCTGGAGGTACACCTGTGTGACACTTAAGCATGACTGACCATCAACAGTAACATGAAGTAAAAAGTTGACATGCTTACTTTTAAATTCCAGGTTGCCCTCTTGTCCTGACACCTGCTGAAATTGTGGTGAAATTTGGAGATCCAGCTTCGGTGAACTGCACCACATCAACCCCAGATGCTGATTTTATTGGCTGGGAGTCTACTTTAGGAGGCACAGGGGCTCAGATGCCTCCTGTGGTCACCTGGAGGGTTGAAAAACTGAACCAGTGGACAATAGAGCCAACGTGCTTCTTAACTAAGACAAACAGTGAGCAGTGCATTGTGAAGCCAGCCGTCACTCTTTACAGTGAGTAATGCAACATTTCCAACACATACACTCTGTCTACCTCAAAATCACAAATGTTTGTACCAGATTCTGACATGGGACTTGTTTTTTACTGTCATTCAATCATAACCCAACAAAATGAAAATTCCTGTCCCAGATGTGGTAGAATAATGTCTATCCTGCTCCTGTGTTCATTTTTTTCTTTATCCTTTTATAAAGTGTTCTCTATTTTGCCAGTACATTAGCAGTAATAAACTGCTTACTTGAAGTATTTATTATGCCAGTTAAGGATCTTTTCCCTTTATCCAAAAGAAAAATATATTTGCTATAGCGCACACACAAAAAACAAGCAAAAGGACAAGATTCAATCATTCATTCTTCTCACTGAGTCTGTCTGCAACAATCCAGCAAACAGACACCAAAGTAAACATTATTAAATCCAATAGAAATAACCAAATGACCCATAACAAAGTCTAATTTTGACAGAGAACAGAGAACTCAACTAAAGGTGAACTCCTGAAAAGTGTAATTTCTGTCTTATCAACAGAGGATCATTTGACATGGCTGAGTAATTATTATCCATAGACTTTTGCACACCTCTGAATATAAAGCAGTATCAAAAAGTGAAGCTGCCTCTTACCTCTAAGTCAGTGTTTCAGATCACATTTATGTTTCATTGAAAATCGATTTAAATAAAAATATCTATTTATCTCTATTTCTTGAAATATATATTTCTTTGCATTCACTGAATTTATGAATCAATGAAAAAGTAAGAATTGCTTTGCTTTATCAATGTGCACTCAACCATAAAATAAAACCAGAAAAAAATAAGTAATGAATTTCTAAATGTGTGAGTCAATGTGATTGATCTTGAATTTACAATCAGAAGTTTGAGATCATGATGACTGGTCGAAGACTTTATTCTTTTGACAGCACTAATCAGGGCAAATAATGGATCTGTGTTCATAAATGTCATTCTGTATTCATTTGGTCAGAAACAGTGCATTTATACAAAAGTATGAGTTGTACTAGGTACAATGAAGTGATATTTGAAATATTTTGATTAAATCAGGGAAAACTGCCTCTCAGTGTGGTTACACTATATTATCTGGTTCACATAATATTGTATACCATAATGTTGTATTCCAGAGCTAATCACATTTGCTGCTGTTTTTTTTTGGTTTGTTTTTTGATTGTCACATAAAATGAAACTGAAAAACTCAATACTTTGGGACATTTTCAGTGAAGTTATCTTTACTTTGGCTTGATTAAATGAATACTTAATTAGAATTTTAACAAAGTAACTGTGTTTTTGCTGAGTATAATACTTTTGTACTCTTTCTATCCCTGCCTTTATTTATATTAGAACCAAAACTGCTCTGTCATTATAATGATTCCTGCTCCCTCCTGCTCTTGTTGACCTTTCTCCCTGTCCTGTCTCAATCACATGATTAGAAGTGAAATCCATTACCTTGGGACCAGTATTAGACTCTAGTGTGTGCGTATTTTTTAAAATTTATTTCCATTTACTTTACTTACAGAGACTCCAGACATGGTACTGGTCTCTGGAACAGCTTCTGATGTTATGGTGGAGGGCAGAGACTTTCTGTTGACTTGTCACATCATCAATGTGGCTCCTGTGCGGAACCTCAAAGTGAAGTGGTACCGAGGCAATAAAACTGTGGACACGCAAATGTCAAATATCACTAACCCTGCCCCAGTCAATGAGACATTTACCTTGAGGATCACTCCTAAGAGAGATTATAATGGAGCGGCTTTTAGATGCCAGGCAGAGCTTCATCTTGGGCAGAGCGGTCCAAAGCTTGTCCCCACCACGATTTCATCACCATACACAGCTAATGTGCACTGTGAGTTTCTGCTTTATCTTTAAACATATTTTTGCCAATCAAACACAATCCAATTTTATTATTTATTGGGTTTTAAATCATAGATAATCTGCCCCATGTCACAACTACTTTTTGTCTTTATGCTGTCAATCTCAAACCATCTTCTCCACAGATCCTCCATTTTTCGAAGAGATGAGCTACAACTTAGAGGTGACCTCTGGTAAAAACGCAACTCTTGAATGTAGGGCTGAGGGAAATCCTTTACCCAAGATCCACTGGAATTACCCCCCTGCGGCGAATGTGAGAGAGACCACTGGGTGGCGGCAGAGGGATATCCACATCACAGGAGCCACGTCTACCAATGCTGGTGTTTACATCTGTAATGCCACGAATGAAATTGGGACTGTGACAAAGTCTGTGTCAGTGGCGATTACAAGTAAGTGCAAAACACTTTCTTTTGTATGTCTAAATATATATATATATATATATATATAAACACACACACATATATATATATGTGTGTATATATATATATATATATATATATATATATATATATATATATATATATATATATATATATATATATATATATATATATATATATATATATTACATTTAATAGTACACTGAGTTAATGTTTTGTTTTTTCTCTCACAGGTCAAACCAGTAATGGCTTCCCACTGCTCATGTGGGCTGTGCTTTTCCTCTGTGTGGCTATTGTCTTCTTCATCATCACCAAGACCATTCTACACCAATGCAAGAAAAAAAAAGGACAATATAGTTTCATTTCAAACAACGCTTCAGATAATATCCCGATGACTGAACCTTAGGGTATTTGTCACTTTGTGAATATCAGTCTGGTAACTGGTATCTCAAGCAAACATGTTTTATCAGCATGACAAGAATATGGCCAGTACATTTAGTAATTTTCAGCTTTAAAGAAGCAAGTTTTAAAGTTTACATTGTTGAGGATAGATGACGAATTTATTTATTTTTTAAAGAATATCAGTTGGGGGGGGTTGCAAATACCTATGGAGCACTGACGATGCAGGAGTTATTACAGTTGTTTTCATTTGTTGTTCTGTAAAGTCCTATATAGATTTTTGTCTTCTTTAAAAATATAAAGTAACCTTTACCATATTGTGCTAAATCAAAGTATAAGCCTTTAATCATTATTAATGTGCTTTTACATTTTGTGTCTTTGACTTTTATCTGTCCTTTAGCTTTTGATCAGTTGATCTGCTGTGGTGTTTATGAAATGCACCAACAAAAAAACCAAGTGTGCTGCTGTTTGATGAAATAAAAAACAGATATAAAACAGTTAATAAGGACTGACTGATCACTGACCTTGTACTTTGGGTGTAAAAAGTAAGTTACAGTGATTTTTTAAATAAAGAAACAGGTCATTATTTTGCATTTTATTGACCTGTTCCTGATATAAAGAGAATTGCATACATGATTATATCATCACGAGTGTATACTATGCTTGTTGTACAAGAAACTCAAGATTTCTTACTTTTTAGAAGATTAGAAAACTATAAAAAAAACGTGGACAACTTGTGCAATGCACTCTAGGTAGTGATGTCAAATCGCTGCATTGAGTGTCCTCTTACATGTCTCCGACTGAGCTCACTTGGGGTGCATGCAAAATATTATCTGTTTGATATTGGTATCAGCAGATAATTACAACCAAAGCCGAATACGGGTGTCTACAGATTTATTGTTGATATTATGGGCTTATATATCAGCATCTTTTTTCGCACAATTCTTATTTAAAAAGTACGTGAAATAGAGCAGTTTCTGTCAGCAGGTTGGTTAATCACTGCATGTAGCTCTTAAATGGCAGATGACGTTTGGTTTTACTGTTGTAAAGAAATACAATTAGCATAAAATGTCAGACGTTTCCATCTTCGTGTTAACATGAGTGAGGGTATCTGTCAGTGCAGCGAGCCAGAGTGCGCTGGCCCTTTAAGATTTAGGATTTGGGAGTGACGCGGATATGAGAGCTACTTTATCCCTCTTTCTTTCCTCCGCTATGAAAAATATTTAGACAAACCGAAGCCACGACTGCTAGTGGCCGTCAATTACAAAATGAAGATGCTGGTACATGTAATTTGTTGAAGAAACACTCAGAGAACCTCGGAGTAGTTCGGTCTGATTTTTCTCCTCGGGATTATAGTAGCTGTCAGGGCCGTCCTCCTCCTCTGTGCTGCTGCTGCTGCTGCTGGGAGAACTTTGGAGAAGTTCTTTGTATCCTCGGGAGTCACTTTCACAGCTTGGCCGACAAGCAGAACATGGACTGGGGCACGGAGCTTTGGGTGAGTCTGTCATGTGGCTGTATTTGGGAGTCATAACTGCTGTCAGGATGGCGTTAATGAGATTACTGCTCAGGCTGAGCGTCCTGTTTGTAAGGGACGAGTGTGGAGAAGTCTGGAGCTGCAGCGCGGTGCATTCAGGAACATGGCTCGTTTTCGGACAGAATCCTTTGGCGTTTTAAAGTTTGAACAAAGAGTGGGCTTCCTGAATGTCTTTGCCAGCATGTTGCTTTTAAGGTGAATAAAAGATGGTTGGTGTTTGATCCGTATTTGCACAATAGGGGGGTACTTTGGCTGTTGTTTGGATCTTGTGTTTTTACCAGGGACCAACAGCTAAACATGAGATTTATGAAGAGCACGAGGCAAAATGTGACCCAATTCAAAACTTATTACTGATATCAACCATCTTCTTTTTTTATTTAATATAGAGTCAGTTGAATTGGATGCATCTTATTTGCCTACATCAGGGACCATTTGACCTGACTAACCGGGAATCAACAAGAACCTGTTTTGTGCAATAGAAGACAAAAAAATGTAAAACTAAGGTCAGGTTAAAATCATCTCGCTCAGATCTTCTGTCTGCACAACGTAGGCTTCAAAGTCGTGTTAATTGTGCTGAAGTGGGTTGAACCCAGTGGGATGTTTCACTGTTTACACTCTGGCACTCCCTGCAACCATAGAGATGGACTCAGATGCTGCCATGTACACCAGTGGTTTTTAATCGAAAATTCCTGTTCAGAATCAATAACAATTCCCATTGTTCAGTCCTTTTGCTTAGTGGTTCTCTCATCACTTTCTTCCACTTTGTTCTATATGCCTTTCAAATGAAGGACGTCACACTCTCATCAGAGGCAGTCAGCAAAAATGATAGGAAAGAAGTAAAAATGGGGTCATGGTAGGAAACAGAAGTGTTTAAAATTATGGCTTAATTTTTGACATTTAGATGATTCCAGCACTAAGTGGTTCAAAACACCAACAACTTGCAGGGGTGTTCATCATGCAGCATTGGATTAGATGAATTGAGTGTTGTGTGTTTGAAGTTGTTGAAAATGAAAACATGTTTGGGCCAACTTTTGCCAGAACAGAAAATCCACAGGAAATAATAAGGGAATTGTTTAAGAATTTAATTGATAAACTGAATCAATAATGGAATTGGTGTCAGTAAATTCTTATGAATTCCCATCCCTATTTGAGGTAGGGAATAACATTTACTCTAGCACAAATTTAATGACTGTATAAATATTTTTAACCAACAGTAGTGATATCTTTCACATGTTTTTTTTTTTTTTTGAAGCTGACTGTCAAAAGATATGGTATTTTGGTTTAATATGTTACCCAGTGCTGATGCCCTAGGAGCGTAATCAGTATTACGTGTGAATAGGCTCAAACATTTTTGAGTTTTGGATTTCATATATGCCAAACAGGGTTTGTTTCAATCTTTATCCTGACCTCCTTGTTCTGCTAACTGCAAAACTCTTTAAGGTTATATGGATGTTTCTAAAGATGCAAAATATACATTTTAATACAGTCAATATTGCACACAGAGTTACCATGTTATATATATTAAATAACAGACCGATAAAATACATGTTAGGGAAATGGAGAAAAATCTAAGAATGAGAGAGAAGAAGAGAAAGAGAGCTTACTTTGAGTGGGGCGAACACCCTTCATCCACATCACCTTAACTTGCGATTGTCCTTCTGGGAACACTGTACCCACTGAACCCTTTAAACCGAACATTTCATGGCTTACGGTCAATGAGCACTTGATTGTAAGCACTTCTCCCTGTACAGTTTTTTTTGTAACAGTGATCTTGTAGAGCATTAGGTCTTGTTTTGTTTTAATCAACATCATAGACTTTTTCTTACCCTTATCTTTAGAAATTCAGTATGGCTTAAAAACTCAAGAAACTGCTCAGCCCTAGTGACGCTCTCCAGGATCTGAACAATGCCTGTTAAACACTGCCAACCATGTTACAGTCCAAACTTAATGTCTGACACAGTTTACCATCTCCATACAGCGACATATTTCCCAACACTGATATATACATTCTCAGGAAACCTGGATGTGTAAAATAGAGCAGTGCAAAAGTGAGGATAGGGAGGTTGTGACCTCATTTCAGAGTCTCCCCCTAGGCCTCTTCCTCTGTCCCTTTTCAATCCTACGTGCTGGTGCAACATCCTAATTAGTTTTGCCCTACTTTGATGAGTTAGAGGAAAATCTGTACCCCATTATTAATCAGAGGCTCCATCTTTGTACCCTGTAGCCTTTCTTGGTTATCCTATGAAGTTGTTTCAGTTTTTGGAGACAGAGCGTCCATACAGGAGGCTTTGTATTTTGCTGTCTATCAATATGGAATATAAATGATCAGATTTTTGATTAGAAAAATTCTTGCCCAGCAGGTGTATTTAGCCCGAGCCTCACCTCCCAGGTTTAGACAAAGCCCCAATGGCATAATTGGTTCGGGTAATGTTTGGCTCAGGAGTCATCCCCGAGGCCAAGTCAGCTCTATGGCATCTGTCCCCTGATTGCCGTTAATCCAGAGTCTATTTTAAGGCGCAAGTTTACAGAGTGCAAAGGCAGTGTCTGGGCATTAGCTATGATAGTGGGGACAACCTGAGAGCTACAATGAGGCAGGGCTGCCAGGACGGGGCCTACTAGAAGACCGAGTGAGTCAGGGATGAAACATCCACCCAAACCTTGTAGGTCAGTGACTTTCAGGGTGACTCTTTCAGAAGTTATGTTAGTTGTGTTAGATGCTGGTATGGTTGCTGGTATTACTTGAGGAAGGCAAAAATTAAGTGATTCTTGACTTTTTGGTACTAGGTTCATGGCATGGTTTTTTCCATGGACATACTAGTCAGCCAGTGGGAAAAAGTAGCCAGCTGGGGTTACATCGGTCTCCCCCTGAAATCTAACATGTCAAGTTTATGAATCTACCATTGTACACATGATTGATGTCTAGAGCCTCATAAGTACACAGAAGTACAAACTGAGAGAGCACAACTCATAGTCATAGCATTGCTGTGTGTGACATAATGATGAAAGCTTACCTTCTTGTGTGATTTGGTCTGTTGCAGGGTACTGACGTGTGAATATGACACAATCTAAAGGAGATGTAAACTTGTAGCATTTTTTTCAACTAAATCAGAACAAAGCAACAGAGCTGTAGGTGAGAAAAGCACCTGAGACACTATTAGGGTGAAGCCCCACTTCATTTTCCCTGGCTGCACCATGATTTGCTCAGGTATTCTAACCTCTGTCACTAGCTTAATTATCTGTGTGGAGGGGCCTCTTTTAACAAACCGTGCTCTCCTAAATCTTAAAAAAGGCATACGTGTATAAATATTTTTGATATTTGATAAATTGCTGTTTTCTCATGAAGCTCTGTTTTTTTAAGGCATAAAATGTATTTTCTGTTTCTTTATCTCCAGGATATGTTGCCCATTTAGTGCATAAATATCTACATTTTGTTTATCTTCTGATGATAATGTATTAACTTTTACAGCATTAATGGAAAGGTAATTGATTTTTTTTTTTCATTTTTATAAACAAGGTTAGGAAAGTAAAATAACTCAAAAGTAGTTATTTAAATTTTCTTCATACAACAAAATTTCCACAAATTTGAATAAAAAACATTTCAATGATTGAATGTCCAAAATATATTTGTTTTTTAATACTTTCATCCTTCTGAATGTAACTGGCCTTGTGCTGTCAATCAACAAACCAACCAATCCATCAATCAATATTTTACTGTATAGCACCAATTTATTATAGGTGTTAACTGAAGTCACTTTAAAATAGAGCCGGCTGAAGCCATACTCTTCATTTTATAGATACACACATATGCATATATACAAATATATAAAAACATATATATTTGTATCACCCAGAGATGTATTCATCCAGGCAGAGACAAAGGAACTAAAAATAACAATTTATGATAGCGACAAACCCACGGACGCCCATATCATAAATCTGTCTTCATCACATTTGTCTCTGCTGAATATAGATTCAGTCAGTCAATTTATGTTTTTATAGTGCCATATTTGTCTTTGTTGAAAATAAATTTATTAGATTTATTGAAGTGTGTGATCATTTTGTCCTGTGACATTCTAACTCCACTGTGCACTTCCTTCATGACTCAACATACCGCAATATTCAACCCCGCTAACCCCTGTTGCTTTCTGCTTATTTGAATGAAGAAGTCTTTTCAAACAAAAACTGCCCTCCTTGAGGTAAATTTACTTCTCATAAACTTGTCTCACAGATAAATTTCACTCATGGGGGGGTGGGGGTCGAAGCCACTTTCACAGGTTTTGTTTTTGCAGGTGTTTGTCTGTCTGTTTGTTGGTTTGTCTGTCAGCAGGATTACTAATACAATTCTCAATGGATTTTGGTTGAATTTTAGGGAATGTTGGTTATGGCATAAGGGAGATATGATCAGGTTTTGGTTGTGATCTGGATCCAGATGTGGATCCAGGATTTTTTATAGGATTTGTTAACATTTCACGATTGGGCACTTTTTTACATTTTTGACAATTACTCACCCAACAATGTTGGGAAGGCCATGGCAGAGGTTCTGCTCTCGAAGCACTTCTAATTTTGTTTGCCTTCCCCAATGTTGTGAAATAAACAGTTTATTCAGTTCCAAGAACATACCTAATCTAGGGTTTTTAATCCATTTAGTCCTTGAAAGAGTGTTTTCTCCCCAAAAAGGCTAAATTTGTTTCATCCTTTCTTTTTCTCATGATGGAAGGTCACATGATATGCAGCTGGCAAATGGAGGTCATGTCCACATGCTGTTAGGCACATGCAGCAAAAGGGACTCTGTTGTCTTTGATTGTTGTCTCCAGCTCTAGAAGCGTTGGTTCCGATATATTTCAGTACAAATAAGTGTGGTTCAATATGACAGTCCTCTTGCAAGAGAAACAACCAAACAGATTTATGGAAAAAAATGGTATTTCTTCACATATAAAATAAAGGAATAAATTACGGTTATTCAGCCACATTATTGACCACAAAGTATGTGAAACAGGCTATTTCATCTCAGTAAATATAAGGTATTGCTGTTGAAAAACAAGACTGCTGTTGTACTACAATTTTATTCAACTTAAACATTTTTAATGCCTTTCTTCTTTATTGTCCTCCCTTATGCATCAACGCACCACTGAATTTGTGTCTTCCTCTGATCAAAGCAGCCCAGAGGGTCTACTGAAAACTTGTCATTCTGTCCTTTACTTCTGACACAGACTCAAAACTTGTTCCTTTGAGCACAGATTTGATCTTCGGAAAAAAGAAAAAGTCACTCTTTTGATCAGGAGTCAGAAGTTTTGGAACAACTTTGGCACACACTTTTGTCATGTTCAAGTTTTCATGCAAAATTTGCAGAACTGTCTTTTTATCAATAGAGACCACTTCTGCTATTATTCTGAGTTATCAGTCATTTTGAGCAATGTGATTAATTAGTTGAATGTTTTCAGAAGTATCTGCTGTGCATAGGCGCCCAGGATGTTGATCGTCTTGGACGTCCTCTCCAACTTCATAAAACCTTTGGTACCATTCAGACATTTGGTACCGCTCCTTGTTCACCTCAGTTAATGTCCAAAAAAAATCTGCTTCATTTGTTCAGTTGTGCCAAAAATTCAAGTTAATGTGTCACTCAGTTTTTAAGCTAATCATTTCCTTTGACTCAGCAGAACAACGTGCACTTCAATCAGTAGCTCACAGTGAACTAAAGACGCCGCTTACTGGAAACTTACAGCACTTGTATGAAGATGAATACCCAGCCTTAATATGTAACACTCAGTGTGACTGTAAACCACATGGTTTTATGCTTAAAAGTGCTGTCCAATTATTAATAGCAATACCTCACATACAGTATATGTATAATCTTATTTTTCATCACATTTCAGCCATGAGCAAAACACTCTAACTCAACATGAAACATTTTCCCTTTCTTTTGCATTCTGATGTGTAAAATTCTTTAAGGGTAATTCTGAATGCAAAAACTTCTTGAAGCAACTAGAAAAATAAGAGGATTCAGATAAGGCAATGCTGTTTTCTTTGATCACTTACACTTTGACAGCCCCCTGTGCAAAAAGTCTGTGGACAAACTATTGAGTAATGCGTAAATGAAGAGCTTTGGGAGAGGGGTTCATAACAAGGGAAGCCAAAATGAGCAACTACACTAAGAAAAACAAGTTTCTGGAATGACAGTTTCTGAAGTTACTCGACAAAAAAGGATGAGCTCAAAGTTAGTTCTGATAAGTGATTTTGGCAACACTGTTGAGGGGAACAATGCACATTGATCTCATAAGACTTCTTGTCTTGATGATTGGGTCATCTTTTGTTTGAATGCAATAATTACACAAAAACTAAGCATTGAAACAAAAATCAGGATCAAAGCCTATTTTATTTCATGGCTAAATGTAGTGCTATGACATATACTTTCATTTTGAAACTCATTTTATGCTTTGTAGCTTTTTGTAGCTTTTCAGTGCAAGTACATGGGGCTAAAATTTGAAAACCCCATGTGTTTGTAACAGAGGTAAATAGTCATGATTAGCCAATTTCATTATTTGTTGTAAATGGACTTAAGTTTGTAGAGCACTGGTTTTTGCACTGCAAATCATGCCTGCTCATTCACACACATCCATTCTCACATTTTCTGTGTGTGAAAAATAAGCAGCACACACAGATTGTTAGGTTTAGCAACATCAAACATTTGGTAATCCAATATTTAAAGCTGTTTTTGTAGACAAATCCAAGTGTCTAGTGTTCCCAGCCTTGCTCAAAATCACACAGACACAACCAAACTTTTTGCCTGCATCTGTCTTCTTCTTGCCATGGTGTCATCTTTTACCTTTTTGCTGTTCATGCCAAATGCCTCTTATGAGAGTTTGCCTGCCTCGATTTGCAAGGCATCCAAAACTTTGTGTAAGCCATTGGTAAAGAATTGTTCAGCAAAAAGACAAATGATATTGATTCCTTCAGCTATTTGTTATTGAATCTCAACTGTTTTTTTGATTCCCATCCCTACTCACTGATGATTGAAGTTTCTGTGAAAGGAACCAGCAAAATAAGCAAACACATCCTTTCGTACCCATTTACGCAACAGTTGGAGTAACTTGGGTTTTGGTGTCTTGCCCAAGGACACTTTAACAGTGTCAGGGGCAGATGGAGCCGGGCTCAAACTCTGGACCATCCAATTGATGGATAAACCACAGTGATAACCACTGTTTTAGGCAAAAATGTCCCATCAAGATCTGCAGTGCTGCGTGTCCTAGCACAGTAGTTCAATCCGTCTCCTCTCGTATGCAAAAATTGTGAACTAAATTTCTGAATAATGTCACTCATTACATGAATCTTTTGAAAAGTTCTGCAGTTTGTACCAGGGACCATTAATCACAGGTACAGGGGTTATTTACGGTGGACAAGTTGTCATATGTTAACAGATCATTTGATCTGGATTTGAGGCCTTACTTGACATACAATCCATGTCCATCCCTTATTCAGACTACAGGTGACTGACTGTGTTAAAGCCCCACTATGTAAGATTCAGGTTTGTCTGCTCTTGAGGGGCCACTCTGGTCGTTGGGTGTAATTGCACCCAACGTTGCTGTGAGACACAGCGCCTCACAGCAACGTGCATTTGTTGACATACAGAGCCGGGAGGAGCGAGTCGACAGGACGTCTGAAGACATAGAAGAAATAGTGAAATAGTGAATGACCGAGCGTCACGGCGCCATGAATATCTCCAACAATCTGAGAAACTCGCCGGCAAATAACCGCTGGTAGCATTTAGTGACAAAACAACGTCTGCCAAGTTACACAAAGTATGCAATGCTACGGAGCAACCACCGACTAAAACCAAGTGTTGAACGGGGGAAAACCTGACGAAAACATAACTTACCTCTCCAGCAGTAACTTTGCAAGCTCGGCGTCTGTCTTGTAATTTTCCATCTCCCGATGCTCTCGCCACCGAGCAAAGTGGGCTCCAATGTTAATTCTAGTTTTGTTCCTTGCGTTGTCCGATAGTCTCTTTTTGGCCCTTGAATCTGGAGAAAGAGTCCTCCTCACACGCTTTGCGGATGCCATGGCTGCTACTACTACATGCGAAACACCGGCTTCTTTAGCTGGAAGCCAAATCTCGCGTAGTGCCGTAAAGCAGTTTGCACTTCTCCCAGCTGCTCGCGATATGTGTCCCCGTCACGGGAGCAAAAGTTACATAGCCCCTAAACAGAGCAGGGAAGCGCTGTGGGGGGAAGGGGCGGGGGCATTCTCTCTGTTACAGCGCCGAGCTCCACTGAACAGACTTTGGAGAGAATATTTGAAGGCTCAAAAGATCTGCAGTGCTGCTTTAAGAGGTGGAAAAAGCACATGTATGATATGTAACCTTCAATAGTTCGTAATTGTTTGATGGTAATTGAAAATGATGAATTATCCTTTATTACTCCTCCTTTTAGTACTCATTGTATGGTGGCCCTAATGTGCAAATGAAAATGACAAATAAGAGAACATAATGCATAAAAACATGACAACACATTCCAAACAGAACAACAATTTAAAAAAACAGAACAACAAATAAGAAAAAAAAAAAATCAAAAACAGACACAAAAAAACCCAAATCAGACTAAATAAGAAAATACAACAAACATCGATTTTTATTAGATACACTGTTGCAGGCCTTATTTTCTTAAGTTTTTATTGTTGTGAATTCATCTTTTCATTGTTTTTGTAATCTGTTGCATTGCTTTTTGTTGTAATGCTTTTGAATGTTTATTTTGCTTTCTCAGTGGTTAATTATTTGACCTTTTCTTGCTTGTGTTTTTTCCTCTGATGCTGTGTTTTTCTTGTTTTTTGTTGTTTATTTGAATTGTTGTCATATTACATGTATTACTGAGTGTTTCCTATTTTGTTTTGTTTTTCTATTTGTCATTGCATTTCCTAGTTTGTGTTTGTTGTTATCTGTTATGATGTTTCCTTTGTTTGTTGCTGGTCTTTTGATTGTCATTTTCATCAGATTTTGTATGTTTTTAGTTTTGAATTATGTTATTTTGGCTGAGTTGTTTAATTGTATTTGTTGTTGGTTTTTTTTCATTTGTTGTTGTGTTTTCTCCTTTAGGTTCTGTGCTGATTTGTTGTTGTAATTTTGGGGGTTTATTTTTGTTAATTGTTGGGTTTTCTGTTTTGTCGTTGTGTTTTCACATCTGTCTGTTTTTTTTTTTTTTTTTTACCTCCACCAAGGGAGTTTATGTATTTGCCTGCATATGATTGTTTGTTTTTCCGTTTGTTGGCAAGATTATGCAAAAACTACTGGATGGATTTGCTGAAATTTTCAGGAGATGTTGGTAATGGCCAAACTTAATAATGATTAGATTTGGTGGTGATCCAGATAACCTCCATTAGCGAACAGTCGTTTTTGCTCAGTAACTGTCTAACTAATAATGATATCAACATGATTCTGAGTGCTAGGTGTGGGTTTTCAGGGTGAAGGATCATACTATGATGGCAACTTTATCATGGAACTATTGCTTATAGATGTAACAGCAATATGTGAATTTGGAAGAGGTTTGCGCTCTCTGAATGCTTTCTAGTTAGTTTATGTTATGCTTTTTGGTTTGCTATTGTGTTTTCCTATTTGTTGTGTTTTGCACCATAGGGCCACCATACACAGAGTCCTAAAATGCGTCTTGCAAAGATGCGGTACTTTTAATTAGAATGAGCTATGATAAAACAGTCCATAGAAATGTTAGTCCTTGGTGTCAAAATTGTGGACTCACCAATGAACTGAATCCTGTTTTCTGGCACCACACTGTCAAAGTTTCCTCACAATATTCCTGAGACAAAAACATCAACATTGTATAATAACATCTTTTGTTAACAACAAACAATTCTTAGAAATTTTAAAATATTTCTTCAAAAGGGCTATTAAAGTGTCTGACAGCAGTACAGAAAACAAAGAATATAAAAAAATCACAAAAATAAAACTCAAGAATTTAAATAAGTTCGAGGAGGACGAGGACTGAAACATAAATTAATACAAGATCCAGAGGATGTAAAATAATTTAATTGTTACTCTTCAGAAAAGAGTATCAGGACATGAAACCCCAGTGGAAAAGTTTTAATGGGCCTGCAATAGCTGACAGGATGCCCTTAAAATATTCAAATCTGTTTAATGTAGTAAGACCTGGATTTTGCAGCTGTGGTGTATTTAGGCGTGTAAATTTTGTTCTCAGTACTAGCAGTGTTTGAAAAATATGCTTGTAGGACATAACTTTATATTTATAATGGTTGTTAGGTTGTGTGGCAAAGTCTGTTGGTCATGCTTTTCGTGTTCTTAAAAAAGACCTTAAAATCAGATTTTTCAGGGCGTTAATGTAAGTTTTGAGCATAAAACCAGAACTCTGTTTATTTCGAACATGTTGTTCAGTTCAGCTTTGACCAGTTTTCACGCAGCTGAAGTTCCTTTTTATATTTGACATCTGACACACTTTGACATGTTGCAGCAAGTTGCATAAATGCTCCTCTGATTTTTTTTTTATCAAGAGCAGATGAGTCCCTCCCCAGTAGTCTCAGTCTGATATCAGCCAGGCTTTCTTTATCGACATTTTTAGGGCAAACAGCCTTCCTTGTTTCATAGTTGGATTGCAGTTGTGTTAAGATCCTTGTGTTTTGTTCTGGTTTATTTATGGGTAGTGGGTAAAACCAAAATAACTTTTGTGTTAGCATTGGCACAGAAGTTATCAACAAGTTTGTATTTTTTAAATTTGTTTATTTTTTTAAGATTTTTTTTTTTGGCATTTTTGTGCCTTTATTGACAGGGGAGAGAGACAGTAGATAGGCTTGTGAAAGGGGGTTAGGGAGAGTAGGGAAGACACTCTGCAAACTGGCCACAGGCTGGATTCAAACCTGGGCTGGCAGAAGTGTGTATATGGGACATGGCTGCTTGCTTACCACTCCCCCAAAAAGTTTGTTTTTGATTGTGGGTTTTTTGTTTATGGTGAGCGCTGAGAACTGAGCTTCAGTTCATTATTTTCTGTTAGTGTAGAAAGGTTGAACAGATTGTAGTATAGCTCTACTGACAGTCTTGCCTATAAATTAGATAATATCGAATCATGATTATTATGCATGATTACTCATTGATTTCACTACATCTATGCGTAAGCATTAAATGAAGTTATCCCCTAAATTGTATTGCCTTTGGAGGCAGCCACAGCTGTGAAACATATTCTACAAGTTATTTTGCATCTACTAGAAAACTGTTTACATCGTCCAATACTGCAAATATCCCACTATTTATTTCTACAGAGGAAAAGTGATGTGATCAACAAAATCAAATAACAAATGAAAAGACATTTTTTATTTACAGGCTGGTTAACAAGCACAGTGAAGAAGTTGTCACGAGGGTCTTCAGAAATTCTGCTTTATTAAAACAACCTTTATTACTTATGTGAAGGAAGTTATGTTTTTATCACTTTTTGTCCATTTGTCAGCCTGCCTGTCTGTGAGCAAGATAACTCAAATAGTTCTCAACCATTCACACTCACACTCATACCTAAGGGTCATTTAGAGTGACCAATTAACCTAATGAGCATGTTTTTGGTGTGTGGGAGGAAGCCGGAGTACCCGGAGGAAACCCACGCATGCACGGGAAGAACATGCAAACTTCACACAGAGAGGCACATGCACTTCCTGCTGCGCCACTGTGCCGCCTAGGGTAAAATTTTCAGGGAATTTTCATAATGGCAAAAGAAAGAACTGCTTAGGCTTTGGTGGTGATCCAAATATGGATGAAGATCAGAGATCCTTGGAAAGATCTATAAACAGTTCGCGACAGGGTAGTTTTCCACATTTTTGATAATAATTCAAAAACTTCAAAACAGATTTTGATTAAATTATCAATCATTATTATTATCAGTTATCAGGGCATGTTTGTCATGGCACAAGGGAGAAGTCAGTTCTGTCCGGTTCTGGTGATGTGATATTGGGTGATCTGATATGTAGAAATTTTAGGCAAGAGATGAGCATGAGGCCCTTTGACCTTGGTCTTTGACCGTGTAGCACAAAATGTAATGGATTATTGTTGAGTCAGGGAGGACACGTTTGACAATCAAGATAGACGAGAATCTCTCAAGTGTAGATATCATGTTCACAAAGAGGAGGTTTTTGTGAAGCCCAAAGATATTTAAATGTATCCCTCTGAACTCTTATCAGCTCATCAGTGATTTTAAGTCAACACTTGTGCGAAAGAGAAAAATAAAGACTCATCATTTTTTCTTCTAGATATTCTGTTCAGGAGAGGGAAAAGACCTTGAAGCTCAATGGCCTGAGACCTCCAACCTCCAAAGTCTAATTGCTTTATCTTTAAGTCAGATTTAGACAAATGCACAAATTTTGACAAAAATCCACCAATGCTTTTGGGGATTTTGCAATTACAGTTAATAGATGACCAAAACAGTGGATGGATGACCAAACTCCATGATATTGACCGTCACCTTCTGACATGACTGGCAATATAAAAGTGGTTCATGCCTGTGTCATGTTGGTTGTTTGTGAAAAGTTGAAGGAAATCCCTTTGAACATTCTAATCACAAGATTCCATTTACAAGTAAATGATGATTGTAAGGCCCCTTAACCTTTAACCCATGACCTTGAGATTCTCATAAGGTCATTAGAGATGCACGATATTAGATTTTTAACTGATATCTGAATCGCAGATATTTTTAAACTCATTATCCCCGATACTTATATTGATACCAATATGTTGTGTCAGAGCACAAAGTCTTACCTTAACAAAAATTGACCTGTTCCTTTAATGGTTACAGTCCATTTGTGTTAGAGAGAGATGTGAAACAAGAAAAACAACGTTTTATTCTTTGAAATTATGGCACTTCATAGAAGTGGACATTGCCTGATGATGAGGTAAACCATCATGATGCATTGTACATTCTGTCAATATTACAGCCAATAAATGGGATGGATCTGGCCAATTTGTGTAGTCAAAATATCTGCTGTAAATATTGGCTTGAATTTTTATGTCTGCCATACTGATAATCACCTACAGGTCATCCTTATGAAAGAGTGAACAGTTGTGCAAAATCCTACATGGTTCATGACATGTCATGCTCTACAAGCAAAGGGTAGCCACTAGGCTTTGATAGCTTGACCTTTGACCCACAATGTTGAAAAAATAAGTACTTCCTGACAGAGTGGACATTTGTCCAACCTTTGATAAAAATCCTTTTAAGCTTTCTTAAGATATTGAGTCCAAAGTCCAAGAATAAACATTATGGGATCCTGACTTTGACCTTTATGTATAATCTTCACAATTTAAGCAGTTCATCCTTCAATCTAAGTAGACATTTTTATTTTTTTTTTAAGAAAGTTGCTCAAAACATTTTAAGATATCTTGTTTACATAAATCAGCCCTTACATGCAGACATAACAATGCACAACTAAAAAACACGATGCCTCCAGCCCTGGGGAAAATTTGTGGTAGTGGAGCAGCATGGGAATTTCAATAATTCTCTGGTTTTGGTGACTATTATGGCTTCTGTACTATGATCAGTAATGCCACATTAAACTTTTAATGCTGCACACTGGTTACATTTTACTGTGCTGATTGATTGCAGGCCTCTTTTTTCTATTTCAAGACAAAGCCTAATCTTAGTCTCATTTTCATTTTTAGTCTCTTTTGTTTAACCTGAAGGCTACAAAGGGTTCAACAGAACAAGGCCAAACTTGTCAGGAATCCCCCTCCAACATGCCCCCCTCCTCAAAACTCAAATCAGCAGCACAGAAAGCTCAGGGGAATTGTTTTGATTGCAAAGGGAGAGAAGATCTGCTTGGATATTGTCTCACAC